>OX336420.1:33423002-34623002 GCA_946903255.1 Schistosoma spindalis | reverse complement strand
AACCTCGTGAAATTGGATCCAACGTAACATAATATCACAGCCAAATACGTTATTTCTGAGCTATGCTGATTGTAAATGATTTTCGCTAGGAATGTGTTTTTCACAATTATCGATCAATGATATTTATCTAGGCATAAGCATTAAGAAATAAACAAGAATGACCCTGGTTATTGTTCAGTTGTCAATCATTGTATGTATCCTCCTGAAATGTATCAAAAGACAAACACTATTTCTCATTTCGCAGTAATACGTAGATTCATTAGAAGGTAAAAGTATCTTCGACAGTACATTAATCTAAGTCATTTTTTGGTTATTAGATAGTAAAGTGGTATAGAGTGAAACTGAGTCCCTCGAATTAAGACTATTTAATGTATAAATGAAATATTTCAATGACAAATACTGGTATCCGAATGAGTAAAAAGTGTAGTATATCCTGAATACAAAATCTGACCAGTCAACAAACTCATGTGAGTCTAATTTTCTCCTAAAAAAGAAGAAGCTATAAGAGAAACTAAAATTTGAAATAAAAAAGGATCGCTTTTTCAGCTCAAGTTACGCATTTTGAGATTATGTTTCCGCAATCGATGACATATATGGAACAATCAGAAGACATTAAAATAAATAGGTATAAAATAATCAATCACTTATTCCTGATTGTGAAATAATTTCTTTTCGTAGTATGTTTTTTTGCGCTTTGTAACTATCAGGTCAAAAAAAATTTACAGAGCATAGGTTCATGAGCACATTTGTATGATAACACTAACAATCATATGTGTAAGAACTTGTCATTAATCTTGGTTTGAAGAAAACATCCACGTATATTTCATGTTTACGTAATAACTAGAAAACTTCTAACTTGTAGGTACATACCTAAATCACACACAAGTCATCCTAAGTTTATGAATAACGTATATAACCCTGAAAACTATAAGATAAAAATAGTTGACTAGTCTCTATTTAACGATATCATGAATCATGAATTTGGTTTCACCCAATGAACACAGAAAACAAATTTATTACGATAAAGTAATTAAATGTGAACATAAGCGTTGATGAATTCATCACTTTATTCAGTACGTACTATATATTTATCTTTCTATGAAAAGCATTAACCTTTTTAGTAAATCTAGTAGATCTCTATGAAAAAGTTCTGGCTTATTTTGATGTCATAAAAGTTGATAATAACACTTTTATGATTTAGTTTATGATTAGTCGTTATCATATCCTTTCTAACCGACAACTATCCATAATAAGTGACGTCGAATTTAATAAAAATGATGTTATCGAAAGTTGCAGTTCCCAATAAGACAAGAAAAACGTTAAATTCGGTGGAAAGATTATCTTTTCAACTAACTGTACAGTCTCATTCATGTGTAAAATTGAAGGTTTAACTCAGTGAAGAAAAATGAATGAAAGATAAATATGATGATATAACAGAAGGATATTCGAACTACACTATATAGAGTAAGTAAAAACAGTGCAAGATTATACAATTCCCCCTCTCAGGATTAGCACGAAGAGAGCAGATAAGTTAATGAATTATATTGTGAACTACATAAAATAAACAGAATGTTCCAATCGTAATTATTAGACGTACCAGAGCAATTAAATAAAATGATATTAGAAACAATTAAGAGTAAATTATGAAAAGTTATTAAAGAGAGAAGGATATTTTCAAACACGAAATTAATGAAATGAAAACATCAATATTAGTAAAACCGCGGCAAAGACATATTTCTTTTGGACATATACATCAAGGATGGCTAAAACCTTTGCTGTTTGAAGGATTTAAGGACGAAAACCCCTTGGTAGATCTGAACGGCTACTATAAACAACCTTCAAATCGATATGTGGTTTAGTTGCGATTCCAACTGATCAAACAGGAAAAAGGATTCAGCAGTTTCAACTTCTTTGAATGAATTTTTCTATCATTTTTGTTAAAAGGCTTGCTGAGTATCTGTAGTGACAAGTGTAACCAGGGGAATATCTTTTAATACCATTGACTATCTTCAGCTTAAACATTGAATTTCTATTCAGTGGTCTTAAAGTATAATGCTCGTTTTGAGACCTGAAAATCATTACTTTAATTCCTGATAAGAGCGCTGATGTGCACTGGCGAAAAGTTTTAAAACAGTTGTCCAATGACTATTGATTCTCACTTTAATGTGTGGAATATTGTTCATGAATCAATATCTACACTCGAAAAGGGATATTTTAACAATCATCCCAATGTAAGATATTTAATATTAGACAAATTATCATATTTGTTCCAAAGTAGAATTTCATTTAAGTCTCTCTATATTTTTAATGATAAAATTGTTACTGGTGAAGTCTCAGGTGTGTTACTTATTATGACATTTGTTATCTTGAGAAATTCTCAGCTCAACTGAAGGATTTGTAATATCCAGAAATTCACTACTGAATAAGTTTTAGTGCATAATTACTCTTCTTTTAGTATGACATTAAATCATAAAGTTATTGCTGATGTCTAGTCTGAAAGTTATGATGCATTTTCCTTGACTTTCTATTTTATCAGTTAAGCTCAAAACAAAATCATAATCTAGACAAAAATTATAGGTGGCCTGGAGTACAATCCAATATATGCGTGTTATCCTATTTGGGACTCGTCAGTTGGATGTAACTTCATCCCACAGTCGATGTTTATTACAGGACTTCAATCCACCATAGTTAGCTAAGTGGATAACTCAATGGAGTTTAAAGTGAAAGGTCCTGGGTTCGAATCGTGACTCGAACGCCAAATCTGGGATGCAGGTACATCCAGATGACGAGTCGCAAATAAGACAAAACGCGCGTCCTGAATCCCATTAATATCCAACAACCATCTTTGCTTAAAATGCTTGTGAATTAAGGCAATATCAAGGCAATCCGCATAGGATGCACATATACCAATAAGAGACCGATCAATTTCAGTCCTAATCATCAATGGGAAGAATCAAACAGATAATACCAAGTGAATTTAAAATTATAATCTTTTCATCTTAAACATATATTTTAGTATTGTTCAAAATATTAAACAGTACATTTGCTAGTCCACTTTCACATGTAGACATCTAGTCAACCATTACACTTTATGTAATTAATATTATATGAATACCATACGAAAATATTTCCCATAATCATATTAGTACTAATAATCAATAATGTCAACTTTAATAATTAATTAAACTTAGATTTTACTGTCATAAATGATTGTTGTATTAGATAGATTTCTATTATTTCAAATGTTCATTTCACAAAAACCAAAACAAAAGATTTTTGTGGATTAACAAAAACAACAACAAAAAACAAACAAAGACCAATCGATAAGTTTTCATCGCAAACTTTTTCATTCCCAATAAATTTTTTCAGTCATCATATTTTAATAAATAAATAACTAAATAAATAAATAAAACTTTCTACCTAACTAACAAATATAACAATAGACTAGGTAGGTGAGACTATAATTTATGAACGACCTTTCAGTGACGCTAGACTAATCGTGAGAGTGTCCACCTACTTACTAGGGCTAAATGAGAGTAATAAAGCAGTTTGAAGAATAAGGATTATGATTTACAGTTGATGTTTAACGGTAGGAATTAGATTTAAGGTTTTCATCACGAACTGACATCAGCTATAATGCCAAAAATTTATTCGGTTAAATGGGTGAATGAATTTCGCACCAAAACCTAGTACCTGTTATCGTAGATCTGATTGGTTCGTCCATAAATTATAGTCTCGCCGACCAGGTATTGTTTGTTTGAACCTTCCCGTTGAGTGAACATCAGCCCTGATATTCAGGCAATTCCAGCTGACTTGTC
This sequence comes from Schistosoma spindalis, assembly GCA_946903255.1. Classification (NCBI taxonomy): domain Eukaryota; kingdom Metazoa; phylum Platyhelminthes; class Trematoda; order Strigeidida; family Schistosomatidae; genus Schistosoma; species Schistosoma spindalis. Next base: position 34,619,184 of record OX336420.1, on the reverse strand, counting down.
CTAAATAAAATGAAACGCACGTCCTGGATTCGACTAATAACCACTATCCATCTTTGCTTATAAATGTAACAATAATTTACAATTTTTTTTAAAAATTCTTATTTTAACGAAAAAAAACAAGAAAGGAAAGTTATTCTATTTATATATAGGGATTACATACTATCCACTTGATAAACATTGGTTATTGAACTAGTTGATTAACCAATTAGATTGTTGATCAATTTTTCTAAAACTATAAAGTGATTGGTTGATTAAATAAAGTCCATTGAATTTTTATAAAAGACTGAATTACATTTTTTTTAAGAAAAAATAAGTATTTAGTTATGCATTGGATTGACTATTACTCATTGTTCTATAAAATAGTATTACATAACACTTCTATATCCTATACTAATAACTTTTAATGGAGAATAAAAAGAAGATAAATTAATGCATTTATTAAACATTATTTTATTGATTACCTTTAAAGAATACAGTTACTTGACAACAATTTGACAAAATTTATTTCATCACGTTTTTTTGAAAAAAAATGGAAACAATAAAAGAATACGTAAGTTTCATTTTTTAAAAAAAAGAGATATTAAGATTGTTTTGAAAATTCTATACTAAATAAAGATAAATGACTTTTATTAGACTATTATAATTCCATTATTTTGAGGTTTTCAAATACAAATCTTATTTAAGACTGTCTATTTAGATGGTGGAGATTTGTAGTACAGGTAGATAATTTTGATGAAGTTTTGTTCTCTGAGCTGGATGATTTGGTTGTGGAACATTCCTCGTTCTTCTGATGAAATCATCAACACAAACTTTACGTAGAAGTGAAGTGTTCGAAATTCTCATTATATATTGTTTATGGTCAACAAGAACCAATCAACACTGAGGTGTACAGGACAAGCTGTGAACCAAATGTGGGGAAATTCTGACACTTCACTTTTATCTGAAGTTTGTGCTGATGATGTCGTTCAGAAGAACGATGAAAGCTCCACAACCAAACCATCCAGCTCAGAGAACAAAACTCTATTGAAGACTGTCTATTAGAATATAAATTGGTTAAATCAAGTAAAAGTGCTTAACTGGTGTTATTTCGCCAGTAATATGTATAAATTTCATCCGAAACATCAGATGAATTCATAAAAGATATCTTCAAACAAATGATCTGAGCCTTTCAAATGATAGCTGCTTGACTGATTTCTATACCTCTAACACCACTCAAGACTGACTGACTGGTTTCTATATGACAGAATTATGTGAAATCAACTTTTAAGTATCTTAAATTGTCATTTCACTGTATACTTTGTTTAGATCAAAATGTTTGAACTATTTTAGAATTCTGTATTTACATTAAAACAAAGAAGAACTATACTGGCTCCAAACTGTCTTCCTTGATGAAGATTATTGGTTGACTCGAATAGCAAGTATATCAGGGTTTGGTAACATTTACCCTTCTTTTCATTTCATTTACAGCTGTTGCTTTATTGTTTTAAATGACTAGCCAGATATCTATTACCCGACCTGTATCGTTCCGTCCTTCTATACGGCTGCGAAACATGGCCTTTAAGAGTGGAAGATATTCGTAAGTTACTAGTATTTGACCACAGGTGCCTTAGAAATATTGCGGGTATCTGCTGGGATCACCGGGTAAGTAATAGTGAGGTTAGACGCAGGGTATTAGGGAATGATGGTAAATCAGTTGATGAGGTTATGAATCTTCATCGACTGAGATGGTTGGGCCACGTGTTGCGTATGCCTGAACACCGATTACCACGACGCGCAATGCTGACTAGTGCAGGGGATAATTGGAAGAAAGTTAGGGGCGGCCAAACCAAAACGTGGCATCAGTGCTTGAAGTCACTAACTTCTGGTCTGAGTCATGTTGGGAGATTCAGACTGCCTGGTTGGGGTCCGCGTGACTATCGTAACCAATGGTTGGAGACTCTTGGTGACATGGCTCAGAATCGATCACAATGGCGTCGGTGTATACACTCTCTGTCTTCCTTAAATTAAGAGATTAAAATCGCTTCATATCTGTCTAGGAACTAATTCTTTCTTCCTGTACTATCTCCATATACACAATCTTTCTTCTATATATTACCACCACTGAATTAACTACTCCTATGAATCCGGTGTTCATCCTGTTGTGCTAATGCGGTATGGCAACTTGGACCGATGCATATACGTGCCTGGTCCTACGTTGCAGCTGACTGACTGACTGACCCGACCTGTAACCAGCAAGTTATTATTGACAACCTAAATTACTCTCCTCGATGAGTTCTGTTTTGTCGAAATGTGATAAGTTGAAGCACTAAACCGTGTTAGCAAAAATAACATCGTGCCTGGAGCAAGTATGCATTGGTTCTAGTTGAATCAGTATGAATATCTCAAACTGATCAGTATGATTTAATGCTTAGTTTAACAAACCAACAGAACCGTAAAACTTTATGTAGTAAATTCTTGTTCAAATTTAAAAACCGTAAATTTTGTGGATACATCAAAAATAAACATTCATATGAGACCTATCTTGTTTATTGCGAATTAACTCTAATTGAATGTAAGATAATTTTGAAATATAATCACTATACAGCGACCGTGACGTTTCATTAATTAATTAAATCAGAAATCGATAATAAGTAATTGGTAATGTAGTATTTAAACTAAGGTGTGCTCAGCATAAGATTAGATTGTCCTGAGTTAAATACCCTTTGTGATCATTAGCATATACATCAGAAGACAATTGCGAACTATGACAAAATAACTTTTTTAGAGTAGATAAATAACTTATGAAAAGTGGTTATATCGAGTCAATTAGCCTAGAATACACATATAATAACAAAGATTGTTCAAAATTTAACCTTGAACAATAAGCACGAGATAATTAAAAGTCATGCTACTACGATGAATTGGTATTCAGAATATATTGTGCTTTTTTTAAATACTATCATTTCCTTTTACAAACTATTTTAAAATTGAACTAAGCATCACGAATCCTCTAGTTTAACCTAAAGTTTGTAATCTATTGAACTAAACAAGCATAGAAACTGACTTAATATAATTTTATGGTATATAAATTTGTTAAATTGAAAACATTCACTAAATGAGTGAATTGTCATATTGATTTGATCACTTCTCACAGTTTAGTAATTTACTAAATCTTTTAAAAAACATTATAAAACACGTATGACACTTAAGGACACAGATTAGATTAATTCTTTAATCTGACATTTAAAGTGTTGTACACTTTATATTTAAGAAAGTACAGTTTCATCATTTATCGATATGGCTAGCAACATACTACACAAGTAAAAAATATATACCATAGATATCTTATTAAAATTACTTTTTTTTTTCGAGAACTATTTCCACAATGCCATAGACATTATACTTAATAGATAGATTAAAACCATCTAATAAAATCTAAATAATTTAAATCACATGGTTTAACTATCAATGATTGTTTATTGTTTTGACTTATTTGGATTTATTGTCTATCATAGATAGTTTTCAACAGCTTTTTTCTTTTTTCTAACTGCACAATTTCATATGATGTATACAAGTTGAAAGACCTTTTAACTTTAGATTTAAATTTAATAAAAATTATCAACTAAACTTAATAATATTAACATTGAAGATTATTGTATTTCTTTATGAGTATGATTTCATTTTTACATTTAGGAAAATAATCATTACAGTTCATCTTGTTGTACTCATGAAGCGTAGCAACTTGAACTGATGAATATATGTGCCTAGTCCTGTTATTGCTAACTAACTGAAAGAAAGAGAAAAAAATCACAATTCATATTCATTATTTAAAGTTTTTCTAGATTAGAATTAGTTTTAAATTCACTTGATATTGTTTGGCTTGTATCTTCCCTTTGAGGTATAAGACTGTAATTGATCGCTTGCACAAGCAAGTGGCTATCAGAACTCAGTAGCTGAGTAGATAACGCGATGGCGTTTGAAGCGAATGGTACTGGGTTTGAGTCCCAGAGTGAACATCAACCTCGAGATGCAAGTACATCCAGCTGACGAGTCCCAAATAGGAAGAAACGTGAGTCCTGGATTCCACTGCTAGCCACTATCCATCATTGCTTACTAAAATTAATTTTATTAGACAAACTTTTCCGTATTGTTAGTTTTCAGATATTGATAATAGTAAAAGGATTATCATGAATACAATGTATTTTGGGTTCATTGGGACATGTAATTAGAACATGTAATAATATTGTGCTTAAATTAACTCATTGTGTCATTGAATAAAAATAAAGAGGATTCAGCGAAGAAAATTATTTTTCGCTGAATATTGTGTTTGTTTTACGGATACATTTAGGGGATTTATGTATATAATTTTTTGTTGCGAGTGTTTTTATCAATGCATATTCAGAATATTATAGCATATGCTATACATAAACAGTTCAGTAGTATTATTACCTTTTGTAAAAAATTAATACAATAACTTGACTATATATAGTCTAAAAGTGTTTTTGTTAATATTCTTAACTATCAGTGTTCTTTAATTTTACATGTTTATATTGTGCCTCTTTCAGCCAGATGATATGCTACCACAAGGACCTGTTTCCTATTTACGCATTCCATCATCTCGTCCCGAAACTTATAAATCAACGTCCACTGTGTATGATGTTGATCCAATACACACTTTCAACAATAATGATGGTGATGATGTAGAAGTTGAGATTGATTTAGAAAAACTATCACCCCCATTACCACCAGATGGAGGATGGGGTTGGTTTATTGTATTTGGTAGCTTTTTATGCATGGTACTTGTGGATGGAATGTGTTTTTCCTATGGACTATTTCTTAGTGAATTAGAAGAAACATTTGGTGCATCAAAAATGCAAATGACATTGGGGGGATCATTATTAACTGGATTTTATTTCATGGTTGGTAAGTGTTGCGTTTAAATGCTCATTCACTAATTAATCGAAATTTTTATATAAATTCTCTCAAAGCTGGATATTATCTTGACTATTTCATGTCAATAAAAGAATGTAACAGTACAAGAATACAAATTAAACAATTTGCAATAGAATATCTGCACTAATCGCAATGGGCGCTACCCTGGATAACGTTGTAATATATACCTACATATTACTGAATATAGGTTATAATTTAAACGTGCTAAAACTTAATTCAATAATTGTAGACATGAATCCAAGTTAGAGAATCCCTGCTATTTGGTTTAATCTGTGATCCATAGATCTATTTATATTAACCCAATCTCTCGAAGAAGACCGGGTCAATCAGTTTGTCACGTTGTTAGAGGTCAGAGGTCAAACCAACTTAATAGCCATATGAAATGTAAGCAAACTTGAAGTTAACAAACCATTTAAAAAGAAAACAATCACACCGACAGATTCACACTTATTGAAAAATTCGAAAGTAGAACAAGATTTTAACAATTAAACAACGTAACCCAAAAATAAATCAATAAAGACATTAATAATAACTAATTTTATTGATTAATCTAACAACAATCAAACAATCCACAGGACATTTATTTCATTCTGTAATACAGTTATTTAATGTTGCAATGAAAAGTGTTAGATTTAATATTGTCTTTCAACAAGTTAATATATTTTCAGTGAAGCACTAATAAATAGCAATCACAGTATTTGGGTGCCGAGTTAATGTGAAACATCAAGGAAACATTTCCTTGAAAAAGCTTGGACCAGATTACCAGGCAAAACGTTAAATTTACTTAAAATTCTTTTTCTGCGATTTTACAAATACATTCTTCCTCTTTAAATAGCAATCAGTTTGAAAACTTCTTTCATTGAATAGGATACTTTTGGTGTGGGAAATTTTTCTTTGAAAAACTTATATTTTAAGGAAATAATTTTATTTTTTTTTTGTTATATAAGATAACGAATGAGATGAGTAAGTTATTTATGTTGGTATGTATACATATAATATGTAGGAGGTATGGCTTGCAGTTCGTAATAACTGATTTTAATAGACTATGAGTAGTTAAATTAACTAATACATAAACTAGAAATTATAGGACATATGAGAAATTAGCAACGAAGTTACTACTACGACATTAGAGGTTTTGACGGTGTGACTATAAGTTATGGACGTCCTTTGAGAGACGCCAGACTGACACTGAAAGTGTCCACCTAATAACCGGAACCAAATGAGGGTCATAAACCTGTGTAAGGAATTAGAATTGTGATTTACAGTTGATGTTTGAGGTTAGGAGTTAGGTTAAGTGTTCTCATCACGAACTGACATCAGCTATATTGCCAAAACTCCATTTACCCAAATGGATGAGTGAATTTCGCGCCAAAGTCCGAGACCTATAATCTTATACCTGATTGGTTCGTCCATAAATTTTAGTCTCCCGGTTTTGACATGATTTTACGATTTGATCAAAGAATATCATTCTAAATGAGAATAGTAAATTATTAAGGGTGTTAAACATATCTTTACGATTATTCTATGCTTTGTATATCCGTCGACCGGACAACTATTATTGGCATAGTTTCCAAAGAGAATGAAGTAGGGTGAACACATTTCAACAAACCGCTCAAATCATGCGATCATTAAGTGTATAACGAGAAAGGCAAATCAATGAATATTATTTGAGTGAATACATGTATAAATGCGAACGAGTTATCGTGAATTAATTTTTAAGCGGATTAGAGAAGCAAGTGAATAAGCTGGTACATGCGTTCAATGATACACTCTAATTCATAAAAGCTTAAAGATATGTACAAAAATGTAGACGAGTTATTGCATACTAAAACAATACACCCTATCTGTCAAACAGGTTAATTCAACGGCTTAATTAAATCGCACATAAACAGTCTTGTGTGATTACAATAATACAAAGATGGCGATCATATAATAATAAGTTGACGGTGAACGAGTTGAGCTAATGTTAGTGAAGAAAATTAGTTATAAAAAATTGGCGGTGGGACATGTGATAGCAAAACAGAAATACAGAGGAAACTAGGATCACGACAAAATAATCTTACAACCTGTTTATGTACTAATAAATCTGTATCACCAAAGATTTTGAAATACAAAGGCCCGTCTGTGTCCTCTTCTGCGTTCCGGCGATTCTTACAAAATAATTTGAAATTTCGAGTCTTATGTTTCATAGTTAAGTTCACCAGCAGTAGATTGAGCAATTTAACACTTTTGCTTTAGATTTTGTTTAGTTATGCTGGCAGGTGCTCACGATCGGCGACGTATTTGGTTAGTACCTTATAAATAAATGAATGAATGTTGTGAAACTTATACAAACAATGCAAATCTTGTATTTTTCATTACATAATTCATCTGATCAATATCCGGACTGCAGTTAATTGCTCCTCCAACCCCTCTATGTTTGTCAATTCTATCTTCGAATGAATTTAAACAAATCAACTGTAAGAAACAAATAAATAGTTGTATTGTGAATGACTATATAAATCGAAGTTACATGAAGGTTCCAACTAAAAATGAGATAAAGTTAAAGTGACATTCACATGCAAGCTAGTAACTCATTCAAGTTCATTCACAATACACCTATACAGGATCCTGAAAGGAACCGATATCTTCTGGGTTTTATCAGCTAAATGGTATTTTCTGGTAGAAATTGAATACTTCATATTTTGCAAAAAGAGAGTACAATAAAATCAGTCAATGTAATTTCAACATGACACTTCATTAAAAGTGACTTTTATGCTGATATTTGAATTATGATCCATCAAATTTCAAATTCCAAGAACAATATATCAAATGAGAACTCCCAATACAAACTATGCGTATATATATATATATATATATATATATATATATATATATATATATATATATATATATATATATATATATATATATATAAGGCCTTTATTGAGTATCTTTCCTTTTTTTTAAAAACAAAAAGCTGATCTGTTAACCAAAGAATTATTTATTTTCTTTTATATTTAATAGGTCCTCTTGTTAGTGGTCTTTTAAACAAATTTGGTTCAAGAGAAGTTGTAATTGTTGGTACTTTAATTTCAACAATATCAATTCTAGCTAGTACATTTATTTACAATTTGGATTTATTTATTGTTATATTTGGTATCTGTGGGGGTAAGTTATACTAATATAATCAATAAAAATTATTTTTTCTATTGTTTTGTATATTATGATGTTTGTTTTATTGGACATTCGTTTTTATGAAATTATGGATATTTATTCTTTTTAATTTTCTCGGGTTATTATAGTTAATGATATATATTTATACCTTTTTAAATCATACTACATATTTAAACAAAATTTTTAAGTTTGTGATCAAATTCAATCCGATCACGGTTTAATTTAAAATAGGTCAATCTACACGAATTTTTTTATTTTTTATTTTAATGTCACTCAAAACTATTTTGTATAGTTCATCCTATTGAAATATTATAATAAATCAATTTATTAGACACCATATTGAAAGGAAGGAAACTTGCAAATAATTATAGAAGGCCTTTTTAGTTTAAATCAATTATTACAATAGAAAACTTTTTATGAATATGGAGGTACGACTGCTGAACTCTTGAATAAACGGATTTCAAAATCATTGAATAAAATACTCTATTCAACTAAGCTCCAATTTATTTTCTCAAGTCGACCTTCCATTCATGGATAAACTTCCACTTTGGGCCACATCAATATGCATCTATAAATTTACTTGTTTATATAGGGCAAGTTATATTTGCCCGCACAAAGCGATCACTTTCTAAACGCATCTTAGAACACTACCCGGCATAGTTTTTAAAAGGAGAATGCATAATAATTACTAGTTCAATACAGGAGCATTTAATTAACTATGGACACATGGCTCTAAAGGAGTCTTTATTTAAAGTAATCTGCACAGTCAAAGGAATTGGATTGAATGGAATTCAAATGAAAATCTTATTCATTGCTGAGGCATTGGTGATCCACCAACTTAAACCTGAACTATGAGTGCAAAATTTTCTCTCATCCTTCCTTGGCCTTAATTCCATTTAGTAGTATGTTTCGGTTTATTTATTCCTTTTTTCACATTTTATTTTAAATTTGTTATTGATTTGTTAAATTACTGTTTCGTAATGTTAAACTTCAATCAGTTACCTTTAAACAAATATTCTTGATTATTCTTTTTTTATTATTATGACCATTATGTTTATCGTTTTTCTTCCTGTCTGTCAAACAGACAATTATCTTTCATAATTTTGACCTGTAAATTATTTTCACCCTTCTATTCTTATCTAACCTTTCGATTATTATGTAACCTATCCTTCTATAGACGTATATTCTCCATATAACTATAAATATGAATGAACAGCTTAAGTAAACGATTTCGTCGAGAAGAAAATTTGGCGAGACTCTAATTTAAGGACGAGCCAATCAGAAGCGTTTGAGCCATTTCAAGGTCACGGAGCCAAGTTTAACGCATGATGCGTACATACGATCGGTTTACAGCGGATTTTAGAGAAGAGGTTATTATTGAGAGGCTACAAGAGATGGGACTACTAAGAAGTTCTTGTACGTGTGACTGCGGTTATCAAATGACTGCAGTAAAGTGTGCAGACCACCGCCGTGAGATTATATTCCGTTGTCCTCCATGTTGGAGGAAAACGTCTGATAGAACGGGGACTTTCTTTGCTCGATCGCGACTGAAATTGAGGCAGATCATGATAGTAGTTGCGAATCGGGTAATAAAGACACCAGTAACACTGGCTGCGGCATTTGCAGATGTTACTGAAACCTCAGCAGTCCAGTGGAATGAGTACTGTCGTGACATATGAGAAACTAAAATGACAAGTATACACCAATCATTCTGAGGAGTAGGATGTATCGTGGAGATAGATGAAACGGTAGTGAGAAAGATAAAATACAACAGGGGGCGTAGTATAAAGGAAGATTGGGTAAGGAGCATTTTCGTAAATATACTTGACAGGTATTTGGGATTTATGATAGATCAACTCGAAAGGGACATTTTCATATGGTCCCAAACCGGCAAGCAACCACAATAATACCAATAATACTGGAATACGTGCTGCCGGGTACTACGATATATACGGATGACTGGAGAGCATATAGATGTCTTCAAAGACTTGGATATGTCCATCACGTTGTAGTCCACAAACGTCATTTCGTTGACCCTACAACCGGGGTTCATACTAATAACATTGAAGCGATGTGGTCAAGATTGAAGGAGTTTTTAAGACCATATCACGGCTCCAAAGGTCGACTATTATGGAGCCATATGGATAAGTTCTTATACCGTATGCAATATGATTTCAAAACATCTGAACCTTTATCAAATCTCAACAAGTTTTTAAATCATATAAAAGAAGTACATCCACTGTAATTCATTAGTTTCTTCTAATATATTTTTACTTTCTGATTGGCTAATATTCTCAAAACTCCGCCTGGAGCCCCTTTCCGGAGGCTACTGCCGGTCCCAAGCCCGGATAAAGGAGGAGGGTTGGGCATGGGGTTAGCGACCCCATCCCGTAGAAAACTAACTCGCTAAAAATACGCTAACCAGAAAAAATTATTCAAACCATTTAAACACTGCCCTGGGAGTCAGAAGGTCTTCGTTTAGAAGAATTATGACGCCTCACGATGAAAGCCGAGTTTCTTCGGAAGTCACGAGGCCGATGCCCCTTCTGACAACCAGAGCAACCATTTATTTAGGTACATGGAATGCTCGCACAATGTGGGAGACTGGGAGAGTTTTCCAAATTGCTGCAGAAATGAGGAGATACAATTTAGAGGTGCTTGGGATCAGTGAAACACATTGGACGCAAGTTGGACAACAACGACTAGCTTCAGGGTAGCTGCTGTTATACTCCGGACATGAACAAGAAAATGCTCCACATACACAAGGAGTTGCATTGATGCTGTCCAAACAAGCACAAAATGCACTTATAGGATGGGAATCTCATGGACCAAGGATCATCAAAGCCTCCTTCAAAACCAAGAAAACGGGGATTACAATGAACGTCATCCAATGCTATGCGCCTACCAACGAATACAACGAAGACGCTAAAGATCAATTCTACGATAGGCTTCAGTCAATCGTCGAGAAGTGCCCAACAAAAGACCTGACTATTCTAATGGGAGACCTAAATGCCAAGGTTGGAACTGACAACACCGGATATGAAGAGATCATGGGACGACACGGACTGGGAGAAAGGAACGAAAATGGTGAGAGATTTGCAAATCTCTGTGCCTTCAATAAACTGGTCATAGGCGGGACTATATTCCCACATAAACGCATCCACAAAACCACATGGACTTCACCGGATCACACCACACAGAACCAAATCGACCATATCTGCATCAACAAAAAGTTCAGGAGGACGATGGAGGACGTGAGAACAAAGAGAGGAGCTGATATAGCATCAGATCATCACTTGCTGGTCGCCAAGATGAAATTGAAACTCAAGAGGCACTGAACAACGGGGAGGACAATATCACAAAAATTTAATACGGCTCTTCTTCGGGATAATGACAAACTCAATAAATTCAAGATAACCCTTAGCAATAAGTTCCAAGCCTTTCATGATCTACTCAATGGAGAAAGAACTACTATGGAGAGCAACTGGAAAGAGATAAAAGAGGCAATCACTTCAACATGTCATGAGGTTCTGGGCCAAAAGAAGCACCAGCACAAGGATTGGATCACGGTCGATACACTGGATAAGATTCAAGAAAGGAGGAACAAGAAAGCAGCAATCAATACCAGTCGAACAAGAGCAGAAAAAGTCAAGGCACAGGCTGAATACACAGAAGTAAACAAGCAAGTGAAAAGGAGCATCAGAACTGACAAACGTAAATATGTGGAGGATTTGGCATTGACGGCGGAAAAGGCTGCCAGAGAAGGAAACATGAGACAACTGTATGAAACAACAAAGAAACTCTCTGGAAATCACCGTAAACCAGAACGGCCAGTAAAAAGCAAGGAAGGCAAGATAATCACCAACATTGAAGAACAACGAAACAGATGGGTAGAACACTTCAAAGAACTCTTGAATCGACCAGCCTCACTGAACCCACCCAACATCGAAGCAGCACTCACGGACCTCCCAATTGATGTTGGCGCACCAACAATTGAAGAGATCAGCATGGCTATCAGACAAATCAAGAGTGGCAAAGCAGCAGGACTAGACAGCATTCCAGCAGAGGCACTGAAAGCAGACGTAGCGGCAACTGCAAGGATACTCCACATTCTCTTCAGAAAGATCTGGGATGAGGAACAGGTACCAAAAGACTGGAAAGAAGGACTTCTAGTCAAAATACCAAAGAAAGGCGATCTCAGCAACTGTGACAACTACAGGGGAATCACTCTTCTTTCAATACCAGGAAAAGTCTTCAACAGGGTATTGTTAAACAGGATGAAGGACTCCGTAGACGCCCAACTTCGAGACCGACAGGCAGGATTCCGTAAGGATAGATCGTGCACAGACCAAATCGCAACTCTACGGATCATTGTGGAACAATCAATTGAATGGAATTCATCACTCTATATCAACTTCATCGACTACGAAAAAGCATTTGATAGCGTGGACAGAACAACCCTATGGAAGCTTCTTCGACACTACGGCGTGCCTCAGAAGATAGTCAATATCATAGGGAATTCCTATGATGGATTGAACTGCAAAATCGTGCATGGAGGACATTTGACAAAGTCGTTCGAAGTAAAGACTGGTGTTAGGCAAGGTTGCTTACTCTCACCCTTTCTCTTTCTCCTGGTGATCGACTGGATCATGAAGACATCAACATCTGAAGGGAAGCACGGGATACAGTGGATAGCTAGGATGCAATTGGATGATCTAGACTTCGCAGATGATCTGGCTCTTCTATCGCATACACAACAACAAATGCAGGAGAAGACAACCAGTGTAGCTGCAGCCTCAGCAGCAATAGGTCTCAATATACACAAAGGGAAAAGCAAGATTCTTCGATACAACACAGCATGTAACAATCCAATCACAATTGACGGAGAAGCTTTGGAAGATGTAAAAACCTTTACATATTTGGGCAGTATCATCGATGAACACGGTGGATCTGATGCAGATGTGAAGGCACGGATTGGCAAAGCAAGAGCAGCATATCTACAACTGAAGAATATCTGGAACTCAAAACAATTAGCAACCAACACCAAAGTTAGAATTTTCAATACAAATGTGAAGACAGTTCTACTGTATGGGGCGGAAACCTGGAAAACTACGAAATCCATCGTCCAAAAGATACAGGTGTTTATTAACAGTTGTCTACGCAAAATACTTCAGATCCGCTGGCCGGACACTATAAGCAACAACCTACCGTGGGAGAGAACAAATCAGATCCCAGTGGAGGAAGAAATCAGGAAGAAGCACTGGAAGTGGATAGGACACACATTGAGGAAAGCACCGAACTGCGTCACAAGACAAGCCCTCATATGGAATCCTCAAGGTCGAAGGAGGAGAGGAAGACCAAAGAATACATTACGCCGAGAAATGGAGATAGATATGAGAAAAATGAACAAGAATTGGATGGAACTAGAAAAGAAGGCCCAGGACAGAGTGGGTTGGAGAATGCTGGTCGGCGGCCTATGCTCCATTGGGAGTAACAGGCGTAAGTAAGTAAGTAAGTAATATTCTCAAGGTCATTTAAAATTCGTTCAAAGGTCGTCCCTAAATTAGAGTCTCGCCACTTGTATTTGATTCAAGCTATTCATATAAATAAGAAAATAATATTCCGTTGAGTTAGTTCCAATTGATAATGTACATACAATAATTACTGTAATTTATTCCCCAAATACTGCTTTATATGATCACATTCAATCCGCATCGTTTGTATGAGGTCTAGTCTTCCAAAGTTTCAGCCAGTCATTCAGTCAGATACAACGTAGAACCTGACGTATATTCCTATCGGTTCAAGTTGCTATGCCTCATTAACACACGGAGATAAAATTGTCAGACAAAATCCCAGAATAGTATAGGTAGTAACAGTATCAGTGGTGATATGAATTAAAAGCAAAAAAATATTATGAGGAATTTAGAATCTTACAATTTGGAGGAAGACAAAATGTGGATGCACCTGTACTATTAAAATGGTTTTGAAGTACGTCGTTCAAAGTCTCCAACCATAGGTTATGATAATTACGCGGACCCCAACTAGGTAGTTTCTACCTATTAACATGGCTAAATTCAGTTGTCAGTGACTTCATGGACTGGTGCCATGTTTCGGTTCTGCCGCCTTTAGCTTTCTTCCAGCCCGTTTCCGAACCAGAAAACATCACCCATCTATGCAGGTGGTGGTTAGACATACGTAACACATGTGCCTACCATCTCTGTTGAAGAAGATTTACAATCTCATCAACTGATTTCTCATCTTTACCTAGTACTCCATTCCTAACCTAGTCATTGCTTAGCCCGTGGTCTCAAAATACACGAGCAATGTTTCATAGACACCTATAATCTAATACCAGTGACCTACGAATACCCTCTATTCTCGATGACTATATTTCACATCCATGAAGTAATGTGGAGCAAACTACTGAATAACAAAGTTGCTCTTTGGCTGGAAGATGGATATCTTGCCTACTCCATAAGTGACTCACGTTGGCAAAACTCAATCAAGCCTTCTTTATCCGTACCGAGGTTTCGTCAGAAACCAAGAAACCAGGACTGATGAAACTTACGAGAAAAGTGAAGTGGTCGATGCATTCAACTACTTCACCCTCTACCAATAATTCAAGAGAAGACGCGACTGGCTCCTAAAGAAACGTTTTATATGCTTTCATTGTTGTTTGTCAAATGACTGTTGTTGTCAAATGTCTTCACGAAACAGAACAATATAATCTGCATATTCTAAGCAAACAAATGAATCTCCTGGTAGAAGATTAGTCCCTAAAAAATTAAACGATGAAAGTTTTATCTCTAAAAGCCTGTCAATGACAAATTCTATTTAAGTAAAAAAGGTCCAAGCCTACAGTACCTATTACTTGAATGGCAGGTGCTTTTATCCCAAAGCCTATAGCGTAGTAATGTTTAATTTTCAAAATAAATATAAATTATGATATTTGATTTGTGAAAGGATGAATTTAGAGTTCAAATATCCTTGTGTATTTTTTTTATATGTATTATAATATGAAGCTAGACCAAGTATAATACAAAAATGAACGTTTGTTACAATAATCAATATCTAATTTTTCTATCTTTCTAAATAGTAACTTATAAACATTACACTCATACACTTAGAAATTTTAGTTCATATACTTTAACCACAAACAGATGTACATATTAATAAAATTTACTAACAGTTTACTAAGAGCTTTTGCCAACTTGCGTCATTTATGGTGTTGGCAAGATATCTGTCTACCAACCAAAGGACGTGTTTACTGCGCAGTTAGTTCCGTCCTACTTTATGGCAGTGAAACATGGCTGGTAAGAGTAGAGGATATTCGTAGGTTACTAGTATTCGGTCATAGGTGTCTTCGAAGCATTAGACCACCGAGTAAGTAATGCAGTTGTTAGGGAACGGGTACTAGGTAAGGATGGCAAATCAATTGATGAAGTAGTGAAACCTAATCAGTTGAAATGGCTGAGACACGTGTTACGTATGCCCAACCACCGACTGCCCCGACGTGCAATGTTTTATGGTGTAGGAGTAGGTTGAAAAAAAGCTAGGGGCAGCCAAATGAAAACATGGCTCAAAATCATCTGCACTGGCGCAGGTGCATTCAATCTTTGTGTTCTCCCAAATTCTAATCTTCTGAATTCTTCATCTCTTTTTTCCTCCTTCCAAATTTATTTCACTGAATTATACTCCTTGAATAACATCTTCAAACCCTAGTCTTTCCGATTACTACTTATACTTTTACTACCTCTACCGTTACGGGATTTGAATAGACAATCGTATCTCTGTGCTATTATTGTATGGCAACTCAAACTGATGTACGTACGTACAAAGTTCTACATTGTCACTGACTGACTAACAATTTTTAACTTCTCGTTGTTGATATTCAAGTCTAAAATGGATCAGTTTTGTTTGGGATACTATTTACAAGAGTATTATTTCCTTTTATTCACGAGTTATAGTTGATTTGCACATCGTGTTTGTAGTACATATGAATGTGGAAAATTTTATTCTATCATAAGTTTCAGAATTGAATAACTCAAACGATTCAACAGGACAAGTTTTGAAATAAAAAAATTACATTATAATGAACTAAATAAAGGCAGTGTTCCCCTAATTTATACTTCCAAATATTAAAATTGTAAGTCGTAAATAATATGTGTCCACCTTTAACGTTTACAAACGGTTCACTGACTCCGTAATTGTATGCGTCATGACATCAAGATGTAACACGATTATCTACGTTGCTAGACGTCCAACTAAGATACTAGCATGACAGGTCAATCGAGACAAGTATTTCAGTTACTTAGACTTATAATGTAGCTCTTAACCCATAAACGATGACCTTGATTACGCACATAACAAAGACATTGTTGATACGAAATTGGGTTGTTGTCAAGGTGATTAGTAGTATAAATGTGAAGAAGCCCCTATTGTATAATATAATATGTGATTTACAATGCCAAAACTGAGCAACCAATTCACAGTTATTTGATCATAACTAATAGTGAAATGACGCGAGTGGATATTGGTGTTTCCATCTTTACAAATTTTTCTGTCACAGAGATAACATGTCTTTTATGTGACAATATTGAGAAAAATAACCTAGACATCTGTATCTCCAAACATTATCGTGAACTAATTATACAACGTACTATCAACATACAATCGAGATTTAAATATGATTTTTGGGGTCGAATTGGAGTTGCAATGGGTTTAACAAAGGGCCTTTTTCTGACTTGTAACTTCATGACCGATCAGAATAAGACAGCATTTCAACCAATAATCGATAACTTACAATTATGCAGGTGATATATGAATGATACGTTCATTATTTATGACAAAACTGTGGACCTCTATGTTACTGTGGATACATTCAATATTTTTCATTGGTCAATTAAATTCACATTAGAAGCATAAGTAAATTAAGTTCACTTTCTTGATATCTTATTGAAGGAAGGTTAGATGGTTCCACATCAAAAATTCATCTTGAATAGTCAGTAATATGAATTCGAAGTCGAAAATCTTAGTAAGACGAATTTCAAATTCCGTGGGAAAAGAATCCTACTCAGCGGAACTTCGTATTGTCTTCTATAGTCTGCTAATCACTCCTGGATGTGTTAAGAATAAAATTATGACCTTGTATAAATTAATGTGCAATTATAGGCTTATTTGGCTCAATGGCCATGTAGTATAGGCCTCACATAACGGGTACTTTACAAATTCGTCTCATAGCAGCGTGTTTATTGAAATGAGAAGACAAACTAATCAGGAACAACTTAACTATGGACATGTCTCATCTACGCGCTCAAACTTGTAGAATTAAAGGAAGATCAAATCAAACGTTTCTCACCAAAAAGACTTGGGCAACTGTAGACTCTACATCCAAATTCAAAAGGTCCAATCTTTCTTCCTACGGCTCTAATACCCCTTATAGTCTGTTTTTTACCCTTTATTATTATTTTTCAATTTTTAACAAGTACTCAGGTACTATTACTATTCTTTTGATACTTGAAATTTTCCAACACTTTATGATCTAATCTCATTTGATTTGTTTATAGACTTATTATTAATACAGTTTTACAACTTGAGTAAATAATATTACCGAAAAATAGAAATTATCTTGATTGAATTTATTTTATTCTTTGCTTGATCTTAATTTATAAACGGTAAAAGATGTACCAATTATTCAGTTAAAATACAGTTTAAGATTAAGACTATGTAGAAGTCTTAAAAAGCGCTACTTATTAAATGGCGTTTTGTTTCCTGAGCTCAGAGAACAAAATTCCATCCAAATCATTCACCCGAACTATAAATCTCCACCATCGCAACTTATTAAACAATATACAACCTTTATTATTAACAACGAGTTAAATAAGTTTCATACTTCTCTTCCATCGTCAAATCCTATCAATGTGTTAATAAGGCAATAAACTCATTTATAATAGGCTAAGTCAATGTGAATTCCATCTTCCAAAACACATTGTCCAGTATGCGGTATAGAACTAATATATTCAATCAATGTGACCATTATATTTCAATAGGTAGGATATATTGATTAGTGAGTGGACAATAATAATGTTCAAGTATTATTTTTAACTTGGTAATAAAAAAGATGAATTAAAACAGCACTTTTTTCTGAAAATAATCTGATGCATTAAAATTTGAATATTCCCGTTTGAATTTTAGGTATCGGATATGGATGCATTTACCTTCCAGCGGCCACGGTAGTCACTTCCTGGTTTGTGAAAAAACGCGCCACTGTAACTGGAATCATAATGGCTGGCAGTGGGATTGGCGGTGTAATCTACAGTTTAGTCGTTCCATCTCTAATTAAAATATATACATGGCGTGGTTGTATTCTATTGTTATCTGGTGTCAATTTACATTGTGCTATAGCCGGTGCTCTATTTCGTCCATTACGTCCAACTGATTATAAGCATGAATACAATGAAAGTGAAGACGTGGAAAACATGTACCCTAATACAACAGCGAACTTTACAACAGATCCACTACTAGTTGAAAATGAAACTGAAGTAAGCCTAATAAAATTTTGAATAGTAGTATTGTAGAATAATAGTATAGTATTGACCATTTTTAAAATGTTAATCACATATTTAACTGTTGAAAGTAGACTGGATTATTAAAATACGTTTAGATTTAAGTCATATTCACTAAGTCTTATCTACATACTTGACTTGAGTTATATACGTCAGGTTCTATGTCGTTTCTGAATGACTGATATTACTATTCATAATACTCTAGTTTAGGTTTGCTTTTTTGGTGTGACGTTACAAAGTATAGCTGATTGAACTAATCCAATTCAACATACATATATTTCTTTTCTATTATGGATCAATAATAAACAGGTTGTATATGCTATGACTAATTTTTCTTCTTAAAAATGTAGCTTTGCATCCTGTATAGTCAAAGAAATTTAGTATTTGGTCATTCAACATATCATGTTGCTTCTTTATATGGAAGTATGTGAAATACACTTCCTAATACTTCGATAACTACCATCAGATATACCCTTGACATAAAAATTTCTTGGATTATCTATTGATTTCACCTCTATCTAAATCACTTCGTGGCTTAGTAATTTAATGTAGAAATAAATTCTCCGTAACAGGAAGTTTATTGAGTCTTGAGTGCTAACTGTTATTTTATGAAATTGTGTTTGTACACCGAGTGTTTGTTATCGTCAATGATCCATATGTGTATATTAATTATGACTGGATTCATCTATACCAACCATGGTATATTTATATAATACATCGTCCAGTCGAGTCCCTACAAAATCTTTTCATTTATTATTAATCCCCTGGTTTTGCACATGAAACGTTTAGTTTTAACAAAACGTTGTTATTGATGTACATAGCATCATTAATAATGATGAAACTGTAATTTTTAAACCTACTAGTACAGATAGAGGTCTTTGAAATCTCTCACCTACCAATCAAGTCATTTCCCGATAATCAATTTTTCATTGATTAATTTCTCATTTTATTAGAGGAGGAAGTCACAAATTATTTTATTTCATATTGTCCTTTATGTTAATCCATAGGACTTTGTAACATTTTTTAAATTTGATGATAATCTAACAAAACAATAGTATCCTTATTGACTATCATTCATTCGAGATATTGTCAGTATATGAAATTTTCTCTTATGGACAATTGACAGTCAATTATATTGGATTAATATACATTATTGACCCATAAGTAGTTTGTTAAGTACTTTATTGATCAATATCAAAATTATAACACATAATTGGAATGTATTAATGATAACTGGTTTTACATACATTTCATTCAAATGATCATCAATTCAATGATTCATTTGAATTTCTTTTTACAATTCATATTTTAATTCTAGGCCTTAACGCGACAAAATACTGAAATAAATGCTACAAGTGAAATAGATCATTCTGTATCTAATATAAATTCAATAAGAAAACCAAAAACTTCAATTATTAAATTACCACCGGAAAAAGGATTAAACTATCCATGTCGTTTAAAACGAACAAGTACAATTGACGAAGGTAAGTCAACATAGTCAGTATGAAGCGAATTCCTTTTTAAAATAAAATTTTTCAAATGGATTGGTCAGTATTTGTGTTAATCAAGTACAATTGTTTTAAAAAGAAACATAGCATACATTATTATAAGAAATCATTCATTTTTTTATTGGCTTTTCTTGTTAACTGAAATGATAAAACTCTTTTTACGCTATGAACTAATTATTACTGATTAATATTCTATAACCTATTAGCTTAATGAATCATCAATTTTTATGGTAACTATAATCATTCATACTTACACGCGGGACTCGAATCCAGAACATTTGGTCTCGTGCGCAAACGCTTAACCTCTAGACAATTGAATTAGGATCCAATGATGTTATTGTATAACTTCAATTGATCCGTGATCTTGCTCAACCCTTCATTCATTGTCTGAGATGGATAACTTTCTCACACTCTACACGGATTGACCTCCACTAGCCACAGTCGTTCAATCTTTCTAGGTTTTCACTGGTGGTTCAGCTTAGTTTGACTCATGAATTCAACTGTGAAAATATTACAATCTCCAAAAATCCCCATATTGATAACTAATAAATTAACTGAAATAAATAATAAGTATCATAGTATAATCTTTTTTTACTTAAAAAAAAGTTCAATTTGAATTCGTTGCATTTTTCAACGGGAAAATAGAAATACAATTTTACAAATTATTCATGTATTATCTTATTGACATATTTATTTATTGTGTAACACGACTTACTTTTACTTACTTATTTACTTACTTACGCCTGTTACTCCCAATGGAACATAGGTCGCCGACCAGCATTCTCTAATCCACTCTGTTTTGGGCCTTCCTTTCCATTTTTTTCCAATTTTTGTTCATTTTTCTCATGTCTGTCTCCATTTCTCGGCGTAATGTGTTCTTTGATCTTCCTCTTTTCCTTTGACCTTGAGGGTTCAGTGCTATGGATTGGCTTGTGACGCAGTTCGGTGCTTTCCTCAATGTGTGTTCTATCCACTACCAGCACATCTTCCTGATTTCTTCCTCCGCTGGCATCTGGTTTGTTCTCTCCTAAAATAGGTTGTTTTGGATACTGTCTGGCTAACGGATTCGAAGTATTTTGAGTAGGCAACTGTTAATAAACACATGTATCTTCTGAATGATGACTTTCATAATTCTCCAGGTTTCCTCCTCATACAGTGAGCCTGTTTCGACATTTGTATTGAAAATTCTGACCTTGGTGTTGGTTGAAAGTTGAGTTCCAGATTTTCTTCAGTTGTAAATATGCTGCTTTTGCTCTGTCGTCTTCACCAGATCCCCCGTGTTCATCAGTGTTGCTGCCCAGATGTGTAAAGGTTTGTAAATCTTCCAAATCTTCTCTGTCAAGCGTGATTCGATTGTTGCATGCTGTGTTGTATCGGAGAATCTTGTTTTTTCCTTTGTGTATGTTGAGACCTACAGCTGCTGAGGCTGATGCTACACTGATTGTCTTCTCTTGCATTTGTTATTGCGTGTGCGATAGAAGAGCAAGATCATCTACGAAGTCTAATATATGAATTTAATAATTAAACAAAACGAAATTAACTACTGTTTAGCTGATTTCTTTTAGGTCTATGACATTTTTTCTTAAACAAAATGCTGCTTTATTTTTACTTCCCTTTTTTTCTGGATTTTTCCCTTATTTCGGTGATGAAATGCTTTTGTTATAAAATAATGACATCGTCTAGGTGAATTTATGCCCGCTACATGTTAACTTTGATAGTACAAGGTTAAAAAAATCAATGACAAGAGGGAATATGGTAACTATGGATTTTTATAGAATAATAAATTTCATTTTGTTCACCACCATAAAGAATTAAACTTATGTAGAATTTACGAATGAGTTACAGTGTAATAGTAATAAGAAAGTTTTCATAGAAAAGAATCCAAATCAATAATGTTTAACAGTAGCTGTTTTGTATTTTATTTAAAAATTGTTTTTTTTTTTCAAGTTAGATTTGTACAGATAATTATTGTATTTTTATAAGTTCAATAATCCAAGATGACATAGGTTATAATCGTTCACAATAGTGCCGATACTTTAAATCAATTATCTTTCTGTCGATTTTGAATTCCAGCATCCCTTCATGCATAACTTTTCACTCTGTCATTTTTTAAAGTATTGTCACTATATATTTTTTGATCTCTTGTTATTAATATTGTTTAGCAATAACGGCTAAGGCATATCTATGCCAGGTTCTACGTTGATGATATATGTGTGTTCATCAATCAAAACAGAAGAATATATGGTTATTTATATCAAACTCACTTTGACGAATGCAATCGTATATTATTTGCGAAACCGAAAAACTCATAGTTTATTAGTTTGATTACCTTAACAACTAATGAATTCTGTATTGTT
Organism: Schistosoma spindalis; assembly: GCA_946903255.1. Taxonomy (NCBI): domain Eukaryota; kingdom Metazoa; phylum Platyhelminthes; class Trematoda; order Strigeidida; family Schistosomatidae; genus Schistosoma; species Schistosoma spindalis. Next base: position 34,596,666 of record OX336420.1, on the reverse strand, counting down.
TTTTGAATCTTTCCATTGATGTTTAGTACTGCAATTGATCAGTCCCTTATTGGCATATGTGCCTCCTGTGCGGATCGCCTTGATATCGCCTTAAGTCACAAATATTGTAAGCAAAGATGGATAATGGCTAGCAGTGGAATCCAGGACTCGCGTTTAGTCCTATTTCGGACTCGTCGGCTGGATGTAGCTACATCCCATTGCACAAGTTATTTTGAAATTACAAAAAATCATAAAAACATGATATATTCAAATCGACCATGTCTTGTAACAACCTACCATTTTATATTATGGCCAAAACAAAACATTACAATATGTCATGTACATCTTCTTTGAATAAGTACAGTATCAAATAAAACATATAGATAGGAATATATTGGTGATATGAATGTGTTAAGTTTAGTTGCAGCTCAGATAATAAAATTTCATTAAAATCATCCACCTGAGCTACAAATCTTCACCATCTGTTACATGTAAACAAACAGTATTTTGTTTAAAAAGAACAATGTAATTCTGTTGACTGAATAGAAATTATGAACTGGTCTTTTTTCTAAATAAAATAAACGAAGTTTTATTTCTTTTTAAACAGAATTTTTTTTTCACTATTGAAATGCAAACACATAATAACTTGTGATTGATAAATCTAATTTTTTAAAAAAAAATATAAACTGAAGAGTCCCATACTAGAATGAAATGGTCGTCCAGTGGTTCCGGGTTTTCCACGGTGGTCTAGTTTTAATTGACTCCTGAATTCAACTATTAAATAACTAAAATCTACACAAAACCCCTTCTAATGATAATATAAACTAGCATTATACTAATGAACTGATAATTTGACTCATTTGTATGGTCACATTTTACAATTTTATTATGGTTTCTTATTATCAAACACCATTAAATTCCAACTATGTGGTTGTATTTAACTTTTTTTTAAAAAATTAATTAAAATGAACGAGTTTATTGAGTGTACAATCTAGTATGTGGTAAAAATAAGTTGACTTCAAACGTTTTGGATGATATTCATCTACCTGACGTTCATAAATAAAATCCAGATTGTTGTATACTACGAAAGTACACAATTTTAATTAGATATATAATTTTAAAATTAATAATATTTAATTATATATAAAACTTCTTTACTATGGAAACCAACGGAATAATTTTAAGCAAAGATTAATGTGACTAACAGTGTAGCGATAAAGAATTGTAGCTGTAATTTTGTATATAATACCTAGCTGTCTTGATTACAAAAAAAACCCAAGCATCATTCATTTCAGTGATAGACTCAAATTATTCGTAAATAATATTCCCTTCTTGATTGCGTATTGAGTACTCAGTACAATGAGAAATGGTAGCACGATTTCGTGGGTTAGTTGAAGTTAGAAATAAACACCGTTGGATGCTGACTCAGTGGTCTAGAGATTAAGCGTTTGCGCGCAAAACTGAAGGCCCTGTGTTTGAATCCCGCTGGAGGGATCGTGGATGCACACTACTGAGGAGTCCCACAATAGGACAAATCGACCGTCCAGTGCTTCTAGGTTTTCAATGGTGGTCTAACATCAGTAATTGCATGATCTCAATCAAAAGCTTAATAATCTCCACAAGTCTATACTAATAATTTTCATTTCATTGTAAAAAAGAAGGACAATATTATGTGGCAAGAGAAGTATCTTTCATTTGATAATCTGTTCTTAAATGAGATTGAATGGGACTAATCTGATGAAATCTTTTGGAGTTTTGTACTGGCATCTTTATAGGTTTCGCAAGAATCACTGTAAATCAGAGAAAATGCATATCTTTATGCTAAAGTATTTACCTTACTTTTAAATTCTTTAACATATAGGTGCAGTGATTACCTACGGAAATCAAATTGTTCCCGGAAATATCCAGAATAATCCTTCTGAAGGTGTACCTGTAATGAGTCTTGAAGCAGTGAATCGTATTGTAGGAGATGTTCTCAATCGTCAAACAATCACATCTTGTACAAGTTTAGCACCTCCAGAATTCACTGCCAAACCTAAATTATCTGTAATTCAGTCACCAAGATCCATTCATTCAAGTTACATACAAACAGAACCCAATGATCCTGCTGTAGCACACAAAAGGGTAATCCATATTATACTTGTATTGGACAAACGCTTTACTATCTCTTCTGTAATTTAGTATGAAACCTATTGTTATTTATTGTAAAGTATAAAATTAAATTTGACAAAATAAAAGATCAAATATGACAGTTCTCGTTATCAAACTAGAAATATAACAGGTAAAGTTTAATTATAGTTATTTCAGAATAATCCTGATTACCGTGTTCATCTAACTGATTGATTTTCTATATGTGGACTTCTAGCACCGACCAAAACTCATAGACGATATTCAACAACGAATACTCAACAAGGACGAGAAGGCTGATACTCTATACTTGATGGTTGGCTTAATACTAACTATCCCCGAACAAAGAGAAAGAACTCTAGATCAATGATCACCAGTCCAAAATCGTTTTCATGTTTTAAACACATAATCTGTTTACATGCAGACCAGATCTCATCACAGCATAAAATAAGAAATGACAATTGTATGTGATTAAGCCAAAAAGTAGCTGAGAATACAAAAGACCGAAAAATAAATTGGTCCAATAAGTTACCATACCCTTAGTCTGAGTTCGAATATGACAAACTCATCTTTTATAAAGATTCACTGTCCTGTGTATTACATTAGACGCGAAGAAAGAGAGAACTTCGGCGAGACTAATTTATGGACGAACCAATCAGGTATAAGATAATAAGTCTCGGACTTTGGCGCGAAATTCACTCATCCATTTGGGTAAATGGAGTTTTGGTATTATAGCTTATGTCAGTTCGTGATGAAAACGCTAAATCTAATTCTTGATCCTAACCATCAACTGCAAATCATAATTTTATTTTCTCACACTCGTTTATGACCCCATTTGGTCCTGGTTATTAGTTGGACGATCTCAAAGTCAATCTGACGTCGCTCAAAGGTCGTCCATAAATAAGTCTCACCAGAATTTCTTTCAATGTCTGCTCATTTAAGAGTTAGGAATTCTCTGAACAAACTGTGAATATGCATAGTTATTTTTAAAATAGTGATTTATAATACCTTTGATATTGGTACTGATTTATTTTTACATAAACATGTGTACAACAGTAGGTTTTTCCATCTCTTCTATCATATTCATAATTTCGAGATTTTAAAAGTCAACTCCTCACCATTGACAACGACTTCACTAAAATCAATTCAGCCGTTTTCACTTTTTAAGATTTATATTTTTATATTGTGTAAACTAATAATTTCATAAGTACTAACCTTTGTCTAGTTATTATGAATTACTTAAATAAACCTCCTAGTTCTGTAGTAATTCCGTTTCCAATCATATAACAAGAAAAAGAATATCTTTGAATTTTTTCACTTGCCTTGTTACTTCAATCTATAAAAGATTGTTATGATTGGTTTATATAATGTATAATAGTTTTTCATTTTCAAATAAATCCCATACATCTATGACTACATACTGACATGAAAAGTAAAATAATGGACCAAGACAATCATTACTAGATCATTTTCTCTTCATTCTTGTGTTTTGTATGTCTCAGTAAGGGTGTTTCACATTAATTTACAACAGTAAATTTAAAATAAAATCATTTCCAACTAGTCTATTGACTACATGATAAACACATACACAATTAACACAAGTGTAGTTTGTAGTTTGGCATGGAGGAAGTTAAGAGAAACTACATGAGTATTTATTAATAAGCAAGTTTGAAAATTAGACATAATAATAAGATGTTCTCATCTAACGGAATTAACTGAAATGGAAACAAGAAAAACCACTTGAATGACAAAGGAAATTAATGATTATGGCATGTTAATTTATGTGATACATTTAAGGAAATTATGTAATTTGTCGTTGTAAATAACATTGAAACATTTAAAATAGATAAATCACTATATATAACAGCTTTTTTCTGGTTAGCGTTTTTTAGCGCGTTAGTTTTCTATGGGATGAGGTCGCTAACCCCATGCCCAACCCTTTTCTTTCAACCGAGCATGGGACAGGCAGCAGACCCAGATGGGCTCCATGCGGAGTTATGCATTAGACAGCGGAATCAATGAGATAGATTGTATTATAAGATACAACATCTTACTTAGATGTATAGTTGGTTGTCTCAGTTTTCTTTATTGTTTTATCAAATATATATTCCAATGCATTGACTAAATTGATAACATTTATCATGCTTAATCAATTACTTTCAAATATATTTTTTGATAACTGTTATAAGTCTTATTGGATGATTGAAACTGGACTATTTAGATATTTTTTAACTACTGTCATTATTTAATCAGCTTTATTTTTGATAGGCATATAAAATAGAAGACAACCAAGAAAACAATAACAATAAGGTGTTATAGGCCACATTTGCTTGTCAATTAATATAATTTGACTTCTAAGATAGTTTTTACGATTCTAAAGATAATAATGAAGTAAACTCCAACCCCTACAGTACGTTTTAGCAAGATATATCTAAGGGATTCAAAGTTTTCTGCTTGAAGATGTGTTATTCGTTGATAATTCTATTCAAAAATTAACATTTACTTCTTATCATTCTTATCTTATTCAATAATGTACTTGAAAAATATGTTTCCGAAAAATGGGATTTTATTAGGCAATTTATGAGTTTTACGAAAAGAAACACAGTTGTTCATTGTCTTATACTTTTATTCTGTAATGGAATTTGTTATATCTGAGACATCGGTATCACTTGATAGATTTTATAATTGAAATCCTACTTATAATTTCTTAATTCTATCTATTTCTATTTTATCATGATTCAAAGCTCATACCATAATATATCTAAAATGCATAACCACATAGCTACTAAACTGGAAAATTACAATATGTACATAGCCTAGTCACAAAGGATACAAAAATGTAATAACAAGAAAAGAATTAATTATTGATAAATTTGGAACAATATTGTGGGTCAAATAAAAGTTTGGAAATTGCTAAATATAAAAATACAACAATCCAAGTCTCTCTTAGTTGTACAATAAAAATATAAATAATGATCATTCATACAATTGCCCTAAAAGTTATACGTTCACACTATTCGCCCCATTATATCAGTATTCAATTCATGACAGTTATTTCCTTTTTCAGGGAATATTCAAAGGAAAGAGTATTTATAATATTACGTGGGATCAACGAACAATAAACAGAAGTATTTAATTAAAGGAAAAGAGTTAAGCGACATATCTTAAGAATTGGTCATATCTTGTCAACAAAAAGCCCAATTCAAATTAAATGAATTTATGTCATAGTTGAACTTGAGCCAAAATACTCCATATTTTGTTTCATCTGAGTAAACTTATTCAAAATATATTATTTAGTCATATTTTAACGCACAAATCAAATTTATTATACAAACCTAATTTCAACGATAGATGATGTAAAATGAATAAATAAACACTCTAGTTATCCAGCTAAGAAGAAATCAGCGATAATCACATTGATAAAGTGTGTTTCAACTAAAAAATTTTGTTCAAGCTCTCTTTGAAAAGTTCCTTATATTATCCAGGTTAGAACTCTAAAAGAAAATATTTCTACACAAATATAAGAAGATTATGAATACAGTGGTCTTGAAAGATGTTAGAGGTATGAGCGCAGTTATCACTTAACGGTTGCCCACACCATGGAAGGGTTCTTCTGAAGGTACCTGAAAAGGAAATTGGATTGGAGGTGGTCTTAGTGTCCTGAGAGCGTGATCACAGTGCCCAAGGGACAACTGCTTGAGGTCGGTCACACACGACCTTCTTGTAAGTAAGTTTCGTATTATCTCAATACTTGTTGCGACGTTACCGTCTGAGACGGATATCCGTGGGTGATATGTCTCAGAATCGATCACAATGACAAAGGTGTATAAACTCTCTGTCTTTCCTTAAACTATAAGATTAAAATCATTTCATATCTTTATTTCTTCCAACTAATTCTTTCTTCCTGTACTATATCCTCATATGCAATCTCTCTTTTATATATGACCACCATTGATTGAATTACTTCTATGAATCCGATGTTAATCTTGTTGTGCCAATGAGGTATGACAACTTGAACCGATGCATATATGTTCCTGGTCCTACATTGTAGCTGACTGACTGACACAAATATAAGTATTAATAACTTCAATATTTATTTGTACGACTAAATAAGCATCACACTCATTGGTTTGTACGTTGTTTATTTGGTGGTGATTCATACATTGATCAAATAGCTAACAGATTTTCAGTTATGTTTTAGCTCAATTTCCCACCAGTCCGTTCATTTTCTCTTTATTTATTTCCTTTTTTTAGTCAGAAAACTTTGGGAGTAATGCTTTTTTTGCTTCGGTTGTCTCATTAAAAATGCCCTCATCAGAATTAAATCAATTGAATGATCCATCAATTTGCCAAGCTATCGTGAATGAATTACAAAGAGAAATGTCAAGACCAGCTTATAAGAAAGATTTATTCCTTAGTGGAAGTTTGATACATCTTAATGAAGTAAGTTAATTATAATGAATTGTGTTATTTCTTCCCCACTTCCGCCAAGACAATTATCATTATGGAGATTGAGCAGTAAAGTCTCACTCCTTATTCATCAACAATATCAAGTTTTATGCAAATGTACGCTAGAACAATCAATTGAAAATAGCTTGTTACAAGAGAAATAATTAAATCAAATTTGACTCATCGTAGTTATGCGTAATATTTATCGACACGTTTGTTTACGTTACGCTCACTACATGATCTATTGACTACTAATAGCCAATTATTCTAATAAACGGTTAACTTCATTCGGTTAATAATACGTCAATCCTTACTAGCTGGTTATGTCAAATAGATAGAAATACTACCTTATCGACCAACTGAAATTGTTTATCAAAGGAATAATAAAAATGTTTTCATTTTATTCATGAAACGTGGTAAATAGATTAATACTGGAAGTAACACTATAAAATAACATTTTACCTACTACTGATGATCAAAATAGTTAAGTTGAATTGTGAATCATCTTTATTTATTGATCTAAAAGGAACAGTGTTTCTATAGATTCTCGCCCTATGTAAACAAATGAAGAAATGATCCTAAATAAATTATTTATTTCTATCATATTGACATATTAGAGACCATTCAGTCAGATATCTATCTGAAAATTCTGTATCATTCAAAACCACTAGCTGTTGAGTTAATCATACCGACAAAGTGACTTATACTCATTAATAACATTTTATGAAGAATCAAGTTATAACTCATTTACATTGAAATTAAAGAAAGTGGATCACTACATTATAAGTTAACAGTTTTAAGTCTACATATCATAAGAAATGACGTTTTAGATTTTAACTCTATGTAGGCATTTGAATAAATGATACGGAACAGTATTAAACTAAGCATCGATTTTCATATTTTCTTTGGTTTATGTTAGTTTAAAATTTAAAAAAAGATTTTCAAACTACTTATTAGATTGAAAAGTAGATACATATATACTAAATTTTTACATGTGAACTAAAGTAAAAAAATCTACCAGAAAATTAAAACATACATAAGTAGTTTATGACAATATTTTTTTAAAAAAAGTATATTCAAACCAATGTTTCTTTATGATCATTTACAATCTACTAAGTATTAAAAATCTTATTATGATCGAATGGAAACAAAATAGTAATGTGTTTTACTCATTTTTAAAACTTATTTTCAGTTCCTATCTACTACTGATGTAGCCTCATATATTCGATCAGTAACAATGCCCGCTGAAGAAATGCATATACGTCAACCGATATGGTCTATGATTAAAAATGTTTTAGATATAGAATTATTGAAAAGTCCAACATTTATACTACTTTCGATTTCTAGTGTACTCAGTATGATTGGTGAGTTTAAAAGTTATACATTGGAAACAATTGTTTTTAAAAAAAATGATTTTCTTTACAAATCCAACACAGATTGATTGAATGTTTTAAAACATTATGAGTATTAAATATAAAAATGCTAAATTTATCCACTTTGTAGTGGTAGTTCTGTTTAATTGAATTTTACATCCATATAGATCGTGAACGAAGATACAAGCATAAATGTATTCATTTTAATAAGATACTGTGATGTGTACTACTTATATCAAAATAAGTAGTATATGACGTTAGTTGTAAACTGAATGTCTGGCAGCAGAGAGACAAGAGGATTGAACAGTAAAGAATGTAAACAGAATGCAATTTATATGAAGATGGAAAAACAATGAAGTCTGAGTCATTCTGAGACAATTGATGGACATTTTGGAAATTAAGCATTTACTATATGATTGTTAGATTATATTAACAAGTCCTGTAATTTTGTGTCATGTACATTCGGTTGTCCCCACTGAGGTTCTGTTCACTACAATACCATCTGAAATCAAGTTATTTTACTATCATGTGAATGTAGTTTAATAATAGGGCAGGTGAATCCATATCTTCATTGTGCAAGTTAAGTATGTTTTGATAAAATCAAGAATATTCCTGAACTAATTATATTGATTCAGTATTTTGTAATTTATGTAATTTACATCACTATCTGATGCATTTACAATTATTTTCTACTGTTATGAGATATCTCAAAGGTGAGAATTCATAACGTACGTTAATAGATACTTAACCTTTAGACTTTTGACCAAACACTTAATAGTCAACTTTCCTTATTTATATTAATTTACCATAATATATGATCATCATTTATTATAATCAGTGATACTTTCCTCTCTCTTGGAAAGTTGAAGTTTCCCATTAATCTAGTAAAGTAACACCATTATTACCTAGAGAATTTGGTTACATGAAATGCTGACCAATAATTTATACCAAATATGATCAATACATTTTATATCCCGTAAAAAAATGTGATTAAAACTATAAGTTAAATTCCAAAAAATAGTTTACTATTATCTTCCTTATAAAAATATAACGGTGAATCGTTATTTATTTACATTTAAATTAACATATTGATCAGTAAGATAAAAAACATTAATCTCTATACATAAAAAGTGGAAAAAAATAGATTGTAGTTCATAATTAACTAATAAAGTTCCATACATAATACATAGTCATAAACATTCATTCCTTTATAAGAAAAATAACAGATATGATTATAATGAAAATGTGTTTTATTAAATGTGTCCAGTACAATTGGTTGGTTACTGAGTGATGATCAAGGTCATGTCTGTCTAGTCCTTCTTAGTGCAGATCGAATCCTATCGACCAAGTTGCAATGTGGTCACTAGTCTGGGTGACTCGACATTGCGTGCACTATGTTGAGATAAGATGGTGGTTGGAAGTAGTCAACAGGAAACCCTGGACCTAGGTTTCGTGCTACTTGGCACTCATCAGCAAGATGTACCTGTAATCTTGAGGGAACTGATGCTCCCTGACGGATTCGATCCCGTGTCACCCAGCTTCACATTCAAAGACGTTACCGCTGAGCTATCCAGGTAGCGACTGACCTACTGTAGGACTGAGGTGTATTTACAATTGATCGATCACTGGGTGTTGAAGCTGGGTTAAACGGGATCGAATCCTTCAAGATTACAGGTACACTTTACTGACGAATGCCAAGTAGCACAAAACCCGGATCAAAGGTTCTCTGTTGACTACCTTCAACCACCATCTTACAATTGGTGGAATCTGAATTAGTTATTTGGATGTTTGGCTTGTCATACTTGTGCTTATTAACTTGAAAGCGACAGATTACGCCGATTGTTTTTTAATTTACGATAACAATATAAATCCCTAACTCATTACTTTTATAATCTAGAAATAAACTAGTGACCCTCATGTGCTTATCCATTTATTTTATGACATCTCTAATTTATAAGACATTTGATACAATACACATAAATGGTACATGTCTAATGTTGTTAAAGATGATATATGATGTAGGATTATTGTGTCGAGTTGAATGAACCAATAGTAAACTACGTCTCGACTTTTTGTAATGTAGTCTATTGATTAAGAACTTTCGTCTAAATTTGAACGAATAGTTTCACAATATTTGGGCGCCGAGTTAATGTGAGACATTAAAGAGAAAAAATGTATTTGTAAAATCTCATTCGCTGAGATTTTACAAATACATTTTTTCTCTTTAATGTAGTCTATTGATATTCTATTTCCTAAATAATAATATCTTCCCTATCTAAATGAACACTAATTGTTGCTTACGTACAATCATAAAGGAATGGTGAATGCACTTATCCTCCTCAAACCAGTAACGATATTCGTGCATTTTAACTGTTTATCCTAAATAGTTCAACAATAAAATTTTTATTAGTTTTTTTTTGTCTTCTTTTTCCAATGTCAACATCCACATTTAGACAAACCTAAAATTAGTTTAACCAAACACAATAGTGTAACGTCGTTATCATCATCATGTACGCAGTCATATATTTTGTATTAACTCGTATTATTAGAATTTTAATCATTTTAATAGTCAAATTATCAGTATACACATCATTGTAAAAATCTTTCAGACATTAGGAATCTAATAATCATCGCTTAACTGGTGAACTATTAATATCATCTATAAGCCTTTATCATGTCTTTGTTTTGTTTATTTTCAAAATGATCAACAGAGAAATGTGCTGTTGAAATTGAATAATCATACCATATTGGTTCATATGCTTGTTCAACTATTCATATGTGCATACAGTACTGTTTAAATCAATAAAGCAATTGATATATTGGTCAATTAACTTTGATGATAATGGCAAACACTATCATTTGCTTATTATTAAGGTTCATTGGATTAGAGGTTAAGCGTTCGCACGCGATACCGAAAGTCCTGCGTTCGAATCCCGTGTGCTGAATCGTGAATGCGCACTTCTGAGGAGTCCCATACTGAGAAGAAACGGCCGTTCAGTGCTTCCAGGTTTTAAATGGTGATCTAACATTGATCGGTTCATAATTTCAGTAAAACTCAACAATCTCCGAAACCCTATACCGATATTTAATAATTGTTGTACTACATATTTTACGTTGAAGTGCAGTTTTCACAACAGTTACTCATGATTTCAAATATGTAAACCATTAATTTAGTTTCAAATATCGTTAAACTCATACAAATGGGAAAGATTATTTTTGATGATCAAGTAGTATGAGGTGTGCTTAATTGTTAATATTTCGTTTTTGAGACTAAGTTTCTTTATTCTTCTCCTTCTTCACCTTTTTGTTAACTTTGTTTCATTTTTATCCTTAGGCTATTGTGTTCCATATCAATTTCTTAAAGATAACGCTCAACAACTTGGTGCAAGTGAATCATCTGCATCGTATTTATTAGCATATCTTGGTGGTTCAAATACAGTTGGAAGAATATTGACAGGTATGTAAGAGAAGGAAAAGTATATTGTTTATTTGATTTATGATACCGAATCCTTGGTTTTTCATTGGTTTATTTTTTCTATCATTAATAACAACGCAATCTACTACTCCAGATCATTAAAATCATTGCATTCTATAATAAAACTCAATTGAATCTTTGATATACACAGTCATATCATATTTAAGAAGAATATAATGATTACTAATGAATTATATTATTTGGACGTGCTAACAGTGTGTTGGCACTGTTATCGGTCTACTTAGATTTATATTTGTTTGGAATGCTTTTTATCATTTTATTATTCAGTATAATGGTTGCTTGGATAGTAGAAAAAGCATCTATACCTATTCAGGGAAATAAAGAAACGGTAACCAGTTAATGGATTCTATGATTTATACTATTGGGAATTATTGCTTAACGATAGTACACTCTATGATAAAACAACTGTTTGAAGTACAACAACTATGTTGACAGTTGTTTTATGTTAATAATTGCGTTTCCAACTTTATTTACCTTTTTTCAATTTTATTTCTTTTTATAAAACAAAATTAGAAATTGTGTGACTTGCAGCAATTTACAACTGTGGTTACATTTTGCTTGTTTGCTATTTAAATGGGCAGATACTTATTTAGAGTTGGTTTTTTCCTTGTCTGAACCTTGAAACTAGTCAAATATTTACCATCTCATTTAATAAGGAGACTTTCGGCACATGTCCAATTCGGTAAACAACAGAAATATTGATTTTTCTTCAAAGTTTACCCGACCAATGGGCTTCAAATTAGACAAGTTGTTACATTAGTTTTAGTTAAACCAATGTATGTTGATCAATACAGTAAAAGTAACTAAATAAACTTCAAAGTTTCCTTTGCCTGCGATTTTTTGTATGTTGAGGCCTACTGATGCAGAGGCTTCTGCTACATTAGTTGTCTTGACCCGCATCTATTGGTGTGTATGGGATAAAAGGTCCAGGTCATCTGCATAAACCGAATCGTCTAGTTGCATGCAAGCTGTCCATTTTATTCCGTGCTTCCCCTCAAATTTAGAGGTCTTCATAATTCAGTGAAGCATCAGAAGAAAGATGAAGGGCGAGAGCAAACGGCGTCGTATGACACCAATCTCCACTCGGATTGCGTCTCTGAGTTATCTTTCGTGCATGACTTTACAGTGTAGTCTGTCATATGAATTCTGCATGATAATGACTATCTGAAGTACGACATAGTGTCGAAGAATGTCTCACAAGGTTCTCCTATCCACGTTGTCGAATGCTTCTTCATAATCAAGGATATTTCGTGTCCTTTTTTGAATATCATAAAACTGAAAAATCAGTAGTCATTTATTAAACTTATAAATTTAAGGTTTTTTTATTTATTCACTGTCAACCAATGTAATTTGTTCAAGTTTTCAAAATTAAGAACCAACCATTGAAAATAATTGCATTATTTATTAAATACGAACATATTATACTCCGTTCTTTTTTATAGAGATTAACAAGTATATGCACTTAGTGATTAGCATGTGATTGGAAATAAATATTATTTTAAAATTACATAATTAACATTACACTTCAGCTGATCCACTCATTTTTGTATTAAGTATTTATCCATGATTAAGTTTATGTTTTGTCTGTTATAAAATCTTTTCTATTTTACCGGTTATATGTTACATCTTTGTCTGCTTTATTCATAAGTTTATCAACAACTAGTTAGAGTTATAAAAATAATTATTTATTTTATTTTTAATTGAACACATAGATATTGGCACAAGGAAGCACCAAATGCATATGCGCCACACAAATCTCATTTGATTTGTGCGAGGGCTGCGATAATGCCCGAGTGCCAAAACCGAAGCAGTTGGTTTTCGTAGGGAACCACACCCAGAGCCTTCGACCTAAGGGTCTGATCCACAAGACAGTGGAGCATCGTAAGGAGATGCAGTCACATGGTAGCCGGTGACCAACGATTGGTTCATACGCCATTTGCTCCTTCAGGATACTGGAGCTCATGTGCACCACTGGTTTGGAATCAAGGTTTTCCAACTCCCCTAGGTAGACGCTCCGTGTCCACCAACCCGGGTAAAGCGCCGGACATTCGCTTTTCCTCCTCTCGATTTCATAAACTGTTAGGTTCGTGAAGCTTGAATGCTAATACTGATTCGTCTCACTCGGAACGGAACGAAGTATCAAGGATTCATAGACTCGATAGGCTATTCTGGTCCGTTGTCCCCGACTCAGCTAACTCGATCAAGAAGTCTTGGTAAAACGTAGAAGGTGTATTCTACAGGCAACCAGCAGATACCAGGTTAGTCAGACACACAAATCAAGCGTATATACACAAATATATATATAATCGATATTGCCATATAAATTTTTAAACACTCGTCAATAAATTCGTCAATCGACTACCATTCAAATATTTAAACATTTTATTAATAAGTTAATCGATAAGATAAAATTACAAAATGTGAGTTTGGGAGATCTATCGTCCCCAACATAAACAACACCCTCGCCATGAGAAGGCAGTGAGTAAGACTTCCCTGGCAGTGGCTATATACTCGTGGCCATGTGAGAGCATCTCGAGAGGGTGAGCGGACTCTCCCTTCTCTCGGCCGTACCAGGGCATTTGGGGGCACAAAGATAATTAACTATCAAATTTCATAGTATTAATCAAGAGTTACAGAGTACTAAGAAAATAAATGCCGAATTCAATTGCTAAAACTTGATTTATTGTGATAAATTTCTTGTTGCATTTCTTAACATAGATAATAATTGATTTTTATTATTTACAAGTATTCACTCTAGACATATTATTTTCTTGTTCATATTAATATCCTGTTAGTATGTACATGGCCCAGAATCGATCACAATGATGGTGTATATACTCTCTGTCTTTCCTTAAACTATGAGATTAAAATCGCTTCATATTTTTCTTTCTATCAACTAATTTTTTTCCTTATATGCACTCTCTCTTTTATATATGACCACCATTGAATGAACTACTTCTATGAATCCGATGTTCATCTTGTTGTGCTAATGAGGTATGACAACTTGAACCGATGCATATATGTGCTTGGTCCTAAGCTGTAACTGACTGACTGATTGATGTACAATTCAGTTACATAATGACTGTATAGTTATTGGTTGTATTTAACAAATCAATATTTTAAAGTTGTACACTTTCAACTTAATACATAATTTGCTCTTACTAATGAAAGAATACTTCAAGATGAAAGTTGTTTTAAGTAGATTGTAGGTTTTTATTTAATAAATCTTCCCATAGTATTTATATTCACTTAAAGTTTTTAGATTTAAAAACATAGTTAAGAATTAAAATGTTTATTCCTTATTTTACTTTGCTGAGTATTGGAGGTTTACTAGTTTCTAAAAATAGAGTTCTTTTTCAAAGACAATCGATAAAGCATAAAATCTCATTTATACAATCAGTTATATCACTCAAATAAACTATATCAATCAATAAGCAGAATATGAATATGGACATATATAAATAGATTTATTCATGGCATGTCTGAGATAAGAGATAGATAGATAGATTGATCAATAGTTAAATGAGAATAAAGTAGAACTTTATTAACTTATGTATTCACTATAATAACAATACTGAGATGAACAAAGGAAGATGAAATCAAATATTTACTATAGATATTCTTGTTCTGATATTTCAGATCTTCATAAAATTCTGGAATTTACCAATGTCCCATTCGAATAGGTTTGTACAATCAGTATACTTTTAGTCAGGTAGAAAGTATCCAATGTAGGAGAAAGATGTAAAGAAATTATTACCTCAAAAATCATGCTTATGAACAAAATAATTTAAAAGAAATATATCTAATTATCATATACACAAACAAGATCCATGACATTTAAATACAAAACTATACATAGTTTAATTCATATAGTCGACATTAATTTTACTTTTAAAGCATCAAATTGAAACAATCCAGCATCACTTAAGTTGTGTGACGTATTCAGTTTAAACAATAAAGTAAAACTTAGATAACGTCAAAGCTAAATAAATGTAAATTTCTGATTGTTATGACAGTATGTTTAAAATACAAACAGATTGCCTTCTCATTTATGGACTTTTTGGTCATAATTCATCAAAAAAGGCTTGTTAAAACGTCTTAGAAACTGTACACCATACAAATAAAAGTTACATAATAATTATAACATTTTTAAAAGAAAACGAATGATTTAAAAATAGAGCCATAATTTTTTTTGTCTGAAATATTATTGTCTTAGTTGAACAATAATTATACGGTTAGTTAAAATCAAAGTCACTATTATCCACCTTAAACTTTTTCCAACTGTAATTCCTTTTTATTCACTTGGTATTGTTTACTTGTATCTTTTTATTGTTGTTAAGGGTTATAATTAATTAGTCTATTGTTAGTATATGTGCATTCTTTTCAGATTGGCACGATATTAACTTAAGTCACAAGCTTTATAAGCAAAGATGAATAATGGCTATCAGTAGAATCAGGGACGCGTGTACAAGATACTGGGGCTTCCAACTGACGAGTCCCAAATGGGACGAAACATACGTCCTGGATTACATTACTCTCCACTATCCGTCTTTCTTTAATTTATTAATGATATGACAATGGTGTACGGTGGCGCAACTTCGTGGATTGGTTGAAGTTAGACATTAACACCGTTGGATGCCGGCCGGCTCAGTGGTCTAGTTGGTTAAGTGCCTGGCGTGAGACTGTTAGGTCCTGGGTTCGAATCTCGCGAGGAGCGGGATCGTGGATGCGCACTGATGAGGAGTCCCATGCTAGGACGAAACGGCCTTCCAGTGCTTCCAGGTTTTCCATGGTGGTCTAGCTTCAATGGATTCATGATTTCAACCAGTGAAATTTCTAAAATCTTCACACAATCCCTTCTGAAAATAAATTGTTGGTAAAAAAAATGATTTCATTATTTAATTTCATGTATTTTTAAGTAATTAAATTTAAATAGTTGAGATCATGAGTCATTTGAAGCTAGACCACCATAGAGAATTTGGAAACACTGGACGGTCGTTTTTTCTTAATGTAGGACTCCCCAGCAGTGCGCATCCACGACCCCGCCTAGCGGGGTCTCATGATTTCAACTGTTAAAATTACTACAATCTCCACAAAACACCTTCTGATACTAATTAAATTTAGTTTATCTTGTTAATAATTAGTATGTAGTAACCCCATTGAATTATTTTATTATTTTTCTACTTGCAGTAATTTACCCATTTAATTCACCATGTAAAATTATGTGTGAGTTCGATTGAGCGTATATCCGTACATCAATATTTATCTGTTCTCTTATAGGTCGTAACACACAAACAGTCAGTAATTTTATGCAAAACCGATTAACATATATATGGATTTTTGACACAATCTCATTGGTTTCCATGTGTGCTTACTATCTTCACACTTGCGGACTTTATTAATCTTTAACAACAAACTATCTTTGTAACTAATGTTTAGGCATTTGAATAATCTTGAGTAAATTCGTAATTCTACTAAGACATTTAGCCAGCGTTAAATACTTAGTTAACGGGATACACCATTTATTGGAATCAGATATAGAGGGAACTAGATCCTACAAGCATACTAATATAAATTTGGAAGGGGTTTTGTGGAGATTGTAGTAATTTCAGTAGTTGAGATAATGATTCAATTGAGGCTAGACCACCATAAAAAACCTGGAAGCACTAGACGGCCGTTTCATCTTATTGTGGGATTCCTCAGAAGTGAACATCTTACCTCGCGGGACTCGAATCCAGGACCTACCAATCTCGCGTGCAAGCACTTAACCACTCGACCACTAAGCCGGCATCCGACGATGTTAATGTTTAACTTCAAGTAATCCACGAAATTGAGCAACACGTCCACTATTGTCTTCAGTGAGTTATGTAGCTTTCAAAGATACATATACATATGTTTATTTGTAAATGTGAAGTAAAAATATATTGATTTTAATAATTTCACAAACATGTAATTATTATGATTATTGAATTTAATGAAAATTTTTTACAAATTATTGATTTATAGGTTGGTTATCCGATCAATCATGGGCTAATGTACTTTACATTAATAACATTTCATTGGTTGTATCAGGATTACTTACATCTTTGGTCCCGTTAATTACAGTTTACGGAGGGTTAATTGGCTATTCATGTTTATATGGACTCTCAATATGTAAGTGCACTGTGCTTTAAACATTATTTATCTATAAACATACATTTAATTTACATGGGGTATTTTAATCAGTTAACGTGATATTGTTTAAATAATATGATTCTTCTATATTAATCTTTCTCAGCAGTTTATTAGTTGAGCACGTCGGGTTCGCCACATTTGTAGCCCAGTATCTGACTCCGGTGTAATCTTACGAAGGTGCTATGAGAATAAGTCTTCCATTTAAATCCGTATACTACTTGGGCTCACTCGTTTGTGGGACAACGGTAATAAAAAGCCGAATACGGGTTGAGTTGGAGGAATTTATTCCAGGCACTCGTTTATCCAAACAGACATTCAGGATAGGAAGCCGGAAAGCACAATGGAAAAGGAGAGTGATCAGGCGTAACCCAATATTTATAGTCACACAAAAATAGGCTACAGACATGTGACGGGTAGGATAATCAATGCACAAACATATGAAAACAGTCAAAGTTAAACAGCGAATAACTGACATGGTCAAAATGTGACTCAATACGAATGAATAAATTGGTCTATCCGGAAGCTAGAATAATCCATGTGGGATTGATATGGTACCAGACACTACAATTGCATAGTGTTGATTTATACCTAATCAAAACCATGGGTTTGATTTCCTGTTGCACGTTTGTGGGTGCGCACTGCTCAATACCATACAAGAATGAAACGGCCATCTGGTGCTTCAAGATTTCCAACGATTGTATAACTTCGGTTAGATTATAATATCAATATCATAAGCCTCAAAGTGAATTGTGACAACGTAGTAAGAGCTTTAGTGACTATGTTTCTGTACGGTGAAGTTGATTCGAATAATCTATTTACTGATAATTTACTTAACCTCTCAAGAAATCCTCCACAAAGTCCCCAGAATCCGGAAAATAACAACAAACATCGAGCCAAATCAGTATTGAATAGATAAATCCTAGAAGGACCTTAAAAAATGAAAGATTATATCATATATATTATTTTCGTTATATCTCAATGAGTAAAAAATGGTATTTCTGACTTTTCATGACTTCATGTAAACCACTTCTTCAGAGTAAATAACAAACGTTGGAAATATAATTTTCTACTCATTGAGATATGATAAAAAAATATTCTTATTAGTAACTTTTTACTTAGTGCTCAATTTACTTGAAACTATCAAGTCTAACCTTGGCATTATTACCTACAAACGAAAGATTATGTGTTACTTTACTATTGAATAGTTACTTATTTTATTTGTATTCAGAAGCTTTTAGAAAGTCAAAGTAACTTGTAAACATGAATAACCTTGTTTTCTGCACATAACATTGAAGGTAAGCTTTTATCCCTACTTAATGGCTTCTCTTTATTTTTCGAGTCTTAAGTGAAGTATTTGGGGAAAATAAGAAGAGAGTAGGAAGTCAGTATTAAGCGATAAAGTGGCAGACATATTACTTAATATAAATTAGAATTAATAATAAAAGGGGTTTCAGAGAAAAATGAATAAATGTTCCACATCTAAAGCTGTGTTCACAAGATATTTGTTTATTGAGAGACCCTGTGAAAAAGAAGAAAAAATGTTTACCTAGAATTTTTTTGAACTGGTTCTTTTCAGTTTGGGTGAAATTGATATAGGTGTAATATTTAATTGTTCGTTTAACGCTGGAACTACTTTCAAGGTAGCTTAATTTTGATTATTATGTTTTAATAGATAGATCAACTTCTTAAATTACATATTAATAGCAGGAAGAAGCCACTTTTTTCTTGTCCCATGAATAAGAACTAATGTATAAAACTATTGATAGCTAGTTCTGATTTTATAAATGCACTATTCATATCAATAAGTTACTTCGATTTATGTGTCGACTAGCGGTATATTACTCCATGTGATATTACAGAAAAGACATTACCACATTTTCCCGAAACACTAGATATATATACTGGGGGATCTTTAAATTATATTGATTTGAAACAACTATTGCTCAAAATAAACTCATTAGTGTTTTACAAATATGTCTTATATTTTGCATAATTTCTCCTTAGTTTATGCGATAACTTATTAAGTGTGAATAAACAGTTGAAATAGTGATCCTGCAATGAAATCTAAAAATATCTTTCAGATGAAATTTATGCACATATGAAAGGCCTGATTTATTGTTCGCATGTTATATATATATATATATATATATATATATATATATACGAAAAACTTTTGTTTATAGTACACAGAAGTATAAATGCTATACATGCTTCACTGAATGAAACGTTACCACGTAACTCTTCAGACCACCGAGTCACTTAAATTCAAATCTCATAGGGAGTATCAGTCCACCCAAGATTGCAGATACGTCTAGATTGTGAATATAAACTATAGAGATATATAAGTCCAATATTTCTGATCTACTTCTCCAACCATCTAATATGTTGTCATAACTTGAAGGGTAGCGTTTGATCTGCACCAAAACACTAAACATTACTCACTACCTAGTGATTAATGAAATGCAAACAAATCCTCTATCACAGATAACATTCAATTATTAACAAATGTACGAAACATTCGTCTAGGCTGTTGTCAACTTTCATATCCATCTATCGATCATGATTATTTACTATAATGTAGAAAAGAAATGGAATAGTTAACGAATCGATTTGTGGTTCAAATGCTTTAAAATCTTTAAGAAATCGTTGAATACTGTGCCCAAATGCATTTGAAGCATAGTTTCAGGAAGAATATAATGTAATCTAGTCAAACAGAACTAAGGCGAATCATTTTGTTTTGTATTCGTGGAAGTATTTTTCATAGAATGTCATATCTTTTTAAAGAACAACATCAATATATATAATATCCGGTTATTTTCCAGTTATATGTTTACAGGATCTCATGAACCACATAGAATCTACTTGTGAGATACATATGAAGCTAAATAAATCATCTTTCACGTTTGAACCATAACCTGCGTCTTCTTTTTCATTCATCTCTGTGATTGGTTAATTTCTTATTATGTTCTTCTTTTTTCTTAACAGCTGCATTCATATCAGTTCGAACAATTTTAATTGTTCAAGTTTTGGGCTTAGATCGATTAACCAATGCTTTTGGATATATGTTACTGTTTCAAGCTTTCGCATATATTGGGGCACCACCAGCATTCGGTAATTTCTGTATTGCTTTTAAGTAATATGATATCTAAATATAAATAATTTCTAATAAAATAATCAATACAAGTTACAATGAAACTAAATGTATGTAATCTCTAATATATGACAAAATCAATATACTAATCCAAGCTTAGAATGTGAAATAGCAAATGAAATGAATTTACTACTGATGCTTATCTTTCAAGCTTCAAACATTTAAACTGCATATATTTTATTTATAGATGGAATAATTTAGGGCGTTAATTATATAAATACACCAGGAAGTGTAGAAAATATACGCGAATACAATTCAATACACTTCATGGAATTTATATAAGATATATTTTGTTTTAATCTATGTATATATCATTGAGAATGTTGCTTGAAGTGTACCATGAAATGCAAATTTCTATTTTACAAGGTATACAGCAAAAAATAAAGTTTTATTCTATTATAAACAACTAATGTATACATATGTGAACATGCACTAATACTCCTCCATCCCCATTTTAGACACTAAAAAAATCTAAACTCACAACTTCAAATGCTATCTAACCTAATATCCTAATGTTTCAATGCTAGCAGGTTACAACTTAGACATTGATTTAAAATCTAATGGTCAACATTTCGAATTCATATCGATCCATAATACAACATAATCATCTTTTGATTTCAGTAATAGATAAATCGCCCAAAATACAAATTAGTCACATCTAAAAATCATTTGTTTTCACTTAAATCATATGAAATTCGCAAATATGAAATTAGCTAGCAACGAAAACAACCCTTTTTACATTATTGATTTTGTGAAAGTATCATCATTTTAAAGACGACATTTTCAAGCCATGAACAGTAAGGTTAATAAATTCGAGTATAAGATATTTATATAAGAATAAAAACAGTTTGATTAGCGCTGTTTTTAGAAATAATGAGCACGACATTATAACCCATTGCTGACATTACATCATATATTTACTCAGACTCGGTTATCTAGGGTTAGATTACTACTGAAGCTGTGATTGTAAATCAATGAGAAGTCTATCATTTGGAAGGATAAGTTTTACAGTGGCTCTTTATCTAATGAATGTTGATATTAAAAATCATTTTCAACAAAATATTGGATTAAATCTTGTTATTTTCGTTCAAAGATGTGTAATAACTAGTTAAAGATGTATTATTTCACTGTAAATGTGAAGGGAATTTGAAATAAATTATTAAAATGCTAACTAGTGACTGGCTTCAAGAGGTATATCCACGAGTTCTGGTGAAAATTAGTGACCAGTGGAGTTCAACCAGGTTTATTGTCAGATAGTAACTCATTGAAGACAATGGTGGACGTGTTACTCAATTTCGTGGATTAGATGAAGTTAGACATTAACACCGTTGGATGTCGGCTCAGTGGTCCAGCGGTTAAGTGCTCGCGCACGAGACTGATATGTCCTGGGTTCGAATCTCGCGACATCGGATGGTGGATATGCACTACTGAGGAGTCTCACAATAAGACGAAACGGCCGTCTAGTGCTTCCAGGTTTTTTATGGTGGTTTAGCTTCAATTGACTCATGATCTTAACTATTAAAACTACGATAACATCCACAAAAACCCCTTCTGATATGGAAATGATAGTGAGTATTTCTTGTTTTTTGAACATAAACCAATTTTTCTTTGTTATTTCTAATAAACCGTTTTCAATTTTGTTTTATCTCACTTTTAGGTGCTATGTATGACCGGTTCAAAAACTTTAATTTAATCTTTATTCTTGGTGGATTATCTGTTTTTATATCAGGTTTACTTTGTTTTCCATTAGCTAAATTATCTAAATGGGAAAATCGTGAATCATATCAATCAGATGATAATGAAATTATTTATGAAAAAACTAAAGATCAAAGTTTATATCCTATACGTTTATTAAGACGTATACGTGATTGGTTTAATAAACATTTTCAATGTTCTAAACATTCAAATGATATTTATTAGAGTAATACTAAATACTTATTTATGAATTTACTTTTCTCAAAAGATCTACTTCATAAATGTTGATCAAATTGTAATTAAAATTAAACTTATTATGATTATGATTATTATTATTTACATTGTGAATAATAAGTAAACAAAATAAAAAAAGAGATCATGATTTCGTCAATTTCTGCCTATACTACTTAATATTATTAATATAATAAAAAGTTGAGAATATAATAATAATAAACAATTGATTATTTGTTTCTAAAATATGTTACTATTAAATTCATTGTTTGTTTGTTTGTTTGTTCCTGTTTTTGTTTTTCGTTGTTTTTTACTGAATGATTAAAAAACAAATAAATTATTTTTAACACCTTTAACTTAAAGCATTTAACTATGCATAAAAGAAAAAAACTGGTCTCCACTCTCTTATTAAGTTTTCTTCTTTTCCTTTTCATGGTGATGTTGAAAATATATAAAACATAATCTCAATTCATATAATTTGTGTAAGCATTTGTTTTCTTTTTTTTCCATTCCATAAATGCCAAATTACGCAATAGAACACGCGATTATATATATATATATATATATATATATATATATATATATATATATATGAACGTTGAATCTTCGTCGTTTTCGTTCCCTTGAAATTTACTATTTCTGCGTCCTTAGAATACGAGTCAATACCTTACTAACAAACAACTAAAAATATATATTATTCCATGGTATTGTTCTTTGTTATAAATGTAATTAATAATCAGTTAGTCATAATCATTATAAAATCTTACACAAATATCCATTAGCCCAAGTTAACCTTAACATATTAACACATAATAATAATATGAAAGACTAAATAGTGATATAATCATTCGCAAACGAGCCATATTATTTAAAGTTAAAACATTACGTAATCATCAGACATTTGCTATGCACACAAAACATTTTATTGATTATTCTGCAATAAATGAATTCGACCTTGTACAATGTACTGATTTTAACTTACATATATGAGATGGAAGTGTGGAAGCATGAACTTCTTTAATAATTAGTAAATATTGGTAACATTAAATTGCATATAAACTGTGATCTAATGAAATATTTCTGAGACTAAAGAGAACACGCGAATAAAAATGGCATAAAAAGAACATAAAGTAAACATCTAATGAAAAAATACAACTATGAAACCTCAAAGCAGTTTTTTCAGATAAAAATTATGTATTAGGGGCATATTAAAGTAAGCAGTTGACTGAGAAACGTGATTAGTTAGGTTCAAGGCAAATATGTACTTGATAATGTAGCGAATAAATTACAGATGATGTGAAGCACTGAAGTTTGCTAATATATGTTTTTGTGAAAAAATAGAACGCTTCAATATTAGGTATGGGAATAGTATGAAATCTCTAGGTTTCATTATGACACCACTCTCTTACTCTCATAAGTTCTCAAATTAAACTAATGAAACAAAATATTTAGGGGTCTAAACGTTTTAATTATCTAAGCTCCACGTGTATCATGTTTAAAAAAAAACATACTAATGATCTGACAAATAAACTTTAGAAAGTCTTTCGACGACGAATAGCATGCTTATAACATCTACATTGACTTTTTACACAATACCGTTTATTGATTCTATCATTCCGAAATTTATACATAAGCAATAAATTGGTTAACACGAATTTAATTGACTCGATAACATTTTATGTTACTTAAGTAGTATATTTCGTAAAACAACATTTTCTTAATTGGTTTTAAAAGTCAATGCTAAGTTTCCTACTACTCAACTGAACAAGACATTTTTTGTTTTCTTGCATTTTTTTGAATAAGTGTGCACATTACAATATTAAAATCAGTAATTGTTTACAGGATATCAAGTGAGTTAAATATTCACTACAAGTTACTTTTAGAAATTTCGATAACCGATATCCTTTCATTGAATGAAGCAATTTTGCATTATGTTGATGAATTTGGTTGCTTTGAGAAATGTACTTACTTACATGACAGTTTTTAAACGCCAGTGATCACGTTATTATTCTAAGTAGCAATCGTTCTAAATAAATGAATAAATCTTACGAAGAGAAAGTAATTCACATCATTTATAATATATACAAATCCATATTATCAGCTAAGCAATTGTGGTATTAGTCATTAGAATAGATAGTAACGTAACACTAAATAATATAAGCTATTCTGTTAACAGCTTTTTTCTACTAAAATTTAAGAATATTGTCTTTTCAATCTATCCGTTATGATTAAATTATGAACCACACATTGTAATTGACATTCGTGTAAACATGTTAAGTACAATGAACTGAGTGAACAAATCTTTCACTGAAATATACATTCAAGCTACTCTGACTTGTATTCATGGGAAAATGTTTATAAGGAGACGAATAGAAAAAAGCCAAATATCACATAAATAACAACGATAACAGAAACATTGAACAGAAAACATTACAACTCTAATTTACGCATAAGTGAAATAATAAACACCACAATATTGATCGGTAATAATCATAAAACATTGAAATGATACAAATCCTTGTTAAACAACTGAACAGATTCTAAAATCCATATGACTGTGCAACATTCTAGGTAATATGTAAAGTTGATAGTTAGATTTTAGATTGGGAACATGAATCGATGGATGTTAGACTAACATTGGAAACCTGGAAGAAGTGGATGTATGTTTCTTTTAATCTCCACAACCCTACACTGATAGTTAGATTTTAGTTTAATAGATTGCTGACTTATAAAATACGTAAGTGATAGTTATTTATATACTATGTATTATTTGAAAATATTCATTTTTGAGTCAAATATTTTGCATGTAATTGTTTCCTTTCGCTAAAATCAAAACAATACATCTTGAAAAGCAGCTGTTCTGTCATTTGACATCTGCT
Source organism: Schistosoma spindalis (assembly GCA_946903255.1). Classification (NCBI taxonomy): domain Eukaryota; kingdom Metazoa; phylum Platyhelminthes; class Trematoda; order Strigeidida; family Schistosomatidae; genus Schistosoma; species Schistosoma spindalis. The sequence goes on along the minus strand of OX336420.1, from coordinate 34,571,112 downwards.
TGTTGAAGGTTTGGTTTCGGTAATTCGGGTTTTGTCATCAATTATCAGTTCATTACACTGTTTGTATGAATTCAGGTGGTCGATCTTACACTCACACAATAATAATCGTAATAATAATAATACAAATTCTCATCTGTGACAAGAACCACATTCTATTTGCTTTGGGTCGTTCTGTAATAAGCTATCCAGTTCTCTGAGGTAATCAGTGTTTGTCTAATTGATGTCTGTTCATGATATTCACTTAAAGCTTCAATCAACACTGTGATCGCATCGAAATTTACTTTTTACTCCAATGTTTTTATATCAAGAGATAGTTTAAATTAGTTATCGAACGATCTGTAATTTCGCGGGTGAGTTTCAGGCTTACGTGATGAAAAACTAAGATTGTAATAGTCGAAAGTTGAAAATATTCAGGCAAGACAATAATTACTACTAACAATATATGTGGATGATGCAATTCACATAAAGCGAAATCTCCAGTCATATGGAGAAACTAATCAATATTCGAAGTCTTTCACATTTCAGCAATGATAACAAATAATAAGTTTTAATGTGAATTCATATCAAGAGAAATATTTTATGAACAACGAGAAAACAAATTATCCTCAATCAAACCAGCTCAGCAATCATCCATCAGCCATTTCGAAACAATTACTTGTTCGTGAGTAACCTAATCATAGCCCCCGAATGCCCTGGTACGGCCGAGAGTGGAGAGAGTCCGCTCTCCCTCTCGAAATGCTCCCACATGGCTACGCGTATATAGCCTCTGCCAGGGAAGTCCTACTCACTGCCTTCTCGTGGCGGGGGTGTTGTTTACGAAAATGAGAGGACGAAAAGCGAATGTCCGGCGCTTTAACCGGATCCCAAATCAATGGTGTACATGGGCTCCAGTATCCTGAAGGAACAAATGGCGTATGAATCAATCGTTGGTCACCGGCTACCATGGGACTGCATCTCCTTACGATGCTCCACTGCCTTGTGGGTCAGACGCCCAGGTCGAAGGCTCCGGGTGTGACCCCCTAAGAAAACCACCTGCTTCGGTTTGGGCACCCGGGCAGTATCACAGCCCTCACACAAACCAATTGAGATTCGTGTGGCGCATATGTATTTGGTGCCTCCTTGTACCAATATCTATGTGTTAAAATAAATAATAAGTAAGTAAATAAATCTAATCATAACGTTATACACACATTTCACTACAGCCTGACAACACTGGTCATAAGGATGTCTCAATATTCGAACATCAAATCGCAAATAAATATCACCATTCAAAATGCACATTGTAGTTAAATTATTATTTTATTTTCATTTATCAACATATTATGCAATTAATAATAATTAATGAATCTGAATACAGTTTGAAATGACTTAATATCATCTTATTTGCATGTGGAAGGACACGAACATCCACACGTACACCCTGAACATTGGCATTGACCAGATGGACAATCACATCCTTTGCCCGATGCACATCCAGAACAGCATTTGCAGCTTCCACTACCACCACCACAACCTTCAATTTAACAGAGAGAATAAACATTTAATGTTAATTACAACTGTGATGAATGATTTCTGGAGAATGTGGATAGACGATGATGATGCCACACAACAACAACCTTACCTGGCATGATTATTCTTACTATGAGAGTTTAGTGTATAATTTGTCCGAAGTATCGTCCGCTTATATACATTTTCATTTTCTATGCTTCATATGTGATAAACGCATAGGAAAATGAACCAATAAGAATTGCGATACTTTTCACATTGCATCACAGATTGGTTGAAATTATCAGAAAGAAGACTAGTGTTTAGACAGAAATGGTAGACTGGAAAATAATGAAAAAATTGTTGTTGTTTGTAGTGGATGAGAAACTCATTATTTTATCATAACCGCTTGACTGTAATTGTAAAACACGGTTTGTTAGATTGTCATCACCCATTATTATAACTGTGGATTTCATTTCCCTTGAGATTCATTGTATGAATCACTGTGTTGTTTGCTCTAGCAATATCCCTTATGTTTATCCACATCGATTTGTATTTGTTTCAGTTCACACAACATATGATAGTAGTTTGAGCACAATTTTATTTTGAATGTCTGATTCGACTACATCATCTAGATTCAATAGCAGGCAAATTTTCTCGATAATATTCAATGTTATGATTGAAATTCTAGAACACATTATTGACGATACTTTCCGAAGTTAGTATCAATACGAGTTGATAACTACTTGTCCTCACTGTCTTTGTGAACAAATTTTACTGCTTACTACAAATTTCCTAGTTGTCCGCATGTTTCAGAAAATCCTTGAAGTTGTTATCAACCACATGGATCATGCTTCTCCAGTTTACTTGTTTATACAGCTTTGCATAATACTTAGTACATGTCAACCTGGAAAAGTTGCATTGAAAGCTCTGTTGAGAATAGATCAGGATGCTGGCGTGAGTAGTCGCGCACAATACTACAGGTTCTCCATCTGTTTAGTTTACTTTGAAACTTACATTTAGACAAATATCTGATAACCTGTGAGCACGAAGCTTGTATTGACCTCGTGAAAAGAATACATATCGTTTTCACTTCAGTTATATGAGAATAAGGGAAATTTGAACACCGTAATGTTATCATTAACATCTTCGGAAGAAATATTCGAATATCTGAAGGAAACTTGTCGCAGAAATTGTGAGGGTCAAAATTACTATTGGTAATTGTAAATTATTACTTTCAGATTGCAACACACATTTGCATGTCTTCAGTATAATAAGACAAAATCGACAACTACGGTATATTTTTCTCATGATGGTAATCTTACAGAGGTCTGTTCTGCAAACAATCACCAGTTTGAACTGTACCGAAATTATCGTGAATTACTCAGTACATCTATCACCTACAATACTACAAATAAGAAATAAAGATGAGGATTGATAAATGTAAAAATATAGGTACTAGTTTTTTCAGTTGAGAAGATTTGAAAATTGTGGGAGACGACGTCTAATCATATTTGCTTGGACTAAAAATGGACTAAACATAGATGTAAACAGAATGATGAATAAATTCACTGCAATCGCTTGTAACACTTGTCACTAAAACGTTTGTAACTGGCTGGCCCCGGATGAAGTAGTGTCTTTTCGTGCAACTCATCAAAACAATACTTAAGACTTATAAAGTTACTTTTATGGAAATGCAAATGAATAATGAACATAATGAGATGGTTCTAAGACGCGAAACCATATTCCAAAGGCCGATGCATGTCGTATGGTAAAAACGGTGTTGGCATTGAATGGTAAAATTTAAAGTAAAGTTATTTCGCAGTGGGATTAAATAAGGAAATAAAAGCCGTAATATGGCATTTTCTGAAATGTCACTGGTGTACTTTGTAACTTCAATCTCTTTCACCACAGAAAATGAACGAAGTACTCAGTTTTTAAAACACAAGTTGAAAATGTTTTCTCCTTCTCTGAAATTTAAAATACTCTTACTCGAATGACACAGATTTAATCAATGGGAAATGATATGGGAAATGTTTGGCAATTTTCATTGGCTTACATTTCTATGTGTAGCTCACATATAATGCATACTTGTATATAAATAGATTACCCTCTAGTGGTTTCAGATCATCTAGTTGTGAAGCATCGGGATTATGCCAGGTAAGTGTGTTTAGAGTCAGTGTACTTTTCAATTATTTACGGATTTACACACAATCCAATTATCATTCACCTTGCTTACAACTAATTCAAGATTTCCATTTATTTCAGGTTGTAACGGTCCGAGCTGTTCTTGTTGCTATGGGTGCAAAATGAAGGAAGGTTGTGACTGTGCACCGAATCCTTGTAAATGTGGTGAGTGCAAGTGTGGGTGCACATGTCAGCAAGGTTGTTAATTACAAGATAACTTTGAATGTTTCTCATAATATTATAATCTGTTCGTTGTGTATTTAAAACTATTAGTAATAAATGAATCAATATATTATAACGTATTTCTTTTGTGTTTGGTACTTTGATCAGTGGACTAGTTGTTTGTGAGTAGTCGCATCCGTGAGGTGATAATGAGCTATGATATTTGTGAAACCTAATTATCGACTTTAATCGTGTTCACGTCGTTGAATGTGGTATATCAGTATATTTGCTTTGTTCCACTGTGTTTGTTTCAATGTAACGTTATTCATGCTTTTCTTTACTAAGTTTCCGAACTAACTTAGTGGATCATGTGTTTACATTCAGCACTTTTCTCTCATCTTTTTCTAAGTCATTGTTTGTTTATATTTCATTATTGACTTTTCAATACACCCTTCTGATTATTAAGTACGCTCAATATTTGTGTAATGTTTTCCTTTGAATAAAGTTAGTAGAAACCCTTATTTAGGGTCATTTCTTGCGATATATATCTATGCTGATTTGCAACTTTGTTGAAATCAAGTAGTTCTGTACTCTGTAATGATCAAGCTACTTACCTTTTTCGTCATCATGAATGCCAGTTAATTTTGTATCATACTCGTGACCTCCTAAAATAGAATTCGCAATTCCGTCGGTTATACTATTTTTACTGTTTTTGTATGACAATCAATATAACTTGATGTCTGGTCGTTCGCGATTTTCGCTGTTCATTTTTTCTTGTGCTGAGAGCATCTAAATTTGAATATAAACAGCCCTCCTCCATCATCGTTTTTTCTTCAGTTTCAGTCACATTTTTAATGATTTTTGATCTTTTTCGTACCTATGAAACCTGTCGTAAGTGATAAATATTAGGTTGACACATCTATATTTCACATATTCAGTTATTTTGTTTGAGAAAATCACTTTCAACAACATTAACTAGTAATGCAGCAAACGTAAACCTAATATCCATGTGAAATTGAGAATTTCCTTCCCCTCCAACATGTTAAAATATATCATATCTTAGAGTACAGCTGGATAGCCTTCAGAATTTCCATGGTGAGTATAGGTATTCGTTATGTAGCCAAATGACGAAGATACTTTAGTCATCTCCAAAGTGAGGCAACTTATTCTGATTCAAGATCTATCATCAAATGCAAACATTCGTTTAGTACAAATAACATTAGGACTAGAAACAAATATGTGACATAGTTTAGTTAATAGAGTTATTATGGATGTTCAGAACGAAACCGAAAATAATAATAAGAATACTTGGGCGAAGACACAAGATATGATACTAAACATAATTAAAATATCCGAGTTTATTTTCTTTTCAAAAATAAGAAAACAAGGCATGTGATGTGAGGGAACGATTTTTTTAGTTATTATTTAGTAGAAGTAGAATTGTGCATTATATTGCGATCACAGACTTATCTAATTATGACAAACATAGGAAACGTTGGAAGGAATCATTGGACGACCATTTCGTCAAGTATGGGACAGCTCAGCAACGTTCATCCAAAACTCTATAATCGACCCAAGTCCTTCTGCATGAAGTACTTCTATGTTGTCAAGTGGATAAATTGATAAATATAACGGACATGTGTGGACTGTTTTATTTGAATTACAAAGACAGAATATGGATCGAGTTACCATATATGAGCTAAGATTGCTAATGTGCAGAAAATCATATATCAAGATCAACTGATTACTTAGTAGTAAACAATATACTGATATGTAGAATATATCGCTGACCAAATTAAATCAATAAATTTGGAGTAAATGGCTGGATATTGCGGTGCAATTTATGAATAATTAGATGATTATTCCCAGAAAGTGATGTCGAATCACTTAGCCTGATGTCCAGATTGCAATTTTGTTGATAGATCTTGATTAGAGCTAATAATAAGGAAACAGATCATTAGTTGTCAATTTCAGTGTGAACAGATTTTTGTGGTATTCGTACTGATCAATGGTACACTTGTACATGCTCCGCGGCTTATTTTAATTCTAAATACGTTACTGTTGACTGTGCTTATTGATCTCTCTCTGACTTAAATAGTGGTCTACTACTAGACTACAAAATGGATGGTTTTGAGTATTACTAATTAGCATACTGAATATAATCACTTCTTATTACTGCAGTTTTCTATAAAAAAATATTGATTTTTGAAGAGGTCAAAATGTGTCTACCATATTCGCATGAACTGTGTGTCGTATGATGTTAATCAAAGCTCATCATATGACAGTTGATTAGATTATCATTTCAGCTAGTTAGTTCGTGACTGATTTAATCGGCCTCTATAAGAAGAATGTATTAGAACAACAATTTTTAAATCCTTATAACTCATTCCATCAACTGATATACTTATGCGTTTGGAGAAGTAACTTTATCGGAAAATGCTGAATGACATATATTGCATCGTCGATTAACTCTTGATATATTGTGTAATTTATGATCAGAAGTACGTATTACATATCATACACTTGCAATGAAAATAATTTTGTATCCAACCAAATTCAGTAGGCGATTTGTTAGAATTATACATGAATCGATAATTGTTTCGTTCTAAATTAGGACTCTCCAAAAATGTGGGAGAGGTGTCAACAAGGAATGAAACCCAAGAAATTTGTACCTTGTAGAGAGTACAATGTGCGTGGACCAATAACCAGGAATACAAATGACCAGTTTTTCTACCGCAGATAACTTATGAAATAGCTTTATCTTCATCCATTATTATTGGTGAGTTTCCTTTTTTTGACAGACAATGCAAATCAAGGCTACCCACCTGAATTTTATTAAGTTTATCATATCAGAAAATCAGTAGTCAACGGCATAACATGTCAGTTGCTCTTACCTTCCATATAAAAAACATACTCGTCATCATGTCTTGTAGCCCCGCTGCTTCAGTATAAAACCATTGGACCAATATAAATTTGGGATGCTGCTATTATTATTTTCCTTTTTTCATCCAAAACCTCCGTCGCCAGTGTTATATTCATATCGCCTACCACTTTATACTTGAAAGGAGGAACTACTTTAATTCCCATGATGCAAAGTGTGAACACAGAATACTGAGAAAAGTGAAGATTTATCCACTTCAATACACTCATTTATGTACTGATTTGTACATTTGTATGATCAATAATTAGAAAACAGTTACATAAATGGGAAATGTTCAGAACTATAACAAATCACTTGCTGCATGTCATGCTGAGCATAGTCCATGTTAGTTTAACCCAAGGAATATTATATCTTGAATAAGCATTATACTGAAATTAATCAATGTTATACTGAATAAAAAATCACACTGAAGATGAAACAAATACTACGCTGAGTAATCACATTGAATTAATGACGGATGTAATGTTGAACATGAATCACAATGAGTTAGAAAATGTAATTTTGCCTTTTTATCCCGTCATATCAATTAGCTGTTTATCGTTATATCTTTTGAAATCTTGAGTCCCTTTTCGAATTCCTATCTCAGCTTAACCCAGTAAATTATGCCAAATGTTTTATTCCAGCCCTAATACATTTTGATACAATAAGCTCTGATTTATGGTAGAACCTGCAATATCCATTTCCCTTCGAAGGGTCTTATATCACTTTTTATTGTAGTGGTTCAGTGACTTCTTTTGTAGTGGGCTAATCAGAACACTTTTTGCCTTCCTTTTTACAAATAACAAACTGGTCGTCTTCAATGGACCTCATCATTTATCGTATTATTGTGTTCAAACCTGAAATAATGGTGTCTTGTATGAATCATTATAATACAGAATAACGATCCGCAATATTCGTATTGCTTTCACTTGTTTATTTAATTTGAGTATGTTTTCTTCCTATGTTGGTCTTCTTAATGCAAAAAACAGTGACAATAATCATCAGATTTTGTCAAATTTATGTTAAATATGTATCACCTTGTATTATTAATTTTCATCATTTACTTTGAAATGTACTATGAGTGCTATTAGCACAATAAACATTCTACAAAATGTCCATTCATCATCATTGATCTATGCTGAAACTGTGAAATGATGCATTTTATTTTGTATTTCTTCAATAAAATATAGCGATATGCAAGTAGAATGTTTATATACGTTTTTACTTATTACATTCGAGATTAGGCTCAAGAATTGGGACATGATGATTACTTTTATATTTTGATTAAAGGTAATCCAGTTAGATAATTGCGTTGTTTCTTGATTATTTTTAGTAGATAATTTTATTGAAAATGATAGGCTTAAGATAGAAAAATGTTTACTTCAAATAATCAATGTAAAAAGTTTTAATCTGTTCTGCTTATGTCATTACTACAATATTTGAAAACTTACTCTCTATGTTAATTGACGGAAGTGAAATTTCATTGAGAATTTTCAAATTTACGGTTTAGATATATGGAACAATTTATTTAGTGCACTATGACGATTATATTAAGTGGGCATGATAAGGAAAGTCAATCAGTCAATGGAATTCTGAATATGATATCCGAGTGATCAATAACAAGTCCTGAAATATTTTAATAGTCAACTAACAATGAAGATAAGAATAATTATGGCGATCAAAATCTCAATGATCATAAGACAATTCAAAAGTAGATTAATAGACTTCTAGTGTTACCAACATTTGTATTTCTGACTTAACACAAAATTGTGGTGACATATATGAAGATCGGAAAACAATGGACAGCTTGCATGCAACTAAACGATTCGGACTTCGTAGATGACCTGACTCTTCTATATCATACACACCAACAAATGCAGGTCAAGAAAACCAGTGTAGTAGATTCATCTGCTTGAGTAAGCCTCAACATACATAACGGAAATGGCAAGATCCTCAAATACAACACCGAGAACACCGACCAAACCACACTTGTAGGAGAAACTCTGGAAGAGGTGCAAACTTTTACGCACCTATCTGGTCAGCATGATCGATGAATAAGCAGGATCAGATGTAGTTGTAGAGGCACGGATTGGCAAATCAAGGGCAGTAGTCCTACAGTTGAAGAGAATATGGAACTCAGAACAACTGTATGTCAACCAATACCAAAAAGAGAATCTTCAATACGAACGACAAGACAGTTCTATTGTACCAGGCTGAAACTTAGAGAACTGCCACAATCATCATCAAAAAGGTACATGTATTTATAAGCAATTGTCTGCACAAAATACTCAATGTCCGTTGACCGGATATCAACAGCAACAGGCTATAATTGGACACAATTTCGATTATCACATTTTGTTAATAATGTACGGTCTCTGACTTGATTTCGGTCCTAATGACATTGACTTTTGATGACATCTCTTAATATTTATATAATAAATGAATAATACACATTTCTACTTTTAATAAATAAAAACTAAGAATCCTTCGCTCACCTCGCATGAGTTGTCTGATTATCCTTGACAGGAAAAATACTCGTATACTTTAATTATGTTTAGTATCATATCTTGTGTCTTCGCCCAAGTATTCTTATTATTATTTTCGGTTTCGTTCTGAACATCCATAATAACTCTATTAACTAAACTATGTCACATATTTGTTTCTAGTCCTAATGTTATTTGTACTAAACGAATGTTTGCATTTGATGATAGATCTTGAATCAGAATAAGTTGCCTCACTTTGGAGATGACTAAAGTATCTTCGTCATTTGGCTACATAACGAATACCTATACTCACCATGGAAATTCTGAAGGCTATCCAGCTGTACTCTAAGATATGATATATTTTAACATGTTGGAGGGGAAGGAAATTCTCAATTTCACATGGATATTAGGTTTACGTTTGCTGCATTACTAGTTAATGTTGTTGAAAGTGATTTTCTCAAACAAAATAACTGAATATGTGAAATATAGATGTGTCAACCTAATATTTATCACTTACGACAGGTTTCATAGGTACGAAAAAGATCAAAAATCATTAAAAATGTGACTGAAACTGAAGAAAAAACGATGATGGAGGAGGGCTGTTTATATTCAAATTTAGATGCTCTCAGCACAAGAAAAAATGAACAGCGAAAATCGCGAACGACCAGACATCAAGTTATATTGATTGTCATACAAAAACAGTAAAAATAGTATAACCGACGGAATTGCGAATTCTATTTTAGGAGGTCACGAGTATGATACAAAATTAACTGGCATTCATGATGACGAAAAAGGTAAGTAGCTTGATCATTACAGAGTACAGAACTACTTGATTTCAACAAAGTTGCAAATCAGCATAGATATATATCGCAAGAAATGACCCTAAATAAGGGTTTCTACTAACTTTATTCAAAGGAAAACATTACACAAATATTGAGCGTACTTAATAATCAGAAGGGTGTATTGAAAAGTCAATAATGAAATATAAACAAACAATGACTTAGAAAAAGATGAGAGAAAAGTGCTGAATGTAAACACATGATCCACTAAGTTAGTTCGGAAACTTAGTAAAGAAAAGCATGAATAACGTTACATTGAAACAAACACAGTGGAACAAAGCAAATATACTGATATACCACATTCAACGACGTGAACACGATTAAAGTCGATAATTAGGTTTCACAAATATCATAGCTCATTATCACCTCACGGATGCGACTACTCACAAACAACTAGTCCACTGATCAAAGTACCAAACACAAAAGAAATACGTTATAATATATTGATTCATTTATTACTAATAGTTTTAAATACACAACGAACAGATTATAATATTATGAGAAACATTCAAAGTTATCTTGTAATTAACAACCTTGCTGACATGTGCACCCACACTTGCACTCACCACATTTACAAGGATTCGGTGCACAGTCACAACCTTCCTTCATTTTGCACCCATAGCAACAAGAACAGCTCGGACCGTTACAACCTGAAATAAATGGAAATCTTGAATTAGTTGTAAGCAAGGTGAATGATAATTGGATTGTGTGTAAATCCGTAAATAATTGAAAAGTACACTGACTCTAAACACACTTACCTGGCATAATCCCGATGCTTCACAACTAGATGATCTGAAACCACTAGAGGGTAATCTATTTATATACAAGTATGCATTATATGTGAGCTACACATAGAAATGTAAGCCAATGAAAATTGCCAAACATTTCCCATATCATTTCCCATTGATTAAATCTGTGTCATTCGAGTAAGAGTATTTTAAATTTCAGAGAAGGAGAAAACATTTTCAACTTGTGTTTTAAAAACTGAGTACTTCGTTCATTTTCTGTGGTGAAAGAGATTGAAGTTACAAAGTACACCAGTGACATTTCAGAAAATGCCATATTGCGGCTTTTATTTCCTTATTTAATCCCACTGCGAAATAACTTTACTTTAAATTTTACCATTCAATGCCAACACCGTTTTTACCATACGACATGCATTGGCCTTTGGAATATGGTTTCGCGTCTTAGAACCATCTCATTATGTTCATTATTCATTTGCATTTCCATAAAAGTAACTTTATAAGTCTTAAGTATTGTTTTGATGAGTTGCACGAAAAGACACTACTTCATCCGGGGCCAGCCAGTTACAAACGTTTTAGTGACAAGTGTTACAAGCGATTGCAGTGAATTTATTCATCATTCTGTTTACATCTATGTTTAGTCCATTTTTAGTCCAAGCAAATATGATTAGACGTCGTCTCCCACAATTTTCAAATCTTCTCAACTGAAAAAACTAGTACCTATATTTTTACATTTATCAATCCTCATCTTTATTTCTTATTTGTAGTATTGTAGGTGATAGATGTACTGAGTAATTCACGATAATTTCGGTACAGTTCAAACTGGTGATTGTTTGCAGAACAGACCTCTGTAAGATTACCATCATGAGAAAAATATACCGTAGTTGTCGATTTTGTCTTATTATACTGAAGACATGCAAATGTGTGTTGCAATCTGAAAGTAATAATTTACAATTACCAATAGTAATTTTGACCCTCACAATTTCTGCGACAAGTTTCCTTCAGATATTCGAATATTTCTTCCGAAGATGTTAATGATAACATTACGGTGTTCAAATTTCCCTTATTCTCATATAAATGAAGTGAAAACGATATGTATTCTTTTCACGAGGTCAATACAAGCTTCGTGCTCACAGGTTATCAGATATTTGTCTAAATGTAAGTTTCAAAGTAAACTAAACAGATGGAGAACCTGTAGTATTGTGCGCGACTACTCACGCCAGCATCCTGATCTATTCTCAACAGAGCTTTCAATGCAACTTTTCCAGGTTGACATGTACTAAGTATTATGCAAAGCTGTATAAACAAGTAAACTGGAGAAGCATGATCCATGTGGTTGATAACAACTTCAAGGATTTTCTGAAACATGCGGACAACTAGGAAATTTGTAGTAAGCAGTAAAATTTGTTCACAAAGACAGTGAGGACAAGTAGTTATCAACTCGTATTGATACTAACTTCGGAAAGTATCGTCAATAATGTGTTCTAGAATTTCAATCATAACATTGAATATTATCGAGAAAATTTGCCTGCTATTGAATCTAGATGATGTAGTCGAATCAGACATTCAAAATAAAATTGTGCTCAAACTACTATCATATGTTGTGTGAACTGAAACAAATACAAATCGATGTGGATAAACATAAGGGATATTGCTAGAGCAAACAACACAGTGATTCATACAATGAATCTCAAGGGAAATGAAATCCACAGTTATAATAATGGGTGATGACAATCTAACAAACCGTGTTTTACAATTACAGTCAAGCGGTTATGATAAAATAATGAGTTTCTCATCCACTACAAACAACAACAATTTTTTCATTATTTTCCAGTCTACCATTTCTGTCTAAACACTAGTCTTCTTTCTGATAATTTCAACCAATCTGTGATGCAATGTGAAAAGTATCGCAATTCTTATTGGTTCATTTTCCTATGCGTTTATCACATATGAAGCATAGAAAATGAAAATGTATATAAGCGGACGATACTTCGGACAAATTATACACTAAACTCTCATAGTAAGAATAATCATGCCAGGTAAGGTTGTTGTTGTGTGGCATCATCATCGTCTATCCACATTCTCCAGAAATCATTCATCACAGTTGTAATTAACATTAAATGTTTATTCTCTCTGTTAAATTGAAGGTTGTGGTGGTGGTAGTGGAAGCTGCAAATGCTGTTCTGGATGTGCATCGGGCAAAGGATGTGATTGTCCATCTGGTCAATGCCAATGTTCAGGGTGTACGTGTGGATGTTCGTGTCCTTCCACATGCAAATAAGATGATATTAAGTCATTTCAAACTGTATTCAGATTCATTAATTATTATTAATTGCATAATATGTTGATAAATGAAAATAAAATAATAATTTAACTACAATGTGCATTTTGAATGGTGATATTTATTTGCGATTTGATGTTCGAATATTGAGACATCCTTATGACCAGTGTTGTCAGGCTGTAGTGAAATGTGTGTATAACGTTATGATTAGATTTATTTACTTACTTATTATTTATTTTAACACATAGATATTGGTACAAGGAGGCACCAAATACATATGCGCCACACGAATCTCAATTGGTTTGTGTGAGGGCTGTGATACTGCCCGGGTGCCCAAACCGAAGCAGGTGGTTTTCTTAGGGGGTCACACCCGGAGCCTTCGACCTGGGCGTCTGACCCACAAGGCAGTGGAGCATCGTAAGGAGATGCAGTCCCATGGTAGCCGGTGACCAACGATTGATTCATACGCCATTTGTTCCTTCAGGATACTGGAGCCCATGTACACCATTGATTTGGGATCCGGTTAAAGCGCCGGACATTCGCTTTTCGTCCTCTCATTTTCGTAAACAACACCCCCGCCACGAGAAGGCAGTGAGTAGGACTTCCCTGGCAGAGGCTATATACGCGTAGCCATGTGGGAGCATTTCGAGAGGGAGAGCGGACTCTCTCCACTCTCGGCCGTACCAGGGCATTCGGGGGCTATGATTAGGTTACTCACGAACAAGTAATTGTTTCGAAATGGCTGATGGATGATTGCTGAGCTGGTTTGATTGAGGATAATTTGTTTTCTCGTTGTTCATAAAATATTTCTCTTGATATGAATTCACATTAAAACTTATTATTTGTTATCATTGCTGAAATGTGAAAGACTTCGAATATTGATTAGTTTCTCCATATGACTGGAGATTTCGCTTTATGTGAATTGCATCATCCACATATATTGTTAGTAGTAATTATTGTCTTGCCTGAATATTTTCAACTTTCGACTATTACAATCTTAGTTTTTCATCACGTAAGCCTGAAACTCACCCGCGAAATTACAGATCGTTCGATAACTAATTTAAACTATCTCTTGATATAAAAACATTGGAGTAAAAAGTAAATTTCGATGCGATCACAGTGTTGATTGAAGCTTTAAGTGAATATCATGAACAGACATCAATTAGACAAACACTGATTACCTCAGAGAACTGGATAGCTTATTACAGAACGACCCAAAGCAAATAGAATGTGGTTCTTGTCACAGATGAGAATTTGTATTATTATTATTACGATTATTATTGTGTGAGTGTAAGATCGACCACCTGAATTCATACAAACAGTGTAATGAACTGATAATTGATGACAAAACCCAAATTACCGAAACCAAACCTTCAACAAGCAGATGTCAAATGACAGAACAGCTGCTTTTCAAGATGTATTGTTTTGATTTTAGCGAAAGGAAACAATTACATGCAAAATATTTGACTCAAAAATGAATATTTTCAAATAATACATAGTATATAAATAACTATCACTTACGTATTTTATAAGTCAGCAATCTATTAAACTAAAATCTAACTATCAGTGTAGGGTTGTGGAGATTAAAAGAAACATACATCCACTTCTTCCAGGTTTCCAATGTTAGTCTAACATCCATCGATTCATGTTCCCAATCTAAAATCTAACTATCAACTTTACATATTACCTAGAATGTTGCACAGTCATATGGATTTTAGAATCTGTTCAGTTGTTTAACAAGGATTTGTATCATTTCAATGTTTTATGATTATTACCGATCAATATTGTGGTGTTTATTATTTCACTTATGCGTAAATTAGAGTTGTAATGTTTTCTGTTCAATGTTTCTGTTATCGTTGTTATTTATGTGATATTTGGCTTTTTTCTATTCGTCTCCTTATAAACATTTTCCCATGAATACAAGTCAGAGTAGCTTGAATGTATATTTCAGTGAAAGATTTGTTCACTCAGTTCATTGTACTTAACATGTTTACACGAATGTCAATTACAATGTGTGGTTCATAATTTAATCATAACGGATAGATTGAAAAGACAATATTCTTAAATTTTAGTAGAAAAAAGCTGTTAACAGAATAGCTTATATTATTTAGTGTTACGTTACTATCTATTCTAATGACTAATACCACAATTGCTTAGCTGATAATATGGATTTGTATATATTATAAATGATGTGAATTACTTTCTCTTCGTAAGATTTATTCATTTATTTAGAACGATTGCTACTTAGAATAATAACGTGATCACTGACGTTTAAAAACTGTCATGTAAGTAAGTACATTTCTCAAAGCAACCAAATTCATCAACATAATGCAAAATTGCTTCATTCAATGAAAGGATATCGGTTATCGAAATTTCTAAAAGTAACTTGTAGTGAATATTTAACTCACTTGATATCCTGTAAACAATTACTGATTTTAATATTGTAATGTGCACACTTATTCAAAAAAATGCAAGAAAACAAAAAATGTCTTGTTCAGTTGAGTAGTAGGAAACTTAGCATTGACTTTTAAAACCAATTAAGAAAATGTTGTTTTACGAAATATACTACTTAAGTAACATAAAATGTTATCGAGTCAATTAAATTCGTGTTAACCAATTTTTTCACAAAAACATATATTAGCAAACTTCAGTGCTTCACATCATCTGTAATTTATTCGCTACATTATCAAGTACATATTTGCCTTGAACCTAACTAATCACGTTTCTCAGTCAACTGCTTACTTTAATATGCCCCTAATACATAATTTTTATCTGAAAAAACTGCTTTGAGGTTTCATAGTTGTATTTTTTCATTAGATGTTTACTTTATGTTCTTTTTATGCCATTTTTATTCGCGTGACAGACCGTATCTATAGGTTAATCATAAGGTTCTTTTTTATTTTAGACAAAATACCTGAACTATAAACATTCATAACAATGAATGTTAACACAATATTTTGTTCATAGGTAATTCAGGCTAACATATTTGATGTAATTGAAGTTTACAATCACAGGTTTTATACTCTATTAAAGATGTGAATTAACTATACATCTGTGTATTGAATCATTTAGATTCTTACTTCCATACATAAAGTCCATTCATTCACGTTAAGTAATCGAAAATAAACTGAGTTATAACATCTAAAACTTCAACTACATCATGATAATCCTATACAATAAAGGTCTATAAAAAAATGATTCATTCAATATAAGAATTATTGTACAATTTCTTTAGTCTAAAGGTCAAGAAAAAACTATATACCTAATGATCTATAACTCAAAGTACAATATTTTGAATGAATAAAAAAACAAAGAAAAAGTACCATTTCTAAAAAAAAACATTCAATTTATTATTAGTGTCAAATTGTATCGTTTATTATTACTGGACTTAAAGTATAATTTATTACAATTACTCAATTCATTGTATTAATTTTATTACATATACTTTTCTTGTGATGGTTTATATGGTCCAATTTTTTTCACTGCAGTTTTATGAACACTACCCAATAAATAAGGATTGTAACGATAATTCTGAAGAAAAAAATAATAAGAAAATACAAAAAAATAAACCATATGAAAGAAACTTTTGATACAAGTTGAAAATTATAACGGAAGTTATCATATCATCTATACATTGCAACTAAAAAACCGACACTAAAATGTATATTATTTCAAATGATGAAAAACATGTTTTTTGATTGAGATCATGGACTGATTGATGTTAGGACATTATCAAAATCTTGGAAGCACTGAATGGTCGCTCAATTTTAATGATTAGTTGAGGTTAGACATTAATACCGTTAGATGCTGGCTCAATGGTCTAGAGGTTATGTGTTCTCGAGCGAGACCGAACGTTCTGGTTTCGAATCCCGTGAACGGGATCGTAAATGCGCACTGTTGAAGAGACCCATACCAGGACAAAACTGCAGTCCAGTGCTTCCAGGTTTTCAATGGTGGTCTAACATTAAGCAATTCATGACCTCAATGAAAAACTCAACAATCTCCATAAATCCATACTGATAAAAACATGTTTTCTAATCATATTTTATACTTTGTGATTTTCTATTATAATATTCGTGTTAAATCTAGATGAATACAATTCGATCAGTTATAATAAGCTATTCAGTAAGATGTTTTTAAATAGTCTGATTAGTAAACTTTAACCATCTTTCTAGATCGTTAATTAGCCCAGTAATATTGTGGTGTGTGCTACTGATGTCGGCAGATATAAGTAGTATTTATTATCAATTGAATGTGAAATGTCTAGTGGTAGAAGGTTAAGAAGATTGAAGAGAAGTGAACAAGAACAGAAAATGATTGATGAGGAAATGAAGAAACAGTCAAGTTTGAGAAAATCTATTGACATTTTGCAAATGAAATATTTACTGTATGGTTCTCAGATTTTACTACAATATTCTGTAAATTTGTATTTAAATACATTTGGTTGTACCCACTGATGTTCTCCTTCACTACAA
Organism: Schistosoma spindalis; assembly: GCA_946903255.1. NCBI lineage: Eukaryota > Metazoa > Platyhelminthes > Trematoda > Strigeidida > Schistosomatidae > Schistosoma > Schistosoma spindalis. The sequence continues at coordinate 34,553,537 of OX336420.1, read as the reverse complement.
TATGAGTTTACTTTTTTTAAGGAGAATGAAATCTTACAGTTGTTTAATTATATTCATTGTCAGAGTATTTTTTTTTAAATTTTCTTCACCTAATTATCTGTGAATATTGACTCCCATCTCAGGAATATCAACCAGATGGTGAATTAATTAATATTCTGCAAAATGTTTTCTATTGATAGAAGATAACTTAATTGTTTTATTTATGTCACCCTTTTTCAGAGTAATACAAATCGCTAGAACATAAAAAAAGACACATTTTACAATGATTCCATGTATTTCAGTTTGTGCTAAACACAAAGATATGTGAATTTTGCTTACATTATCCCAAATCACAAACTACTTGACTATTTCAGTTTAAACTAAGACATATTAATTAGTAATGTCATTATTTTCATATGGAGTAAAATAAAATGTCTAATTTGAAAATCGAATTGTTTGTTTTATAACTATCTATCATAACTATCAGATATGCTATGACTTAACAAACATTTCAGTGACATAAATTACACATATTGACAGATATTCTCAGAGTGTACTTAAAGTTGCTTAAGATTAAATTGTTCTATTATATATTGTCAGTACAAACATGATAGTAGTCAGCCATGTGAAATGTACAAATCAACTTTCCTTAGGATTATTTAATTTTAGTTTTCTTCAACTTTACATACATTATGAATCATTATAAGAGACAGTCAGTAATAAAAGGATATAAGGTAATTTGGCGAACTATAGACTGATCAATATAGTTTATGCTGTATACAACACATATGTAGGGTAGTAAACAAAATAGCTCAGCCTGAGGCGTTAGGACATAAATAAGGCTGAAAAACTCATTGTCTGGTGTCGGAATACTATTAGTAGACTAGTATAAGCTATATTCCTATGTAGAGCTGAAGGTCTCATATGAGACTGGAGGTTCGCCATTGATATTGTGGATGTCAACTTTTGCTGACTGTTCATCAACAAAACTGGTTTGCTGGTTAACCGATTTCATCATACAAGTGGTTGCTTTTCAGTGTTCTAAAGGGCTATTGTCATTGGGATATTGTAAGGCATGTCGCTATAAGCGGAATAGATCAACTTTGGCCTTTTTATGCTGTGCATAATTGATTGGAATAACCATACATGTGACGTGAATGTGTATATGAATGGTGCGAATGGTTCACCAGGGTGCTTGGTGCCTGTGTGGTTGCGCCACAGAATTAAGCTGTACTGTTCAGATTGTAGAGCTAAAGCCTACATGGTGTCTGGTTCTCCTGTGAAGCGAGATTGGTTTGTACTGATCGGGTTAAGCCTGGATGGTGTCTGGTTCTCCTGAAAACCCATGTAAAATTACCCTGACCCACAAGGGCACATTATATATAACTATAGACTGATCAAAACAACACAATGATTCTTTTATCAAACATAGTTTTTCGACGGTCAGTTCTATTTTTTACTGGGCAAATTAAATAGTCTGATATATATCACATTTTAGTCGAATTTTATTATCAAAAATGTATTTTGGGTTTTCGTACAAATAAAACATTTTTATCACAATTATGTGACATTATTTACCGAGTTCAATTTCAAGTCACTGACTTAGTTCATGAATGATATATATATATATATATATATATATATATATATATATATATATATATATATATATATATATAACAATAATTTGAGTTAAAATCTACATTTCAACAATAAATTATAACATACGTGTGAACGTTTAACTCGTTTTTTAGCTACCAGCCTTTTACGACTTTCTCCTCGTAGATATGGATTTATCAAGAAAATCTATAATTTTGCAAAGAAGACATTAGATTATGAAAAGTGAATATGGTATTATTAATATATGTTGAAATGTTAGGTGGCTGGAGGTAGTTGACAGAAAGTTCTGAATCTAAGTTTTTTTCTGGTTGCCACTCGTCATTAAAATATAACTGGAATCTTGCAGGAACTAGCTTGTTCGACTTTATGTCACCTAACTTCACAGTCTGCGACTCAACCACCTCGCTATTCCGCCAACTACTGACCTTCAGAAGGACTGAAATATTTACATGTTACCTAGATCCAGGGTTTCCAGTCGACTGCTCCTAACCACCCAACATCTCAGCATAGTACGTGCGGTATCCAGTCACTTTAAATTAGTGGTCACATTGGAATTTGAAAGATGACAGTCGATCAACACTTAATGGACTAGATAAAAAAGATATCAATCACTACTCAGCAATCCATTACTAAGAAGCGATGAATATGTATTTACGGGTTTGAACTCTGGCTGCTGATTTTAACGAAAGTATCAAGACGATGAAGTACTTTAATCACATAGTGTATAGGTGTGGATTTTTTTTAATGAACAACAATATCGCAATTATGTATGACTTACACAGAATTTAAGTATAAATTCAGTTTTATATGTAAAAAATTATGCCAACAAATTAACGTTTTTATCCCTTTAATCTTTGAATTAAACATGACTTAATAGTTTGGATAAAGTGATTTTGAGGATCATTAAAACCAACAAATAGTCTTCGTCATGGTTGGGTCTCAGTATAATACCACTGATGGCCAGTGAGTATCAAGAGAATGTTTTAACTTAGTATGGGACCCCTGAGCAATAAGAAATCACGAACCTAAGAAGAACCGAAATCATTATCAGTAGTTTATATGAGCCAGTCCTCTAATGCAATGTTTTAAAAAGCTAGTATGGTTTTTTGGAATTTAAACATTTGTTTTAAGACAATTTATGGAATCTGACGACTTACTTTCCCATCAGTCTTTTGTCCAGAAATAAAATTAGTTTTATGTCCATTTTCATTTGATTCAACTGGACAGTTATCCATATGTTCATTATCACATGAACATTCACCATTTTGCATTTTTCTTATTATCCAATATCGATTAAATTCAATGGTATCTTCAATATCTTGATCACATGGTGTTGGTAAATCATTTGATTTATAATTTAATGGACATGGATTTGGCGGATCACAATAAGCAGGTAAATTATCAAATTTTGATTCTATATGAGATGATTCCAACTCACTAGATAGATTTAAATTATCAGCTGTTGTATCTTGTGCTCCAGCTCCCAATAAAGCATAATCTATCCATTGGCCTGTTTCACTAGAACCTCCAGAAACCTTATGTTCACCCCATAAAGAATTTTGATAAGCAATTTCATTTCGACGTTCTGTTAAACTTGGTTCATTTAAAACTTTATTAATATTATTTCTATTTGGATTTAATTCATAATTATCATTTGATTTTTCGTCAAAATTTGAATAAATTAATTTTGATTTATCAATATCATTTTCTTGTAGTTTGCCTAATTTAGCTTGATTAATTTCATTTAATAATGCATTCCATTGTCTATCAGTAATTTCATAATTTTCTGGATAATCTTGAAAAATCGGATGTTCCAGTGAATATAAACGTTCTAATGTTGATTCTAAACCAGGATTCTGTTTTATATAATCATCGTATAATAGTTTCCCATCATTTATCAATCTATCTATGTACTGATCATAATTGCTAGCAAGTATTTGATCGCATAAATTCGTTAGAAAAAGTAACAACAAGAATATAATAAGCTATAATTAATAGAGAAGAAATAAATGAGAATATTAAGTAAAGTATTTTTCTGAAGTTCTTATTAGATGTTCAATATAGTAATCATCAAAAAATGGTTCCAGAAAGGGAAATAAAAGTGAAGCTAATAAAATATTGATTTAATGTAATATAGAATTGTGGATACATTGAACTGAAATGTTCTAAGATGTATCAATTGACCAGTTCTCTATAGTATTCAAAGTTTTTGTAGCTGATATCAGCTAGTGATAAAAATTATATTCAAACTTAGTAATGTAATGCTTTGCAAAAAAGGATATAACTTACCTTTCTGAAGTTCATTTGAAAAGATATTGCTACATAACACTACATATTTTCATTATTGTGTTGAATTTCAATGAAACTTATTTATAATAAGTCAATTTTCTGATCGATTATTTTAACTCATACATAGAAACTGGTTAGAAAGATAGACTATTTAGTTCACACGTGATATATTTCAGTCTCTCTTCTCTTTCTACTAATTTTTAATATCAATGAACCAATAAGGAAATATGAAAAATGGGCTAGTTTATATTTGGTCAAATTGAAAGAGAGTAAATTTCAGTAGGAGGAGAATTAAACGACCTTGAAGGAAATAAAAATGAGGTAGGAAAAAAATTGATAACTCATATAGAATTACCAACAGTTATGACTTTTTTAAATAATTATTTAATACATAACTAAACTACGTAGTAGCATTATTATCACTGGGATTCAATCATCATTAAGCTGATGATCTAGTGATGCCCAGATATAAATACTTACTTACTTACTTACGCCTGTTACTCCCAATAGAGCATAGGCCCCCGACCAGCATTCTCCAACCCACTCTGTTCTGGGCCTTCCTTTCCAGTTCTGTCCAATTTTTGTTCATTCTTCTCATGTCTGTCTCCATTTGTCGACGTAATGTGTTCTTTGGTCCTCTTCTCCTCCTTTGGACTTGAGGATTTCATGTGAGGGTTTGCTTGTGATGCAGTTGGGTGCTTTCTCCAATGTGTTTCCTACCCACTTCCAGCGCTTCTTCCTGATTCCTTCCTTCGCTAGGATCTGATTTGTCCTCTCCCACAGTAAGTTGTTGCTGATAGTGTCTGGCCAATGGATCCGAAGTATTTTGCGTAGACAGCTCTTAATAAACACTAGTATCTTCTGGGTGATAGCTTTCGTAATTCTCCCAGTTACTGCCCCATGCAATAGAACTGTCTTGACATTTGTATTGAAAATTCTAACCTTGGTGTTGGTTGACAACTTTTTTGAATTCTAGGTGTTCTACAGTTGTAAATATGTTGCTCTTGCTTTACCGATCCCCCCTTCACATCTACATCAGATCCACCGTATTTATCAATGATGCTGCCCAGATATGTAAAGGTTTTTATATCTTCCAAATCTTCTCCTTCAAGTGTGATTCGATTGGTGCATGCTGTGTTGTACGATCGTTATTAATGTCAATAAATATACTTACACAACAAAAAATTATCTATACATATATGTTGATATATAACTAATAAATATTTATATTATTGAATGTAATGCACAAATGTCTGGCTGAAAATTAAGAAAATATAAAGACTGAAAGATATATTTACTATGAGAGAGGACAGATTTATTTTCAGAAGATTGAGAAAATGTTCAGCACAAAATAGTCTTTAATAGCTGAAGGATAGATAGTTTACTCCATTTCGAATCACTTTCCTGTAGTTACTTATACATTTTCTTATGTAAGATAAGTAAACAAACATGTTATGATGTACGTACACATTCATGTTATTTTGCATAACTAGTTTGTTGTCATAGATGTAAGTGCTTAAAAGGACTATTAACTGAAAAGAAACTTCTACTCAGGTCTTCTTAGTCTGATAGTCATGCTGTAGGCTGATGTTAATTCATCACAAAAATGATCTTTAAACCGATGTATCGTTTTCAATAAATACCCCAATAAAGAAAAATATGTCTGAATTGTCATATTGTGTATAAAATGCTGCTGAAATTAGAATACATCAATCACATGCGTTGACAAAATACGTGAACGAATGACCATTTATTTTACATTTCATTTCTTGTATAATCTATATATTCGAGAATTTCTAGAAAATACCGTCATTATTGCTAATCAATGTTCCTGACTACCAGATCATATGTACTATTTAGAAAACGTTACATAACGTCAATATAATCCTTCTTGATTGAAAATTTGTTCTAAAATTGTTTGTAGAATTTACAAACAATTCCCACTGTGAACTGAGATCGTTTGAAAAATCATTGTTTACTAAGGTACATTAATGAGATATTAAGCCTTCATTTTGAACTCATTAAAGATGAATACCGACGACCCTACATGTGATTGAGACATTAAGTTTTGTGATGAGATGGAAAACACTAAATCTTTGACTATTTATTTTCAAATTTTCAGAGATGAGAAAGACGAATATCAACAAATTGTGCGAAATTTGAAGGGAATATACTTCTCCCTAGATGAAAAAAATTGTTAATAAATTATTTTCCATGTCAAACTAACCCATCTTCAAGTTAAAAATCATTTTATTCATTATATGAATCATGTTCACTTTTTACTAGGAGATTTTATAGGCATTTCCCTCAAATCAAAAATCTACCAGTCATATTTTTTATGATACTAACCATTTACTTGAAGATTTCGTGAGTTACGCTACAATAATAAAACTGGTTCCATTGACTGAGTTTTTCGATAAATTCTATTATAAATTTAAAATATGTTAAATGATTTTAAACAAAGAAGGATAGTGCTTAACAGTCGAGTCCAGTACGCTTGTTTTGTCCTATTTGGGACTCGTCAGCTGTACCCGCATAGCAGATTTGATGTTCACTCCGGGACTAGCCACTGTCCATCTTTGCTTAAAAAGATTGTGACTTAATGCTATATCGAAGCAATCCGCACGGGATGCGCATATGCCAACATGTCCTAAGTAACAACGGAAAGATACAAGTAGAACAACACCAACTGAATGTTAAATGATTGTTCAAATTATAGTGATTATTCTATGCAGCTGGTTGCTGAGAATACATTTTGATCCTCGTTTGGTAACTGGGGATAGATTAAGAGAACCAAAATTACAATGATCAACTTACTGTATGTAGGAATCTGAATACTTCTGATCAAAATATGTAATAATGAGGTAACAGTATTTTTCGCAATGTTACACTGTTCTGATAAATGCTGTAAAATATAGATATTTTCATCATCATTTAAGTAGACTATTAAGTGAATATATCCAAGTTTGGGCATAAAGCTTTTTTTAGTTATAAACGGAAAATTACACAGTCATAAAATCAAGGAGGTTCATTGAAATATCGAGCAAATATATTTGTTAGATATATTAACTGATTACGCACATTGTTGGCTATGAATACGAAATTTTAGACATTAATTCCATTTCATTTTTTTAATAATCCACGTTCATATACCTTTAGATTAAAATAAGATAACTTTCACTTAACTTGGTAACTATTTTCTATTTTTAGTAGTTGAGTTGATGACTTAATCTAAGCTAGACCATCGTTGAAAACCTGGAAGCACTGGATGGACGTTTTGTCCTAATATGGAACACCTCAGCACTACGTATCCACGATCCTGAATGCGGCATTAAACAGTTAACTCATTTTTGAAAATCTTAATCATTGGTTCATAAATGATACAAAACAATCTCAAAAATGGAAGTGCACTTTATAATTATCACATGTTTTACTCGTAATTTTAAAATAATTCTTGTACTACTTATAGTAGCTTGAGTAAAAGATAAAACTTTTATAATTGTTTATAATATATGCATAAATAACATGTATACCAGTACATTAGTCTATCGGATATCTGGGTTTTATAGAAATTGTAAAATATCCTTAGAAGTTGATTAATAAAAACGACTAAACATATTTTTGTTTAAAAAACTTTCTATAAAAGACCAAAAAGTTTTTTTTTTATTGTATAAATCTATTTTAGTAAGAACTGAAATTTTCTTTTAAAAAAATCTTGTTTTAATCAACATTCATCAGTTTGAATCAAGTCTGTTTTGCCTTTTTAACAATCATCATTAAATAGTTATGAATAAATATTGTGAAATTATTGAATAAACTTATGAATTTTGCAAAGAAGATAGACATTTCTTTCATATACTTTTCCGAATAGTATAAAATAAGAAAAAAGTTAGTAAGTACGAACTCTACAGAGTAGTTACAATAACAGTTATGATGAAAAGTTCCTGAATCATTCACAGTGATTTTTAAAAGCAAATATCTTTCAAATCTATTACCGAAGTCAATGATAAAATGATGTTTAACATCCTCTAAAAAGTATGCTGAAATTTGACATCAACGTCTTGACACTTAACAAATATGTGTATTGCAAGGGGCTAAGTAAATTGTTGAACTGGCAGGTTTACATCAGGGACTGGTTGTATTTAAAAGGCGCAGAGAACCAGGATCAACTAGACGGTCATTTTATCCTAGCAGTAGACCACGCCTGCGTTGTACATTCACGACCTTGGCATATATGTTTGAGCGTGACCAATTCAAGATAAACAACTGTCCAGTGCTTTTTGGTATGTAATGATTTTACAACTGAAATTAGTCGATAATGTAAAACTACAAATATGAAAAAATATGATAGTGTTGTTCCAGTGACTTACCCTTACAAAGCTATAATCGCTATGAACTCATCATCCAAACGACATATATGATATTTACCATCATTAAATCACAGATTTAATCTCGCTCACAATAGCTTCTTTACTTATGCAGTTATTATTTACTATTATTATTGTTTATAATCTCGATCCCTCCAATTTTTTACTGAAAAATAGATCTTCCACAGATTATTAATGCATATCATTTGTGACATTTACTAAGTTTAACTCGGATAAGTGACATTTAGTTATTTCTAATCATTACAAGGTATCTTCTTGTTGCAGTACATTTACTTAAATATTTGAAAAAAACGCCTTTAAGGTTTTTTATCATTGTCAATAGATGTATAGAAAGTATCATTTACGATAATAAATTGTTTGTGATGCACATTCGATAGCATGTACATCCAAATACATAATTCGTTTTAATATTACTTTTGCTTAATATTATATTTCAACATCATATGATGATAAAACTAGGTACATTAATTTGACAGCTTGTTTGTTGCGAAAGATTGATTCGGTACTTGAAGCTGCTTGCGAGTATTTTCCAACTGTTAATTACTGTGAAAAGTTTGAAATCATTCACATTTATCCAACTGAATTATTCAATAATGTAGCCGTCATATGTCAAGTAACAGTGTGAATTTTATTACGATAATAGTTATTGTCCAAACAAATGAGTAATTTTAGCTAAGCATTTTCGTTAATTAACTTTGTCAATTGTCGTATCACACGTTTCAGGCTATAACTGAGATTTCTATGTTACCAGTATAAATTTATTGTGAGCAATAAAATATATGGAACTAAAGCTTAAAAAATATCTTAATAATAAGCAACCGTTTTATAACAACGAAACTGATCCAGCCCTCCATCGATTAATCAAAAAGGTAAATAAATAAAAATAAATCATACATGTACAAGGATACGATCCCAGTTAGTTATTGAACAGTCTACCTGTTCTTCTGAAGTAGATTATTTAGATCTCACATAACGTGCTCTTACTAGGAATATTCCCGAGCATTACCCTGCCACTCAATGAAAAGGAGGATGCATTTTATTAGGCTTCCCTTCAATTATGACCATATATCTTCACCGAAATTATCCCCGAGAACTCTATACAAGCTTAAAAGAATAAGCTCTAAAAAAGAAAGTATTAGAATTCCAAAACAAGTAGAGGTTTCGGTATTTCATTATTACAAGTCTCTATATTCAAAGGTGACATGCTCCTCTATTTATCATATTATGATCCTACCATAAGTGATAATCACAAATATTATAAACTAAATTATTATTTGAGTGAATATACATTTAAGAACTAATTCATAAAATCTAATAATTTTTCTTCCTTCTATCTATCAACAACTTATTAGAAAGTTTTGACTATATTTCTTATTAAAACACGAAGTTCAGCGAAGGGATCTCTTTTCAACGAATTTATTATCACGCTGTACAATCGTATATATATATGAAAATTTTTTTGTTTTTGTAAAAGTACCAATTCCGTGAGGAAATGTGAACACAGTTAACCATGACGTAATAAAAAGGTTATTGTCTATGAAACAATAACATAGACCAGTGATTTACGAAAACCCTATTTAATAAACACACACACACATATACAATCAGTATTATTTTGAATTAACTTTTATCTCTAGCCTTCTTTGAAGAATATTTCAAATTTTTAATCCTGTTCACTGTTGTCACAAGATTTAAAAAAACAACGTAACAACTGAAATATTGAGCTTATCGTATATCACAGTTTTAATACATGTTTCCATGATTTTCGATACATTAGACTGTTTTAAAGTTGAAACAAAATACAATGACGTAAAAATTTCTCAGTAACGTCTAACTGTCTATATTCTTTATATATTATAATCAAATCTAAATTCACTTAATGGTAAACTTTAAATTATCATCATAAGTATTCAGTTTTATTGGATGGGGCAGATTATTCGGAATATTTTATGTTTATAATCAAATTGAACAAAATTTTTCCAAAATTTTGTTACTTCTAATGACATGCTTTTACTCGCTAAAATCGTTATTTCCCATTTTTATAACTGATCCAGTTGTATTTTACCTGGTCAAAACATGCATATTTTAATTTGATACATAGATTGATCAGATTTGTAAAGTTTTTATACTACTCTGCAAACAATTTTATTTTCTTTTTTAAAGAGTAAATAGTATAATGATGCGATTATATTAAAGTGAAAGTGTGATGACGTAATAGGCCAACCCTTTTGATATATCTTAGAACATATGTACTTGTTAATGTACTTCATACAAAAACAAATAAATGTCAAAATACATTAATAAGGTGACAGTTTATAATATTAAAGGGATAAACAGTGCAATACCTTAGGAATATCCATCTAAATACATGAAAGCGACTAACTGTTTCAGAGATTTCCAAATAGATAAACTAATTCGGTGCTAGATTTTTGCCTGCATATATAATTACGTCTTCAAAAACTTCCTTGAGCAAATTTTTTACTATTGTGAAATGTTTAGCTACATTCTACTATTTATTTAATAGTTGAATTCATGAGTCGATCAAAGCTAGACCACCATGAAAAGCCTGAAAGCACTGGACGACCGTTTCGTTCTATTGTGTGACTTTTCAGCAGTGCGCATCCACGATCCCACACGTGGGACTTGAACCCAAGTCACTTGATTTCACGAGCAAATGCTTAACATCCAGACTAGTGGTGTTGATGTCTGACTCTAACCAATCCATGAAGTTTCGCCACTGTTCACCATTGTCTTCAGTGAACCACTGCCTTACAACAAATACGGTTGAACTCCACTGGTCACAGTTTCTCACTAGAACTCCAGGAAATACCTCTTGAAGCCAGTCACTAGTGAGTTTATGGTGATTATTATCAGAAAGGAGGATATTATAGTAATTTCAATCATTAAATTCATGAGTCAATTGTTATTTATTTCACACTGATAATTTTATCAAATTTGAATGCTACTTGTTAAATCATAAACAGATTTGATTGACTCATTTATTTTTATCCAAAGGAATTAAATAAACAAAACTGATTAACTTAGAAAAGAAACCAAGATCTACTTATTATTATTTCTATTTTATCTGTTGTCGTTTTGTTTTTCTCATCACTATGAATATTACTGGTATTTATCCATCTCTTCTATTATGTTATCCACACAAATAAGGTAAGTTGTTTATAGACATTAATAATAATCAAACATTTCGATTTACTCACAATTTAATTAGAATTTTTCAGTTTAATATAATTGAACTTTGGAAAATATAAAAATTTGTGAGGCTATTCTCAATAGTAGTTATTTATTCTGATTAAGATAACTATTACATAATGTATGAATTACTCAGTTTTATTTATTGAATATTGTAAAACAAAACAGAATTTGTTTATAAGTATTTAAGTAATTGAGTGTTGTTTCTTTTTTTTTAGATTATTTTCATTATTGACTAACATTAAAAGTACTATCTGTTCAGTGGCTACTTCTTTTATAACAGTATTTTGTTTTTTATTTGATGTTAGTCTATTGATAAAGTTATACTGAAATAGTGAATTAGTTAATAGAACTATTCTGGATCTTTTATGGAGAATAAACGAACAAGATTTGAATTGTTATACAAGCATCCTACATTTATATAACAAAATAAAAATTCTCAAATACATAGAAATGACATATAAATAGAATTATGTATAATCTAGGTAGAAAACGGATAATATTCAATATCACTTTTTTTTTATTTTCCAGAAAATCCACTCTTGAGTACTCAAGTTCATTTTGTGCTTTAAAGTTATTCCTGAAAATGTACCATCTATCTAGTCATCAACGTCTGATAATTATTTTTGGAGTGTTCAAACTTCAGTCATGAACAACAATTTATCGCTAAAGAGGAAGGATGCATTTTTCAAGGAAAGATTTCCTTGAATAAGCTTGGACCAGATTGCCAGACGAAACGTCGGATTTACTTCAATTTCTTTCGCTGAGATTTTACAAATACATTCATCCTCTTTATTGTCTCACATTCACTCGGCGTCCAAATACTGTGAAACTATTCGAATAAATTTAGACGAAAGTTCTTATTTAATAATTTATCACCCTAAACCATGATGCAAACTAATCATCTATCATTTGAATAGTTAATGACCAAAATTATAATAAACTTTAAACTCACTTCTTTATGTCAAATCATAATTATCAGATCAATAACGTCCTGTGTGAAAACGTTTTAGCTAATAAAAATGAATAATTATATTTTACTAAATATCCTGTAATCATATGTAACTAACTTCAAAATGAACTTGTTCCGAGTATTAAGATGGAAATTGTTGAAATTGTCAATTAAATTCAGAAAAATAAACATTTTAAATTTAAAAAACAAAAACACATTTTCATTGAGATCATGAACCGATTGATGTTAGATCACCATCTAAAACCTGGGAGCACTGGATGACCGTTTCATCCTATTTTCGGACTCCTCAGCAGGGCACATCCACAATCCCGCTCGCAGGATTCTAACCAGGGCCTCCGGTTTTGCGCGTGAATGCTTAATCTCTAGACCACTGAACAAGAATCCAACAGTTTTAATAGAAGATGGTCGCGCAATTTCGTGGATCGGTTGAGGTTAGACATTGGTCCAGAGGTTAGGCGTTCGCGTGCAAAATTGAAGACCCTGGGTTCGAGAAACGCATGCGGGATCATGAATGGGCACTGCTGAAGAGTCCCACAATAGGAAGAAACGGTCATCCAGTGATCTGAATCAAAAACTTAACTATCCCCACACCCCCATACTGATAAAAACATTTTTACCCACTAAATTAGTGACTAGACATATATCTTAGCTTAATCAACTGCTTAGGATTTTGAATACTCCATATATACGAAAAATATATATAAAATTCTTTTAAATCTATTATAAATAAATTTTGGTTCTTTACAAAAAAATTACCTAATGTTAAAGCATATAATGTCATAAATGATTGTTGTTCAACTCACAAGAAATTCCTATGACCTGGATATTTTAAGTAAGTTCTTATATTGGACTCAGTTACTAATCCACAAAGGGATTTATAAACTTTAAGTTTTTGGACAATCAGACTCATTACATTTTAGCTCCAAGTGACGTAGGTTTTTGAACTAAAAATCAATAAAAAAACTGAACAGAAGAGACTATATACTATGGTTTTAAGCTCATTAGTCCTTTCAAATACTTTGACAATGGGTGTTTGAAAATTATAACCGATGAAATATTAAATCTATCCTAATATTAATTTTAATTCATATATGTATTGATTGTTAGAATCTTCTGATTGACGAGTCCCAAAGAGAACGAAACTTGAGTTCTGAATCCCATTGCTAGTCATCATCCATCTCTACAATCTTGACACTTTTTATTTTATTATAATATTCAAATTAGTATGGCTTATGCTATTTCTCCCTATAATTCTTATTGATCACAGGCTTACACTTGTTTAATTTGATTTTTGTGTCTTAGATACAAATATCTTAACAAGCAAATATGTGATCAGATATTTTGGGAAATCTGACCAAAGATATCTAAAAAATTACAAAAATAATTTTTGCTTCAATATATTAGGACAATTAGATTCATCTTAGCTAATTAAAATAAAAAACAACCAACGTAACTGATGACCAGAGTTCGCATTGATCGAGAAATGAAATCATCTGGAGATGAAGTTACATTGGAAAGCTATAAGATTATAGCGAGAAACTTCATAACGATGTACACATTACTTCATAAGTAATCAAACCAAGAACTATGATTGAAAGTTCAACAATCTACAATTTTAACTACTGCTAATTCATGATATTATACGTAAGTCTTTAATAAAAACTTGTGTCATATGAAGCAGTCTCTACAAATCTTTGTTTTAAATTAAGTCATTTTACTAATGTATCCTTTGCAGAAAATCAAGCATTTTACCATGCAACTGTGTATATTCTTAAACAATGCATAGGTAAAGAACATTGTATTTTCATGGTTTGATGAATCATATTTACAAATTCGACAAAATTCAAGAATATAAGAAAAAACTGTGACCACACATATTTAATCAGGTATTAAACATAAGACATCTCTGTTAGGTCTTTGCATTTAACATTAAAAAAATAATCCTGGCAAATTATGACATCACTGTTGGCATTGTTATGAAATAATTTATGTTTCGTCAAATCTCCATTATTGTTTCTTCAATCTATTTAGCATTTTATTGTTCCCAACAAAATAACAACTGTTGTGTAATTGAGACATGTGATTATGCACATAAATCCTGTTTAATTGCCTTACCTCAAGTGAGTAACATATATCTATATTACTACAATGTTAACATGATAAGAATGACAAATGTTAAATATTTATCATACTGATTATATGTTTAATCGTTTGCATATAATCATTTCACAACATTCTAAATTTTGTTTGTAAACAAGTATAATAACTATAAGGTGTAACAGACAATGTAGTTGTAAATCATTTTCAGTAAACCATGTATATGGTTTATTACTGTTATCAATAACTGACGTTAGTGAAGGTCAGAAATCAACTGTTTATTGATATAACTAAATTAAGTACTTCATATTGAAGTGTGTTAAGAAGTTTTCAATATTAAGAACTCAACAATCGCATAAACTAAGGTTTTTGTTCCCTTTAAGATTAGTATGCTATAAATAAATATTTTTCCAATATTGATATCGTATTCTTTTTAAACATTCTGATAATAATAAGCTGAATTAATCACTGATACAGCTTGACTAAGAAACTAGATATTCCTAGGTATGTCCACAATAGCCTCCTATCCTCTTTCTTGTCTCAGCTGATTCAAAAGATAATTCATGTAAAGATTTGCTCGATACTTTAAATAAAAATCGATTTAAACCATCCCCAACCATGTAAGAATATACAGCAAACAGGGCAACAAATTAGCATATAAAAGGAATAACAAACCAGTAGAAGATAAAGCTTTTGAAAATGAGGGAAACTTGAGCAAATTTTCCAGGTTGAACTAAAATTTAGATATAAAAAGTATTATATCAATACAACGACTCATATAAAAGTGTTTAAGGATCTAAAAATCCTAAACTTCCAGGCGTAAATCTTTCTTAGCTGAAAGTGTCAATGAAGTGATTTTACGTTATGGTTAATATGACATCAAACTAGAAAAGAGGTAAATAAAAATGATAACTAACTTTGGCAACCAAAAAAGGAAATTATTTTTGTAACATTTCTCAAAATGAATCTTTTTTTATTTATTTAAATGAGTGCCATAACAGTGTAACAATTTAGATTTGATAAAGCAGTATGCGTCATGTGAATATAAAATAATGAGCATTATATAATTTCAATGTCCCAATTACGTAATCCGAAAGAATCAGTTTTCTTTGAAAAACGTTTATCAAACGAATAAATTTCTATTTTTTTAAATTCATAAATCCACATCAATGCTCTCTGTACGTAAATTCTTTATCTCTTTTATTAAGCCTACTGTTTCAGTTTTGAACATAAGTATTTTCAGCACATTTTTTCATAGAAAATTTTAATCAGGACTGCGCTACAATTGAAATTCATGCTTAAATCATTTTGGATTCCCGTGGTAGCCGGTGACCAATAATTGGTTCATACGCTATTTGTTTCTTCAAGATCATGGAGCTCACGTGCACCATTGATTTAGAACCAGTGTTTTCCAACTCCCCTAGGTGGATCATCCGTATCCACCAACCCGGTTGAAACATTCGGTTTCCGTCCTTTCAGTTCCGTAAAAAACACCCCTGCCGCAGTAAGTAGGACTGTATATGCGTGGCTATATGAGAGCATTTTGAGAGGAAGGGCTGAATCTCCGCAATCTTGACCGAACCAGGGCATTAAGGGGTATGTGCATCATCAGCGTTTTGAAAATTAAAAAAAATATTAGAGCTGTAAAAATAATGAAATGAATTTTTTAAAATGACTATTCAAACATCTGCATCATAAGTGACAAAAAGCTTGAATGTGAATTCTTTTGATAATACCCTACTGGAAATTTGTTGTTATTTATGATAATTATGAATTTTTGGAAGGTAAATGAGTATGTGCAATAAAAATGATCCGTTATGATTTCACGGAAAATAGGTCAGTACAATATATAAAATCTATCTTTCAACATTTACTTAGTACTGCACACCATAATAATGTAAGAGTTGCTTGTGAAGTTATCCGTCTAATCCCATCCAGCTCTCATAAACCTTCGATATTTCTTCCATACACTAATTCTAATTATTAAACCCTAAGTCATTCATTTGTGAGACATTTGTACAGTTTTTTTAAACTGATAAACTGTTTCTGCAACTAATCTCTTGAGAACTGTGTTTGTATTTTGCAATTCCTGTTCTTATACTTACATATTCAGTTTTATTGACTAGTTCATTAATGTTTACATCTACCCTGTTACTAGCTCATCATTATTTTTTATGGTAATAAATTGTAATGAATACTATTGAATAATTTAAAAACTACTTCATCCATAATGTTTATACATCCAATTGGAAAATCTATGTTGTTATGCTGTTATGCAAACGGTGCTCAGAAATAAACTTTTACTTTGCTCAGTTTTTTCTTCATTATGAGCATCATGATGAAAAGGTCTAATTACTCCTGTTTAATAAGCACTAAAATATACACGATTCAAATTTTTTCTTGATAGAATGTCTTCAAACACTGAACGAAATTAAGACATTATTAATCTAGCTAACTGAGTAATTAGTTTTCCAAGAATTTAATCTTATCAGCACACAAAATAACAATTACTTAATCAGTGACCGTACACTAATAACAAATAATTCTAACATACAAAATTAGTATAACCTTACTAAATTCAACCATTTAAACTAACCTCTTTGTATAACTATATTAACAATATACTGTATCCCAATACATCAGTTTTAATGAGTCTATTAATGAGTTTTAATCCATCACCATTAAATCATCTTATCTAGAAAGAAAAAGAAAAGAGGAATCTAAAACGGATTATTTTATTCGCTTTTTCTTTTCATTTAATTTCAAATAAACAAATTTTTTCAATCAAATAGTTATTAGAAGGGGTTTTCGTGTATATTATAGTAATTTCAATAATTGAGATCATGAGTCAATTGAAGCTAGACCATCATGGAAAACCTGAAAGCACTGGATGGCCGTTTCGTCCTATTTTGGGACTTCTAAGGAGTGCATACCCACTATCTCGCCTCGCGAAATCCGAACCCAGAACCTATCGGTCTCGTGTGTGAACGCTCAACCTCTAAACCACTGAGCCGGGGTTCGGATCTCGCGAGGCGGAATCGTAGATACACACTGCTGAGAAGTTTCACAATAGAACAAAACGGCTATCCAGTGCTTTCAAGTTTTCCATGGTGGTCTAACTTCAATTGACTCATGATCTGAAGCATTAAAATATTTATTACTTAAAAGTCAATTTATCTTGTTATAATTTTTTTTTAAATTTATCATCTCTGTTCAATGTTCAAAAATATTTGAATTATGTTTTATCAAATTATTTTCTATTGTTTTACGTTATTTTTTAACATTGTGTAATCACAATATAAATAAATGATCTTTATTCAATAAATAGTTATGTAATTTTTTGTGTTTTAGGATAGATTATACATATATTTCTTTCAAGTCAAATATATGGTTATTACAAAATATCACTATAAAATGATTACAGTGATTATCATTATACTCTATGGTATGATCTAAAGTATGTATACTAAGTGATTAAGAAACTAAATAAAATCATCCAGTTAAACAATCATAAAATATTGTATTGAATTATATCTTCAATGTTGAACATACAGTTAAAAATGTTTAAAAAATAATTCAAACTTTGACTTTACAGTACCTAATACTCATTGAATAAGATTATTTGTAAGTTAGAGATAAAATATTTTGTTCTACCATATTACTAATGGATTTATGAGACTATGATCATTTCAATTCAACTCAAAATAAGGTACAATATTAGTATTTAGCTAGATCAGCTGATTATTTCTTTGAATAATTCATATAACATAGACTGCCTAGTGTAGCATTAAAAATATTTTAGTTGTATTCAGTGAGAGTTGCATAAATAGGATTTCACTTTCAGTGTATTTTCTTTACGCTGTGCTTAGTTCTTAAAGCTGAATTGCTTAACTACTCAAGAATATAATGATAAGATTGCCCCCAATACTTATGGAACAGGAATTAAAAACTACTCCAAATCGCAACACTACGGATTATTCATTATAAACGGATTATTGTTGAACAATCAGTTAGATGGAACTCATCATCATCATCATCATCAGAAATTTATACGATGGACTACACTGCGAATTCATGCACAGAGGAAAGCTGACATAAACATTTCAAGTGAAGACCAGACTCAGAGAAGGCTGTTTACCTTCTCCTTTCATCTTTCTTCTGATGATTGACTGGATTATGAGGACCTCGACATACAATGCAATGGACAGCTTGGATGCAACTAGACGATATGGACGTCACAGATGACCTGGCCTTTCTATCCCATGCACATTAACAGATGGAGGTCAAAACAAACAGTGTACCAGCAGCTTCTGCATCAGTAAGCCTCAATATACACAAAGGAAGAAGCAAGATCCTCAAATACAATACGGACAACACCAACCCAATCACACTTGGTAGAAAGACTCTGTTATAGGTGATATATTTCACATATCTCGATAGCATGATCGATGAACAAGGTGGATCAGATGTAGATGTAGAGGCACGGATTGACAAACCAAGAACAACAGCCTACAGTTAATGAGCATATGAAACTCAGAGCAACCGTCAATCAATATCTAAGTCAGAATCTTTAATACGAACGCCAAGAGAGTTATACTGTACGGAGCTGAAACTTGGAGAACTACCGCATCCATCATCAAAAATGTGTAGTTATTTATAAACAATTGTCTAAACACGATACCCAATATCTCTTGACCAGATACCGTCAGCAACAGCCTACCGTTGAGATAACATATCAAATTCTATCTGAAAAGGTAATTAGAAAAAGACACTGGAGGTGAATAGGACATACATTACGAAAATCATCAAACTTCTTCACGAAGCTAGCGCTAACTTGGAATCCTGAAGGGAAACGGAAAAGAGGAAGATCAAAAGACACATTTTGCCCGGAATTGGAAGCAGACATCAGGAAAATGAATAGTAGTTGGAAACAACTGGAAAGTTCGCCCAGGATAGAGTTGAATGAATAATGATAGTGGACAGCCTATGCTTCTCCCTTCGTGGTAACTGTTGTAAGTAAGTAAGCCTCAGTGGATATAAGTTTGTGATGAACAATCTCTCTACAATATATGGATTTATCACATAACTGCATAAGTACAAATGTAAAAGCTTTACCAATTTACTGCCTTTAATAATTCTGGAAGCAAACATTAATTAGACTTTGTACATCATTCAGACCCAACTCCTGTCTATATATATATCATTAATTATTGATATACGTTTTTCTGTTCAACTTTTCAGCTAAAAAGCGTTTTAGTATGACTATGGGATGATTCTAATTAGTTAGCAACACTTAGAAGAATATTTGTTTTAAAGGGTGACCGTTTTATTTTTATAAACTAGTAACTCTGGTCAGAAACATTTTAAAGTATACCGTTTATATTATATACTTACCTTACTTTTTTGGAAATCTATACTGAAATATACTCATAGACATTTGTACAATCATACTAGGTTACGTTTTATAAATCCTAGTATAAATCTGTTTCATACCAACATTAACACTTGTTGTACAAATAGTTTGTTGTTCTTCTCTTCTTCACATGTAAGAGAAATGTGGTTTTGACTTCTATTGAATTCTTTTAACAAGCGGTTTATGTCATCACCTTTATCCCCTATTATTATTATATCATCAACATATCGTTTGTACAATCCCATCTTTTGAATTGAGTTTTCAACTAAATTTTCCACATATCCCATGAACACATCAGCCAACAATGGTCCTAGAGGACTCCCCATAGCTACACCATCTATTTGTCGGAAGTGCTCACCTTCAAAAGTGAGTTTTACATTATCTGTACACAATAATAATAAATCTTTAAGAGTGCTAACAGGAAATGGAAGAGGAAGGTTATTCAAAGAAATATAGTCACACAAAATATCAACAGTTTTCCTGAGAGGTACATTTGTAAATAAAGTATTCACGTCGAAAGAGCACATTGTCTTTGTCTTTATATTTATGTTCTTTAAGCAATTAATCAATTCAAATGAGTCAGTCAACGAATACTTACAATATTGATTTTTTATATATAAATGCTCTTAACAAGTATATGTGTGATCAGATTGTTCGAAATGTATTGCGCTAATATATCACATAATTCTGATAAACTTCGTCTTCTCATTGCATTATCAAAATTTATCAAAGGGACTAACTGTTTTAAATAACTATGACTAACAAATGGTTTAACGAATGTCATTTATTCTATTACATAAACATGAATTAAACATAAAGTCTATTATCATACATATCATTTTCGTAATGATTTATCCCACAAGAAATTACTATAAATTGTACGATATGGTTTCCGTTCTGTTTAGAAAATACATAATAAACTCATATATTTTAGAGTTTTGTTCTCTGAGCTGGATGGTTTGGTTGTGGAGCTTTCATCGTTCTTCTGAACAACGTCATCAGCATAAACTTCAGATAGATGTAAAGCCTCCGAATTTCTCCATAAGTGTTTCACAGCTTGTCCTGTACACCTCGATGTTGGTTGGTTCTTGTTGACCTTAAATTTGTCATTGTTTACTTCTTTGTTTTGGTTGTGTCTCCTACTGGGAGGAATTTGGAAGCTTCTCTTCCATCTGAAGTTTGTGCCGATGATGTCGTTCAGAAGAAAGATGAAAGCTCCACGACCAAACCATCCAGCTCAGAGGACAAAACTCCATCAAAATCATCCACCTGAGCTACAAATGTTCTCCAACATCTCAAACTCATAGATCTATAATTAATTTTCACTTAATGAAAGTGAATTTCTACGTACAACTGCTTTACGTATTTATAGACTAAAAACTATGATCAATAGAGTACTAATGGTTGAGTTTGAGATGAGATTCCTTAAGATCAAATGTAAAATTGTGACTAGTCAGAACAAAGTAATCCTAAGAGTGAATTAGTCATCAATTTAGACGTTGAATGATCACTAGTTGCCTGAACTCAAAAATACCAGTTTATCAAATTCTAAATGTTGCAATCTAAAGGTATTGCCTTCATTGTAAAACGTCAAGATTATTCATTCTTTTGCATGTCTTCAGTATATATTACTTGATAGTTCTAACCTGCAAAGAAACAGCCTCCTAGTACTTTTTGACTCTCTGCAGATAATCTCGAACAATAACGAAAGTTTTCTTAAAATACGTTTGTAAGAATTTATAAATTTTGAAACATTTTTGAACTATGTTGGAGATCAATTAAAATTACAGGGTTAATAATAAGGGTATAAGAATTTACATCATAGGGTGAGCACAATCATTACATATACCTTTTTCCAGAATCCAGACCACCGATTTGTTCGGATATATATCATATCTATTAGTTAAAATAACTATAAAACGTTAAAACTGTACGACATAATATTACGAACTTGATATTTTAATGTTTTTCGTGTCCTATTTATTAAAATAACGTGAGTGACTATATTCTGCCAATAATCAAGCTATACATAAATAATGATTAATTACCGTGACAACCTTAACAGAAATATTTTACAAATTTTAACGTTGACTAGTAAATTTTCGTATTATAAAAATAGTTTTTTTTTTATTCTCTTTGTTTATTTCATCCAGAAAGTATCCAATATTATTCTATTTGTTTTATTGGTCAGATTGGTTTGTAAAAAAGCAAAAATATTTAAAATAAAATACTCGGTCAGGCATCATCGAGACTTGATCGATTATCTAATGATTCCCATATTTAATTCAATTCCCCCCCCCCTTTACATCAATTCATGTATATATGTCTGTCCTACTATTTTTTTGTTCAATATTGTTGTTCATTCAAAGTATTTCAATTATAATATCAGTTGATATAGTCTATTTTCTATTTGGATAAAATGCTTATTATAGTAGTAATGGACATTTTATTATGATTGGATAATTTTACAAGAAAAAAATTATTTTTTTTTGATTGGGGAATCGAAATAAGCTTGAACATTTTATAAAAGCCCATTAGATTAGAAAGTTGACAAGAGTAAAACAAACAGACAAACAAATAAATAACATTATAATCAAGTTTTCTCGAAAAAAAAAGAAAATAATTTATTCAATTGAAAGTCTACAGTTGGATTGTATCATTTAATAAATAAATAAATAAATTATTAAATCATTGAAATTTCATTTATCTAATTACATTAATTGAGGATAATATCATAATGTCTGAATATTATGAAGGTGAGAAATTTCAATTTTTATTTGTTTGTTTGTGTTTAAACTAAAAAAACTGAAATAAACGATAAGTTGTCAATGTATAAACTCTATCTGTTATTTTATATTCATTAGATAGATAGTGAATAAGATAGATTTTACCATAAATGAAAACTATTTCTCTTTATTAAAATGAATTTTTAAAACTATAAATATTAGTATGTTTTATCTTATTATAAACTACAACAGACTTGTTCGCAAATCAGTCATGTTTTCTAACAATTACTAGATAAACATTATCTTATCGTGTTACATACTCAGACACTTAAAAGAGCATACTGTAATGTCGGTTATTATGTTAAGCCCATATAACTTATCCTAGATTCTGGACAGACCAGTCTATCCATCCTTCTTCAGTCACGTTTTGACCTTGATAATTATTCACTTATCAACCTTGACTGTTTTTATATGAGCGTGTGTGAGTGTACTTTTATTCTATTCATCACATGTCCGTGGCTTATGTTTGTGTGACTATAAATATTGATTAACGCTTGATTAGATCAATTTGGCTCACCCGTCATCTCCGCCGCGCATCATCTCTCTTCGTTCATCTAATTGTCTGTCTAGATCAATGAGTGTACAAAATAAATGTATTCAAACATCCATTCTCGTATTTGACTTATTTAATTCCATTATACACTCATTTTTGAAACCAAAGCATATACACTTTCAATAAGTAATTTATATAATAGTGTATTCTACAGCCTACCCTTATCAGGTTATAAGAAACATTCCAGTTCGTAGTGACGTAGGCTTTTTGAAATATTGGTAGATTACAGACGCTGAAATAAATCTATTTTTCCGTTAGTTTTAATTTATCCAATATAGACATGAATTTCGAAAATAGGTTGTACTACAATTAAAAAAAGCAGATATATGTTTGTCTTTCTAAATAATTATTAACTTCATTTAATATAATTGTGTAAACTGTGAAATCTGTGGGTTGACATTGGCAGCAGCGGCCTGCTTGAATATCTGGGCTACCTATTTCTGCCATCTAATTATTTCAACAAGTTATCTGTTTTTCATTTTATTTTAACTTCTCATTATGTCCATTTATCGCATAACCTATACAGGCGCGTTTATGAAAGGTCTACGATCTTTCGCTGCACAAGTTACGAAAAAGTACAATAAACGACATCGTGGTGGTTGGCAATATGCGTTGAAGAGAATGGACATTAATTGTGTCACGATTCCCGAGCTGCTAAATTCTAACTGCCGATGACTAATCAACAAGGTGGACTATCTTCAATTCCTACTAAGTCAAAATATGTATCGTAATTGTGGTATCATCACAATTCAAGAATCTTGGTTGAAAGGTTTACAGGGCGACTGCCTAGTATCACTACGTGATTTCAAAATTTATTGTCGGGATCGATCATACAAGAAAAAGAGGTGTGGCGGCGGTGTAGCTACGTTTGTAAACGTGAACTGGTGTCGATCTACGTTTGCGTGTTTCAAGTTTTCAAATGAATATCGACTGTCTAACTCTGAGATGCCGTCCAAAACATCTGAATAAATACAAATATGTTTATGTTACCAATATCTACGTGACTACAGACTGCACATCATCTACGCTATCTGTTTTCGCTGATGAATTCACTGAGTTCGCTGTTACTGCCTTCAGTGATTCACTTTAAGTTGTATGTGGTGATTTCAATTCATGTGACTGTATCTTCCTTACGTCACGAGATCACCAAAATGTAGTAGATTTTCCTACTCGGTTGGATGCTCATTTATACTTCGCTTTCAATAATAATGTAGGTACATATGTGACTCGTAAACGTGCCCCATTGTCTAGCTCAGATCACTGTATAATTCGTGTTCTACATAAAGTATATGGAAAGCATGGGAAGAGTACACTCTTAAATCAAACCAAGAAAGTCAAATATAGGAATTACTCGAAAGAAAATATCCGAAATCTAAAAAATATGTTTCATACGACTAACTGGAAAGTATTTACAGATAACTCACTGGAAATCACTTCTGATGTTATCACTTGTTACCTTAAATTCTGTTTTGATATTTGTTGTCTCACTAAAATCATTTTTGTAAATTTTGATCGACTTACATCTTCACAAATAAAACGACTACGAAGGGTGAAATAAAGAATGCATAAGGAGAAAAACTCTAGTGAAGTTCGTAAGCTAAATGGTCTGATAAACCTCCAAGTATGTGGAAACTCTTTAAACAAATTACAGGTGACAGACACATTAAGAACGATAACCAGCTGAATATCTGTGACTTAAATAAGTTTTTTGTACGTCAGTCATTTGATGTAATGCTCCCTTTATGCACAGGTTTAAAGAATAGCTGTGTTCCTAGTTTCACTGAAACTGATGTTCGAAAGTGTTTCCAGTCACTTAATTCATCCCGATGTTTAGGACCTGATGGCATCCCAAACCTCCTTTTTAAAACGTGTACTGACGTCCTATGTTATCCATTCACGACTCTCTTTAACAGATCCTTCTCATCTAATCTCATACAGAAAATGTGAAGAAAGATGAAGATAATCCTTGTGCCCAAGAAAGTATCTGGTGATAAGAATGTGAAATTTAGACCTATTGCAATAACTTCACCCTTCCTCAAAACAATGGAAAAATTGTTAACACTTCGATAATACTGCGATAAAAGAGCAAATTGATCCGCATCAGTTTGCTTATAGATGAAAAAGAAGCGCCTTAGATGCCGTTGCTGTTCTGCATCACAATATAGTGTTCAACTTAGAAGAGGGTAAGAAGTAGTTTCGATGCGCTTTTCTGGACTACACCTCAGATTTTGATTCTATACCAAGACAACGTTTACTTAACAAGTTAATCAGCGTCAACACTGATAGCTGGATAACCAACTGGCTATGTTCTTACGTCTCTGGAAGGGAACAGTACACCGTGTTTGGAGGAAAGTGTTCAGAGTCTCTACTGTCTTATGAAGGTGTACCACAAGGAGCTGTTCTTTCACCTCTTCTTTTTTCTGCATGATCTGCCATTTTTCACTGTAAACACTTTTGTGAAATATGCGGATGACCTCACTGTATGTAAGCCTATCTCTTCCTCTTTACATCCCATAGAAATGAATGAATTTTTGTCTCGTATTGATTGTTGGTCTGTTGTTAATGGCCTCATACTTAATCCGTCTAAATGTCAAGCTGTTAACTTTAGCATGAGACGTGAACGTCATCTAGACACCATTTTGAGATCCCATGATGCTTGTGCCATTGGCGACTCATTGATAAACACAGTGTCGACGGTCAATTATCTCGGTGTTACCTTTTCCTCTGATCTCTCTTGGTCTTCTCACGTTTTATTGTTATCGAAGTTTTTCAGTCTGACTTACTACATAAAGAGATTGCATGCTCTTGGAATTACTCATCATTTACTCTTACAATTTGTCAATTCTTGCATATTACCTATTATTCTTTACTGTTCTCCATCATTCTTTCCCGGGCTTTTGAGAAAAGACTTTGCTGTATTGCGGAGAATGCTGAAGGCAGTTGGCGAGGTGTCTAGTAAATCTTTCGAGGACATAATTAATATGGTTGTGGATAGACATCTAAAGTCATGCAAACTTCCGGCAGGTGTTATTTTATCAGATACTAATCATCCCCTTCACTCATATCTTTCTCCTTGTATATCTTCTGGTAGAACGTGACGAAATTACATTAAAATTCAAGCACGCAAGCAAAAGTATAAAAGTTCTATAATACCGTACTTAGCAAATACACTCTGAGACAAACAAGTTGTTAGAGTTAACCTAGTCAATAACCTGCATTCTTAACATGCCTCTAATTTAGAAAGTTGTACAGTTTTTCGGTTTTTTTAAACCTTTTTTGCCTTTGGTCCGGTTTTTTTTATAAAAGAAACTTGTTGAAATATTTTATGCTGAGAATTCTATATTGTACCAAAATATAATATTGAATAAAGCCATTAATAATAATAATAATAATAATAATAATAATAATAGCAATAATAATAATAGTAATAATAACTTTTAGATACTGAACAATATATCAGGTTCCCTCAGGAAAAGAAATATTACTAGAACAAAGCTTGTAATCAAAAGAATAGGTCAGATAGATTTATGTTCAACCTATGAAAATAAGTTTATGTTTCATCATACATTTTTATTCGGTATTTTGTAAAGGATTGATTTAAATTTTCATAAAGACGATTTTCTTTAGTGACTCAAAGACATTAAGAACAACGATTTAAAGATAATAACATTTATTTTATTTTAGGGGCTCTTCAGTTGTGTGCACTTATGATATAGATCCCAAAATTTTAGTATCTAGCGATGTACAATTTACTTTCAGATTCCTGAGTTGAAGGAACAGTCGCCTAGTACTCTTTATTTTTTTAGTGGTTCTCCAAGCAAATTCTGTCTACGATGTCAATCATCATCGAAATTAAAATAATATCCATTGTCCACCCAACTTTTCATTTAATTTAACTCACTTGCTAACTGCTGACTCATCACTTTTGTTTTTATAATAATAACTGGATTTGTATAAAACTGGTCAATTTTAGAAGTTCAATAAATTAGAACTATAAAGGATATTCGGAATTTCTGAAAATAATATCTGGATAGTTATGGCAAAACACTAACAATCTCTTTTGTATTAGTCCTAATGAACATTTACTGATAATTTTAAGTTAAAATTGTAGAAATAACGATCATTATTTAAACGAATTCGAATAAAAACAACTGGATTACTCAGGTGATTTTAATTACAAACTGGTTACAACTAGAGAATCATTATAAATCAAGAAGTATTTAATAGATATTTAGTTTCAAACATTTTAGCAGCTCATATTGACAATATCTATATGAAATTGGACTTAGGAACTTCAGATTTGATACAATCCGACAGATGAGTGAACATCTAATAGTTCTTATTGCTAACTTTTGTTAGTTTGTGACTTGATGTTATCCCTATCCAATGATGCTCGGTGAGTCTCTGTCTCAGTATTCACCTAATTAATTTCATAGGTCATACCTGTCTTTTTAAGACTGATCCCAAAACTAGTCACTACTCAAAGCAGGTTTTTTTTCATTAATACTATGTGAAAAACTGAAGACTGCATGTTCTGTAATAAGAAATTTCAGTATATCAACAAGGACGGTAGATCATCACAAACGAAATTTTGATCCATCTGAAACTATATCTTCAAAATGCTAACTAGACGTAAATAGAAAACGGTTTTTACAAATGTAGGTAGAGTGCATTAATGGGCAAACTGTTTTAACTTGTGCCCTATCAATGTATAACGTAATGATACCGCCAATTAGAGAACAGTGACTTATCGACCGGACCAATGACGCGTAAACCCGTACGAGCAGTCTAATATCTTTGTCCTGCATGTTGGGTCCAGAATGTCAATCTCAGCCCCCGTGATATGAATCATGTATTTCAAACAAACTGGGTTTATATATAAAACAAACATACCACATCGCACCATAAAATAGAAAATAACGTTTGTACAAGTTCTAGCCAAAAGTGGCTGTGAATGTGAGAGACTGTAACTAATAGACTGGTAGATCGTAAAATAATGACCAATCGGTCAAAATAAAGCTTACAATAATAGGAACATGAATATGCATAGCTTAGTTACTTAACAATTATAAAATAAAAATTTATGTATCTTATTTGTCCACGAATAGTTCTCATAAGTTAACATTCATAATTCTCATCGGGATATAACACAAACAATCTATCAAACTGCTTTCATTGTTCATATGAGTTCCATGTTAATCTTAACTGATTCTATAAAATGCAATTTTCAGTAAATAAAACCCAATCTTTTCAATTTAATTGTTTATTTTTCATTTCTATTTTGATAAGAATCTATCTAGTCTTTTACACTGACAAGTCAATAAATTATAATACATACGTAAACACTTGGTTTATTCAATGTATATTCAGAACAACATACATATTTCAATATATTTTTTAAGTATGGATTGTTGTTTTTTCTTTTAAAGCAACAATTTAACGCACTGCCGAAGTCTCATACTAGGACGAAACGACTGTCCAGTGCTTCCAGGTTTTCCATTGTGGTCCAGCTTCAATTGACTCATGATTTCAACTATCGAAATTACTAAAATCTCCACAAAACCCCTTCTGATCATTTTACATAAGTTTAAAATTTGTATTACAATACTTGACCCCAATAAACAGCTTCCCAGATTTTTGTTTAATTTTTGAAGGGAACAGTTGTCCGATACAAATATTTGCAAATTTGCAAATTATCAAAAAAGTGACATTCGTTCAAACCTATTTATTGAAAAACATATACATGTTTAAATCAAACATGCCGATTAAACTGTAGTTTAGAACATTAAAATGAATTTAATTTTTGTTGTTTTAAGGATGAGAATATTCACAGTTGTACATTTTAACTGTCATTTACAACTAATATTTTGTTATTTTTAGTTCAGGCTATTAGTCATATGAAAATGATAATTTTTCTTACTGTTACACTTAATTGAATTTAACACAACAATAATGTTTGGATTGTTAAAATTGCTGTCGGCGGAATTATCAATTCAAATATTTATAAATAAGAGGTGTCCTATCCTAAAGAAGATTGAATTACGGATAACTTCTGAGAAATATTAATGGACTAATATTATATATATATATATATATATATATATATATATATATATATATATATATATATATATATATATATATATATATATAGACTATTATGATACGATTTACTATTCTTAAATGATACTCAGTTTACTGATTACAATCTACCACAGTCACTTTTTGACTTGATTTTGTATAAATGTTATTTCTTATTTTATGGTTTGATACGGTCTGTTTAGCTGGTATATAAACCATGTATGTTTGAAATAGATGATTCGTATAGTGGAACCTGTTACCGACATTGTGGACTCAACTGGAAAGGCTAGAAGAACAAAGGACCAATAAGGATGCTTGGCTGCTCATATTGGTCGAACGTTATTGGTCTGGCACAGTACTAAGATTGAATAAGTCGTATTTCGATTAGCCAATATATCACGTGATAACTAGCCGGGCTTAAAGATACAACAAGCTTTAAATAAGATTTTTCGTAAAATTGTTTATTTGATATATAAGTTGGGTTTTTTATTTCCTAAAAGTTTTCTAGTTACATTTTTTACAGTGCTTTATAAATAGTGAAGGATTTTAACTTCTGCTTTGAATTAAAACATATCTAATTTAGTCATTACATTCTAGATAAACGAAATGTATACCACAGTGACCATAGTAACTAACGGTGCAACCGATCATGTTGTCGATGTAATTAGTTCGTTCACAAAAATTTATAAATAAGCAGAATAAAATTTCATTGAGTTTATTTAGTCAAGCAGCTGTTGAGCCCAACCCACCATATAAAAGGAAAAAGTTTTCAATTTGTCACTAGAATTATGATTCTCATTTTTACTTCTCCATTATTTGGTTTACTTCAAAAACATCATTGTGTTAACGTATTGAGGTGATTATTTTCAATTTAGTTAAATTCTTTGAAGCAACTTTACAATTATTATGTAACCTATTTTAATAGGTTTCTCGCTTATATTACTTCTTTCTTACCTATTTGATGCATTGCAAACCACTCATCAAGTGACAATCTTTATGGATGAATGCATAAATACTTATATCTTTTGATTGTGCAACACTATTCACATGTTAAACGTTGTTAATAAAATCAGTTTTGAAAATCTAAGATTAGGCTTTCACCATTTACGATAAGACATGCCTATCTCACAACTATTAAAGCGATCAAAATATATAACCAGTATTATATATATAATTATGAGATGATAATTTTTAGCGAATCCTTAGCATTTTGTATGCATTCTCAATTAGCTCCCCGCCAATCCTCTTTAAACCAGATTGTATATTCAATCACACTAATTTGAAATTTCCTTTGGTACTTCTTAAAAATCTTTCTGATTATATAAACTCTTATTTTATTTACAACATTAAATGTTCCGGATTTATGTATGGATTCCATTGAATCGGTTAAACCCATGGTGTTCAAGAGTTC
Organism: Schistosoma spindalis; assembly: GCA_946903255.1. NCBI lineage: Eukaryota > Metazoa > Platyhelminthes > Trematoda > Strigeidida > Schistosomatidae > Schistosoma > Schistosoma spindalis. The sequence goes on along the minus strand of OX336420.1, from coordinate 34,522,737 downwards.
CATTCTTTTTTTAGAGTTATCAAGATACTTCCAACATTATCTTAATGTAAATAATCTGATACCTGAATACACACACGGTAGGTTACTATCAATCACGATGTCTGACAAAAGATAGCCGACCTTCAACTCTCTTTTGTAATGTCTATCTAGAAAGTAAATTTGATTCATTGGTTCATTAGAATCACCAACTTAATGAGATAATTACCTCTTTAGAAAATCAGGGCAGTTGAATTGAACTTTTATTCTATCAAATTTTTCAGCTATCACTGTTGATGGAAGTAACATTGCTCCACAGAATGACCCAATATTTAGATGTTTTGACCTTTACAAGAAATCACATTTTTATATAAGCATTACGACGTAAGTCAGTGTATAAACCGGTAATTGCACTCTTTGTAATGGATGGTTTACCTCTAAGACTTCATATTTAAATCAAACAATTAATCCAAAATATGATCACTTCAAACCAAGAGACACTTAAGTTTGAAGATTGTGTAGTGTCGGATTACACATTGGTTCAAGACCAACATGATTACGTCTCCATATTAGGGTTCTTTTACTTAATTTTAAACAAAACACTGCGTTGCATAACATCGATATATATATATATATATATATATATATATATATATATATAACTGCTATTTATTGGTTTTCATAATCATAGAATGAAATTTTTTATAATTTCAAATTTGTAGTATAGTTTCACTTCAAAAATACGTTGACTATCAGGCATATAATATAATTTATATTCACTGTTCATAAATAAACATTCATTTACCCTGGTAAGAGATTTAGAATTGTTATATACAATTGGTAATCATCAGTGCAATTTAGTCTAATCATAGTATATATAGGAATTTTTTTTAAAAGTAATTGAATATCAGTATATTAATTCGTGTAATGTTTATAAACAGTTGTGTAATGCCAAAATATTATTACTATTATTATTATTATTATTATTATTATTATTATTATTATTATTATTATTATTATTATTATTATTATTGTGCGTACGAATCATTCTTACATAGTTATAGCAATTACTCATCATTAGTATCTGTTGGAAATTTACTGTTTTATTTAAATCACAAAACTCTTTGTATTTAAAATATAAAATAATGAATCCTGTTATCATTTCTTCTATATAAATGACTCTGAATTAAACAATCTGAAAAACTTCACTATCTCTCTCTTCATGAATACTAAATGTTTGAAGAATCTGTGTGTCATAAACTAAAACCGACCTAATCTCAACATTGTTTCCTATGCTACTTTTTGATCTCTTATAGAGATTCCCTTTTTCTCTTAGATCTATATATTCTGTACGCTTCCAAAGTGAACTCCTTCCATTTTTTTTTATCATTTCAAACACCCTAACCCATAAACTCTTGATTCGATTTAACCAGGACATCATAAAGCTAGATGAATGATAACAGGTACCATTTATTATTTAAGCTCACTGCTTATATAATTATATGAGTAAAATACAAGACCACAACATCCCACAGTTTATAAATTTCATGTGATACGTTTCTGATATAACAGATGTATATCAATGTGTCCGTGATTTATGAACGGAAAAACAGAGATAATAATTATTGAGTTAAAAGCCAACTATAAATTAAAACCGTGTAAAAATACCATAACACAATTGTTTGAAAAACACTCATTGAAAGCAAAATCACTTCACTATGGAATAACCCTGTAAATAAATGTGGATTAATTAGGAATCATTTTAATCTACCGAACAGTAGTCTACTTTCGAACACCGAATACCTAATAAATAATGATAAGTGTCTAAATGACTTGAATTCAATCGCTTCAAAGCATATCCATGAATAAGACTTTAAAAATAGCATGTTCTCATAGTTTTGTTCCAAATCAGGAATGTTTAAACCAACAATAGTCAGATAAGTTTGGGATCTAGTAATATATTATCAGAATAGAACTATTGTTTTGATAAAATAGGGCAAAGACTTTGGTGGTCGAACATTTCTGCTCATCGGCATAGCTCTCAACCAAATTTTAGTGAATCTAGTGATTGATGCACTGAGTAAATTCATGTCGCAGAAATAAACCTACTGTTCGTATGCTAAATATTCAACTTAGCATAACCAAGGGTTATTCGTAAGATAACAAATGATGAATATAAGTCATATGTTAACCCTTTCACCCACTAAACCAAATACTCATATTATTTATCAATAGTATTAAGCGTTTTCTAACAACCTTAAACCTCATAATAGGCTTTAAAGTATATATTGTTTCCTTTTCCTAACATAATTGTTCAAAACACTTATATTTTCTTTCCTTGCAATATAGATTTAGCTGACCTTTTATTTTGACCTCGACGTTATAAAATATTTAATAAACTGATTTTCCCGAACGCGGTTATAAACTAATCGCCAAGAAACGTGGAAATCAATCGACTTTTGCTAATAAATGACCTTATTATCAACCTGATTATCGAAGTCAGGTCTATTGGGTTTATTCGAAAACTAGACAATTCAGTCACCCAAAACAATACTTTTTTAATTTGTGTGATACAAAAGTATAATTTCATTACTATTGCAACAAATAATAACACTACTTCTAACGTTTGTTACCCCTCGCAGAACATAGGTCGCCAACCAGGATTCTCTGACCAATACTGTTCTCAAATCTCCTTTCCAATTGCTACGCACTCTTTTGATATCTCCCTCGAATTTCCAAATCAGTGTGTTCTTAGGTCTTCCATTTCACCTTTTACCTTCAGGATTCCAGGTTTGGGGTGGCCTCTTGATGCAGATTGATAATTTCCTCAATACATGTTTTATCCACCCCTAGGGTCTTTTCTTAATTTTCCCTTCAGCTGGAAAACGGTTTGTTCCGTCAAGTTATATCTCAGCATTTATGCAGCTACTTGGTTGGTCCTTCTAGTTTCCTACATTGTCCGGACATTCCATGTACCTAAGAGGGCCATCGATCTCGTGATTTACGAAGAATCACGTCTTTTACCATGAGGCGTCATAACTCTTCTAAATGAAGAGCCTTCAATTCTCAGTACAGAGTTTAAATGGTTTAGTTTTTTTTTCTAGTTAGTGTGTTTTACCAAAGTCGTGTTCTACGGAATGAAGTTTTGATCCCATGTTGAAACCCCTCTTCTATCTGGGCTTGGGACCGTCAGTAGACCTGGAATGGCTGCAGGCAGAGTTATAGTTTCATAATAATAGAAAGTTTTCAAATAGGAAAATGCGAAAAATGTTTTATTATAGAAGAATCACTGTCAGGATACCATGAAATTTATTTGTTTACATGTCTTATCTCAAACATTATTTCCAAATTAATCAAGACTGATACATTTATTAAAGGCAGGAGAAATCGCAACGGTTGAACTCTCGATACATTATTCTTAAACGTTCTACTTGTCATATTTTTCTGTAGACACTATGATTTATGTTTGTATTTCATAACATTAAGTGTGGAATACAGATAAATTTTGTTGTATCTTAGAAAAAAACATTTTTTTCCTACTAAAATAATGCTGCTCAGATAGCGGAACTGAAATAAAATTATAACATCAAAGTACCAGCTGATTCTAAAACTCTAGTTACAGTGAACTTCACTTTGTTAATCAACTGGCCTATTTAACTGACTGACCAACTATCAAGCCATATATGAGTTAGATGGAACTTCGAGAAAACAGGACCTACATTTTCGATTATATCAAGATGGTGTTTATCTTGCACCAATAAATAGTATTTATATTGTCAGCATAAAAAAACGAACGATAAAGATGTACTAATACTAAAATGCTTGCTATTCAGATGTCGGATAGGAAGAGGACAAAACATATGAATATTTTTTTAGTATAATCCTAGTCATTCATGTTTGAGTTACATAAGAGTATACTTTAGAACTACAGAAAACTTCATAAGAAAACAGAACTAGATAAACTGCCAGGTGTAACTACTTTATTGTTTATTTATAATTTGAGAAGATAGCTACGCTAGAATAACAAGTAGTCATCACCATTTTCAATCCATTGAATAATCCCCAGAATGACTGAATAAGAAAGCGATAAAGCCTACCAAACGTTCATTTGGTAAAAAATGCTCAAATTCAATCACTATGTACAAGTTGCAAGTAAAACGTTTAATTTATAATAGCTTACAAATTACATCTTTTTCTAAATAGGAAAACATTCACAAACTTTGCTAATATATTCAAATAAACACGTTGAAACGATCTGTCTAGATGATGTGTAGACACAAGTATTGCACACGCAAAAATCTAAGGAATGTTTATACGCTTATTTTACACGAGTCCAATTTCATTTCTCTAATTAACTTGAACACTTCAAAACCCGAATTCTCTTTCCAAATAATTTTGATGTTTATCTTCCATTTCTGATACAACACATGTGTGAGTGACAAAGAATTTAAAACAATCGTCTACTTCTTAAACTCATCAATTGTACGCATTCGCCTCCCAACCAATGTGATTAAATATTACATGTTGTTTAGAAAAATAATAAACTTGGTGATTAAATCAACCAAGAAAGCGTGAACACAATACATTAGAAACGTAAATTCAAATAATTTAAACTGGAATCATTTTTGTTTTCTTCTAATGATAACCAGAGTTTTAATAATAATTATGTATATTATTGTTTCATACTGGATACATGTTGCTTCTTTCGAATAATTTTGGATAAATCTTATGTCATAAATCACTTATTTATTCATAATTGATAATTAGTTAGCTATTAAGTGGTTTTCCTTTCTTTCAAAAAAATAATTCCAAACTAGAATCACATTGTTTATGTCATATTTTAAAAGAAAGTGATGCTTAGAAAAGAATCAGATATTAGTCAATTCCATGTTTTTTAAAATGTACTTATGATATATTAGAAATGTATGTTTATTGGATAGTCTGATCCGATAATATTACACAATGAAAATGGATAAATTACTATATCAGTAGTGTTGGAGACAAATATGTACTTACATATAAAATCATTATTTTTCCAAAATTATTGAAATTACAATAATATTCACAAAAACCTCTTCTGATAATAATCATCTGCTCACTGGTGACTGACCTCAAGAGACACTCCTTGAGTTCTAGTGAGTAGCCGTGACCAGTGGAGTTCAACCACGTCTGTTGTGAGATATCAGCTCACTGAAAACAATGGTGACGGTGGTCTAGAGGTTAAGCGCTCGCGCGCGAGACTGGTACGTCCTGGGTTCGAATCTCGCAAGGGGCGGAGTCATGGACGCTCACTGTTGAGGAGTCCCACAATAGGACAAAACGGTCGTCCAGTGCTTCTAGATTTTCCATAGTGGTCTAGCTTTAATTGACTCATGATCTCAACTATTGAAAATAGCGAGTTATTTAAAGACATTTTAGACGATTGTTTTAATCTTCATATTCAGCAAATAATTATCAATGTTCATGTTTGTTTTAGACGAAATTTATTTAACAATTGAATTATATACGTGACAGATAAGTATGAAAAATATGATTAGCTAAATTATGTAATTGTGAACAAAACAAGATTGCTGAAGATTGAACTGGTTTTCGATTCAATTTAGTTGTTTTTCTACTATTTCAAAATGTAGTTATAAAAAGAAACAGTAATGTATTCAATAAGTTATCCGTGACAATAGAATTGACTTCGATTGAAGTTAAATGCAAACAATTATGTCGTGTTTCTTTGATTTGTTTTTTATTTTCGCTTTTAATTCAATATATTATATCAGAAGGGGTTTTGTGGAAATTTTAGTAATTTCAATAGTTGAAATCATGAGTCAATTGAAGCTAGACCACTATGGAAAACCTAGAAGCGCTGGACGGCCATTTCGTCGTGATATGGGACTCCTCAGCAGTGCGCATCCACGATCCTGCTCCCCGCGAGATTCGCACCCAGGACGTACCATCAAGCACTTAACCTCTAAACCACTGAGCTGGCCGGCATCCTACGGTGTTAATGTCTAACTTCAACCAATCCACGAAGTTGCGCCACCGTCACCATTGTTTTCAGTGAGCTTATATCTCACAACAGACGTGGTTGAACTCCACTGGTCACGGCTACTCACTAGAACTCAAGGAGTGTCTCTTGAGGTCAGTCACCAGTGAGCAGATGATTATTATCAGAAGGGGTATTGAGGAGATTTTAGTAATTTCATTAGTTGAAATCATGAGAAGTCCCATACTAGGACGAAACGGCCGTCCAGTGCTTCCAGGTTTTCCATGATGGTCTAGTTTCAATTGACTCACGATTTCATTATATTATAGTTTATTCAAGTTTTATTCGATTGAACATGATCATTGCAAAAATATTTTACTTTTATTCAGTAGTCTATTGAACTGAACATTTTCTTATCCCAATGAAATCCAAATTATTTATTGTCTACGCATTTTTAAATGTTAACAATTACAAGAGAACAGAAATGCATTAAACTTTGTATGGAATAAATCAATTAAATCATACCTACAATCGTTATTGAGAAGCTTTATGCCTCAACGTTATTGTTTTTTATAACTTTAAGTTAAAATTTCTAACAATGGACCGAAACAAGTATTATAAAGATAAAACCTATGATCATTAACCCTTAATCGAAATATAAGTGTGTGAAAATACTATACATATAATTACTATATATTATAGATAATCACTATGTAATCTGTCAAGACTTGTTTTTATCAAATTGTAGCTTTTTTTAGATAAACAAACAAATAAATACATTATACTAGTGATTCAGTGTATAGAATACCCTACTGATCGGAGGTCATTATAGCTTAATTATCGATGTTAGTGATGATATAAGCTGAAAATAATCACACTGATAATTTCAGGCTTAAATATTAATCATTTATTAAAATTTGATTTATATACTACTAATTAAAAGATAATAAAAATTCTTTATTCAATCATAAATTTCAGCTATACCTTATTTTCTAGTAAACTTACACTCTTATTTTGATATTATTTACAAATTTTCATATTAAGAGTAACACCAACAAAATACCATGAGATAGTAAGACAGCATGAACTATATATGTCTGCCTTAACAACAAATTCAGTCGAAATTAATTGTAATTTAGTGTATTAATTCTTAGATCATTCATGCTCATATATATATAAATATATATGACGTAAAGTGATTTACTCTAATTTATTTGTTTTATAGGTGATAATTCATGTGTACGTTGTCTACGTAGTTCACCGATTGCATCTTTAGTTGGTTTCATTATTGTATTATTGGGCGGTGGCGCTTTTGGTGGAGCTATCATTTTTGCGAGACGTTATTTAATTACACTTTTAAATGCTCCTAATCTGTGAGTTGTTTGTTTATCTATATGTTGCAATAAATATATTAATTTTTTTAGTAAAGTTGATTTGTATGGTTAAACTTTGATACAAGTTGAAAATTTTTGTATTTTCCAATGATGTTTTAGGAAATTTAATATAGTTCAACGATGTTTATACACAACATGTATAACGATAATATCAGGAATAACTTTAAGCCTTGTATTATCAACAACAGTAAAACTCAAAATGGATAACTTAAGCCTAGCCAAGCTTTCCTCATTATGTCCTTCCATAATTATGAAAAGTTACTTGCATCTTTTTCTCATACATCATTTCAACAACATTCGAACATGACATTTAAATTTCGGACACAAAACTATACCTTATCTATGTTAGTACACACCTAAAAGTACACCAAGCATTCATAAGCTCCCAATGATTGGTCGGAAATATAGAGCGTATATTTTAAAAAATGTATTTATTTTTACATAGATGTGAATATCTTCACCTAATAACGGCTTTTAGATTGATTCAAGATCAATACTTCGTGTGTCAACAGGTCATGAAGTAGTAAGATATAAATTAGTGCATATTTTTGTGACTGATCGTGAACCTATCGACAATCTTATTGAAACTGTTTATTAACTCACAGAATTATTTAAAATAACATTCTTCCTTCCCTAAATAAAATTCAATCCCTATATTTTCACTTCTCTTTTTCTTATTTTCATCCTAAAACATAAATAATAATTACATTTAATTACTTTGTTCGTTCAAGACTCAAATAAAAACTCTTGTATTACATACTTTAACTGACCAATGAATTCGTAAGCATAATTATCCAAAGGAGAGGGTTTTTGTAGATAACAAACGATTATTATATCTCACAAGTCTGTTGAATACATAATCAAATTCCAAATTATCAGAAACATAGTTTCTGCAATTAAGAATTTTAAATATTTTAAAATTTTGTATGCATAATTACTACAGTTACTCAATAATTAACATCAGTAAGATTGATATACATACTCTAGTGGTAGTTTCAATGATTTTTGCTCATTGTCATATTCGAGATGAAATGTTCAAATACATGCATATACATCAAGGCTAACGAAGGCTGTACACTCTTAGTACATTCCAAATCATTATGACATAGATTTTAAATGCAGTTTTAAAATGAAATCTAAACAAAATTGTTTGTGATTTACACCTTCATAAAAGTTACAGCTAACATTTCTGTAGTAAAGATTTCTTTTAATTGACCTATTTCAATCACTTGTCATGAATTCAACTGATAATTTATACCAACCTAAATACAAACTAATGATCAATCAGATTATTATTATTACTATTATTACATCAGTATACAGTATGGATGGCTCTAATCAAGTTGATATTTATTACAGGAAACATTTTTATAACCTACTATGCTCATACTATATAAATTACATATATTTAAACATTGCTATTAATGATTTGTAAACGTTTGCACTAACTCGTCGTTGATGTTAAAGACTGAGTCTTGGTCAGTCTAAATTTATAGGTAGTGGTTACGTGAAAATTAACACTGTGATCCAGATATATCTAGTTTATGAGTCCTAAGAACAAAGAGTTCATACTGGAACTCACTGCTAACCATGATCTAAGTTTACTAACCAGTGTTGATTTACAAAATAGGAAGGATTAGTAATTGTGTATCTCATTATTTTATTACTTATCTGTAGATTCCCTTACTTGGACTATGCTATCTATGGTTTAGTCGGAGCAATAGGATTATTTTCACTGTTAGCCTACTTACTATGTGCTCTGTCTTCCGGTTGGAATGCGAAACACTACTTTGAAAGTAGCCGAAAAGCATGCTGCGGAAGATGCTGTAATATGACGGTAAGTCTTAGATTTTGTGTAAATTTAGGTCAAAAGAATGTTACTAGTATTCTTCAGAGGTACCCTCATAATTAAACTTTGAAAAATAGAAATATATTCGTCCGAATTAGATAGTCACAGTTTCTAGGAATATATCCATTGGTTCAATCAATCAGACGATCATTGAAAAACCTGGATTGTTTTCCAAAGTTAATGCTGCAACTCAGTTTTTAAGCATGATAATCGACTGTATAAAAAATAGGCCTTTAGACTTAAAATTAGTGACTATTCTAATGACCGGGATTTCTAACTTCGATAAATACTTTATGCAACATAGTTACAATTGGGAATCATACCACTATAAAAACTATCAGAAAATACTGGGAGGTTACTTAAACGACTATATGCTTTCGTAATCTTTCTGGGGATACTAGAAAACAACCTACCATTTTTCTTAATAACTGTTAAATTTACAATGTTTTAACTAAAAATACTTATATTTTTAGGTTAGTGTTCCTTAGCATCAAAACTCTTCCATTATAAGCCTATCTAAATGTATTAACTTTATAGTAGAGAAATTTTGATGGTCATTGAGTAATTCCTATATCAAAATCATGTAAATACACTCATAACTGAAAGGAATATAGAAATAGATAGTATTCAATTTTACGAATTTTAACTCTTCTTTTAGGACAATTGATTAACAGAAATATAATTTTTGCCTATCCGTTTTTTAAATAGAAAATCACTGATGTACTTGATTTCTTTATTTTGTTCCTCATGATTCACCTATCATCTTATCTTCACTTTGATTATTAACTTAAAATCAGATAAACAAGATCCATGACTTGTATATGTTGCATTTAAGTGTTCAATAGATTTCAATTTCTTAAAGTTACTCACTTGCTTGAAATTTCACTGACAGAAATTTACGACCATTTCTAAAATTGTACTAATTATCACTGAGTAAACTTCAAATAAATACAGTAATTTACCATTAGCCCCCAAATGCCCTGGTACGGCCGAGAGTGGGGAGAGTCCGCTCTCCCTCTCGAAATGCTCTCACATGGCCACGCGTATACAGCCCCTGCCAGGGAAGTCCTACTCACTGCCTTCTCGTGGCGGGGGTGTTGTTAACGAAAATGAGAGGACGAAAAGCGAATGTCCGGCGCTTTAACCGGATCCCAAACCAATGATGCACATGGGCTCCAGTATCCTGAAGGAATAAATGGCGTATGAACCAATTGTTGGTCACCGGCTTCCATGGGACTGCGTCTCTTTACGATGCTCCACTGCCTTGTGGATCAGATCTTCAGGTCAAAGGCTCGGGATGTGGCCCCCTAAGAAAACCACCTGCTTCTGTTTGGGCACCCGTGCAGTATCACAGCCCCACACATATCCAGTGAGATTCGTGTGGCGCATATGTAATTGGTGCCTCCTTGTACCGATATCTATGTGTTAAAATAAATAAATAAATATATAATTTACCATTAACATGGCTTCAATCCCTAAAGTTAGTTTTGTTAATTCAATCACGTAATAAAATACTCCTAAATAGTCTTGTTTTTAGTTAAGAGTATAACAAGAAAACCTAGAATAAAAATAATAATTATCTGAATACTTACTTGAAATTGTGTATTTCGGTTAGATAGTTAATTTAAACGCTTCTTAAAATGTTTACACTTAGTTGTTCATTGATGTTTACTCTCACGATTATCAGCTATTTTACAACTCAACTGATCGCTAGTGGTCAATAAACAATGACAATTCAAATAATTTATTTATATTGTGCTTATCGATTTGCACTATTTTCATAAAATAACAAAAAATGTTGAAGTTCTTTTTTTGTGACTCAGTCAACTTCAGCTCTCAAATCGAATTACTAGATGTAAACTTTAAAGGCTCCTAGTATATATTGGAGGAGAAACTCTATTCTGTTTTTTGGAAGAGTACTTCAAACCTAATATATGGTGGAAAATATTTGATTTATGATAACCGGATATTGACTATTCATTATTTCAGATAAAACGGTACTATTTTGTCAAGTTTCACTGCGTCCATAAAAGTTGCATGTTTTGCTTATGCTTAATATACCTGTAAATACTCTTACAAGAGTAGTTGAACAAAAAAGCTAGTGAAAAGATTTATCTTGTCCGTAATTCTCTTACTCTATCAGTAGTAGTTTGATCAAGAATCTATAAAAGACTGGATTGTATCAAATAATTCTCTATCTATCTAATCTAGTCCGTAAACTGATTTTTGTTGAAAGATACACATATGGGCATTGTTAGTCTGAAGAACTTACATCTAGAAACACGTTTCAAAACGGTGGCAAGTAGTTACTTTTTTGACATTCTAATTACGCTAACAAAGAAAAATATTTGGCAAAACGAATACGTTCATTAATTCCTCAATAAAAATGACTCATAATAAAGTATACAAAACAAAATAACAGAAAATTCGAAACAAATTTTCGGACACATAGTTTACAAAACTGTAATCATTAAATCTGTAAATACGGTCATTCTGTCTCATTTAACGAACATAATGTTGATCTGGCAGTTACAATAATAACCATGTACATGTTTCTAATCGATAAAACTTTATCAAATATGTTGAATTGGCTTAGTTTATAATTAAGTTCATCCTTTTAAAATTAAGTTTTACAAGTGTCTAAGTTCTTCGTTCAACTATAAACAACAAAACAAAAATAGAACATTTATCATTATTTTCATATGTAAATATTTATAACCATTATTCTATGGAAACCAAATGTGTTTAATTAGCTGAATGTAAACACTTAACACACAATGACCTTCATATCAATGTACAGTCCAAAACATCTAGAATTAAGGGAAATAATATCTTTTAGATGAAACACTATCTATCTACATTTCAAAACAAACAAAACTAACCCGATCTAATGTTGGATAAATAGATCAAAAATAGAATAAAAAGTATGGTTGTGATCATTTCTATGAATAAGTGTCTAACGCCAAGATATCTTTCGCTAATTTTGGATTCCGATAATGCTCACACGAACTTTCGTCCGAGTATCATTTGACATACACGCAAGTATACGTTACATACACATCGATAACACATAGGTTTTATCCCACAGCATACACATAGGTATATTCACCCACTTGGGATGGTAGATATTCACCGATACCAATGAAAACGTATTTGCTACACCAGACTTACTCTTACACATTATATGCATATCATTCACACTACGACTACCGCCATATTACTTCCCGACGCACACATAAGCATAAGCACTCTCTCAAAGGAGTTTATTAGTCGCCTCTTTCTAGTATTTGCTATCACCTCTATTTGTTATATCTTCGATATGATAGACTAAGTCTCTGATTTTATTAGACATAGTGCAGACAATATTTCAGCTAACGTTTCTATTACACGACACCATACGCATGTTCTTGGCGTACATCTACACACATGAACTACATGGGCCCGAGAACTGCTGTAATTCTTATACATGGGCATACACATCAGGTGGCCTGGTGCGGTTAAGTGGGCCTCCAGTTGGAACCTGAGTTACTAAAGGATGCAATGAGGTGAGTGATTAGCCCGATCTCCGTCGTTGTAAGATTTAACAGTTCGTAAAAAGTCAATAGATAATACAAAAAAAAAATGTTTTTGCTCGATCTGTATTTTGTTTGTTAATTCCATAAATCAATGAAGAACATATTATTTTCTATGTACATTAAAGAATATCAGAATAACTGCACATTAACTGTCTACCAGGCTTTTAATGAATATTATGATCATCGTCATCACCGTAATCCGTAATTAACAAATCTGTCCACAAAACATCAGTTATATTAGTGTACATCCTTTAATTGAGAACTAAATCAAAATTTCTATTTTGTATATGTTTTTAAACTAATTACTTAATGCTATTAAGTTTACTCACCTTTATCTTTATTTATCAAAAGAAAAACATTATTTTCATCTCTATACATAACACTAAAGCGTTTTAAAATTCATTATTATTACTATTACCATTATTAATTATTTCCATTTTGTTTATTTACATATATTAGAATAACATACCCACTTTAATTACTAAACACATGCAAATGTGAATCATCATTTAGTATATTACTCTTTACAGTATTAAACAAAATAACCAGAAATCAATTTGTTTATTATTGTTGTTGTTTTTGTTTTTGGAAGTATTGGAATACAATGGAAATTTATCTATACATCAAAAAAATGAAAAGCTTAACACTTCTTTTTATTTTATTATTGATGGGGAAAAATAAAAAAAAACCCATATATGACAAAGGTAATTTTCTAAAAGCATTAAAAAAACCCAGGACAACAAACACTATTTCTTATTCATTATTTCCGTTGTATTTCACTTCTTTATTAAATATTCTTAAAATGTGTTCTCATATAAAAATGATTCAGATTTCATAGAAGAGGATAAACTGCTTAAATTTTATGAAATAAATTAAAAGTGTCCATAAAAATACGTTCTGAAGTGAAACATCAAAAACTTAGTCAAGCAAAAATGAAGAAGAAGAAAACACAAAGCATGCAGAAAAAGAAGAACAAGGAGAAAACAAACCAAAATCAGGAAATTGTTAAAAAAAGTCAACAAGAAATTTATTCTACAAAAGAAGATGTTATGGAAAATATAAGTTAATAAATAGTTCAATAAAAAATTATCATCTCGGTATAACTAAATCATCACATCGTGTATTGATAAGACTCGTGTACAATGTTAACATATATTGTAATGAACAAGAACACCAATGGGGACAATCGAATGTATTTGACAACAAATTACAGTACTTGTTAATAAAATCTAACAATCACATATTAAATGCCAAAATCTCCATCAATTGTCTCAAAATGACTCAGACTTCATTGTTCTTGCATTTTCATACAAATTACATTCTGTCTTCATTCTTTACTGTTTGATCTTCTTGTCTGTGCTGCCAGACATCCTGTTCACGAATAACATCATATGCTACTTATGTCTACATAAGTAGCACACACCACAATATTACCGACTTTACAGTATGACTGCCTTAAGGACTAGATATCCCTTTATTGACTTATTTATGATGTTTGGGTAATATTTTTAGTTACCCTCTATGTAGATGAGTTATATAAATAATTTAGACATTTCACAAATGTTTTGTTGTGTCTATGTTTGAATATAAAATCTATTTTGATTTATAAGTTTGTAGTGATAGGTTTAATTTATAGACGATCTCATTATTGATTGACATCAACTATTGAGCTGACAATATCAAGTTCAAACCCAATTGTTTAAAGGTTGTGGCCTTGGTTCTCCAAGTGCGATAGGATTCCTAATCCTGGGATGTAATATACTAGGGTAAACAACTATTCACTTTGCCATGGTTCTCTCTAGTTTATCAATTGATATTAATCTATGACTTAAATTTGTTAACAGATGAACTCTTACTGTGTGATTGAGTTTTTAATCTAATATTCATATTATAAACAGGATCATGATTAGGCCATAGTAACTCTGAACCAAAACGAAAGTTATGAAGTTATCATACTTAATAAAACACTCGATTTTTGAGTTATATATATATATATATATATATATATATATATATATATATATATGTAGTTTGGATTAATGTGTTGCTGTCCAAAATTTGATTGCTGTTATCGTTTCTGGAAAATATGGGAGAGAAAAGCGTGCTTTTCTCTTCCCTTTTTTATTCCCCTCTCCATTTTATATTTTCTATGCCCAGTGGATGAAGGAAGTGAACTCGGATTATCCATATCATCTAATAATTGTTGCTTTCATTAACTCCTACTCCTATTTTATGTTTTTCTTTGTTTCATTTCATTATTTGCTTATTCCGTTGCTTGCTTCTAAAAAACTACTTTTCTCATAAATGTAACATTTTTATTCTGTTGTTATTATCTTTTTCCTATTTGCATTTCATTAAAATAAGAAGTATCATTTCAAATTAATCAGTCAATCACAATGCAAATAAATTGACTAACTCTTCTCGTGTTCATCAATCAGTTCATTTTAACCTACTTAAAGGAATTAATGTCGTGGAATCTGTTATCAATATATATTTTGGTAATATTGTTTAAATAAAGAATAAATATTGAAAACAACGACATTTGTGACACGTTGTATCGCTACTTTTTTCTCAAACTTTGGTCCAAAATCAGTAAATCTTTTTACTCGATTCACAAAGCTTTAGAACTAGATTGAAAAGAACTCAAAATGTATTTCGTGATTTTTAGTACTAGAATTCCATATACTTCATTTAATAGCTTTATTTCAATGTGACACATACTGTTTAATCTTTATATATATATTTATAAACAGAGATTATAGTGGCTAGCAATGGAATCCAGGACGTGAGTTTCATTTTATGTTGAACTCATCAGATGGATGTACCAGCATCCCAGAGTTGTTCACTCCAGGACTCGAACCCATTTCCATTCACTTCAAACGCCATCATGTTATCTACTTAGCTACTGAGTTCAGACAGCTACTATATTGTGCAATGTGGCAAAGTTTAATTAATCTTTGCATTATTTGTTCAAATAGTCACCATCCATCTTTGCTTGTAATGCATCGAGGCAATCCGCAAAGTATGCTCATATTCCTATAGGAGACTGATCAATTGCAGTTCTAAACATCAATGAAGAGATTCAAACAACCAATGCAAAAATGAATTAAATTTATTTCTGCCCTGTATTTATTTACTTATTTATTTTTCACTTGTATTAACCAAAATGTTAGATAATTTGTATGTCAACAAAAACTGATATCATATAGTAAACGAGTCATTTTCTAAATAAAAATGTTTTGGTCAACACTTATCCATTAACTGAGAAATCATGTCTATATATTTTTCATTATTACATCACCCGATAATTCAAAATTTATCTAATATTGTAAACTGAAATGATTGTTTTAGACAATAGAAGTGGTTGCATATCTTTGCCTAATATTTTCAAGAGGTCATTGTAATGGTGAGTGCTCATATTTAAGATTATTACCAGTCATTTGCATTTATTTTCACTACCTATAAGTTTTTCTATTTATCTCTCTCATCTTTTAGCTTATCATACTTTTAGTAACGGCTGTCATATTGTGGTCAGCTATTGCATGCCTAGTTAGTTACCCAGTCGTCAGTATTGCACTCTTGTTATATCGAAATGAAGGACCTAGTCGTTTAAGACTAGCCTCTGTCGGACAAATGACTTCAGCTTACCATGATGGTCAAGTGAATTTTCTTAGTCCAAGCAGTAGTTATACACGTGAAATGTTCAATTCCAATAGGAAAATGGTAAAACGACGTGATACAGAAGAATGGTTTCCTAATCATCCTAGTGATTTTGATGCAGTTGAAAGTACTATTGCCATACCGGATGATATTCAAGAAAACCTTCAAACAGACCCATCTAATTTAAGTAGAGACCTAACAGCTACGGTGACAAGTCCAAAAATGGTCGACCAGCCACCACCGGTGATAAGTTCATTTGCTGATGATAATTTATCATCATCGTCAATACCATCGAAATTGTCTTTAAAACCCTTGTCAAAAAAAATTGTAAAACAAGTAATGAATGATGCTCTTAGTATTCCAGAATCTATCAAATTGTTTCATCAATGTAGTCAAGAGACATTTGATTTATCTTATTACGGTAAGAAAATCTAATCATCTTTATTCACATATTAAAAGTGCAATCAGAGTATATTTAATTTTCTTAAATTTTTATTTAAACTTAATGGAATAATTTCACAGAAATGAAGCATTTGATAAACAGTATATATATATATATATATATATATATATATATATATATATATATATAACTTGTACTTATTAATGTTCTATTATCAAAATCTTTTCACTTACATAGTGGCATCAACTTGAAGTACATCGGAGCACAAAGTAGTCCTCATATTTTTGTTCAAGAAAACTAACAAACATCCACAAAAGCACTTATCTGATTGTAAATCATATTTTTACTAGCAATGAGCATTTTCATAAATTTCCTGAAGTTCTTATAAGAATCAATCAAACTGGGAGTGAAATTGATTCGCTGATTATATATTTGAGAATTGTGTGATATTTCGCATTAGCTAAAGTTAATACAGTAAATCACAGAATGCTGACTCAACGACCTAAGCCTGTGGTACATATCTTTAGATCATTAGAACTAACCATCTAAATGTGATTAATATAAATAAAATTCATTTATCAATAAGAATTAAACTATCAAACAACTAACTTATATACTTTCATAGTCTTATAATAACTACTTAATTATCGCGGTACTACACGAGTGTTATTATTAAATATAAACTTTATCTAAATTTGATCGAATAGTTACACAGTATTTGGGCGCCAAGTTTATGTGAGACATTAAAAGTAAATAATGTATTTGCAAAAATCTCAGTGAATGAATTTGAAGTAAATCCAATGTTTCACTTAGCAATGTGATCGAAGCTTTTTCAAGTAAATATAATCAAATATCAAAGTTATCGAATATAAATAGGCACATGATTCTCCGGTTTACTGTATACTGAATACCTACTTTCAACATTGTTAACGTTGATTGGATGACTTATTCAGTATACAGTGAACCAGAGAACCATGTATCTATTTATATTCGATAATTTTGATGTTTGATTATATTTCCTTGAAAAAGCTTGAACCACATTGCCAGGCAAAACGTTGGATTTGCTTCACATTCATCCACCAAATGTTATTATTGTTTGGTTTCTTGATTGTATTAGAATATCTTTTCACCTTCTAGTGTACATGTACAAAATGGAGTTCTTCGATTAGTAAATGTTTACTATCGATTCGATAACCATATTAAGTTGATGATAATGATGATAATTACAATAATAATAATAATAATAATAATAATAATAGTCTTTACATTTCAATTACAAAAGTTAAGATTCTTCAAGTATAAAAGTTCTTTGTTTTTTTAAGTATAGACAATATAAAACCATCTTACGAAAAAAAAGTATTCCAATGATATTTCAATAATGAACTAATTATATTTATTCACATCATTTTATCCTTTAAAATAAACCACTCGAAAAAGAAAAGAAAACAGGAAAAATAATTCAATTTCTTTTCATATTTTATGTTTACCTTGATGAATAAAAAAATTATAATAAAAAGAGGAATATTAATTTTGAAATAATAGTACGTTTTTCAGTTGTAAAAATGAAGATAAAAGACTTCTCTTTATATAATTATCTATCCGTATGTAATTGTGTATACAAAAGACAAGTTCAAGAAATGTTCAGTTGAATTAACTTTTTTTATGAAGTTCGTGTCAATTGACGATAAAAACAAAGAAACATTTCATTTTTCTCTTTAATAGAACAGTTTAAATGTATTTACTGGGATGCTATGTTACTAGGATACTGAAAATTGTTGAAATGAAACTGTTTATACTACAAATTCATTTGATATTGTTTGCTTGAATCCTCCCATTAACGTTTAAGACTGCAATTGACCAGACGGTTATTGGAATACGTGTATAATGTGCGTACTGCTTCGATATTGCCTTAATCCACAAGTATTATTAGCAAAAATGAATAGCGGTTAGCAGTGGAATCCAGGATGCGCGTTTCATCCTATTTGGAACTCGTCAGCTGGATGTACCTGCATCTCAGAGTTGATGTTCACTCTGAGACTCCAACCCAGTACCATTCGCTTTCGAGCTTGTGAATTAAGGTAATATCGAGGCAGTACGCACATTATGCACATATGCCAATAACAGACTGATCAAATGCAGTCTTAAACCTCAATGAGAAGATTCAAGCAAACAATACCAAGTGAATTTTGATTCACCCCATTACACAAGCCAATGGATATCAGGACTCGGTAGCTGAGTGGATAACATGATGGCGTTTGAAGCGAATGGTACTGAGTTCGAGTCCCACAGTGAACATCAACTCTGAGATGCAGGTACATCCAGTTGACGAGTCCCAAATATGACGAAACGCACATCCTGGATTCCACTGCTAGCCACTATCCATCTTTGCTTATACTATAGTTTATCCAAGTCATACAGTATTTTTCTTTGATAAAATTTTTTCCCTGAAATCTTAAACAATCTTTATTTATAGAGTTTGTTTAATTTTGCAAAATGAAGGGTATTTATGAAGTTATGAGCAACCTTATATTGTTTATAAACTTATAGAAAATTACTAAGATTCCGAATGAATTTGGCATTTGAGCAATGAGACTAATCAAAAGCAATTTTAGATACTTTATGGCTTTTGATAAATTTTTCATAGAATTATGGATACATCCTCACAATTTCAATAACTTAGTGTCAAGCAAAACTTATAAACAGTGATTAATAGAAGGTTATTTTATCACTAAACAAATCTGTATTTTCGTCAGGTAAAGTTTTCAGCCAAACATTTAGATATTTAAAAGGTTTATCAATATTATCTGCGTATTTAGCAATAATGAAATTCATCATGATAAAGTTGTGTGTGAAAAGTATTACATAATGAGAAAAACCGTAATTCATTCATGCATAAAACAGAACAAATGAAGACAACACACTTTTAGATTAACAGTAATCCATTAGATTTTAGAAAAAAGAGAGCCTCAAATAAAACTAAATAATTAAACTACAACCACACAAAGAAATGACTAAGTAATATTTTAGTCCAGCTATAATCTGAGGATATCAGCTACTTTACGTTTAAGATTAAAAACTCCCAGATATTCAGATAAAATTACTGTAAGAAAAACTATTTTAAATATAAACTGAAAAACTTTTAAAGACTAGAGAACACTGATAACCTGTCTTGACTTCATTTTGAACTTCTCCACAGTGAGCATACAAACTTTATACAGTGCTGACTTTGTAGTGAAACTATACAAATATTTATAAATCATCTATATACAGTGTTGAAAATTAGCCATCATGCTTTTTTGTTTCCTTAAGTATATTTTCAGTGTTTTTACCACTTAGTCATGTCAGTCTACTCATTATTACATATTCTCCATATTACTTATTCGCATTCGTTCTATTTTCTTTCATATCCATGAATTTCCACCAATCATATTTTTTTTTCTGCAAAAGACACTTGAATAATTTAGAATAAAGAATCTTTGAATTCCCACTTTGTTTAACCATGAATGTCCATACGATTCACTTTCGTCAGATCAAGAAAATTAATTTGTTCAATGCATCTTTCTTCATGTTGTTGTCGATACATTATACAAAACAAACAGTCAAAACTAATATAAAATATTTTAAAAGTTTACTGAAAAGTTTTTAAATAACATGGTATATAATATATCCGTGTATGTGCTTCATTATTGTGATCTTTGCTTTATGTTTTGTTTTTCAACTAGGTCTATACGATGCCAATGGTTTACCGATACACATTGCACGAGCTAATTTCTCTGAAAGAACATATGACATTTTAGTCTGTGTAATTCTCGCTATCGCTGGTATATTCCTATTACTGTTCGGTTATGTAAGTATATATTTATATTTTATATTTCAGAAAAATTAGGTACCGTTTAAATAAAGCTGTAGGATATTTTGCTACTTACTATGTATAAGTAGTAAAATAAGTTAGACTTTGTCAGATCTTCCAGATGTTATTTATTTGTAAGACAATCGTCCGATCAGAAAATTTATTTTGTTGAGAAAAGTTCTTTATTCAGTAAAATGAAAGATTGTTAATAATGTGAATGGTTTTTATTTAAATATGACTTATTTATTTATAAACATAAAGGTGTTTTTGTCCATGACAGTAACGATAAATTCACTTACCTTGTAACTGTATTTATCACACTAACAATAGATCACGCACATCTCCACATTCCTAAACATTTATACAGAAAGTTGGATAAATGGTCACAAGTAACGTTCATTGTTTAATCTTCTAATTCACCTGATCATATTGAGTAAAATACAAGTCCCAAACACGTCTCAAATAGTTATTCTCAGTCGGTATATTTTTACTGTGAAACTGAATAATCAATTATTGATAATTGACTTTAATATGTAGACAGCAGAAGGAAGAATAAATAGTAGACTACAATTAATTGTTTGTTCGGTAAACACAATGAAAATTAGCAAACTATTTCATTAAATAATAGATACCCAGGTTTCATGCTTACCCATTTTCTCATCTCTTCCTGAAAATGAATTATTCATGATTGTATCAAACCTAACGGTTTATGCTACATTATCTTCGTCTCCAATCATGACAATCTTTAGTTATTCAACGAATTATTTAATCTCTATATTGATAATAAGTGAATGAACTTATCAACTGATTTTGTTTCACATTGATATACACGAATATATAAATATTTCATTTGATCCACAATGTCACAGTAGTACAGAAAGATAATTGTTTTCAAATGTCGTCGATTAAAATAAACAGGTGAATTGTCACTAAACAACTGATGATGACAATAATGAACGGGTCAGAAAACACTTGTTTGGTATTTAACAACTGATTAGTTACAATTTCAAAGGATATGTGACATCTACTAAAGTAAAAAACAAACGAAAATAATGCCGGTTCTGTGGTTTAGAGATTAAGCGTTCGTGCGCGAGACAGATAGGTTATGGGTTCGAATTTCACGAGGCGGAATCGTGAATGCGAACTTCTGGGGAGTTCCACAATAGGACGAAACGGCCGTACAGTTCTTCCACTTTTTCCATGGTGGTCTAGTTTTAATCGACTCATGATCTCAAATATTGAAAATAATTTTGTTTATCAAATGTATTTTACAAAACTTTTATTAACATTAGTTAAGTTTAAATAACAAAAATACACTGAAAGAAAAGGCATATGGCTTGGTTCCTAAGATTAAACCTAATAATACAAAAACACGATAACTGTATTGTTGAAGCAGGCTTGTTTAGCGTGATAGTACTTGCAAATCAATTAATAATAAAATTACTTGCCGAGTGGAATAAAAACAGTATGAACTTTTAAATCATTAGTTTTTATTTGCCACATTACATTGAATATTATCTGTAATTACAGTGTCAACTGTGAAGATTAACTAATAACAAGTAATTGTGAAAATACAAGAAGTGTTGGGTGGTGCATATGATTTTAGCAAGAAAGTAATTTGACTTGACGAAACGGCTTTAAGCAAATTTCTACACAATGCTATAGTTTGTGTTGCCTCATAACAATCTATTTTGCAATTTTGAAGTCTTTTATCATCCAGTTAAATTTAAAGTAATTTGGTTATCTGAAGAGATTGTTCTACATATTAAGTCGGAAAAAAATATCATTGGTTAATAAATACAACCTGATGATACTATTGTGCATTTACTAGTATTGTATATTAAATTACATTTTCACTATTTTTGCCAGTAAGATGTTTGTACTCATATTTCTTTCATTCCAGATACAAATAATTATTTGTACCGCTATGAATTATGCTCGAATGCAAGAGGCTAGATATTATGAAACATCTGATGTTGGTGAAGAAGGTGTTGCATTACAACAATAAAATGTATTTCATAAAAAATAATTCTGTAATTCCATTAAATATGATTCATTATGATTTCAACCATACACCTACTATCCTTCACATATGCGACTATCTACTTAAAATTTACAGACAATGTTAATACATAATAGATATAGAAAAGATGATAATTGCGCATTGTATAGTTATTTGAATAAAATAAATGATAAACACTTCCAAAAGACAGTTTACTTAAGAACAAGATGTATGTATTTATGTTCCAAAATAATCAATATAGTGATAGCAATCTTTCTTATCACTAATTTATGTAATATCTCATTATTTTCATCCAATTTTATGTTTTTAATTTTAAACCTATCGTTATTCATGTTGTTTTTTGTACTTGTGTTGTCTGTCATGTTTATTTTTTTTTCTCTTTTTAAATAATCATCCAGTTGAAAAAGAGAAAAAAATAAATCAAACAAAACATTATTTATTTGCTTATTTTTTTTTTCTGTTAAATCATTCCATAGCCATTCATCACTTACCATCTAAATGTTGTTTTCTGTTAGATAATCAAAAGAAAAAATGTTCATCATTTGAGAATACATACACTACACTTTAATCGTTTGAATGATGTTCAATGTTTCAATAAAAAAATATTTTAAAAAAATAATTAGGAAATAATAAAAATTATTTTTTTAAAAAAAAACAACAAAAAAGAGGGAAAATATTTTAATGATATTGATTTGTTAAAAAATATTATATTTCCGCTTTTTATTGAAATCCACCAAACTATGTTGCTTAACGCTTTATTCATTTTACTTTATTTATATTAATTAAATAGTCAACATTATAGTAGCACACGAATACACATAAAAAGCTTCTTTAATATGCTTGATATATATATATATATATATATATATATATATATATATATATATATATATATATAGTTTTTGTAATCAACGTATAAATGTTTATTTTTACCATTTTTTTGTTTTGGTCGTTTACTGATAAACAAGTAATCAATAATAATTCTTAATTATAATCTTTATTTACACAATTTCAAATTTTCATAATTCGATTTTGTTTTGTTTCCTGTTGTTGTTGTTGATTTTTTCATATACTTTACATAATAATCAATGATACTCAACCGATGAATGTTTAATTATTAATGAATTAAGTACACATCAAGTTTGTTCCATATTATTCCTAATTCCCTCTCTTATTATGTATGTTTGTGTTTTCCTTCTTTTTTACTCTGTTTATTTTAATTGATGATTTTCTATAAATTTTTGTTGTTTTTTATAAGAATATTATTATTACTGTCAATGACAACAATAATAATAATAAAATCAGCAGTTTTGTGGATATTATAATAAGTTCAATATTTGAGATCATGAGTCAGTCGAAGCTGGATCACCATGAAAAATCTGGAAGCATTGGAAGGATGTTTCGTCCTAGTATGAGACTCCTCAGCAGTCCGCATCCACGATCCCACCTCGCGAGATTTGAACCCAGGACTTATCAGTCACGCGTACGAGCGCTTAACCTCTATACTAATTTCAATTGACTTATGATCTTAACTGTTAAAATAATAGTAATAGTTTAAATGGTGTTTACACGAATAATGTTTATTCCATAATAGGTGATTGAAAAGTTCGAGATCAGACATCCAGCTTTCATACTAGTTTATACTATTCACTAATCTTCATTTTTGAAGGAATTGATATTTTTTCAGCTACAAACGCTCATCACCTAATGTAATTCAGATTCGTTATCAGTGACTATTCAAGCTACCATTAACATCCTGTAGGACTTACTTGCTTATATTAAGTAATCATTATGTAATTGATACATAATACTTGGGCTTTACTGTGGTACTTCTCGTGTTTCATCTCCTAGATATTTTTTTCAGATGAGAAACTTTGATTTGAAATTTATAAATAATACTTATTGAAATAACAATAAATTAAAACTATTTATGTACTGATCAAATAAGAACATATTGCCTGAACTCCATGAAATTATTCGGTAGAAGATTATCTTGTTTTCTAGAGAGACAATTACAGTGATACATACATAACATGATCAAGTGATTTCAGTTGAAACGACGTTTCAGACTCATAACCTTTCATACCTCTTCCGCATGCAGTTTAACTATTTCATATGACTGAGATAATCAAAGGGTTGCAGTAGTTAATTCTTTATATTCCTATTGGTTACTACTTTTGCTCCGTACATTTAAATCCTGAGAAATAATTAAACAACGCCCGTGATACCACAAATAAGTTCATGAAGATCACTTCGGGCTTTCGTATTTACGCAGATATATTCACCATTTGAGAATTTACCATAGATTATTTACCAATCTAGTTAAGTGAAATTTTCAAGGGATTAAACTACTCAATTCCATAATCGCTTAGAATTACAGGAAATCACTTTCAAAATATGTTAGTAGACTCTAACCATCTAAGGAATATTTTTGAATTCTTTTTCTTTATGAGTCGTAAAAGTTCAAAATGTTTTCAGAATATACATCCCGACCGCAGCTGCTACCTTGGCGTAGTGATCGGGCTTGCCGATCGTGATGACCCAACCGAGCTATATTGGCTGGAACATATGTTCCTGTAGGTTCTACCATGTCAGGCAGGTCGATTGGAGAACGGTAAGACTAAAAGCACCAACTCAAGGTCTGAAGGCGAAGTCGTACTGCTGACTGTAGAGGGATGTGAGAGCAGTAAGGTGTTTCCCTCGGACAACCAGCATCTGCAGCGATGCTGCCTTCTCACAAGGAAGGAAGGGTTAGAAAAGGTTGACCTTAAAAATGTCACACCTCACCTTACCTCACGTATTTCCGTCTCCAGCGGTAAGGCCTTTTGAAGAACGGAGCTAACACAATAAATACCTCCCACAAAAACGCCGTGTGTCACTGACCTCAAGCAGTTGTCCCTTGGGCTCTGCGGTCACGCTCCCAGGTCGTTAAGACCAAAACTAATCAGACTTCCTTTTTAGGTTCCTCAAGAAATACCCTTCCACGGTATGAGCAGCCGGGAAGTGATATCAGCCCTCATACCCGTAACAGCACACGAAGCCAAGTAGATCACATTCAAATCCCTCCTACACCTCCAAATAAATCTGCTATCTCCGCGACTAACCTTTCTCACGCCCCTTTACCACCTCGCAACGCGCGTATTTGGACGTAGGAAAGACACTGCAAAGAAACCTCTTAGGGTCCACCTTAACGATTCGAGTACGCGGAACGTTATCCCTGGTCTCCTGAAACCACGCTCTAAACTACACGTAGGAGCTCTCAACGTCCGATCACTGTGTCAAATAAGACAACAGGCTTCCTTAGCTAGAACTTTAGAATCTCGCTCCATCGATGTGTGCTGCGTCTCCGAAACGCGCACACAGGATCCGAGTAGTGTCATTTATTTGACCTCACCATGTCAAAGTAATAAACCAACTCGATTTACGCTTCGTGTATCTGGAAGCCCTGATGCTGCTTCCCGTGGCCTTGCTGGCGTAGGTATAGCATTGAGTCCTAGGGCAGAACTAGCTCTCTTAGACTGGATCCCAGTAGACAGTCGTTTGTGCTCTGTCCAACTAGACGAAACAGTAAGGACTCGGAAAGATAGGGATACTCGTCGATGCTTCTTCGTCATTTCTGCCTACTCTCCCACTGACTGCAGCTCAGATGATGTAAAAGATGAGTTTTACAGAAAGCTTTCCGACCTTCTCCGAAAAGCTAGGCGCTCTGATGTAGTAATAGCGGCTGGTGACTTTAATGCTCAAGTAGTTAAAGTAAGCGAAAGGGAAAGACACCTAGGTGGATCTTATGGTGTCGCGGCTCAAAGAACAGATAACCGCCTGTTTCTTGCAAACACTAACTTTAAGCATAAGGAAAAACATCTTTTGACATGGCGACCCCTAATTCGTCCCAAAGCTGGACCCAAATAGATCACATCGCTATCGGCCACCGATGGAGGGGCTCGATAGAAGACTGTCGCTTATTCCGGAGCACATGCTCAGACTCAGATCATGCTCTAGTGCGAGCTCGTATTTGTCTACGCCTTACTTGATGTAGGAAAGATGGTGCAAGGAAACCCCTTAGGGTCCTACTTAATGATAGTCAAGCTGAGAGTGTATATGAAGAACAACTAGAAAACAGTTAGGTAGTCATGTAAGTGATGTCCACTCTGAAGCAGAGTGGAATTACATCCGAAAAGCTGCACAAACAGCAGTGATGTCTGCAATTACGGTAAACCATAAGGTTGGGGAGAAACACTGGATCTCAGCAGCGTCTACCGCACTGATAGATGCTCGAAAACTAATTCCATCGGGTTCTGAACATAACGAAGAGCGAAGTCAGATTAAGCGCAAGCTGAAAAGAAGCCTACGCAAAGATCGTGAATAGTGGTGGGTAGCGAAAGCAAGAGAGATGGAAAAAGCAGCGGCAATAGGTAACAGCAGACAACTGTTCAGACTTGTTAAGGAAACCGGTATTAGGAACTCAACTGTTAGCGAAACAATCTCAGAGAAAGATGGATATATTATTCATTCTCAATCCAGGAGATTGGATCGATGGGCAGAAAACTTTAGGGATCAGATCAACTGGCCTTCAGCCACACTTCGGTTTCCCACGATTTCCAGTCAGCCTGAATGGCAAGTTGATGTAAGTCCTCCGACTCTTTACGAAGTTGAAAAAGCTATAGGAAATCTGAAGCGTGGGAGAGCAGCAGGAATGACAGGTTCACCCCCGATATTTTTAAGGATGGCGGTCCAGTATTAGCAGCGAGATTGACTGAGGTCTTAAGTAGAATCTGGGAACTGGACGTAATCCCATCTGACTGGTCTCAATCACTGATTGTACCAGTCTATAGGAAAGGACAAAAGTCCTCCTGTGACAATCACAGCGGAATTAGTTTGACTAATATAGTGTCTAAAATATTAGCTTCAATAATACTTCAACGCCTAACCAAAGCTCGTGAAGAGCAGACCAGAGAAAACCAGGCTGGTTTTCGACCTGGACGTGGTTGTAAAGACCAGATATTCACACTACGTCAGGTCCTAGAACGTGGACACACATTCAGACGCCCCACAATTATAGTATTTCTCGACCTTAAGGCGGCATTTGACTCTGTTGATCGTGAGGTTCTATGGAAGTGTTTGTCACTGAACGGAGTACCAAAGAAGTAAATTAACCTTATAAAAGCTCTCTACTCGAACACAACTGGTCGAGTGAGAGCTTATGGCGAACTGTCATCAGAATTGATTACCTCAAGTGTTGTTCGTCAGGGCTGTCCACTCTCTCCATTCTTGTTTAACTTTGCCGTTGACGTCTTTTTAGAAATGACACTTTCCTCATCTAAATTTCCAGGGGTTGAACTTCTACCGGAAGATCCACTTGTTGACTTAGAGTATGCCGATGACATAATTCTATTTGGTGAAGACGCTGACAAAATGCAGAGTCTGTTGACCACTCTAAGCAACCATGCAGGTATGTTCGGGATGCGATTCTCGCTCTCAAAATGCAAAATGTTGCTTCAGGATTGAGTTGCATCGACACCCGAACTAGTGATAAGAAGTGAAGTAGTCGAGTGTGTCGACCGCTTCACTTATCTTGGAAGTCTCATCAACCCTTGTGGTCTGGTGTGTGACGAAATCTCAGCACGGATACAGAAGGCTCGATTAGTTTTTGCCAACTTGCGTCATTTGTGGCGTAGGCGAGATATCCATCTATCAACCAAAGGACGGGTTTACTTCGCACCAGTCCGTTCTGTCCTACTTTATGGCAGTGAAACATGACCGGTAAGAGTAGAGAATATTCGTGGGTTACTAGTATTTGATCATAGATGTCTTCGAAACATTGCTCGTATATCCTGGGACCGCCGAGCAAGCAACTCAGTTGTTAGGAAACGGGTACTCCGTAAAGATGGCAAATCAATTGAGGAAGTAGTGAAACTCAATCAGTTGAGATGGCTGGGACATGTGTTACGTATGCCTGACCACCAACTGCCTCGACGTGCGATGTTTTATGGTGTAGGAGTTGGTTGGAAGAAGGCTAGGGGCGACCAGACCAAAACATGGCACAAATCCATGAAGTCACTGACAAGTGGACTGAGCCATGTTGGTAGGTATAGACTACCTGGTTGGAGACCGCAAAATGATAGCAACCGATGATTAGAGACCTTGGATGACATGGCTCAAAATCGCTTGCAGTGGCGCAGGTGCATCCACTCCTTGTGTTCTCCCAAATTCTAATCTTTTGAATTCTTCATGTCCTCTATTTTCTTACCAAATTTATTCCACTGGATTATACTCCTTTAATAACTTCATCAAACTTTAATGTTCCCGATTACTACTTATACTTTTACTACCTTTACTACTACAAATTTTGAATCGATAACTGAATCTCTGTGTTAATGTGGTATGGCAACTGGAACTGATGTACGTACGTACGAAGTTCTACGTTGTTACTGACTGACTATCGTGTAGAGTTAGTCAATATAAAAGTGAGACCTCAATCAAAGTTAGGGGAAAAACACTTTACTAAATTATATCCACGAAATCATTGGTTTCAGCAAATTTGTAATCTTTAACGAAAACCATTTGATTTGGTTTCTGTAAATGAAATAACTTATTTTTACTCTCTATATAATGTAAATTTACGTCATTCTCATATATGTTGACCGGGGAAGTACAGCGAAAGTATGTATAGGTAAATGCGCCCATGTTCCATAGTGTACTGAAAAGTGAAAAATCTGATCTACATATTAAAAACAGCATTAAATCTGCTCGACTCTTATTAGTTCTTTCTGTTATAACGGTTGGTTTTCCACGCTTACACGTATAGAACGTTAATTTACCTTAGACGAATATCGACACTAGATTAGGGAATCTAGAATATTCTACAGGACTTCAACACAACTCAGATCAAGAACACGTGATTAGCCTGACCAGAACGTAAATGTATTTCCCCAACAAAACCCGACACAATCCAACAACAAGAAACAATCAATAATGATAATTATAAGGATAGGGGAATATATAACTTATCTGACACCTGTCAGACTATCTAATGTCTGACTAAGCAGACAACCAATCATTGTCATTCTCGCCCACACATCACTTTCTTAATCATCACATATAAATTGCTTAAATGATTCCTGATGTTATCTATCATGTTTGAAACTACATTGAAAATTGTTATTTTATAATAAGCGGCTAAGTTAGTTTGCCTTTCTACAAATCAGCATTCGAGAAGCCATCATGATAGTAGGACAATGAATCTTCTTTATTTGATATTAATTTAATGTCTTCCAATCAACAATTATTTCATGTTAAATGGAAATATTTTATTATCCAATTGAAAAATTTCGTTATGAATTCTCTTTCTGTGACTTCTAAATTAAGATGATCTACCATAATCTATTTGTTCATCACTCCTAAATTCGAATTTCACATTTGAAAATTATTCTTCAAGCTTATAGTTTTCTCCTTTTGGTATTCTCATTTGAAATCATATTCATGGTTATGTAACCGATTATCAATTACTAAGTTTTAAAAACAAAGTGGAATATTATTTTGTGAATGGAATTGTGTTAGCCATCTAACCTAATTTATATGTCGAACATTTGTCGATTTGTACAGAAAATTTATACCACGTTGTATGAAAAAATGGATTATAACTTTTTCCACTGTACATAAAAAAACAATCTCGTTTTATTTGATTTTATTAAATTCTGTGTTGCAACAAGTTAGTTAGTTAGTAAGACATTTATCCATGAAGCTTATGGATATTTCGTAGAGTCAGCTCCTTAATTTAACTTTGACTTTCTCATACTATATTAAGTTTTTAATCGTTTACTACTTGTTATCCGTTATCACTTTTTGTTTTGGAAACTAATAATCCCACTGTATACAGTGTTAATCGGTTTGTAGATATTCTCCTGCTTAATTACGGATAAAATAATTTGTGAATAATTATTATATTATACATATACTCGTGATGATATTTATCTAGTCTCTAAGCTCGACGAATATATATGAGGTAGACCACACTTGACATTTGAAGCTTCATACTTTCACTAGTGTATACATATCGACTTTTCCTTAGTTTAGTTTAGATTGAAATAAAATTTTGATAAATCATGCCCGCACTAACGCCTAATTATAGGTTTAAGTTCCTTTTACGAGGTCTGAAATGAAGATTGCTTTAATGTGCATAACTAGTGTCTTTTAAACCAAATTATGTAGCGTGTTAAGTATTCAACCTCATCAAAACATTATATCAACTTAATAATATTTTAGCTACAGATGTGGGTTTTACATTTTATCATTGTCAACAGTTGAAACAATTCTCATTAGGCTAATCATAACACTACATTTAACTAATCTTCAGTAATAATATGAATGGGAACTTCTGAGGAGGCCCATCCCACTATGGGACGCCTGTTCAATGCTTCCAGGTTTTCAGTGGTTACCTCACTTAGTTCGGCTTGTGATCTCAAGAATATTAATGAATAGCCTTTTAACTAATGTAAAACTAGTATCCAAAACATAGTTAACATAGATAAGTGTAACTGACTGATACATTCTGTTAACAGATTTATTATGGAAGTGTAGTGAATGGGAACAAACAAATAGGACAAGAAAATGTATTTGGATACATAATTACAACATGCTTTAGACAAATCTGAGAATCATAAAGTAAATACTTCATTTGCAAAATACTAATCAATCATAGCACAAAACCCGGGTCCAGGGTTTCCTGTCGACTACCTCCAACTACCATCTAATCTCAACATAGTGCACGCAGTGTCGTGTCACCTAGACTGGTGGTCACATTGCAACTTGGTCGGTTGGATTCGATCTGCACTAGGAAGGACATGAAACCCATGAAACCGATCAACACCCAGTGATCAATCAATTGTGATTACATCTCAGTCCTACAGGAGATCGGTTGCGGCCCGAATAGCTTAGTGGTAACGTCTCTGACTGTGAAGCTGAGTGACACGGGATCGAATCCGTCAGGGAGCATCATTTCCCTCAAAGATTACAGGTACACTCTGCTGACGAGTGCCAAGTAGCATGAAATCCGGGTCCAAGGTTTCCTGTCGATTACCTCCAACCACCACCTAATCAATCAATTGACTCAAACTCTATTATTCTTTTCGTGGAAACGAAGAAAAGGAAATTAATCCATCTGTTATCCACCTAAACTAATCAACTATAATTTATTATAACTCGTATTTCAATGGACTCATACGAAGTATAAAGTATTTGTTATTATTTTATTGAATAAACAATTTGTCTGTTTTTCTCTTCATTCTTATTGGTTACATTTATTATACAGATTAGAATTACTTCATTGTCATACTGATTAATTCTATTTAACAATAAACCATTTTTATTAGT
Organism: Schistosoma spindalis; assembly: GCA_946903255.1. Classification (NCBI taxonomy): domain Eukaryota; kingdom Metazoa; phylum Platyhelminthes; class Trematoda; order Strigeidida; family Schistosomatidae; genus Schistosoma; species Schistosoma spindalis. Next base: position 34,490,661 of record OX336420.1, on the reverse strand, counting down.
TAACTCCGCCTGTAGATCTTCTAGAGTTACTGCCGGTCCCAAGCCCGGGTAAAGGAGGAGGGTTGGGCATGGGATTAGCGACCCCATCCCGTAGAAAACTAACTCGCTAAAAAACGCTACCCAGAAAAAATAAGTAAAACCATTTAAACTAAGCCCTGGGAACTAGAAGGTCTTCATTTAGAAGAAATATGACGCCTCATGGTGAAAGCCGAGTTTCTTCGGAAGCCATGAGGCCGATGCCGCTTCTAACAATCAGAGCAACAATTTTTATAGGTACATGGAACGTCCGGACAATGTGGGGGACCGGCAAGACCAGTCAAATGGCAGCGGAAATGAGGAGATACAACTTGGCAGCGAAACCCATTGAATCCAAGCTGGACAACAAAGGCTAAATACGAGAGAGATGCTGCTATACTCCGGTCACGAAGAGGAAAATGCTCCACACACTCAGGGAGTTGCTCTAATGCTGTCCAAAGTAGCACGAAATGCACTTGTAGGATGGGAATCTCACGGATCCAGAATCATCAAAGCATCATTCAAAACAAAGAAGGACGGGATCACAATGAACATTATCCAATGTTATGCACCCACAAATGATAGCAACGACGACATTAAAGATCAATTCTATGAGAGGCTGCAATCAATCCTAGAGAAGTGCCTAAGAAAGGACCTCATCATTCTGATGGGAGATCTAAACGCCAAAGTTGGAATAGACAACACCGGATATGAAGATATCATGGGACTACATGGACTAGGAGAAACGAAAACGGGGAAAGATTTGTAAATCTGTGTGCATTCAACAAATTGGTCATAGGCGGCACAATATTCTCACACAAACGTATACACAAAGCTACATGGATCTCACCGAACCACACCACAGAGAATCAGATAGATCATATTTGCATCAATAAAAAGTTCCGAAGGACAATGGAAGATGTGAAAACCAGGAGAGGAGCGGACATACCTTCAGATCACCACCTGGTTGTGGCCAATTTAAAACTGAAGCTAAAGAAGAACTGGACAACTGGACAAACAGCGCTGCAAAGGTTCAATACAGCCTTCCTTAGAGATACTGACAAACTCAATGAATTCAAGATAGCTCTCAACAACAGGTCCCAAGCATTCCAGGATCTACTGAAGGAAAAAGAAATTACTATGGAGGATAACTGGAAAGCCATCAAAGGAGTGTTAACTTCAACGTGTCAAAAGGTTCTGGGCCCCAAGATGCATCATCACAAGAAATGGATCTCTATAGAAACACTGGACAGGATCAGAGAAAGGAAGAACAGGAAGACAGCAATTAACTATAGTCGAACACGAGCAGAGAAAGTCCAAGCACAAGTTGAGTACATAGAAGCAAACAAGCAAGTGAAGAAGAGCATTAGAGCCGACAAGCAGAAATACGTGGAAGAACTAGCAAAGATGGCAGGGAAGGCTGCAAGAGAAGGAAATATGAAACAGCTTTACGATACAACGAAGAAACTAGCGGGGAGAAATAGTAATCCAGAGAGACCAGTCAAAGACAAAGAAGGAAGACCGATCACTGAGATTCAGCAACAGCGGAACAGATAGGCAGAGTACTTCGAGGAACCCCTGAATAGGCCGGCTCCAATGAATCCACCGGACATCGAAGCGGCACACACAGATCTTCCTATAGATGTCAATCCACCAACGACGGAAGAAATCAGAATGGCCATCAGACAAATCAAGAGCGGGAAAGCAGCAGGATCAGACAATATACCAGATGAAGCACTGAAGTCAGACATCGAAGTAACTACAAACATGCTTCATCTTCTATTCAAGAAGATTTGGCAGGATGAACAAGTGCCGATGGACTGGAAAGAAGGACACCTCATCAAGATTCCAAAGAAAGGAGATCTGAGCAAGTGTGAAAATTACAGAGGCATCACACTACTGTCAGAATCAGGAAAAGTCTTTAACAGAGTGTTGCTGAACCGGATGAAAGACACAGTAGACGCCGAACTCCGAGATCAACAAGCTGGATTCCGTAAGGACCGGTCGTGCACAGACCAGATTGCGACACTACGGATCATTGTCGAACAATCAATTGAGTGGAACTCGTCAATCTACATCAACTTCATTGATTATGAGAAGGCATTTGACAGTGTAGATAGGAGAACGTTATGGAAACTTCTTCAACACTACGGAGTTCCTGAGAAGATTTTCAATATTATTCGGAACTCGAAGTAGTGCATGGAGGACAGCTGACAGATGCATTCTAAGTTAGGACCGGAGTAAGACAAGGCTGTCTACTCTCTCCGTTCCTTTTTCTTCTGCTGGTCGACTGGATTATGAAGACCTCGACATCTGAGGGAAAACACGGCATAAAATGGACAGCTCAGAACCATTTAGACGATTTAGACTTCGCATATGACCTAGCCCTTCTATCTCATACACACGAACAAATGCAGATAAAGACAGTCAGCGTAGCAGCAGTCTCTGCATCAGTAGGCCTCAACATACACAAGGGAAAAACCTAGGTCCTCAAATACAACACGGAGAACAGCAAGCCAATCAATCTTGATGGCGAAACTCTGGAAGTTGTAGAATCCTTCACACACCTGGGAAGCATCGTCGACAAACAATGAGGTTCAGATGCAGACGTAAATGCGAGTATTGGCAAAGCAAGGGCCGCATTCCTTCAATTAAACAACATATGGAACTCAAAACAACTTTCAACCAATATCAAAGTCAGAATCTTCAATACGAACTTCAAGGCAGTTCTACTGTACGGAGCTGAAACTTGGAGAAATACAACAACCACCATCAAGAAGGTACAAGTATTTATCAATAGCTGTCTACGCAAGATACTCAACATCCATTGGCCGGATACCATCAGCAACAGCCTTTTGTGGGAGAGAACCAACCAGCTTCCAGCGGAAGAGGAAATTAGGAAAAGACGATGGAAATGGATAGGACACACATTGAGGAAATCATCAAACTGCATTACGAGACAAGCGTTAACTTGGAATCCTGAAGGGAAGAAGAAAAGAGGAAGGCCAAAAAAATAGAAGCGGATGTGAAAAAGATGAATAAGAACTGAAAAGAGCTGGAAAGGATTACCCAGGACAGGGTTGGATGGAGAATGCTGGTGAGCGGCCTATGCTCCTTCACGAGGAGTAACAGGAGTAAGTAAGTAACTTTTATTAGTTCATAAAAACAAACAAAGCTCGATAAATCCCACCTTTTCATCTGTGTAATTGATTTTATTGAATTAATTCAATAAGAAAGCAAATAATTAGTTGGATTTCCTTTTGAAATCCATTCTAAAATATCATAGGGTATTTTAAGTTAATCTAGATAGATTGATTAAGATAAGATTAAAATGGTATGTCTACTTTCTATGTATAAACAATTATTGGATTATGTAATATGTATTATCTTATATGAGAAATCATTTTATCATCATAAATAAAATAAAAGATCTAGAAAGATGTGAAAAATATTGTTCGGATTAGTTTTTTTTTTTATTATCAAATGATTAAACTATCAATTATTTTAATAGGCGTCATTAAATACCTAAAAGAAAGTGTTTTAAAACATATGGAAATATCATCAAAACATTGTAACCAAGGTAATGTTATCAATTAGAAAATATGAATTACTAATTTTTAAATCAGTGATTAATGAATATTGTGCTCATCTTTAGCTATAAATATTTGTTATTCTATACTGTAAAGTATCGTGCATGAGTACTACAGAAGAATCTTATCCTGTTATTAAACAACCTTTTACGTAATCAAGAAATAGTTAATACTAATCATTAGTAATCACAGTTTCCATTGCTTAACTAAATAGTTGGAATATTGGTTAAATATAGTGTTATGATTAGCCTAATGAGAATTGTTTCAACTGTTGACAATGATAAAATGTAAAACCCACATCTGTAGCTAAAATATTATTAAGTTGATATAATGTTTTGATGAGGTTGAATACTTAACACGCTACATAATTTGGTTTAAAAGACACTAGTTATGCACATTAAAGCAAATTAGATTATAGGATGAATGGTATCTGAAGTGCAATGAATGTGTGACGTTGGAATGTTATTACAGAATTCGGAATAAACATGAGAAATATTTTTCTAATATATATTATAATTTCATTTTCAGAAATTTATGAACCTAAGTTTTTGATAGTTACTTAACTTGAAACGTTTATGATCTTTTTGAAATTCAATAATATTGAAAAGCTGCATATTGATTATTCACTAACTGCTGATTCATTCATGATTATGTAGGTATAATTCAGATGTATACACTATATACTCTCACAACTTCTTAAGAAATATTCTGATAATGAATATATTTCTTTTGATCTAATGTAAGGGAAGAAGCTCGATTGTCTTCATTAACAAAACACTAAACAACCTATATAGTCTGAAAATTACAATTAAAAAGTTTGGTGAGTGTATTCGAGATAATAAAAAAAATAACTGCTGAAAAACATTTCTTACTTTGACATGGACTTGTACCACAAGATAGAATTAGTCCTTTCACGATTGTAGGTATGTCAATCATCTCGAAAAATAGGTTAATAACTTTTTGTCAAGTCTTTGGAACCACCTAACATTCAAGCACAATGAACAAGATTTCAATTCATTTAAACTACTGGCCACAATACAACTCGATTGATATGATAAGATTGGAATTTATTATTAAACAATTACCATATTGGTTGCTAACTGATGATTGACTAGTATAAACATTACATTTCATATTTAAAAGTCATTATGTTTATTCGGAAATTTAATTTATTGAAAATTAAAAAATATCCGATATAGGATAGATTTTGAAAGACCCTGGTTGTCTTCATTTAGAAAATAGGCTAATTTTACCAAGTAAACTTAATTATGTGAATTGGGCAAACTCAGATAACTTTTCACATCCTTTGAGAAATATTTTAACCTAAGCAGAAAGAATTTCAGCATTATAAGTACCAGAGGAAAGGAATATTTAAATTGATGCATTAAATTCTTGTATTATTAAACGTTTAGAATGTTAGAAACTGTTATTTACACTGAATATTTTTGTTCTAAAGTCCTTGTAACTGCCAAGAGTTGAAAAGTATTCATTATTGTTAACTGTGGAATAGGTGAAATCGAATAGGGTAAAATTCCAACAAGATTAATTAATATCCAACAATAAAATAAGCCATAAGCACGGTATATTATCAAGTCAGAATCAGTTCAAATAATTTATCAGTCAAAAGCCTCAACAGTATTCAATGTTTCGATCACTAATTCCCCAAAATAAATAGTTTAGATATAAATCATTAAATGTTGGACTTGTTAGTTTTGATGAAATTAAATGTATTAGGGCTCAAAGTCAATCATCCATGTCATTTCTCTGTACTTCAAGGCACATAAAAGATTCTTCTTTCGTCCATTGGACAGTAAGCTTAGCAGTCTTATCATCGTCTTTCCATGTACAGAAACAAAAACTGTAAATTCTCTCTACTAATGCTATCCTCTTCTATATTAATTATTTGTCGGGTCTAAATACATTATCTGAGTACAACATTTATAGGAAATTGGTATCAGTATAATTAGATTTTGAACATATATACATCATCGAACCAAAAATATCTAAACTGTGACATATGAAGTCTATAATATTAGGATTGCTTTCACCTATAAAATTGGATTATCATAGAGTTATATCGGAAAACCAAATGAAGTTTGAAAGGTTGGATTTGAACTCATTGATGTAAAGATCTCCTGTTATTGTTCACACCTGAAGGTTTTTAATTTAATACTGTGTAGGTTTTTATATGCACACTGTTAAGACCTACTAAACTAGTTAAAATCATCTGCGTATTTTTCTTTGAATCTCAACGGTTCTTTAACTGATCTTCGACAACCTATTCATAAAACAAGGCTTTTAGTTTTATGAAGCGGAAGTGCTCAGATTGTAATTTTGTGTTTAAAGATTTAGATACTTTAGCAAAAATACTGATATCTTAAATGGATGAACATACATTTCATTAACAATATGGAAGCTAGTTTCAGCACTCAGTAACAAATTACAGAAGCTCCATATATAGTGATCAGTTTAGTTTAGTCTTCTTTTATCAAGGATGACGTTTAATGAATACCAAAACTGAATTGTGACTGCTTACCAAGATCATTTTAAAAGAAAATGAATTCTTTCTAATTATATATGGACTATTTTTCCCAAATTATTGTATGGATGAACATTTTATCAAATGTGATATCCAGAAGTGAACTGAATCAAGTATATGAACTTTTTCAGAAAACGGCTTTGATGTTGCTTTCATTTACAAGTCGATTATATCCTAAATACTTGCTAGTAGACGAACCTGTGATACTTTTATTCTCCCTATTTTAGACTTTTAAACTGATTATGCATTTATATTATTATTAATCTTCACATGGAGGCTTTAATCCTATACCCATCGTTCCAGACTTGAGTTAAGCACAGTGCTGAGTATCATGATAAAAATAGCCTTATGGATTAGTATTTAATGCAATTTTTAGGGAATTTGAGTCTTATTGAGAACATGAACAATGAGATATAGATTGATTTAGCTGATAAATTTCAGGAAATATGTGATATGGATTCCATTGATAGATTCTATCACAAATATCATCTGTCTTGTTTTTAAAGAATTAAGTTAGAGTATTTCGCTGATTTCAAAACTTATAGAAATTCTTCATACATTGTGTTGTGTATGTTTTATTCAACTATAAATTATTGATTTTATCCTGTATAGTTTTACTACAATAGGAGTAAAATTTGTACAGCAGTTTGTTTCATTGTGAACTGACTTTCATAGATACGAATAAGTAAGTTGCTTTCAACCCAGTATTTTTTTAAACCTGAAACCTACTAAATTATTTAAAAAACTTTTTTGATCACTTCATTGTGACCAATTTATTTACATTTAATAAGACGGACAAATTTTATTCATCAGGATGACCGTTTCAAAGTGGAAGTAGATAGCTAAAGAGTTTGATACTTTCATGAAATGATCAAGAGATAAACAGAACAAAGAATTATCAGTTTTGGGGTTGTGGAGATTATTAAGTTTTCGATTGAGATCATGAATCGACTGATGTTAGACCACCGTTGGAAACCTGTAAGCACTGGACGGTCATTTCGTCCTAGTATAGGACTCCTCAGCAGTGCGCATTCACGATCCCGCTCGCGTTCGCACGCGAGACTTAAGGCCCTGGGCTCGAATCCCGAGAGCGGGATCGTGAATGCGCACTGCTGAGGAGTTCCATACTAGGACGAAACGGCCGTCCAGTGCTTTCAGGTTTCTAACGGTGGTCTAACATCAGTCGATTCATGATCTCAATTGAGAACAAAGAATGTTATTACCAAGGTGTGACTTGATGATTTAGAATAATTTGAGCATTTGCTAGACTGTTAACAATAAAAATAATATGTTTGTCAAATAATTAAAGTGATCTTGACTGAAATAACGTAAAAATATTGACATAACTATACTTAAGATAGTAGATGGAGGTAGTCAGCAAGAAACCCTGGACCTAGGTTTCGTGCTATTTGGCACTCGTCAGTAAGATGTACCTGTAATCTTGAGGGAACTGACGCTCCCTGACGGATTCGATCCTGTGTCACCCAGCTTCACACTTAGAGATGTTACCATTAAGCCCAGGGTTCCTGTCGACTACCTCCAACCACCATTTTATCTCAACTCAGTGCACACAATGTCGAATCACCTAGAATAGTGACCACATTGCAACTTGGTCGATAGGATTCGATCTGCACTAAGAAGGACCTGACACATCTGATATTGATCACCATTCAGTGATCAATCAATTGTAAATAATTAAACCTAATTCGCTCTTTATTATGCTCAACATGTTCTACTTCGCATTCTGTGTACTATTTAAACTTGTGTTCAGTTAATTTGCTTGTTTTTAACTTTCTGAAGAGATGTCTCATACTAAGTCATGAAATGTCAGAAATTCAATTTTCCGTTCGACGGGACTTTACAAATAAATTATTTTATTGACGTTCGGCGATTCGAATTCTTTATGCCCAAAGATAGTAGCTGTTCGTCATTGTAAATGTAATGAAGCTGCGTAGTATATTTCTATTAACTAATTTCAAAAATTACTGATAAGAATCTGAATTCAGACTACTGAAGTCACTTGTATAACACTTAAAGCGATGATAATTGTGAAAAAAATGACTATACACGAAAATTCTCATCATCTACGTTTGGATGTTAGGTGATTCAAAGTAGCCAACAAAAAGCCAGGTTTATTATTACATTATACCTGCCAACAAGGTTTATCTACAACCCTGGAGGAAATTATATCCTCCGTGTATCACTCATTATCATTGACAGAGACATTACAGATTTAAGCTATTTGGGCCTTTGCTGGTCTACTGCTGAACTGAAACAGAATTCGGACAGTAATAAGAACTAGACATATGATGTTGACTTACACAATACTATAAGATCATGATGTATAAATTCCTAGAAAATATGTCAGTAACCCCCATGCAAAAGATGTACCTCAGTGTAAATTACCCAAACCTTTGTTTGTCTACTAAATTGTAATTTATTCATTGCAGATTGTTTTAAGAGAATTTGAATGCAGGTCATATTCAATAATTTTTATATAAATTAGCGATTATAAAACATTGCAACAGCTTAATGGATATAGACTGCCTTGAAGATCATCCAAATTCTCATCACTCAAAGAAATGAAACCGTAGCTTCCTTCTTTTGGTTCTAGGATCAGATCCTAATGTAGAAATGCTTTTTCTTACATTTTGGTTATATTATAACAGCAGTGCCGTACTATACATGCTCGCTTGTGATACTGTTTTATGCTACCAACTACTTTCATCAAAGAACTATGCTCTAGTGTAAGCCTATATTGTTTAGAGTCAACTCATAAAAAGTATTCAATCTCTAAAGTGTTTGAACAATGAGCATAAATGACCATACAACCAGAAATGCTATACTGTTACTATTATTTAAACTAGAAAAACTATGTTCACTTGGTGTTGTTTGCCTGTAACTTCCCACTGTTATTTAGGACAGCAATTGATCAGTCTCTTGTTGACATATGTGCATCCTGTGCGGATTGCCTTGATATTGACTTAATTCACAAGTATTCTAAGCAAAAATGGATAGTGGCTAGCAGTGGAATTCAAGACACGCGTTTCGTTCTATTTGGGATTCGTCGGGTGGATGTACCTGCATCCCAGAGTTGATTTCCACTCCGCGACTCGAACCTAATACCATTTACTTAAAACGCGCATCCTGTATTCCATTGCTAGCCACTATCCATCTTTGCTTATAGAAAAACTATGGTCTTGAAAGAATCATATAATTCAACTTTACGTATGTGTCGTTAATTCACAAAAATTATCATTTCCAAAAAAAGAATATACTCTTTGATGCCTCGTTTTTTGTTACTTGTAACAGTAATAACTATAAATAAAAACTAAAGCATTATTTATTAGAATCCAGACAGAGTGAAATGAAAAATAAGTTCGGGTGATTTATTTTGTCCATTTCTCATAAAATTCAGCAACAAATTTTCTGGTACTACTGTAAAATCTTAAACGTATGACAAACTTGTCTCCTACAGACAATAATACAACATATAAGTTCTCTAAACAATATTTATTTTTCTTATTTTTTGAAAGAAATAATTCAATGTAGTTTGACCAGTCCGTGATAAAGATATATGATATTTTTATTAAGGAAGAAAGTAGCGTCTATTATGTTCCCCAGCAATATATTTTTCTTTTACTCAACCGAGCCACTTATGTGTTACTATTCGCATCTCAAGAATGCACAGAAAATTGTTGTTTTTTTCACATTCGATATTTAAAGCTTGGAAACATGTACAACGTTGGCAATAAATTAAATAAAAACACTCAAACTACTTTCAAACACTTATAAGTAGCAATCTTAGTGTTGATCTTTATTGTCCCAGTGTGCTTATAAAATACAATGCTATTATTGTCATGTTGAAATTGTCGTTGAGTACGTGTTGCTAACTCGTAACATTATTATATATGAGTTGTAATTCCATGATGGTTACCTTTGGTTCAATTTTAAATTGGCAATAATTAGTTTACTTTGTACAATAAATTTAGTAATTTCCTTAAAAGTCACTTTCAAACTGTACACGGGTGTGGAGTTCAGCTTCGCTTGACAATATTGTAATTGTAATGAACTTCATATTGCTTTTGGGAAAATATTGCTGAAATTTTGGTCTTTTAAAAATGATGCCAACTTTCCAAATCTTTGTACCAATATTTTCAACTCTCTGAAGTTTGATTAGCCCTTTAGGTCAAGTGCTGTTCACAAAAACGTGATGACCCAATCTTCCACACCTTTAGTGTATATTTGAGATAGCATGAGTAGTGCGACACATATAAGTCCAAATAATCAAATAGAAATTGTAAATAACAATTAATTTTTAAGCAAAAAATGGAGTAAACTTAATAGCAAAGTTTTTTACCTAAAGCTAATGGATCAGTAACTTAAATTGAAGCTGACGGTAATACCTCTTAACTTTTCAGTCTATTGGAAATCCACAATATATTTACGGTTACAGTAGTTAGTCTTTTTAAGCATCACGTAAATTCTTTTTTCGTAAGTTTGGTTCAAATTCAATTTTATGCTTTTCTTCTATTGAATGTATTGTCATAACCGACCTATTTTTCATCTTAGATAAGTCATGTAAAGTTAACAGAATTTATTTCATACATTATTTGTGTTCTTTAACCGTGATATTTGACCAACTCAGTGATAATCCTTCTAAATATATGGCGTTACATTTAGTGCATTCTATTTCAATAAATACAGTTTCCTCGTTATCCATTTAGCATCCTTTTTTTCAGTTTCCGTTAATACTGAAAGTTGAATGTAACTAATGCGAAAATCAAGTTTTCTATCATTTCTACTTTGTATGATGATATTTTACCAAAATAGATGACATGAAACTATACTTAAATTAAAGTATTTAAAGGTAAGTCAAGGATCAAGTGTATTCATTGAATCAGTCATAAAATGAAATATCAATTTTCCCTATGAAGGTATACCAGTGAAATATCACAAATATTATAAACATACTGAAATCTAAGTGAAAATCCAAAATAAACATCGAAACAAGTTCCCCAGTCACATTAATCTATAAAGACTAAAACTATGCTATTCATCATAATTATTAATATCACCAAAAATTGCAAACACTTTTAGAACTGTACAAGCTATCAGAAATCTACAAGACAAATATGTCATTAAAACTTCCTGAGAACTTGTAGATTTACTGACCAATAAACTGGAATAATACCTATTCAAGACTAAATAAACATGAAAAATGGAATATAACTAATTCACATCGAATAGGAAGAAATAACAGAGAATCTTAGTATTTAATATTTTAGAAAAAGATTTATAGTTAAAATAGATGCTTTTCATGATGTTATGTTCTTCAATTTTGACTGTATGATTGTAAAAGTTTTATTTTCGTCCTGGACACTACCGTTAATAGCTGATAATAACGCAACACCGACTGATATATTAGTGTTTGCTCGTAATATTTACTGTGAGATACAACACATAGCAATATAATTTCAAATTCTATCATTGGTTTTAAGATTATAAATTCAACAGTTCACTGGGAATATTGCTGAGGTTTATGAATGGTGTTATCATGAAACGAGATAGTCTGAAGGAACTTTCAATTACAAAAATGAGATCGAGTATGAAGGTTGAAAATCAACATTTCTTACTAGCTTTACTGTATTACACTAATAAATTTAAATGTAGTTTTTGAACATTTACAAGTATTGATTTATGCTATCATTCTCTATCGTTCATAAAAGTCAGAATAACATTAATTGAATTTGTAGTTTGGTATCTTATTTGCTTTAGTTATTAAGATGATGATTGAATACATAGGTCTCACAAACTAAGCGCTCATTATTTGCATGGATAACTATTCAATGGAGTTGACTCAAAATTTGCTTATCAAACAAATCGGAAATCATTTTCTCTAGCAATAACGAGTAGTGAACTTATCAAGCTATGCTTGCCACGCAAGTCACTTGATTTGTGTGTGGGCTGTGATGCTGCCCGGATACCCAGACCGAAGCAGGTGGTTTTCTTAGGGGGCCACATCCAGAGCCTTTGACCTGAAAGTCTGATCCACAAGGCAGTGGAGCAACATAAGCAAACGCAGTTCCATGGTAGCCGGTGACCAACTATTGGTTCATACGCCATTTATCCTTTCAGGATCCTGAGGCCCATGTGCACCATTAGTTTGGAATCAAGGTTTTCCAACTCCCCTAAGTGGATCCTCTATATCCACCAACCCGGCTAAAGCGCCAGACATTCGCTTTTCGTGCTCTCAATTTCGTAAACAACTTTCTCGCCGCGAGAAGGCAGTGAGTAAGACTTCCCTAGCAGTGGCTGTATACTCATAGCCATGTGAGAGCACTTCGGAAGGGAGAGCTAACCCTCCTCACCCTCAGTCGTACCAGGGCATTCGAAGGCACATCCATAACTAACTGACATATTCACTTACCATTATTTTTCTTGTTTTATTGAATAGTTTCAGAAAATAAACCAACAGCTAAGTGGCAAACATTTTAAAAAGTTAGCCATAATTTTAATCAAGTGATACATTATCAACCATCAAAATCACAGAAGTTAACATAGATCACTTAAATATCATATAAAAGTCAGTAGTATAACTGTAATTTTAAAAAATCAGTCAATTTTATTATTTGAATTAGTGAATCTTAGGTGTTTACCACTTTCTGAGAATGTTCGTTATATAACAAGGATAATTTGCTATAAAGACATTTATTTGTATTTGGTATGATTCATTTATATGTACAAGAAAGACTATTTTATTCAACTGAAACAAACTGGTAATTATATCAATCTGATTATACTACAAAAAATATCCGATTACTAAAAGCATAACTTTTTACAAATGCTTGGAACTTTACTGGTATACAATAAATATGATAAGAGTAGACAACAGCATAGAAATCGTCAACAATTATACCAATCATACTTATATTATGGTAATACTAAACGATGTCCATTATATAATCAACAAATAACTCCTATAGAATAACTGAAAGAACTACCATTCTCTAAATTAAATGATCACACTTCTCACAGAACATATCCACCTATGATAACCAAACGTACAAGCAGCTAAAGGATTGTCTTATGCCAAGTATTCTTATCGTCAAATATATGATATATTATTTGTAGACATCCACAAGTCAGCTAAAACGTAGAACCAGGTGCATATATTCATTGGTTCAAGTTGCCACACCTCATCAGCACAACAAGATGATCACTGAATTCATAGAAGTAGTTAATTCAATGGTAGTAAGAAGAGATTGCAATTGATAAATTTTCAACTGTTAAAATTCAAGTACATTTTCAACATTGAAATCTAATAAAACAAAGACAAAAAATCTTACACAGTCTGAAGGTGCTTTACAAAAAAAGAATAATATAATTGATAAGTTGAAAATTAATTATGATGATTAGGAGTAATTGAATTATAGTATGAACTAAGAATCTTAGAAATAACGCAATTGAATCAAGAAGTACTACACAAGCACTAACGAATGTACTGTATTTAGAATTCGAAATCAAACATTCAACAAGTACAAAGGAGTCATTAGTTCATTCAAACACCACATCCGCCACAGCTTAAATTAGAGTCTAAGTGTCTGTAATCAATTGTACGTCTTCTCCTCAAGTTCATGTTGTGTCTGTCCGACAATGTATTGGATAAAGACTCTGTATTATCTAGAATGCACTCATTAGTATTAGAATTAACAACTGAAATCGGAACAGACTCACCTGGTTCCTGGAATTGTATTTGATCAACATGTCGATTGTGTGTACTTAAGTCATTGATATCTAGAAGTCGCACCATAGATTTCCCGACATTCTTCAGAACAATCCCCGTGGATGGTCGAAGATCATTGCCACGATAATACGTAACTTCTGCAGACTCCAAACATCTCATATTCGACCGAAGAATTCTTCCTTTTAATAGTTTTGATGGGGTCTCTTTCGTCACCGAATGTCTGGCATTTCTATATTGCAGTGGGAAGGTATCTACTCCCCTCTCCAGCTCATTAAATGTTGAGGCAGCAATAGAATCAATGGCAGATTTTAACGTCCTGACAAAATTTTCTGCCTGACCATTGGAACAAGGATGTCTGGGAGCAGTAAACAGATGTTTGCACCCCATACCATTTAACCAGGTAGTGACTGCATCTGCAGCAAAATGAGAGCCGTTATCAGTCACTAACACCATTGAAACCCCTTCTCGACTAAACACCTTTCTTAATGCTTGAATTGTGAAGTCAGAATTTGGTGAAGTTGGGAAAAAAACTTCAGGCCACTTTGAAAAAGAATCAATAACTACAAGCGCATAGTATTTGCCAAGAAACGGACCACAATAGTCTGCATGAATTCTCTGCCAGGCCTCAGACGATACTGGCCATGGAGTCCACGTCGAATCCTGATTTTTCAGCTTACGACACTTTTCACAATTGTTTGCTGTACGACAAATATCTGCATTTATCTCTGACCGCCAACATGTGAGCCTCGCCAATGGCTTCATTTTTTCAACACCTAAATGTCGACTATGAAGATCTTCTAGGACAGATTTACGCAATGAAGGAGGAATAACAACACGACCATTTAAACACAAAATACCATCAGGAGTAGTAGATAGCTCATCCCGCTTTGAAAAATAGATAGGAAATCTACGTTTCAAATTAGCATTCCAACCTTTCCGTATAGCATTAATTATACATCCAAAGTATTTACGAGTTTCTCCAATGAGATCTGGACGTTTCACTGGTAAAGGTTGCACTAACAGACAGTATGAAGTATTTACAGGTTTATCTTGTAATGACTGTTGAGAAATGTAGTCAACATGTTGAATTTGTTTGGCACTCCTGTGCTGAACCGTATAGTCATAGGCACTCAAAGCAATACTCCATCGTTGAACCATAGCAGCTGAGGAACGTGCTAAGGATTTTTCAGGATGATAAATAAACTTTAAAGCCTCATGATCAGTAACAATAGTGAATTTCTTTCCGAATAAATATCTATGAAGTCTTTTAACAGCCCAAAACACAGCTAATGCTTCTCGCTGAGTCTGTGAATAACCTTGTTCAGTAACAGTAAGTTTGCATGAAACACAAATAACTGGTCTAGCCTCCTGTTCCAAAACTGCGCCAATACCCACAGGTGATGCATCAGTGAAAAGCACAGACTGTACACTAGGGGAGTAAGTTCGAAGAACAGCATCACTGAAGAAACTTTAGTAGACTACGTAAGCATGACTCTTGTTCCTCACCCCATTTAAATGAATTGGATGTCAAAATATTAAATAAACAATTTGCACGACAAGAAAAATTAGGAATAAAACGGGAATAGTATTGAAGAGCACCCACGAGTGAACGTAGTTCTGTAAGATTTTTTGGAGACGGTGCATTTGTCAGTGGAGCTAGTCGTTTCATATCTGGTCTAAAACCATTACCATCAACTAGGTATCCAAGACATTCAAAACTAGATACACTAAATGAACATTTATTAGGATTCACTGTAATATTCTTCTCAATTATACGACGCAATAAGTCTCTGGTCATGAACTACCTTATCAGAACCATGGACAATGAGATCATTTTGATAAACTTCAACACCTTCAAGATCACTAACCACCTTATTCATAACTTCCTGAAATATGGCTGGAGAACAACTTAGACCAAATGGAAGGAAATTGTATTTGAACAGACCAAAAGGAGTATTAATTGTCGTCAAAATAGATGAGGATTGATCTAAAGGGATTTGAAGATAAGCATCTTTTAGGTCAACTTTCGAGAACACTTTAGAACCATGAAGTCGATTTAGAATATCTTCAGCCTCCATCGTCGTGCATGTTTGCTTCAACAAACGGAAGTTCAGTGTTATTCTGTAGTCTCCACATATTCTAGGAGTCTTGCCGTCCGATTTCAGTGGCGTAACAATAGGACTACCCCATGCTGAAGACTGAATCGGTTCAATTATGCCTTTTGCACACAAATCGTTTAATGTTTTATGTACTGCATCTCAAAGACCATAAGGAATTATTCGTCTTTTAAGAAAGACTGGATCACTCTGTACTTGAAGTTTTATAGGCTGAATTTTCATACCTCCACTGCACTTAGCACACGTGGCTATCAAATCTTTAAGTAAAGCATCAGAATTCTCTTTAGAAACTAGGAAAGACAACTCCACTTTAAGCCTTTTCAAACTCCTTAAGCCCAGTATTGACAGTCCTGTTTCGCTAACTAAAAATTAACAAGGTATGTATGAAGAATTATCATCTCTTATTAGCAATTCACAACATCCTCGTATAGGCAGTCTGTGTCCAGTAATCCCCAATATTGATACCTCAGTGAGTCAAACCACAACGTTAGGATCTAGAGATTTCAAGTTCTTGAATGAAATAATGGACTCTATGCTGCCTGTGTCCACAATAAAGTCATGACATGAACCATGAGATGTATATAATCGCTTTTGAATATGAGTATTACCTTTCGAAATGGTAGACAAAGATAAATTATCATTAGGAACAGCTGAATTATTGGGATCTAAATTACAGGATTTAGTACTACTTGAGGCAAAATGAACAGTAGCTTTGCATACTGTTTGAATGTGTCCTATCTTATCACATCTAAAGCATTTATCATTACGAAATGCACATGAATTACGAGAATGAAGTTTTCCACATGATAAACATTTGCCAAACTTGGTCTCACCTTTGTAATTCCTTGTTGAAACACTTTTCATATTTACACGAGAATAGGAGCCACTGTTAAACGAACGCAATTTTGATTGACCCTGAGATTGTATTCCATCATGACGACTAAGCAGAGTATTAGAAATATTCATCGACTGGATATCAAGTTCATTCACTGCCTCGTAGTTAATACACGCAGTTCTAACATCTTGAAAGGAACAGTTGGGCATTCTTAACAGCTCTCTTTCCGAACCCGGTATGTTGATTCCTACGATTAATCGGTCTCTCAGTTGCACATGAAGTTGATCACCGAAATTACATTTGGCAGCTTGTTTCTGCAATTCAAGGATGAATTCCTTAACCTTTTGGTCATTTCGACGAGTCATCTTATGAAATTTTGCCCTTTCACGGCATTCAAAACTAGTGCACTTTACATAATTTAATAATAACTCCTTAATGGTAGCATAAGGAAGTGAGATAGGCTTTTTTGGGTATGTCAAAGTTTTCAATAAGCTGTATGCTCCTTTTTCGATGAATGTCAGGAAATGTGCCACTATTTTATCACCTTTAACATTCTTGGTCATGCTCCAAATTTCAAAACTTTCTAAATAATCCTCAAAAGATTCAGAAGTTGAATGAATATCTAACTGTTCCAACGCAGGCTCCATCGCGACGCCTATATGATTGAATTACAGTATGAACTAAGAATCCCAGGTGTTATGATTTGATGTCCGGCTTACGATCACGTGACTTATACACCAATCAGAATACGGCTTATACGAATATTCGCACTATGACAGGGCCAATGACGTTCAACCGGTCTGAGCAGTCTAGCGTCCTATTGGGTCCTACGTCCTTCTAACCTGTCCTCTTGAGTCCAGAACACAAAAGCAGCTTCCGAATCAACCAAATCATTTATTTCAGACATACTCGGTTTATATATCAATCAGGCAGACCACAACGTACCATAAAATAGAAAATAACATATGTACGCAAATAGGCCAAAAAGTGGCTGTGAATGTGGGAGACAGGTTATAACTCAAGAATAATAAATCGTATAGTAATAATAAGTGGAATATAAATACACATAATGTAATTCTTGAATAATTATACAATAAGAATATTTATAGAATATTTGTCCATTAATAGTCCTCAAAAGTTACCTGTAGTTTAATCTTCACTGGTATATAACACCTCCCTTTTTTTTTGAAGCATTAGAGATAATAACGATCCTTAGGATTTATTTTTATTCGATTAGGTTTCCGCCTGATACGCTGCGACCTCCTGGGGAGTGTTGTATGTGTCCTGTTATTTTTCGGGTCATTTTTAATTTCATTATCCGACTCAGTTAATATATTTATTGGTATACTCGACTTTATATCATTTCCTGTCTCCCGCTCCTGTCTGGTTGGCTGCATCTGGTTTGCGTGTCGCACCCATATCTTTCGTCCAACTTTTACTTCATAGATAACCTTCCCTTTTCTTCGTATTATGCTGCCAAACTTCCAGGTTGGCTTTACTCCCGCGAAATCTCTTGCTATTACGGCTTGTCCCACCTTAAAGCTTCTGGGCAATGCACCATGTCGCTTGTTGAATTGCTGTTCCATTCGTTTGTTCTTGCGGAGTTTGGCTGTAGGTTTTGGTTTCATTTGCTCTATAGGTATTCTTATCTTTCTCCCAAAAATTGCTTCTGCTGGACTTTCTTGATTATTTGTTGTTGGGTTGGGTGTTGCTCTGTAGGTTTGTAGAAATCTTTGGATAATCTCTTCTATTTCCCCTTCTCCTTCGGCTTTAAGCAGTGCTCTTTTAAACGTATCGACGAACCTCTCCACTAGACCA
This sequence comes from Schistosoma spindalis, assembly GCA_946903255.1. NCBI lineage: Eukaryota > Metazoa > Platyhelminthes > Trematoda > Strigeidida > Schistosomatidae > Schistosoma > Schistosoma spindalis. The sequence goes on along the minus strand of OX336420.1, from coordinate 34,472,000 downwards.
TTTGACTGCGGATGGTATGGGGGTGTCTTTATATGCCTGACGGTGTTTGCGACACAGAACTTCGAGAATTCAGCAGAGGTAAACTGTGGTCCATTATCAGACACCAGTACATCTGGACACCCAAAGCAACTGAATACTTGTCTCAGTTTTTCGATAGTAGCTTTTGTCGAAAGAGACTTCATGCAGTGGATCTCTGGCCATTTTGAGAAGGCATCAACAATCACCAAGTACTGTTTCCCGTTTATGGGACCTGCGAAATCCACATGTACTCTCGACCACGGATTTTCCGGTGTCCCCCAACTCTGCATTTCTGTCTTGCGAGGGGCTTTGATAGCTTTTGCACACGCGGAACATCTCTCAACATAGTCTTTGATCTGAGCGTCAATATTCGGCCAATATACATACCCACGTGCAAGTGCCTTCATCCGTGCTATCCCTGGGTGTGCAGCATGCAGTTCTGACATCACCTTACGGCGTAAGTTTGAAGGTACAATTACTCGATTTCCAAACATCAAGCACCCATCCACAAGTGATAGAGAATTTCGACGGTGAGAATACTGTTCAATATTTTTGTTGTCTATATGGGTAGGCCAACCATGTTCGAGGTATCGAATAATCTGCCTCAGCTCATCGTCTTCTTGAGTGTGGTGTTTAATGTCTTCAGAGGATAACGGTGTTGCTTTTATGGCAACTTGTAGCATATGATGAACATCATTTTCCAACGATATCGTCGCGATAATAGAATCTTCGCTTTCTTGCTTCTGATTAGCAATTAATCTGGATAAAGCATCAGCTTGTCCAAACTTTTCAGTTGATTTATATAGGATTTGGAAATCGTAAGCAAGCAACGTAATAGCCCAGCGTTGTAATCGATTCGCTGTATATGCAAGAATACCTGACTTCGATCCAAATATAGATAAAAGCGGCTTGTGGTCCGTTAAGAGAGTAAATCGACGACCATAAATCATTTTATGGAATTTCTTTACTGCAAAAACTAAAGCTAGTCCTTCCTTCTCAATCTGACTATATTTTCGCTCAGCTGAGTTAAGAGTTCGGGATACATGAGCAATTGGCTTTTCTTTACCATCAGGAAAATGATGGCTGATAACAGCTCCAATTCCATAGTTTGAAGCATCGGCGGCTACAATTATTTCAAGCTTAGGATTATAATGAGTCAGCAACAATTTAGAAGATAAAATCCTTTTTATTTCATCGAAAGAATCTTGACATTCCTTTGTCCAGTTCCATGTTGCATTAGCCATTAAGAGTTGATTTAACGGATGTCGTAATTTATACATATAGGGTACGAACATACTATAATAACCAATCATCCCCAAAAATGAGCGAAGGGTTGTAACCTCAGTCGGTCTGGGCATATTTTTGATGGCATTAATATTATCTGGATCTGGTCGACGACCATTTTTATCAAATATATATCCAAGGTACTTGACAGACTCGAGCTGAAGTTCACACTTTTCTTTTTGTAACTGAAAACCGGCTTGTGATATTTTTGTGAGCACCACATCTAACCGACCCATTAATTCCTGCACAGAAGAGCCAACAACTATAATGTCATCCAAATAAACTGCTACAGCTTCGACGTTAGACACCATAGTATCCATTATTTGCTGGAAAATTGCTGGGGCTGGCTTAACACCAAACGGTAATCGGTTAAACCGATAGAGTCCGCGGTGGGTATTAATGGTTAATAACTCCTTTGAATCTTCGTCAACTTCTACTTGTAAATAAGCTTCAGACAAATCAAGTTTAGAAAAATAACGTCCACCGTTCAGTTTAATAAATAAATCCTCTGGCAGAGGTAATGGGTATGAATGACTTTGTAGAGCGTTATTTAGTCCTGTTGAAAAATCTGCACAGAGGCGAATAGCTCCGTTCGCTTTCTGAACCACTACAATTGGTGCTGCCCATGCCGAATAATTGATAGGTTGTATAACACCGAGCTTCTCTAGTCGGTCTAATTCTTTGTCGACTTTGTCAATAGCAGCATATGGGACTTGACGTTTTGGACGGAAAACAGGTTTTGCATCCTGTCGTAAGTATAATTTCGCCTTCTCAATTGTGCAGCATCCCAGTTTATTCTGGAACAAGTTTTTATGCTTCTGCAAAAGATCTTCTATCGTTACCACTTTCTTAGTTACATGGACTGTGGGTGGATCGCTAGGATTATTTGCGCTTTTCATCGAACATATTTCACTTAATGGTACATTCCATAAATTTAGTTTATCTATCCAGTCTATACCAATAAGATCTAATTCATGTCTGTTCGTTAAGTAACAATTTCCTGTAAAGTAATTACCTCTGAATTTAACAGAACATTTTATCATTCCAACAAGTTTTAATATATCTCCGGACGCATTCCGTGCAGTGTGCTCTGTTGGTAATACTTTCGGACACCCAATTAAATCCCACGTTCGTTTCGAGATCAGTGTGATATCGGACGCTGTGTCCAATTGCAATCGAACAAGAACACCATTAACCATTAATTCCACATATCTTCTTTTATCAGCTACGCTTAGAGCCAGTGTGGAATATATACTGTTTATATACTTATTTTGGTACTGGTGAGGACGCCTGGTTTGTTTCGATCTCAAACTTTCTTTGGTTCGGCAGACTGTTTCTTTGTGGCCAACTTTATTGCATATAGTGCATTTATGATTTTTAAACCGACAAAATCTTGAGAAATGCCACGCACCACAATACCAACATTTAGACGCAGGTTTAGGAGTTTTCGAGTGATATTTATGACTTTTGGTGCTATTTTGTCTTTGACTTGTCTTGACAGCATGAACAGAATTTGATGGCGCTGCACTTTTAGTTTCCAGCATAGCTGTATCTTGTTTTAAGTTTATTAATCGTTGACATTCAGTGGTGATAGTTTGTAACGTCATTTCATCATCATGTTCCATACGGGATAACAATTTCATGCGAAAATCAGCATCAACAGGAGAGTTTAGACCAGAAATGAATAATAAACATTTAAATTGATCACTGGTTAATACATTTAATTTAAATCGTTCTGCTTGCAAATTTACTCTTCCGGCGTACGTAGTGTAATCTTCATCAGCCTCTTTAGTCAGCTGTAGACAATTATACCGGATACGGAACAAGGACGCCTGTTCAAAAAACATTTTATTTAGGATGTTAACAGTTTCTTCGAAACTAACTTCTCGTGGGTGTTTAGGCAGGATATGGTTTTTATACTTTTGGTGCTCGTTGGGACCAAGCTTCTGTAAGAGCAGCCGGACTTTCTTTGCGTCATCCATAGCAGCAAATTCCACTCGGAAAATATCTTCGATTCTGCCAAACCATGCTTCAAAAGTGTGACCATTGTCTGCATCAAATATAAATTCCGAAACTGGATTAAGATATGACTCGATACTTTTATGTTCTGGATTATCTTGTTGAATAGATAGCTTCCCCAAAAGTGTTTCTAGCAGTTTCTGTTGAGAAGCTAGAATTTGCTGTTGTTGTTGCTGCTGCTGTTGTTGAAATTCTTGTTGCTGGTGCTGCTGCTGCTGTAATAATAACTGCAACTGTTCAAAAGAAATCGCCATATATTTATTTTTTTTTACTGCTAATAATAATAATTCCAAAAAAAAATATCACCGGCAATTATTACAGATTATTTCTTTTCAAGATCTGAGTCACCAATTGTTGCATTATTTTTTTCGTGACAAAATCCCCGTCGCCAATTTGTTATGATTTGATGTCCGGCTTACGATCACGTGACTTATACACCAATCAGAATACGGCTTATACGAATATTCGCACTATGACAGGGCCAATGACGTTCAACCGGTCTGAGCAGTCTAGCGTCCTATTGGGTCCTACGTCCTTCTAACCTGTCCTCTTGAGTCCAGAACACAAAAGCAGCTTCCGAATCAACCAAATCATTTATTTCAGACATACTCGGTTTATATATCAATCAGGCAGACCACAACGTACCATAAAATAGAAAATAACATATGTACGCAAATAGGCCAAAAAGTGGCTGTGAATGTGGGAGACAGGTTATAACTCAAGAATAATAAATCGTATAGTAATAATCTATGGGTCAAAATAAAGCTTATAATAAGTGGAATATAAATACACATAATGTAATTCTTGAATAATTATACAATAAGAATATTTATAGAATATTTGTCCATTAATAGTCCTCAAAAGTTACCTGTAGTTTAATCTTCACTGGTATATAACACCAGGGATAACGCAATTGAATCAAGAAGTACTACACAAGCACTAACGAATGTACTGTATTTAGAATTCGAAATCAAACATTCAACAAGTACAAAGGAGTCATTAGTTCATTCAAACACCACATCCGCCACAGCTTAAATTAGAGTCTAAGTGTCTGTAATCAATTGTACGTCTTCTCCTCAAGTTCATGTTGTGTCTGTCCGACAATGTATTGGATAAAGACTCTGTATTATCTAGAATGCACTCATTAGTATTAGAATTAACAACTGAAATCGGAACAGACTCACCTGGTTCCTGGAATTGTATTTGATCAACATGTCGATTGTGTGTACTTAAGTCATTGATATCTAGAAGTCGCACCATAGATTTCCCGAAATTCGAAATCAAGCATTCAACAAGTACAAAGGAGTCATTAGTTCATTCAAACACCACATAATTCATTGTATGAAATGATTAAAGTAAATAAAGATAATAATGAAGCTCTAATGATGAACAATTATACAGATACGACAACGATAAATCATTATAAAGATCAGGTTGTTGATGCACATAATCAGAATAAAATTGTTGCATCAATTTCAAAAGAATTTCTTACAGTTTGGCGACATTTACATAACCTTGTGTTTAATACATTATTTGACTCAGATCAAGAAATCCGCCTATCGATTGATGATGGAATATCACAATCCGATTATTTTTAATCACAGATACCAGAGCAGCATCATCAAGTCAATTTGTCAAATTTCAAGGATATAGTTAGTGATAAATCGAGAGAAACTATTCCTAATAATGAATCATAATCGAAAGAGCATTAAGATAGGAGAAATTTATGCGAGCTGAACAAATTTAGCTCAGTCATTGTACTAAAAGATATAGTCAGTAATTAGCATCCACAACCTGGAACAAAAGTCACAATACCTCCACTAGTTGTCACAGTTGGTTTATTTGAATCACTATCAGATGGTCAGGTGGCTGGACTCTTAATACATGAAATATGTTCATGATCAGCATATCCGTCAGAACACCTTGTGATAGTGTAGCGTGGTGTGGGGTGTAGCTTGACTATGAACACCACTACCAGACTGCGTGCCAATAGACCAATAAGATTCTGGTAGGCCAAAAATCAGAAGGCAGATGATAGTAGTAGTTGTATTATATTTGTTGGCAATCTCGTGGTATCGAAAGAATACCGAGATCGTGCCAAAGGAGTACAGGTACGTGCGTACTCGAAAACCGCGTAGAAGCAATGGAATACAATGGAAGACTAAAATGGTTGTTATTAGCACAGTTAAACAAACGAGCACAGTAAAACAGTCACTGGTACAATTGGTTAAAATAATAATTGTTTTCATCGAACCAATCGCGTTCTGTTGACAAATGTGGGATGCGAACCAGAAAACGCTGCAGACGTAGGACGAAACCACGTTGAGCCAAGAAACCGAAAGCGACCATAACGGCCGAGCGTATGCCAGACGAATTCGAGACCAGATAATCGACTGAGTGCGTTGACTAGAGCATGGGTGGCCAAACCAGCTTTTGCCAAAGTTGACTGAAGTCGACGTTACCAAACGGGCGATGGTCGGAGGCGTGGGCTCAGGATCCAAAAAAGCAAAAAAAAGAAAAGGGTAGCATGCGTGTAGTATAGGAATAATCCTACACCGTATCTGTTATTGACTGTGGGTTTAGTCGCGAAAGCGTACGGGTAATCGTACTTGGCGACCGGAACGTGAGACGGTAGTCTCGTTCGTACTTCGTGAGCCTGCGATCTCATCCGAGGTCAAGGGCGGCGTGGTCTGCTGATCTGGACGTGAGACGGAAGCCTCGTCCGTAGATGGTGCAGATGACGCGTGCTGTTGACCGGGACGTGAGAACGAGGTCTTTGATGTATCTAGCGTGGGATCCGAGGTTTGATAGGTCTAGCATTGAGTCTCAAGTTATCGGGTAGGGCACTGTCATCGACGTGTGCTGGTTTGAGACGATCAATGCTGACGATCTCGACGCGGCCGTGTCGATCAACCTTGAAGGTCTTTTCGTGACGAGAGATCACGTGAAAAGGGCCTTCGTAAGGCTGTTGCAAAGGTCTGCGTACCGAATCTACTCGTATGAAAACATGTGAACAGGTAGATAACTCTCGAGTTGACACCGGAGACAGCGTTCGCATAAATGCAGACAGTCGATGGACGTAGTCTGATTCACCGAAATCATTACTGCTCCGTGATGTGAAGAATTCCCCAGGCAGACGCAATGTCGTGCCGTATACAAGTTCAGCGGCTGAACATTGAATATCTGCCTACAAACTCGTTCTGATACCTAAGAGAACGAGCGGTAAGGTTTCGTACCAATTGTCGTTTTCGTGTGCTCAAAGAGCACTTTTAAGTTGTCGATGAAACCTTTCGACTAAACCGTTCGATGCTGGATGGTAGGCGGTAGTGCGTATGCGTTCCGTACCAAGCAGCCGGGTCAGTGAGGAGAATAATGCGGACTCAAATTGTTGTCCTCGGTCAGTCGTGACAGTCGAGGGACAACCGTACAATGCTATCCATCATTCTACGAAGCGGTGAGCAACTGTTTCCGCCGTAATAGATGTGATGGGAATAGCTTCGGGCCATCTTGTAAAACGGTCAATGCACGTGAGTATGTGATCATACCCATGCGATGGTGGCAATGGTCCTACAATGTCTATATGAACGTGATCAAAGAGAGCATCAGGCGTAGCGAACGTGCCAATTCGGGCAGCTACGTGCCTATGCACTTTTGATCGTTGACACTGTAAGCATTGCTTTACCCACATACGAACATCTTTATTCATGGACGGCCGGATGTATCGTGCGGCAATGAGACGTAATGTGTCTGCGATACCTGGATGAGACAATCCGTGAAGGGCATCGAAGACGAGACGGCGATAGGTATAGGGTACGATGGGTCGAGGAAGACCGGTAGAAATATCACATGGGATAGTACCTGAGCTAGTAGCTAGGGGTACTTCCTGACACTGAAGGGACGAAGATTGTGGAGCTTCTGTACAGACAGGATCGTTTGCTTGCGCGGTGGCCATAGCAGGAAGATCGAGCACCGGTAAAGTAACTGCATTCGTCTGGATACGTGATAGAGCATCGGCAACATAGTTCGACTCGCCTTTAATGTGACGAAGGTCTGTCGTGAACTGTGAGATATAGTCCAAATGTCTGCACTCTCGTGGTGAGTAGCGGTCAGGGCATACGTTAAGGGCTTATGGTCGGTGAAAAAATGAATTGACGTCCTTCTACTGTGTGCCGGAATTGTTTGATGGCGCAGTAGGCTGCTAGCAGCTCGTGACCAAAAGCGCTATATCTCGTCTCCGTGGGAGTAAGACATCGTGAGAAAAATTCAAGCGGTTGCCAACTACCGGATATATTCTGTTGCATGACGGCTCCTATAGCGAAATCTGATGCATCAACCGCTATACTAAGCGTGGCTGATGGGTCAGGATGAGCGAGAAGTGTAACTTCAGCGAAAGCCGTTTTGATCTCTGAGAATGCAGTACGTGCGGTATCGTTCAATTATAATTTGCGTGGATTACCGCGTAGTAAATCGGTCAATGATCGTAACGGTTCTGCCGCGTGAGGGATGAAACGTCGGTAGAAGTTAACCAAACCGAGAAAAGCCTTCAGTTCCTTGATTGAGTACGGCACGTTGTACTCCTTGATTGCTCAAACTTTGTCCTCGCAAGGCAGAATACCCTCTTGTCTGATGATGTGACCCAGAAATATTATTTCTGATTTACCCAATTCACATTTCTCTGGGTTGACTACTATTCCATTATCCGAAAGACGTTGGAATAATAGCGTAAGGTGTTGATAATGTTCATCTACGTTTGATGATGCGATCAGCAGTTCATCAATATAGACGTGAACAAAATCCAAGTCTCGTACTGTGCTATCGATAAACCTTTGGAAAGTTAGAGCAGCATTCCGTAATCCAAATGGCATTCGTAGGAACTCAAACAGAACGAATGGAGTCGTGATAGCAGTTTTTTCGATGTCTTCAAGAGCGACTGGGATCTGGTGATATGCTCGTACCAGATCGATTTTAGAAAAGATAGTCGTGCCCTTGAGCGATGCCGTGATGTCGTGTATGTGGGGGATGGGGTAGCTATCAAAGCGCGTAACTACGTTTAATGCTCGGTAGTCGCCGCATGGTCTCCAACTAACCCCATCCTTTTTGCGCACCATGTGTAAAGGAGAGGCCCAAGGACTGTGAGAAGGACGAATAATACCAGCAGATAGTAAATTGTCAAACTCACGTTTAGCGAAGGCTAATTTGTCCGGTGCCAGTCGGCGTGGTCTTGCCGTGACTGGTGGTCCGAGGGTGACTATGTGGTGTACCACACGATTGGTCACCGATGAAATCTCCTCGAGTGGTTTAGTTATTCTGGGGAATTTCTCGAGTAAGGCGTGGAATTTATCGTCACGCGAATAAAAAGTGCCGAGGATTCGGTACGCGTACATCGGAGTCTATTATATTAATACTATACTTATCGTCATCCGTCATGTCGAGTATTTTATATATTAAAAATTAATATGAAAATATATGACAGACGTGGATAGATAAAACAATAGACTCACCGAATTGCCTTCTTTGGAAGATTTGACCGAGGTTGAGACGTGTTCCAAGATTTGGCAAACCAATTGTAGCGTGGTGTCGGGTTGAGCTTGACTATGAACACCACTACCAGACTACGTGCCAATAGACCAATAAGATTCTTGTAGGCCAAAAATCAGAAGGCAGATGATAGTAGTAGTTGTAATATATTTGTTGGCAATCTCGTGGTATCGAAAGAATACCGAGATCGTGCCAAAGGAGTACAGATGCGATCGGCAAGAAAAAGGTGCGTGCGTAGTCGAAAACCGCGTAGAAGCGATGGAGTACAAATGGAAGACCGAAATGGTTGTTATTAGCACAGTTAAACAAACGAGCACAATAAAACAATCACTGGTACAATTGGTTAAAATAATAATTGTTTTCATCGAACCAATCGCGTTCTGTTGACAAAAGTAGGTCACTACAATAGTATACTACACAGAGGAACATGGAATCAAAGAGATTAAAACTTTTATTGTAATCCATGTCATAGAAAAATAACAATATGAACACTGAGGCATAAAAATGTGTACTGATGTCATTTTTTATTTTGAAATCTTATCAATAAACAAATTAATTTACTCTCCTTATTGTTTGTTACTTACTAATTCCCTTTGTTCAAGTTCTCCGTAAAGACCAAAGAAAAATTATATGTCGTGGAAACTAGCCACAATACAGAAGGCCTTCGTTGCTTAGTGATTACCAGTACGGCGATAAATCCCAGACTACATAATCATGAATGTATTCTTTAAACAATGTAATATCACTAGGGATCAATAACATTGGGATGGGAATCAATGAATCAGTATTAAAAGATAAATATTGATTAAAAGCCGTATTCCTGAAATGTTTAACATATGATATTAATTTGAAGATAATTTACATCATGGATTGACTGCTGTCGACAGCCAGAAGTTGTCAGCCAGTGATGTAAAATTGAATTAGTATCGTGTCGCGAATTGTTTACAAAACTTAGATATCGAAAGTAAGTTACGTAATAATTCAACGACTAATAAGAAATGTTAGGGTGAAGATAACTGACCACTTGATAGATATTAAGAAAAGAATAATTGGAAGTTGTAATAATGACTAATTGATAATTATGAAAAATAATTGGGAAGCAGTGGAAAAAACGATAGACTATGGAAGACAGAAACGAAGGTTAAGGCCATGGTAGATAGAGGGATTGATCAACTGGTTTTGTACACAAAGTTTAGGCCTGAGTCGGTAAAAAGCTATAGCCTCTTATGTATATACGTTTCTATGATAATTAGGAGTAATTGAATTATAGTATGAACTAAGAATCTTAGAAATAACGCAATTGAATCAAGAAGTACTACACAAGCACTAACGAATGTACTGTATTTAGAATTCGAAATCAAACATTCAACAAGTACAAAGGAGTCATTAGTTCATTCAAACACCACATCCGCCACAGCTTAAATTAGAGTCTAAGTGTCTGTAATCAATTGTACGTCTTCTCCTCAAGTTCATGTTGTGTCTGTCCGACAATGTATTGGATAAAGACTCTGTATTATCTAGGATGCACTCATTAGTATTAGAATTAACAACGAAAATCGGAACAGACTCACTTGATTTCTGGGATTGTGTACAATCACCATGCCGGTTGAATACTGGAACTACTACCTAAGATATGAACCATAGATTATCCTCCCCCACGAAATAATGTCGGTTCATCATATCCCCAAGTTATGAATAATGTGGCTTCATTAAAAACATCTTTCTCAATTTAACCAGAGTTAACATTGGAAGTGACTTTATGATAAGGACAAACAACAGCTGATATGGAATTATCTGAATTGTAGTCAGAATCGAGCTCACTTAATACTCGTGCTTCGCAATGAACAAGTTTCCCATAAGAAACAAATGCATTATGTGGACAAGTAATATTTGATATGACATCAAGATTTGATTTTTCCGAAATAGTTTCCTCAAATTTTTTAGGAATGTCATTGCAGAGTAAAGGATCATTAGAAAAATCAGCATCAGTTAAAACTACATCAGTTTTTCAATGATGATTAAGTTCTTTCGAAATATTTTCACCAGATTTGTGAGAAATTTCATCAAAAATAAGTGAATCACTAGGAAAAATCATATCTGGTACAATAACATGGGAAATCCGATAGGTTGATTGATTTGGAATTGTTGTCTCGGAAGGATTCTGAGTTTCATTTAAGTCTGAACTGCTATACGACCCTAAATTTTCTTTTGAAATCATTGATAAAGATAAATGATCATTATAAATACTCAACTTATTAGGATCAGAATTACAAACTGAATGAATATGTCCAATATCACCACATTTAAAGCACTTAGAATAACAAAATATACATGAATTAAAAGGGTGGAACCTGCCACAGGACAAACATAGACCAAACTTGTGCCCATCTTCGTGAACTGCATTGCAACTCCTCAATGAATTATCTGCATAAACTTGAGTATGCACTGGGATGGGGTGACATAATGTAGTGGAATTTTTCATATCATCATGAATTATTTTACAAAATCGCCCTTTACTGCATTCGAAATTTGTATACTTAGCATAGTCTAGAAGTAGTTCCTTGAGAGTTGTATAAGGAAGAGAAATGGGCTTTTCCGGTAAAGCCAAAATTTTTATTAAGCTATATGCTTCTTTTCAGATGAATGTGAGAAAATGTGCCACAATATTAATATTCTCATCATCTTCCTTGGTCATAGCCTAGATTTCGAACCTTTCAAAGTAATCCTCGTAAGCATCAAAATCCGAATGAATATCTAACTGTTCCATCGCAGGCCCCATCGCGACGCCGCTATGATAATTAGGAGTAATTGAATTATAGTATGAACTAAGAATCTTAGAAATAACGCAATTGAATCAAGAAGTACTACACAAGCACTAACGAATGTATTGTATTTAGAATTCGAAATCAAGCATTCAACAAGTACAAAGCAATCATTAGTTCATTCAAACACCACAGTTTCTCATTTGTACCCCCTTTGAACCGATTATTCTGACCGTATGATTTCGGAGAATTTTGGTGGAGCGATCAGAATCAATTAGATGTAAAATACATAGTGCTCAGTTTGTGGAAACTTAGGAGACGAAGAAAGATTCCATTCCTAATGAAATTATGTCCAATACTACCTATCTTACTAACAAACTAAGGTTAAAGAAATACCATGATAGTTAAAGAATGTAAGAATTCACAGCACTGTAATTACATTCATAATCAAACTGATTTGACCTACAGTGAGTAAAAGCAGTTGATTTGACAGTATACCGTGAGCTGACTAGAAAGTTCGGTGAAACTATAATTTATGGACGACCTTTGAGCGACGCCAAAGTGACCTTGAAGGTGCCCATCTAAAGACTAAGACCAAATGAGGGTTATTAACCTATGTGAGGAATTAAGATTAGGATTTACGGTTAATGGTTAGGGTTAGGAATTAGATTTAGGGTTTTCATCACGAACTGACACCAGCTATAGTGCCAAAACTCTATTTAGCCAAAGGGATGAGTGAATTTCGCGCCGAAATCCGAGACCAGTTATCTTATACCTGGTTGGTTCGCCCATAAATTATAGTCTCGCCAAAAGTTCAGTTAAACTACTCTTAAATATTTGATTACATACCCAAATTTGAACACCAATTTTACAATCATTAAAGAACTGCTTTATGAGTGGAGAAACAAGGAGAAAAATATACTTGATTTGATATACGATTCCTAGCATATTTTGGGGCAACCACGTTTAACAGATGTGAAGAATGATTATTTACTAAACACAATCGTTTTGGGAGCTTTTATAGGATAATACAGACTTACAAATAGTTGAAATCTTTTCAATCTCAAAGCAAGACTTCACAATATATACGAAGATAATGTTATAAAAGCACGATACACCTAAAGCAATTTCTATTATACGACGGACGTTACATCTATGTAATATTATTTGACCGTTTCTATTATTTCTTGACGCAATTGACATGCGTCCTCCTTGATGCTTAAATATTTGTTGTTAGTTGAATTGTCTTCAGTGTAATATCTGAATTTTACCAGATATGAAACGTACACCCACATATTATGAGAGACAAAAAGAATCTTTAAACATGAGCCAACTTTAGATGGTTATTTTGAGACAAAACTGGGAAGTATTATGCATAAAGTTCTACTTCTAAAAGTGGATATGATATCAAATGTGGTATGACAGAAACCAATTAGGGATGCTGAGTCACCGAATTCTGGTCTGATCCGTGTAGGGAGATATCGACTTACTAGTTGGTGTCAAAACTACAACCATAAACAATAAGTGGTATGGATTAAGACCGATGCGGTTAGGTCATTTACCGTCCTAATTTATTCCTTTTGAACTATATGTCTTAATACTTCATTTTTCAATGAAATAGGTTTAATCATTGTCACTTCTTTGTGTTTTCGACTTTGGTTAATTATTTATTTTTCTGTGCTTTACTAGGGTGTGATAGCTTGAAGTGACACACATTTATATCACGTCCCAAGATATATATAACTAACGTAATGAAGAATAATTGACTAAACACATTAGTGCTTCTACGTTTCGAAATCCAAATGAATTCTTGAGTGTCAAGTAACTAAAATCTTAGCTTACAATATTTTTTTTTAAGTTAGATCATCTCCCAAGTATATAGAATTTAAATACACAAATAATGGTGATAATAACCTAGCACTTTTTTATTATAAAACTGGTAAACCCTTACAGTTTTGACACAATGTTATTAAATTGACTGTCGGCAAAAAGTGAAATAGGATTCAAATTGACAAATGATAACATCTTTCATCTCGAAACTAAACGATGCTGATTTATTCAAGTCGTTCAAGAGTGAGATTTACAATGAGAAACAACATAAGCCACTTAAAACACAAAAATAACCAATAAATGAGATTGTCCTCTATCAATTTTAAAGACTGGTATATAGTTATGAATAGTACACTGTATCAAAATAACGATTACAATCAGAAAATCTCAAAACAACAAACACGTTCAGAAATTTTACAACGATAATAAAAGTAATATGATATACACTTAAAAAGTATTTTTATGAAATTTCTTGAGACCACATTATTTTTCTAGAAAACATTGGTAGTTATGATTAAAGATGAGATGTTATGACTCTTCTTCTCCGGTTTCCGAATTAATATTCGACAAGTTTATAGTTGATAGACCAATATTATCATTGTTTATCAAAACTATTTCACTTCCTTCTACAGATTCTGAACTTGACTCAGAATTTTGTGCGAAACTAGTGTTCACTACTTCATGTAAGTTAGATATGTTATCACTAGCTGAGATTGGATCTACTACAGACAGACCAGAACTAGGATTTTCTGAAGCTTCGAAAATGCATTCACCAGAATCCATATCACGAGTTTGATTCGCAGGATTACACATAATAATGGGAGGAGAATCATTCAATGCCAAAGATGATGAAGTCACAATCTGGAAACTAATTCCAACCTGTTAGAATGAAAAAAGATTGATATCAACACGTTAGACAGTCTCAAATGCATAGATTATAGTAAAAATATAGCTACTGAATGGCATTAACTTGACACTTATGACTAAATCTTAAGATGTTAAAATTTCCCACATAAATTTTCTGAAATTATTTTTCTACTATACAAGTACATTAAAACAACTCATAAAATTTTAAATAAAAGATCTAAATAGAACAAAAGAGAACCGAGTGGTGAACTTGAATCCAACATTGTTTATCGGTTTTAAATGCTTATGATTTGTCAATGTTCTGACGCTACATACATAGTTTTCGGTTCTAAAATAAATCATATGTTCATTTAATAAGAGATTATTTGTAATGGTAGTTAATTAACTAAACAACCTGCTTTAGATAATACACCCATAGCAAGAAAGATGTCATCTTCACAGCAACTCTATTTTTTTTAATATCAGGAGAAAAATTACTGGGTGCGAACGGATGGAAACTAAGAATAGTTTAAAGATAATATAAATTAGGGTTCATAATCAAAAGTGTATAAACGAACGTAACACTAAATAATCTCAGGTAACTAATTATGACTTATTTACTATCATTATTTAAGCACATAAACATTGATACAAGAAGGCACCAAATGCATATGCGTCACACAAATCATTCGGTATGTGTGAGAGCTGGAATACGGCACCGGGAGCCCAAACCTAAGCAAAAAATAAGAATTCCATGAAAAATATATCACCTTAGAAACTAGAAAGTGATATAACCTCAAACTTTTATTGTATTTATAGTTATCAAGACACCGTATCACAATTCACTGACCAAAACTATAAGGGATAAAACTTACTAATGAATCTGTACTGGATTCTACTGTTTCAGTTAAATCTGAAGACGGAAGTCTACGTCTTTTGGCAGGACTTTCCGACAAATCTGCATCTTTGCTTGTTGAAACATTTGGATCACTACCACTAGAATCTATTCCTGGTGAACGGGGACGTCTAACGCCAACCAAAACAGGTAAGAGTGAGTTAGATGAAGTAATTGATCCCTAGAAAATAAAAACAGTCTATAAATACAATGATGAAGTAATTTTGGTAATGAAACTCCATTGTGTTTAAACTGAACTCAGGTCAGTAACATCAGAAATACAGATGGAAAATACATAATCCTACATCCTACTTAGGGACTGATATTCTTGAAAACGGTGACGAGATAACATAGACATCAACAAGTTGATAAGGACATCTTATGAATGCTAAGAAAAAACAGGCAGTTTGAAAAGAAAAACACGAAATCTAAAGTTACAAAAAACAAATACGAGATAATCGGTCTTACAAGTTATTTTGGGAGATTTAAGCAAATGTAACATGAATTTTTTGGTGCTAACGCCGAAACTGTCACAGTAAGAATGAAACTGAAAAATCAAAGACTTTCAAACCAACTGGAGTAATGTACTTTAAAGAAGTATTTATTAGGTTCAATGGCCATACACTATAGTAAATTAGATCACCGACTTAGACTTTTAAGACTTGCTACTGCGATTTTTACAATTGAGGATCATCAGAGACTCTAAAACATGCACTGGAGCTTTTTAAGTGACTATATTTCAAAAAGACAATCTGATTTATATGATACATCAAAATAAGATGATCTTAGTCGGGGTTAAATCCGATATTTTACGAAAGAAGGAATTTACATAAACTAAGATGTCATATTTCGGTTACTGAGTCATTTTTTAATTAAACTACAATAATCATGCTGTCAAGAGTAGAACTATCTTCTAAACACACAAAAATTGAGAATATAAATTTGATTTACCTGATGATTTAGGTCCTCCATAGATGATACACAACTCAAATGAGCAGATGGGTCGCTTGTAGATTTCGGAGACCCACTGTGCAATGGTACAGACGTTACTGAGCTAGAAACTTCAGAATTTAAATTTTGTACAAATGCTTCAAGTTGACCAATAGGTCTCAGGACTTGACAACCAACCAAACCACTTTCATCTCCAGTTGTGTCGAGCTATAAAGTCAAAGCAAAATTCTGTCATCCACTAAATGTCACTGAATTCGAATAAGATTTGAGACGAACAGTGAAGTATTAGAATTCATAAACTTTCATAATGGATGAGGAATTTATTGCTTTTATGTGAATCCAAAAGCTTAGAACTTGTTAACTTGTTTCCAGTATTACTAGGGCAGGACACGAGCGGAAACAGATAAATTGTATAGAATTCTGAGTCGATGATTAATTATATGTCTAACGTGAATACTGAGACGTGATCTTCAAAATTAACACTATCCATAACTTACTAGTAGTAAGACGTTTCCCTCCAATAAAAAAAACATTCTAGACTTTATAGTATCGCGATTAGATCACTTAGGAGTTTTGTTAAAAAAAATTAAAAATTCACATCAGGAAGTGATAACTTGAATAAAATACAGTGTTCGTGAAACCTGCTATATTCACTTGATATATTGTTACAGAGTAGTTGAAGACTAGCGTTCCCAAATTGATTATACATATATCATACAAAACTCATTTGGATACTAACCTCTAATCCTCTGGAAGGCGAATCATTTCGGTTTACATTGGAAATTGAAGGTTTAAGACCACTGCTAGATACTTCATCTGATTTATCACACTGAGCTATTGTGTCTTCTAATGTTTCCGAATTGACGATTGGCATTTTAGTCGCCTCATTCCATGGGAGAGAATTATCTTGCATTTTATCTTGTACAACTGAAGAGAGTTTATGTGAAGCATCTGATGGCTTTTCTTGTAAGTTAGATTCTATAGGTAGAGCGTGTAAACACTCAGACGACTCAGAGCAGAAGTCAGATCCAATAGACGATAAGTGATCGGAATTAGCTTGGGTATTAGAATCAGTATGTTTGTTTTCTGACGATCGATTAAGTTGGTCGTAATCTTCGTCATTATTTGAGTATGCAGAGAGAAGACTACCACACAAACCCTACAAGAAAGGAAAATTTTCTTAATTTTTAGAAACATTATTATAACATTTACCGTGTTTCATGTAGAAGTAGACTACTGCTTGGCTATTCATGTATTCAATTTGTAACTTGTAACCTAGTTCTTACTTGATCATGATAATCACATCTACACAAAGTTCATACGTCTAAACACACAATCAAATTTCAACTTTAACCAAGGAAAAGGTAATTTCATGTCTAAGGCGAATGAGATAACCACTCAGCTCACAAACTTACACTGAGTAAAGGAGCACTTGTTAAAGACTGATCTGCCAACCTGGTTTTGGAAACAGAACTACGAAACGGCAGTGGAGGAGTGTGTGGAAGATTCA
Organism: Schistosoma spindalis; assembly: GCA_946903255.1. Classification (NCBI taxonomy): domain Eukaryota; kingdom Metazoa; phylum Platyhelminthes; class Trematoda; order Strigeidida; family Schistosomatidae; genus Schistosoma; species Schistosoma spindalis. The sequence goes on along the minus strand of OX336420.1, from coordinate 34,454,347 downwards.
ATGCATTTTGTGTTTTGAAAAGCCACGAACTTGCACAAGAGTTGTTCATTAATGGATTTGGATTCATACTATGATCAGCTTTTGGTGATTGTCGTTCATCACTCCCATCACTACTATTATCCTCACCTTCGTCATCTTCCTCTTCAGTGACCTCTTCATCTGAGGACTTGGAAATATGGTGTACTTGAGGATTGTCAGGAGATGGAGAGGTGGGTGGTGAAGTAACAGAACCCTCCATTATTAACCCACAATCATCCAAACCAGCACGGCTTGGGAACCTGGGATCTTCTTGATGAATTTTGCTGAAAACAATGAATATTAACTAGAACATAAGTTTAACAGTAGAGCTAGAAGTAGCAATACTTAAATTTGTTTTAATAAGCTTTCAGCACATAATCTGGAAAAGTGGAGGATAAAGGAAGCTTTCGAGTACATAATGATATTCATTATGGACTACTGATTTCACTTTCACCGTAATAAAACCATAAATTAACATAACCCAATCATTACAGATAGCCCAACCTATTTATATTATTGATAATTTCATTTTAATGCACTAAGGTGTGGCAAAACGGACTAACGCATATTTGTGCTAGGTTTTATGGTGTTTATGATTGACTCACTGACTCGACTGATATACAGCAAAAATCTTAGATCAAATGGTTTCAAATTTTGCAACAAACGCAAATAAGTATCGAACAATGCTTATCCGAAATAGCATTCGAGTTATCCCAAAGACAATGTTAGCACAATCCGTGCTCTAACTTATTACCCTGATAACTCAACTTTACTGTAGAAAGTCCGACGAGGATAAATGAGCGTACTGGTGACAAATATCTCGTCGGGCAAATACACGACACGTGAAACATACACACCACTTTGACATCAAACATATAATGGTTGAGGCGGTGAAAGAGAAATATTGTTAATATAAGTTGCACAACCACGGAGCTTTATTGCACCTCAAAGAGAAATGAATAGTTTTGATATCACAACTAGTAGAAAATAGGATTAAGGGATAAATCCAAACGAAATAAACTTAACTGGACCATGTATTCCTTGGCGCAGTGAACAACAAACACTTATGCCGTATGAGTCGCGTTAAAATATCAGGGATCTCATTGTCTTTCCTTTCAGAACTTTCGTATACAATTATAGTGAAATTTACCATATATTTACAGTACTATATGACTCGCTCGACTAGCTAGGCATAAACTGATCTTTCGAACGAGTGTCCCTGTTTCATGGTTTAAAAAGACCGAATACGGACCTTGGTGAACTAAGAAACTACTTAAAAAGAGCAAACACATTTAGTCTCCACTACTTTTTTAACGATAAATCTCCTTAGTTTTGTTACTGGCCAAATTTTGGTCTAAGGATCTAAGGACTGCTAAAATCGTTGCTCAACTCCAACAAAATAGCTTACTTAACCCTGTTCATTAATAGAGACATGACTACATAAGCTGGAAAAGCATTCAACAGAGCACAGCCTAGTACGCAAACCTATGATATGATGACTTGGACAACTCCGGACGTAATGTTTTGTCAGAAAGATTGATATAATGTAAAAGTCACACGTGAACTTACTTTCCATAAGGATCTACTGTGGATACCACCATACAAACCTGGAACTAATGAATTTAATGTACATGTATTACCTTTTCTAGTCCTCTCAGGAACTTATCCACTCTTTGGTAGTGACGAGTAGGACTATCAAATAGCTCACAAATTCTCTGAATAGTAAAGGGTATTCTGACAAGGAAAGTCTTCTAGAATAACAACTTACCCATCAAGTCTTTTGAGAGTATTGAACACTCGCTGCCTAAGTTCACTTAAGTGAGGTGGGGTAGCTAGCATTGAGTAATCTAAACCACTCCCCTCGGACATGAATGAGTCGACCACTTTGTTGTATTTATGTAGTAGCAGAGGTTTTACATATATCCAAGGAAGCCTAATAAGATCAACTAAAAGGTGATGGATTTACCTAGTTTGTCCATTTCTGGATATCTGTTTGATGTAATCTTCGAGAATTGATGGTATAGATAGCGGTTTTTCTTGCTCAAAACCTGTGATTTGTGAGTTTAATAAATGAAGACCATACACTTTAATGCACAGAGAATGCCTTCCCCATTTTCCATTGGAAGGAGCGTCATGGGTCACAAGTGCCGCGGAATTGTTGAAATTCAAATGGTTGAAATGTTTGTGGACGGAATAGAAGAAGCTTTCGCTTAACGGGCTTCGTCTCTAGCAGCAGTGGATCAGCAATATTTCCAGGCAGGAACCTATGTATATTAACGATAAAAGAGAGGGAAAATTGGTAAATCATAATAAAATGTTATCTTTAGTCCTTAAAAATAGGTCACGTTTCTTCTTAAAGGACTCCTGAGAAGTCACTTGGACTAGTTTAGTCGGCAGTGAATCCCAGCATTTGACAACTCTTAAGGAGTAGAAGTTGTGTCTACAGTCCATTGTGCTGTATTGTATCCCTAGTTTCTGGATGTTACCCCTTATGTTTGTGTTAAAGCTAAAATTAAGTAGGTGTTTAAGAGGATGTCCAGAAATATTAACGATACTTTAAGCCATCAGAGGGTCACCTCTAAGATGCCTTTACTCTAATGAGTAAAAGTTTAGTGAGTGGAGGAGTTCTTCATAAGGCTTGAATTCGAGTCCCCTAATTGATTTCGTGGCTCGCCGTTGGATATGCTCCAGAATGTTCTTATCCTTTTGGAGTGAGGAAGGAATTATTATGTTTTCGGACTCTTAAGGAGGACAAATGAAACTGTTGAAGATTATGTGGAAAGTTCTTCCGTCAAACTGACCAATTTTACTCATGCAAGGTTTGCTCGAAAGGCATTTTTGTCACAGTTAGCGTAAGACTTCAAATCGTAGAGTACCAGCACTCCTAAATCTTTTTCGACTTGGGATATTTCTAAAGAGAAGTTTCGTAAGTTGTAGTTGTAGTCTGCAACATGTCTCGGACAACTTTACACTTTGAAGTGTTAAATGTATGTCCGTTGTTATCTGTCCGGATTTCAAGTCGAGTCAGATCCTCCTGAAGTGCATGTATATCTACTTGGTTGCGTATCTCTCTCTAAAGTTGCACGTCATCAGCAAAAAGTAGTTAGTCTTAAGATACCTGTTGTGGGAGATCATTTATATAAATCAAGAAGAGAAGAGATCCTAGCACTGAGCCCTGGGAGACCCTACTAGGATATTCCACAGCCTGAGAAAAAGTGATGATCGTAAGGATTTATTTGCCTTCACAGATCACCCCCTCCCTAGTGGGATAGTGATGACTTAACCAGCCATAAGTTCGAACCCAACAGGTTTGTCTTCGACAAACATTCTTCTGATAGCTCGATACACTCAGCAGCATCTGGTCGTCTTTCCTTACTATAAGGGGTTATGCGGTGCAATATAGTAATGAAAAACAAGTACAATAAAAATTTCGACTTCTCGTAATCTTCCTCGGCGTTTTTATCTTTTCCAGCTGTCCTGGGAAAAGAAAAAAGGATATGTACGTGCATGCTGAATGCCAATCGTAGGTGCGTAAGGACACAAAACGGGCAAAAAAGGTAATTAAAGTTATATAAACGCGTTTCGTAAACATACAACAGCGTAGATACGGTCTTCGTAGAATGAATTATTGTTTTTCGTGATATAAAGATATACACGCAAACGCATGTTAGCAACAAAAAGCCGTTCCTTTTTGAGTACAAAATAAGTATGAATATGAGCATATTAAAGGAAGTTTATTTTTGTTTCTTTACGATACCAAAAATAATCGAGACGAAACAATGTGTAATGTACTGTCATTCCTACAGCATTCATTCAAATGTCCAAGAAACCTTACCCTTCTACCAGGGCGCATTGTTAGATACTACCGAAGTGTTGTCACGGTTTTTGGTTTTAGGGTGAAGCATCGTAGTTGCGAGACTCGCGTCTTTTGATTGTACCGAAGAAAACCGACATGAATACGGTTTCCTTCTAAATCGCTCGGTTTTTATTGATGATGTAGTTCTTAGGTTCACTCCGAAGTACTTTGAAGAATCCTTGGTATATTCACTGAAGATGAAGGATCCATGAATTATGCCGGAAGTCGAAGTGTCGTTCCAAAACCAGTTTAGCTGCAGTGTATCCAACGTCAGTTCTCACTGAATTGCGAATACCGAGCAACACGAATGGAAGAGAGTTCGTCCACTATTACACTTTCGCAGCAGAGCGTGAAACCTTAGGCTGTCGGTGAAAGTGTTCCACCGACCCGTTTGCCTGTGGGTGGTAGATGGTTGTTCGGAACAGTGTGATTCCTAATAGTGTAGTCAGACAACGGAAAAGTTCAGAATCAAACAGGTGCCCACGGTCCGTAGTGATAGTTAAAGGGCAGCCAAAGCTTACTGTCTACCATTCGACGAAGTCGCAAGCCACTGCCTTAGCAGTAATGTCCCTTATAGATACTATCGTAACAACTTAGGTTGATTAGTAAAGGATCGACCTCAAACATCTAAGTATGTATCAAAACAAAAGAGCTCAAGTATTCGTTCACTTCCTTATTTTGTATAGGGATTATATTTCAGATTATCTTACATTGAATGTTTAAAAGCTTTGTGTGTTTGAACAGGTAACCTCTCGCTCCACTGTCTAAATAACAATCTATCCTGTAGTAGTCTGGTTTATTATATCAATAGAACGAGGGATGTCCACCTAAACGTAACTGTTACTGACCATTGTATTAAACAGTTTACATAAGTCAAGAGATAAAAATATCGACATGAATTTGGCAAGAGTCCTTCCAAGTCAAGTTAAACATGGTCGGAAGGAACATCGGGAGTTTTGAATGATCATAAGTGACATTTGTTGTGTCTGATCACTTTAGATTTCAGGCAAATTACACAAGAGCGTGCCCACTCCCTCACGTCTTCATTCATACCAGGTCAGCAAAATCGTTCTGCTGTGAGCTTGATGGTTGCACGAAAACCTAGATGAGAAAGCTTGTGCAAGGTAGTGAACATGTTGCGTCAATAATGTTTAGGCATGATCGGACAATCCATACCTGTAGGTGTATTACATAATGAGGTTTCTTTACCTGTTCCCGTCTGTTTAATACACAGTTTCAGGGTTGTTGACGATAACTCGTGCTGAAGACCAATGCCTTCTTTTTGAAGTTTAATAAGGTCAAGTCATTGGAAACTGTTCGGAGAAGTTACACGAAACATCGAGTTTGCATCTACATTGTTTGCTCCAGAAATTCTGTTGTGTATCTGAGGCGAACTGCAAATGTAGTCCAGGAGAGAAGACTCTCGAGGGGAGAATTTGTAGTAGCATACGGCTTTAACCACTCAATCCTCAAAGCTGAACACGAGGCAATTAAGGAAACAGATATTCAACATTTAAGGCGGAGAAAAACCAGATGTAGATCTCGGAAAGAATGAATTGAATGAGTTCGAGTTGGTCGAATTGCGTGGCTCAGCTTTGCAAGTGTTATCCTACTTATGTAACAGTCTTTAATCTATGTTAAATATATTGTTCTCTCTCCAACCTAGATGTGTTCTTCTTTATATATTGACAATTATCACAATACAAATGAGTAAAGGTAGATAATAATAATAATAATTTATAATTTGAAAAAATGATAATTACAGAATTCACGCCAGTTTACAGGCATGATCAATTTGATATAAATAATATCATAATATGTACAGAACAAACATGTGATATGAGTTTTAAGTTTACTAGTTCAGTAATTGTTTAGGTATTACAGCGATCCAATGAATCAGCCAGGAACATTTAATATTTCTTAACTGGACAGTCTGTTGATTTATGAACGGGTTAATTAAGGTCATTTCATGTGCCAGATCGATTTAATGATAAATATCTACAACTAGAGAAATTAAAACGAAAACAGAGAGCACGGAACAACAAAGCAATAATGACCAAAATATGTCAATCAGATCTATCAAAATGCGTATGTCATGTGACACAGTGATATACTGTTGATGATATTCAAATTAGTTAAACTAGCTGGGGACGGTATTAACATAAAGTGACAGCAAGTTGGTGGTTTTATCCAGAGAATGCACTAATAAAAATGCCTAAACATTTAAAGTTCCTATAATAACACTTGTGGAGTGAGATACACTTGCAGGTGCTAGAGCATTCAATGCATTTTCGGAGAAGCAGTATGCATCGATGCAACGTACAAATAATGGGAGTGATTTTATCGTACGGATATGTTGTGGTAGGTTATTCCAGAGTCTAGAAAATTTACAGGCAAAGTAATTCATATAAAGAGATGATTTAGAATAAGTTTGTTTCACAAGTGCCAAGGAATTACGGGTTTCATAATGAGGAGTTTCTGCGTATTGAATTACATGATTGGATGTAAAGGATAATTTATTAAGTAGTTTGAAGAAAAAAATAAGATTTAGTTTGAGTCTCCTCTTCCATAAAGGGTCTAGCTCTAGCTTTTTACATCTAGAATTATAAGTTAAGGTACAATCAGCTCCAAGAATACGAAGTGTAAATCGTCTCTGTACTGATTCCAGCCTTAATTTATCCTTTATGCGCGCACTGCTAAGAATAAACGTGCAATATTCTAGAAGAGGAACACAAACTTTGTACATTAAAATTCGTGATTCATTGTTATAAAGGTTTCGAATTATGTAACCTACTAGTCGTTGTGACTTGGAGGTCTGTTTCGATATCTGTTCTTTAAACGACAAGTCTTGGGAGTATCTAAGTCCTAAGTCTACTACTGTATGTAACCTAGATAACACTTCTCCATTTATGGTAAGGTCTAGGTTAAGTGATGTATCGCCGAAGCATATCCATCCACATTTAGCCGTATTAAGTTCCAGTTGCCATTTTAAGCACCACTGTGCTACCTTGTTAAGCTCCAAGTTAATGCAAGTTTGCATATTTTCCAGCTCATGTGGAGAAAATGAATATACTAGTTTAAGATCATCTGCATATAGAAGGGGCTTACCTACACAAATTTTTTTACAAATGTCATTGATAAACACTAAAAAGAGCAAAATGCCTAAGACACTACCTTGTATTACACCACTTCTAACGGGGACAGCGTTAGACAATGAAGAGTTAATTTTAACTATTTGATGTCGATTGCTGAGAAATGAATCAATCCAATCTAGCAAAGGATTTTGAACCCCATAAGATGCAAGTTTGCCTATAAGAAGTTGGTGGTTAACCATGTCAAAGGCCTTAGAAATGTCCAGATATAGCACTAAGACTAAATATTCTTGGCTACGTAGAGAGTAGACTAAATTAAAGAAGTCGAAATGACATGTCATGCAAGATCGATTTTTGAGAAATCCATGTTGAGTATCATTAATAAAGTTTCCAGCGAGTAAATAGTTCGAAAGTTCATCACTTACAATTTTCTCCATAATCCTAGAGATTACTGGAGTAATATTTATTGGCCGACAATTGTTCATATCAGTCTTATCTCCAGATTTATAACGTGGTATGATGTACGCGGTTTTCTAACAGTAAGGGTAAGAACCAGTTTCCATAGAGAGAGTAAACAGCTTTAGAAGAAGAAGTGGAATATCTGGACCACCGTATTTGTAGAGAAAGAATGGAATCCCGTCTGCTCCATGACCGCGCGAAAGCTTAAGGGCATTTATAGCCATATTAATTTTCTTACATGTGAAGGAGATAGACTTTATGGAGTTGCTGGTCACATACGTAACTCTTGAAGCAGAGCCACTTGTGGTTCCTACATCATTCGCAAAAGTACCACTGAAAAGGTCTGCCTTAGTTTTAGAGTCGTATATAAAAGTGTTATTGTGCTGGATGTATGGTACATCAATATTTTGAGTTACTTTAGCGCGTTTATTGTGAAGTAGAGTTAGGTTTTGTACTTTTGAGTTATTATTAAGTGCTAGTAACTCCTCATTAATGGCTTTTAACCTATGTGTCACTTTAATTTGATTAAAAATTATTGTTATTTGTGCAGCTGCCGTGAAGTCGTTTCACTTGAAATAACGATTCTGTAGGCGTCTTAGTTTATTACGATATTTAGCTGGTATATATAATTCGTAAGGTTTAATAAACCTGTACGTTTTAAGAGGTTCACAAGAATTTAAACAAGAATTCGTTGATAGCATCTATGAGATTACTTACTTACTTATTTACGCCTGTTACTCCCAATGGAGCATAGGCCGCCGACCAGCATTCTTCAACCCACTCTGTCCTGGGCCTTCTTTTATAGTTCCATCCAACTCTTGTTCATTTTTCTCATATCTATCTCCACTTCCCGGCGTAATGTATCCTTTGGTCTTCCTCTCCTCCTTCGACCTTGAGGATTCCATATGAGGGCTTGTCTTGTGACGCAGTTCGGTGCTTTCCTCAATGTGTGTCCTATCCACTTCCAGCACTTCTTCCTGATTTCTTCCTCCACTGGGATCTGATTTGTTCTCTCCCACGGTAGGTTGTTGCTTATAGTGTCCGGCCAGCGGATCTGAAGTATTTTGCGTAGACAACTGTTAATAAACACCTGTATCTTTTGGACGATGGATTTCGTAGTTTTCCAGGTTTCCGCCCCATACAGTAGAACTGTCTTGACATTTGTATTGAAAATTCTGACTTTGGTGTTGGTTGCCAATTGTTTTGCGTTCCAGATATTCTTCAGTTGTAAATATGCTGCTCTTGCTTTGCCAATCCGTGCCTTCACATCTGCATCAGATCCACCGTGTTCATCGATGATACTGCCTAAATATGTAAAGGTTTTTACATCTTCCAAAGCTTCTCCGTCAATTGTGATTGGCTTGGTACATGCTGTGTTGTATCGAAGAATCTTGCTTTTCCCTTTGTGTATATTGAGACCTATTGCTGCTGAGGCTGCAGCTACACTAGTTGTCTTCTCCTGCATTTGTTGTTGCGTATGCGATAGAAGAGCCAGATCATCTGAGAAGTCTAGATCATCCAATTGCATCCTAGCTATCCACTGTATCCCGTGCTTCCCTTCAGATGTTGATGTCTTCATGATCCAGTCAATCACCAGGAGAAAGAGAAAGGGTGGGAGTAAGCAACCTTGCCTGACACCGGTCTTTACTTCGAACGACTTTGTCAACTGTCCTCCATGCAAGATTTTGCAGTTTAATCCATCATAGGAATTCTGTATGATATTGACTATCTTCTGAGGCACGCCGTTGTGTCGAAGAAGCTTCCATAGGGTTGTTCTGTCCACGCTATCAAATGCTTTTTCGTAGTCGATGAAGTTGATATAGAGTGATGAATTCCACTCAATTGATTGTTCCACAATGATCCGTAGAGCTGCGATTTGGTCTGTGCACGATCTATCCTTACGGAATCCTGCCTGTTGGTCTCGAAGTTGGGCGTCTACGGAGTCCTTCATCCTGTTTAACAATACCCTGTTGAAGACTTTTCCTGGTATTGAAAGAAGAGTGATTCCCCTGTAGTTGTCACAGTTGCTGAGATCGCCTTTCTTTGGTATTTTGACTAGAAGTCCTTCTTTCCAGTCTTTTGGTACCTGTTCCTCATCCCAGATCTTTCTGAAGAGAATGTGGAGTATCCTCGCAGTTGCCGCTACGTCTGCTTTCAGTGCCTCTGCTGAAATGCTGTCTAGTCCTGCTGCTTTGCCACTCTTGATTTGTCTGATAGCCATGCTGATCTCTTCAATTATCGGTGAGCCAACATCAATCGGGAGGTCCGTGGGTGCTGCTTCGATGTTGGGTGGGTTCAGTGGGGCTGGTCGATTCAAGAGTTCTTTGAAGTGTTCTACCCACTTGTTTCGTTGTTCTTCAATGTTGGTGATTATCTTGCCTTCCTTGCTTTTCACTGGTCGTTCTGGTTTACGGTGATTTCCGGAGAGTTTCTTTGTTGTGTCATACAGTTGTCTCATGTTTCCTTCTCATTCTGCCTTTTCCGCCGTCAATGCCAAATCTTTGACATATTTACGTTTGTCAGTTCTGATGCTCCTTTTCACTTGCTTGCTTACTTCTGTGTATTCAGCCTGTGCCTTGACTTTTTCTGCTCTTGTTCGACTGGTATTGATTGCTGCTTTCTTGTTCCTCCTTTCTTGAATCTTATTCAGTGTATCGACCGTGATCCAATCCTTGTGCTGGTGCTTCTTTTGGCCCAGAACCTCATGACATGTTGAAGTGATTGCCTCTTTTATCTCTTTCCAGTTGCTCTCCATTGAGTAGATCATGAAAGGCTTGGAACTTATTGCTGAGGGTTATCTTGAATTCATTGAGTCTGCTATTATCCCGAAGAAGAGCCATATTAAATTTTTGTGATATTGTCCTCCCCGTTGTCCAGTGCCTCTTGAGTTTCAATTTCATCTTGGCGACCAGCAAGTGATGATCTGATACTATATCAGCTCCTCTCTTTGTTCTCACGTCCTCCATCGTCCTCCTGAACTTTTTGTTGATGCAGATATGGTCGATTTGGTTCTGTGTGGTGTGATCCGGTGAAGTCCATGTGATTTTGTGGATGCGTTTATGTGGGAATATAGTCCCGCCTATGACCAGTTTATTGAAGGCACATAGATTTGCAAATCTCTCACCATTTTCGTTCCTTTCTCCCAGTCCGTGTCGTCCCATGATCTCTTCATATCCGGTGTTGTCAATTCCAACCTTGGCATTTAGGTCTCCCATCAGAATAGTCAGGTCTTTTGTCGGGCATTTCTCGACGATTGACTGCAGCCTATCGTAGAATTGATCTTTAGCGTCTTCATTGTATTCGTTGGTAGGCGCATAGCATTGGATGACGTTCATTGTAATGCCCGTTTTCTTTGTTTTGAAGGAGGCTTTGATGATCCTTGGTCCATGAGATTCCCATCCTATAAGTGCATTTTGTGCTTGTTTGGACAGCATCAATGCAACTCCTTGTGTATGTGGAGCATTTTCTTGTTCATGTCCGGAGTATAACAGCAGCTCCCCTGAAGCTAGTCGTTGTTGTCCAACTTGCGTCCAATGTGTTTCACTGATCTCAAGCACCTCTAAATTGTATCTCCTCATTTCTGCAGCAATTTGGAAAACTCCCACATTGCGCGAGCATTCCATGTACCTAAATAAATGGTTGCTCTGGTTGTCAGAAGGGGAATCGGCCTCGTGACCTCCGAAGAAACTCGGCTTTCATCATGAGGCGTCATAATTCTTCTAAACGAAGACCTTCTGACTCCCAGGGCAGAGTTTAAATGGTTTGAATAATTTTTTCTGGTTAGCGTTTTTTTAGCGAGTTAGTTTTCTACGGGATGGGGTCGCTAACCCCATGCTCAACCCTCCTCCTTATCCGGGCTTGAGACCTGCAGGAGCCCCTGGAAAGGGGCTCCAGGCGGAGTTATCTATGAGATTAGTACATGAAAAAAGTTATCCCAGTCTGAAAGTTTAATCAGTGAATGCCGGAGGTCCCAGTCGGCATATTTAAAGTCTCTATATTGACAGGTTTTTTGAATGGGTCGGTTAGAAGAGGGAAATATAGGGAGAGCGCATACTACTGTCTTATGGTCACTGCTTTCAAATTCATCGTATACTTTTACAAACAGTGGGATAATATCTTTACTAAATATTAGATCGAGTATACTATCACCTCTAGTTGGGGTACGAACACACTGTGACCAACAGTGCATGTTAATGGTTGCCGAGAACTCCTCATTACATGACTGACAGCTACCGGTACTCCAGTTAATCCCAGGATAATTGAAATCTCCAGTGATAACCTTAGCACTAAAGTTTAGAGCAGATGCATGTATGAATGCATTGATAATAAGATTATTCCCATTATTTGAGCTCTCAGGAGCTCTGTATATACATCCAAGGAGTAGACTATGATTCAGGGTGTTGACAGATATCCAGACTGATTCTGGTAAACTATTCAGGACACTATCTTCAACTCTATTAGTTGTTAGGATATCCAAAGCATATATAATATAACCACCTCCTCGCTTAGTTTCTCTGTCACAGCGATAGAGTCTATAGTTTTGGATATTTAATTCTGAATCAGATACTGCATGAGAGCACCATGTTTCAGTGATAAGTATGAAAGAAGGCTTGTATAGAAAGGCTAATGTTCTCAAGGCTGAAATTTCGTTCAGAAGTGAACGTGCATTGATAAGTAATAGATTTAGAAAGGGCGTATGGAGTGTAAAAAAACCGAGAGCTTCCCTATTGATGTCGTGTATTTTGGATTTGCATAGACTGTGGTTTATTATGTTTGACTGATCACATGGGCGATCGCTTGAGCGAACTGTAGTGCTAGTGGGACCAGGGATTTCTGAAGGCCAAAAAAATCATTATTTTGATAAAGCGGATTAATTTGTTTAACTTGACTAGGCGGACAGTTAAGACAAGGTTGGGTTGATGGTGAGTAACCCAGTAATCCATCTTGCCCGATGGGAAAGTGTTGAGAAAAGTTACGTGTTACTGGTATATTATTTAAAACGTTTGATGTTGGGTAACCTAGTAATCCATCTTGCCTAATGGGAAAGTGTTGAGAGAGGTTACGTCTTACAGGTTTATCATTTAAAACGTTTGAGGGTACTCGTGAGGCTCGTTGGTTTACTGTGGTCTGTCCAGTATTAGGCCTGCTTACATAATGATTGAAGTGGCCGTCCTTTGAGACATTTGAACCAGGTCTGCCCTTATATCCTCCCATACGATGCGTTGGGTAAAGCATGGTGTCGGGAAGTATAGTCTTATTTGTATTTAGTAGGGCCATCGTAATACTTTTATATTGGGTCTAGAACCAGAAGGTTCTGTACAAACATTCTTCTTACGTGGCATAGACTTTTTAATCTTGGCAGTGTTTTTAAGAGCTGTCGCATTAGGACTAGGTATTTGCTTATGGGCTTCTAATGGTAAATTGGATACTATCGGATTAGCGTAATCAGTAGATGTACATTGGTTATCAGATGTCACTACAGGCATAATAGGTAAGTTAGCACTCTTCGTTGGCAGATCAGAGTACTGGAGAACATGAGATAGGGTATCAGCATCAGTGGATCCAGCAGCTGATGCATCGTGATTTTTTATGATCTCAACATCTTTATTTTCGTTCACGGTACGCTTTTGCGTATGTCTTTGATTGGTGGTCTTATCTGAGACTATGCGAGCGTTTCTAAACTTCGTAAGTGCGCATATCAGCCGCTCAGATTCTTTCAACTGTCCAGCTAATATATGAGAATCAAACCTGAACAAGACCGGGCACGAGTATTTCTGGTGCTTCTTAGTAAGTCAGATGCATTGGCATGGACTGTCTTGAAGGTTAGATGCTTTTAATATCGAATTCCTTACAGTTTTAATGGGGACTTTGTCAGGTATATTATAGACAATCACGTTATTACGAGAGACTATTCGCTTGGTAACTTCCCTAGCGATAAAATCAATAACAGATTCTGCTTTTATAATGTCATCAAGTTCCGCAGGAACGATGTCTTTTGACAAAAGCAGTTTTAAGGGTGATAGTGTCTTTAGTTCTTGCTTAAGATCATCATGCTTTGATAAAGAGCTAGAAAGTGACTCAACTTTAGAACGCATGTCGCTTAGTTGCTTAAAGAGAGTGTTTAATTCACTCTTCATATCATCGATCCTTTTTTATCCTGAGGTGGAACTCATTACTAAATTAGAAACAGAGTCATCCAGAAGCACATGTGGTGTAAGACATCCACGTCGGATCTTATAGATTAGACAGTTACACCATGACAAATCTACAATTTTAGGATTAAATTTATTATTAGAACTGTACTAATATCATAGTAGACTACAATTCTACATGCTTTTCTGAATATGAGCTTAAAGAGACAGTAAGACGCTTATGACCAGTAAATAGAGTGAATTCTCGACCTTTAACAGAGTGCTGAAAGCGCCACATGGTACAACACCTAGCTGGGAGTCCTCTACCAAAAGTGTTATTGTTCTGGATAATCAATAATGGCCGCCACTTTGCTTTTTAGAGGTCGGATGCCTTGGATATCAACGTTATTTCCGAAAAAAATCGAGGGAGTTGGTTCCAATCTGACATTTTTAAATGTTTACGGCAATGCCATGTTTTACAGTCGTTCGAGAACAAGGTTCAGATACTGGAGAACGAGAGTCTCTGTCTGGACATGTGATCAAGTGGTCGTCTACAAATAAATGTACGAATTTGATACGTTGAAGAACGTCATGGATAAATCTCTAGAAAGATTATGCAGAATTTTCTAAACCGAAAGGCATACACGAAAATTCGTAGAGTCCGAAAGGTGTGATGGCGGTTTAAGGAATGTTGGCTGAAGCCATGGGAATTAGCTTATACGTCTCAGTCAAGTCGATTTCAAAAAAGTAGTTGTAACGTACAAGGTAGCTGTCAAAAGTTGAATGTGAGGTTGTAACAGCTTAAGTTGGTTGTTAAGAGTTAATCTCAAGCAACTATGCATATATCAAAACAGCATAGTTTAGATATTCATTTACTTCTTTATTTTGTTTAGGCGTTATATTTCTAACTATCTTATATTGCTTGTTGAGAGGTTTTGTTTGTCTGAGTAAGAAATCGCACGCTCCACTGTGACTGCGCGGAGATTAAAAATAAAGACCTATTTACCTACGAGTCTGGTTTCTTCTATTAATAACGCGAGGGTTACCTAAAGGCATGAAAAGGTAACGGGTAAACGACTAGGAATGGGTTTCTCATTTAGTCACCTACGGTCACCAGTTGGACACCAATCATTGCTGCCCTTTTTAGGGATCATGTGCAGGGGATATGTCCGTGGGCTGTTGGATGGTTGAATGATTACTAGGCTTATCAAATGGTGGGATTTGTTGGTAGTCAACCTCAGCTTTCCAGGAGCTAGTAGGCACTTTTTTGATACGACATGCAAAAATGAAATTGAAAAACAACATATGTCGTTCAAACAAGGAACAGATTCACGGTTTAAAAATTCGTGTGCCAGGTCACGTCAAAACCACCACTAAAAATGCCACATGTATTCAGAGTTTGACGACGCCTTAGCCATTAACATATTTTGTAATCGAAATATACCAGACTAGTCAAAAGTTTCGAAGACATACTTGATAGGCTAACTATGTATCGAGAAAGGATTAATTCAAGCTGGCTACCAGTTATAGGAGATGTGTAGCACGGCGTACCCGCTCAGTATCTGGTGCGTATGCATAACCGAGCACTTTAGCTAGGTAAGTCCTTCAAAGCTAATGCAGACAGGACCAAATGTTGAAGACTTACAGAGCTATTGATTTTGGGGATTTGTTTACCGCCACAAACTATAGCATCCGGATGGTTTAGCTGATGACATTACCAAGTGTTTTTTTGATATGACAACATCGAATGACTTTTTCGTTAGAACTGTAGAAACACGATGATTGGAAAAAGAGCCAGGAGGAAGTGGCAGTGGTTGGGAGGAGGGAGGGAATGATGAGAGTGAGATTATTGTAGTGACTATCGAGAACAGAAGCTCTCTAATTACGCTGTCTAAAGATAATTACGACCGTTGACAAAATTTTTCCAGTCCGTATTGACTATTCAAACTAGCAAGTTCAAGAACAATGTCAGATATTGACATAGCTACTTTTGGGCTTATTTACGATTAATATACCGTTATTCTGCTGCTGTTTGTTGACATAAGACAAAAGTGTACAAATGTCACGTTTTGTATTGATAAAGAGCTTAAAATTTTAAAATATCACTCTTCGGTTTCACTTAACCAAATGTCCTAGCTTCCCTTTGATGTCGATGCTACTTATCACTGACATGAATTTGTGTTTTTTAGGTGCTCGCCTCACATGCAGTTTTTTGTACTCAATCTGCCAGTAAAATATCTCTTTCTATTAGACATCAACGTTATATATGTTACTGCACAAAACATTGTATATTGAGTGCTATGCACAAGAAGGTGTACTTCACAAGGTCGTCTGATTGCTAGTATTTTCCAGGCTTTTTTGGTACTAGATATCGAGTGTTTGTGTACCGGTAGCAATTTTCACATGAATTATGGGTCAGTTAGACCAGATATCACTGTCAAGTTTGGCAAGGTAAGAATTAACTTTATTAGTCATTCGTTGATAATATTGTCCAAAAATTAGGACTGTGGTATCATTTACACATGTGGGATACTATAGTGCTATTTATGAGTAGCATGACATTCATCAACTAATCCAATAGGTTTCTCTGTGATAGGCTGGTCGATGTTCTTACCATGTAATTTTATTTCAATCAAGACTCATAATTATAAGTCAATACTTCTCAACCTCAAATTCTAACCACTCATAAACACCACATTACTTTATATCTCTTACTAAGTAAGAAGAAATCATAATAGCGGGTGATTATCGTTGCGTTTTTTGAAGCTGTCTGGCTACTGTATTTCACATGAGGCAGTTCAGTGTTTAACACCAATCTATTGTCGACTGATACATGTCTGGTTGACATTTATTTATTTTAACACATATTGGTACAAGGAGACACCAAATACATATGCGCCACACGAATCTCAATTGATTTGTGTGAGGGCTGTGAAACTGTTCGGATGCCCGAACCGAAGCATTCCGTGTACATAAACCTGCATTTAGTTAATAAGTTATATATCACTGTGCCAATTCGTTATCGGACTAAACTTTGCCAAGAGTCCGTGAAGATAATTCGTCCCTTCTTACCCAAACATTAGTTTTTTCAAGTCTATAATAGGTTTAAATACATAGAAATTCACGGTCTGGATTTTGTTCATAAACATGTCAATCACTTGTGCTTTCCTATTAAGACTAAAGGGAGAGAAACAATTTCATATGGGTTAACAAAGTACATTCTGGTTCTTATTATAGCGGATTATTGATCCAAGGTACTACAATATTTTACACAGTGTACCCGTCGGAATAGAAGCTACAGAATTCCTACAGTCCAACGTTGATGATCTTGGTAAGATTAATTTAATCTCTTAATTTTTTGATATAAATGGTGCTGGAGTTTATAGTCTCATATCACTACCGGTGCTTTTACTTCATTATTTTTCCGGCTTCAAAAGTACTAGCTCTCAAAATGCTTGCTTTGCTATCATCCTGCTGTAATCATTGTCCATTTGGTCGTAGCAAATATACGAGTCTTTGATTTTCTCTTTTTATAGAACTAAAGGCATTGCTTAACGGTCTTGTCAAGAGCAAAGACTATAGAAGTGTGGATGTTTAACCTGCAAGTTACCTGGGGTCTAATCCATTTCATAGGCTTTCATCTAATAAAGACAGCACTATCCAAGTCTATGCAGGTTTCATTTAGTCTATCATCTTACTTATGGTCAGTGAATAAAACGTTTTGCGAAACTGTACAGCTTTGGTGATACTTCACTAGAATTTTATGTGAAGGAGATTCGGTCAGGTTGCTTTTGTTTTGTTATATTATTGTGACTACAATTTCATTGGTTTCTGAGGGATACCTTCGAAAAGGTTGCCCTAAAAAATACAAGATCACAGTTTGTTATAGTTCTAAAATTGTACCATGATTCAGAAATGGACTACATTTTTCCTGAACTATGTAAAATTGGAATTAACAAATTAAGATTATTGTCATGTGTACTGCGTGTCCAAAGTTCGACCTCGATTAATTAGTGAGACTAAAATTTATAGACGAACTAATCACGTATAGGATAACAGGTCTCGGATTTTGGCGCGAAATTCACTCATTCATTTGGCTAAATAGAGTTTTGGCATTATAGCTGGTGTCGATTCGTGATGAAAACCCTAAATCTAATTTCTAACTTTAATAATTAACTTTAAATCATAATTCTAATTCTTCACACAGGTTTATAACCCTCATTTGGTACTGATTATTAGGTGGACACTCAAGGTCAGTCCAGCGTCATTCAAAGGTCGTCCATAATTTATAGTCTCACCGACTAATTCTTGATACGACGTGACTCAACTGCTATTATTGTTATTGTTATCGTTAAATAAAATTAATTTTTTAAAGGAAAATACGGCAAACTATCCCGAAAGAATAAAACAAGCATTGCATAATCTGAAAAATACCTCTTTTATGCATCCACGAACACAACTCAGCGATGAAGTAACAATAATTTGTTCTTCAAACTGATCTATGTGAACAAATGGACACTAACTTGATTAAGATAACGTGTGAATCTTGAGTAAGAAAGCGAAGTGTGTGGAAAGTTTTTTGTAACCTTATAATTCAAGTTAGTCCGTATGTAAGTATGAAGTAAACCGATCAACCAATAGAGGAAGTTTACCTTCCTGTTCAGACTCAATTGAGGAAATTCGGGGATGCCAGGGCAATCAGGCTATCTTATGGTTGTTAGCCTAACGCTTAAATTCCTGGACTACAGCTGCATAGTAGTAACCTCAAATACAACATCTTTTGTATTTCACTGTAGTTGTTGGTAATATCGACAGTAGAAAAGATATCGTCGATAGACAAACAAATAACTGACTAATGAACTCAAATGCAATGCAATTACTAATTACATCAACGTAATTGAATGAAATATTCAGTTATAACTTCATCTGTTGATTTTGTCCCGTTTTGTTTTTTCCGCCCCCAAATGCCCTGGTACGGCCGAGAGTGGGGAGAGTCCGCTCTCCCTCTCGAAATGCTCTCACATGGCCATGCGTATATAGCCCCTGCCAGGGAAGTCCTACTCACTGCCTTCTCGTGGCGGGGGTGTTGTTTACAAAAATGAGAAGACGAAAAGCGAATGTCTGGCGCTTTAACCGGACCCCAAACCAATGGTGCACATGGGCTCCAGTATCCTGAAGGAACAAATGGCGTATGAACCAATCGTTGGTCACCGGCTACCATGGGACTGCATCTCCTCACGATGCTCCACTGCCTTGTGGGTCAGACGTTCAGGTCAAAGGCTCGGGGTTTGGCCCCCTAAGACAACCACCTGCTTCGGTTTGGGCACCCGGGCAGTTTCACAGCCCTCACACAAATCAATTGAGATTTGTGTGGCGCATATGTATTTTGGTGCCTCCCTGTACCTATACTTATGTGTTAAAATAAATAAAATAAAATATATTTTTACCAACGAAACATCTTATTCAGTAACTTACGACATGTCAACTACAAGTCCAGTTGTAATACACACCCTGAACTCAGGTGGATTTTTATCAGCGAAATCCTATCATAATAAAATTCATCGTTTTCACACTTTTGAAATATATCCCAAAGGTACTTATCATTTCTGTTTTAATCAAAATATTCAAGCTTGTTGGTTTTATGATCGTTATGGTAATTCAACAAATACAATGCAACGTCAGTCGTCATGCTGTCATATGGTTCGTTTAAACGGTCTCATCAAATCTGTAAGCATGTAAGTTCCTTTCAAGCTATTTTACATTGTGTAAAGCTATAATCACTCTGTAAATTTTCTGAAAGTTGTCAGTTTTGCTTTGCTTTGACGAATACCCATTCTTTCTTAGCACTTGTGACATAATGAGAGACTTCTGGGTTGGTTTTGACATACATCAATCTAAAGGACAATAATCATATTAATATTGTTTGTTGCTAGACAGGATTGTTCGAAGGTTCCCGCCCCCTTTGGATTAAATCCTTAGGCTCTAATAGTGTACTAGTTTATGCTTGTCTCTATCTACACTCAAATAAATGCGAAAAATGGGGGCACGATGTATTGCATGTTCAGTCCGCAAACGAAATCACCAAGTTCATATTCAAACAGTAATTAGCTTGACAGAATGGAAACGTGTTTTGCTTTAATGTAACATGGAGAACTACTCAGGCTATCATATGAAAAGTAATTAAAACAGTTACTAATCTGCCACCGGAAGTCACTCATATCCGACAGATCACTGTAGCCTCATCTAAACTAAGTATTGCACAAAGATCCGTTTCATTTAGTTTGGAATACAAAACACAGTTTGTATTCAGGTTGACAACGTTGATAAAATGATTGTGTAGAAAGATGACTGTCAAAGGTGTGGATAGTGGACGGTTTATCGAACTTATTTAGAAACCAATGAAACAATGGCCAACATACCAGATTGTCACTAACCTCTGGGAAAGTTGGTCATTCAATGGAATTTGCAAATACGTATCCTTCAGGTCTATTTTAAAAAAGTATAGAATATGGGATATATGGGAAATATGGAATATCCTCAGCTTCTTCGGTAGTACAACTCTGTTGCAATACCTGAGTATTTAATGTGAAGCGGTAATCATCACATATTCTAGGTGTTTTTCTTTCCACATTTAAGTGAGTACTTCAACCGGACGACAAAACTGAGATTATTATCCTCTGTCCAACCAGTTTGCCTAGCTCATTCTTCACAGCCTCTCTCAAATCATATATAATTAGTCTACACTTCAAGAATACAGGTTCTCCCTTCACTCATAAGTTTGCTGGGTGAGTTTTCATACCTCCCACGGCCTTCTAACATTGCAAGACCAGATTTTTGGTTGCAATACTGTCAGAATAACCAGTGCACAAAAAGTGCGTGCGTCCAGCAATCTTAGGTTCTTTAACCCTAACTCAGATGGGCCATATCCAATAACTAGTAAAGGAATATTGACACAACTACCCTCTTTCCTTAATGGAATATTAAGTGTACCAATAATTGGTAAGTGATGGCCAGTGATCCCAGTTATTCCACTACTTGTAGGTTTTAAGTGGACACCATTATAAAGAAACAACAAATTTCTCTTAGAAATAGTCGAATCTGACATCATTATGAACAATAAACAAAGGAGACATGCCTGTGTTTGCAATTAATTTTTGTATTACATTTAACGTACTGCTGCAGTCTGTAGTAAGCGGCAGAGAATCCGTCCTTCTGTCAGAGTCAGGTGATCTTGATTCAACATCATCCAATGTTTTAGTAGTAAATAACTTGGAAATTTTTACAAAACATTTGTGTATATCCAGCCGTCCTATATTTACAGCAACGTACATAGCAAAACTGATATGAACTACGAAGATGCAGTTCACCATATGAGTGACGGGGTTTAATACCCAAAGATAAATTAAAAGTGCTTGTCGAATCATTCACTTGTCTGAATGGAACTGTTCCTGTTTGAGGTTTCTGCAGCATTGAAGATTTTTTCACATTCGATAACAGGGAATCATAATATTTCGTAAGAGCATCACGAGGATCATTATTAACATCTTCATAAGTAAAATAGAGGTCTTTGTCTGCCTGAAAGGTACTGAAAAGCATTTGTATAATCTTCTCTAGTTTAGAATTATGTATACCAGCAATCAGGCGGCCACGAAATCTGATGTGCATCTGTTCACCGAAATTGCACTTAGAAGCTTGTATCCGAAGCTGTATTGTAAAATCTCTAATAGTCTGGTTCGGTGCACGAACTAATTTGTTGAACTGTGCTGGCATGTATTGTAAACGGTTTGACATGAAAATGAACGGTTGGTAATCTCTTAAGTTTGTTGAACGGAAGTAGGATAGGTTTACCAGGATGTGCAAGATTCATTAACAAACTATAGGCTTTTCTATCGATAGCAGTAATAATGTGGTGTGTAATGCTATCTTCCTTGAAGTTATGTGACAAACACCAAGCATCAAAACATTCTAAATAATCCTCCACTTCTCTCAGGGACAAGTTAATGGACAATTACTCCAAGTTACTTGAATCCATATGTACTGTGACTCCAGGTGTGAATTTGAAATCACGTAACGAAATACTACTAATCACAAGTCTAGAACTTCGACAAGATACAAGCAAGAACTCAAATTTGAAGTGTGCAGTATGAAATTGTATTGTATTGTTGTGATATATTTAAACAACATAAAAGGTGTGATTGTATAGTAAATGCGTCAGTTATTCATCACACTAACGGTCTCGAATTTTTACTACTCTATTGTCATTTGATGCCAAGCTGAAACCGAAGGAAACTGGGTTGGTTTAAGACTTAAAACGTGGTCCATCGATTTGGTCTTCACCTACTACCAAATCTTTAAACGTCAATACACTGATAGATGCCTCACACTAATCACTCTCTTCGACTAGGTTATCGGTATAAAATAATACCAAATACAAGATTATTGACCAGAATAATAGGTTTTTACATCTTTTAAAATAACATGTTTCTATACAAACTCTTAGCACAAAAAGTGAACAATTAGGTTGAAGGAAATAAATTTAGTAGGTCATTTACTCTTCAATCAATCAAGATTCTACTGTTAGGTGTAATTGCCCCCAAATGTCCTGGCATGGCCAAGAGCGGGGTGGGCCCGCCCTCCCTCTCGAAATGCTCTCACACGGCCACGCGTATACAGTCAGTCAGTCAATGTAGGAGGAATAATAGGAATTAAAGAGGGAAGTTGAGTATGAATACAGTGGTCTTGAGTGCTGGTAGAGGTATGAGGGCCGTTATCAGTTCCCGGTTGCCCACACCGTGAAAGGGTTCTGCTGGAGGTACCTGAAAAGGAAATTGGGTTAGAGGTGTTCATAGTGACCTGAGAGCGTGACCGCAGTGCCCAAAGGACAGCTGCTTGAAGTCGGTCACACACGACCGATACTGGCTTCTCGTGGCGAGGGTGTTGTCTACGAAAATAAGAGGACGAAAAGCAAATGTCCGGAACTTTAACCGGATCCCAAACCAATGGTTTACATGGGCTCCAGTATCCTGAAGGAACAAATGGCGTATGAACCAATCGTTGGTCACCGGCTACCATGGGACTGCGTCTCTTTACGATGCTCCACTGCCTTGTGGATCAGATCTTCATGTCGAAGGTTCGGGGTGTGGCCTCCTAAGAAAACCACCTGCTACGGTTTGGGCACCCTTGCAGTATCATAGCTCACACACAAATAAAATTTCGTGTGGCGCATATATATTTGGTACTTTCTTGTACTTATATTAGGTGTAATTCTATCCCACCATATTTTCTTCGTCATAGACGGGGGTTATCTCATGTGTTGGAATCAGGTTAAGAATATTTGGTCTGTGTTCTTCACCTAAGTGTAAAAAAGCTATCATCGATTACACTATATTAACTTTTTACTCACCTGTAGAGCTTGATGATTTATTGCTTCTCCTTTATTTGTCTCCTTTTACTTATATCTCTCACTATTTAACGTGTTTTATTTGTTTTTTGATTTTCCAATTTTTCAGGTATTGTTATGAACTGTTGGGAATCGAACCGATTCCTTTCTATACGATATCTAAATTGTTACATTTCTCTGCTCATTTTTTGTACCCTAGAGATTTGATTGTGTTTAGAGATAGCCAACAGTTCTATTCTATATTAGACTTTTCAACAAAATATGGCTGTAGTTCAGTGAATTTTTGTATTCACGAGGTCCTACCAACCGACTACTCATAAAATAGAATGTCGAATCTCTATAACCAATCTTGCAGCTGTTCATTTATGTATGAAACTGATTTGTTGAAAGAATCCAGGGATTCAGCTCAGTAAAATTAACGAGCCCATAAATGCTTCATTTACAAAGAAAATATTATTTGCACAAAGATTAACCGATCTTACCCAGAATCCATTTGGAACGGCTGTTGTATTTTCAAAGCGTACATTAGCTTTAAGTTCGACTCAGTCTCACTGAAACAGTGTGACATAATTAACGAACTTTAATAAACCGATTCATACATTCAGGAGTTAACTACTAACTATCGAAAAATATAAAGAGCTCATGTGACAATAACGAGACTTGTTAAATCTATTCAATTAACAATCAAACAAAACAACTCCAACTAACGTGGTAACTTTTTTATTCTCTTTTTTTCTAATAGGGAGCATTTAAGATGCTTAAAGCAAACTTCTGTAGGTTATTCACAGCAAACGAACGGTCTGAAAAATTCATTTATATCTTGTGATCGGTTAAACACAACACCATTTACAAACACAAACATTCCAGTTGGGTCACGTTCATCTGGAGATGGTCAAACAGATGATGAAGAGGAATTAAGCCGAGTTAATTACCGAATCACTCCTGACATTCAGTCAAAAATCAATTCAAATTCTTCAAATGAAGTAAAAGTTTTCCTAGGTAATGTTAATATGGATGCTAAGTGTGATAGAAAACAAAAATGGTATCATATTGCCAAATATTCTAAACAAATAACAAAAATACCGCGCTAATGAAAATAACCAATAATTATTAAGAAACCAAACAATATGAGCATAACAAGAATATAAGAATTATATTAATATTTGTCTACAGTCTACCTTACAGTTGTCAAAAAAATGTTTGGTGCTACATAGCACTAGTAAACTACGCGTATTCAGATTAGCAGTGACTTTTCCAGTATATGCGACGTGTCACTTTATTACTGATGAATCTACAATGATAAAATGGAGTTTTTTATAAAAGGAGAGTAAGCAAAGTGATGACTTAGTAATTACATCGCTTAACTTTCAATCATTTAGTTGAATTTCGAAACCGTATTGCATTTATTTTAGTTTGGAACCTGGATAGCATCACTTGATTTCGCTCACATTAAAGAGACAGCTCTTATCCACTTGTATAAGCTTGATCCTAGTTATCGAGTTGTATTAATTATGAAAACCAAGTTGATAGGGGTTGAAAATCTGCAACGACTACAATTGTTGATGCATATAATTCATTTTCACACAGCTGCTCACCTCCGATGATAATACCATGTAAACAGCTCCGGGGTCCAGCAGTGTGTATTCAGAAGTAGTGTGATAAATCAGTTGGTGTATTCACTTTAAAACACTGGATTCTGTGATTCGAATATATCTAAAAAGTCCCATTTCGGGGAGACTTTCACAGTGCCTATTATTTATGGACACCAGAACTGGATGGAAAACGCGGGAAGCCGACCTGTTTACGATGTGGCGCTGATGAATAAAAAAAGGGTTTTAGACCTGTATCTGTCAGCTCATCACTTCTTGGTTGTGTTCCCACTGATCAAACGACTAAGTGACTCGTCGCTATCATATGTGTTTTAAATAAAAAAAACTGGTTGGGATCCTTCTATGTATTTTTCCACCGCACTTCGTAAATGAAAGAAGAAACTAATTTTAAGAAAAGTGTTGTATTTTTCAGTAAATTCCTGCCTTGTTGAATAAAATATTTGTTCCTACTTAATTACTTACTTGCTTACCCCACATAAAGCATAGGTTTGACCTTTTTTATTTCTTTACAATGTTGTTGTTCCATTTTGTGTAGTCCATTTTATTTATGTCCTGTTGGTGGTGATTGGTAAACATCCATGTAGTTTCAGACTGTACGACTGATAATCATGTTAATTTTTACATTTGATATACTAGAAAATGAGTGTAACTTTTAGTACTCACTTTCTTCGAATCGTTAGTAGTTAGAAATGAATTTAATTTTTACTTTGATGAATTAAATAGCTTTAGAGTAATTGGAAAATCTTAATTTTCTCATTGTATTATTTGCATTACATTCTGTTTATTGAATTCTAAGTGCATCATTAATTTATACAATTATTACTCTTTGTTTAATTTCCAAAGGTTCTCAGTCCAATTTACATTCACCATCAAATTCTTTTACACACGATCAAATTAATACTAAACATCTACTTCTTCCAGGTCGTTCCGCTTTTGAAAAACATTTAGTTCGAGAAGTAGCGTACTTTGAAATATGTGAATTTTTAATTGGACAAATAGAAGAAATTTATGATATGGAAAATTGCGAGTTTTTGAATTCTGTGTATGGCGAAAAAAATAAGGACAAATCTTTACAAATTCCTACTGACTTTCAGGTACAATTATCATTTTGTATTAGTGAATAATTTAATTATTCACAATTATTATCTATGTTATAATTTGTAGTAACTTTTTTTAAAGATAGATATGCCTGTTTAAATTGTTAAGTCTGAATTGATTTTACATTAATTTTACTTTCGAATGTTGCCTTATGCATATTATGTGTGTCCAGGTAAAACTTTGTTTCACATACATGTACTACTTTCTTGTCTCTCTCACTACTAAACCAAGAAATTATTGCTAATGAATTTCATTTTAAACTAGTTATAAAGAGGCGATAGATGTATTTTTATTTAGTTAAGAAAACTTATCTGATGTAATTACTATTTACAATATAACATTGACAAATGCCCAATCTACACCATCGTATTTTAAATTGTTTATCCTTAGTTATGACATAGGCTAGTCATTTACTTCGCAAAAAGAGATGAGTGCTTTCTGAAGTAGTAATAGTATCAATAGCCTTTATACATGCTCATTTATTTATTTATTCATTTTAACACATAGATATTGGTACAAGGAGGCACCAAATACATATGCGCCACACAGATCTCATTTGATATGTGTGAGGGCTGTGATACTGCACGGGTGCCCAAACCGTAGCAGGTGGTTTTCTTAGGAGGCCACACCCCGAGCCTTCGACATGAAGATCTGATCCACAAGGCAGTGGAGCATCGTAAAGAGACGCAGTCCCATGGTAGCCGGTGACCAACGGTTGATTCATGCGCCATTTGTTCCTTCAGGATACTGGAGCCCATGTTCACCATTGGTTTGCGATCCAGTTAAAGTTCCGGACATTCGCTTTTCGTCCTCTCATTTTTGTAAACAACACCCCCGCCACGAGAAGGCAGTGAGTAGGACTTCCCTGGCAGAGGCTATATACGCGTAGCCATGTGAGAGCATTTCGAGAGGGAGGGCGGACTCTCCCCACTCTCGGCCGTACCGGGACATTTGGGGGCAATACATGCTCAAAGTGCGATTGAGTAAACGAACTTCTACATTTGATAATTGAGTTCCATAAAACTAAAATAAAATACCTGACTCACTATTGTAATTAATATTCCATAATAATCGATAATCCAAATTTAAAATTTTTTCGTTACTTTTTATTTTCATAATTATGTTAACATTAAGTTAGCCATAAATCTTCAAACATGTCTAAGTTTTCTTGTTTTGTTCTGTGTACAAGTTAACAATAATAATAAATATTATAATGTATGTAAACATCCTTTACGTTGAATAAGTTGGACCATTAAAATTTTTTAAAGGTTCACAAATCGAATACTTTACCTTCAAGTCTACTCTCGTCACATATGACTTTGGTGGATGTTACTGACCAAAATTTACGTAGTCCATTAATCAATTCAACATTGCATAGTCAATCTAGAGAAACAGATTACTGCGAGCATTGTGTAGATAGCGCGACTGGACTTGCAGTTTCACTAGTCAATGCGTGTATACAAAAAACTGCTCAAAACGAAAAACAAGAAATGATTTTGTTTAAATTTTTAAAATTACAAGAACTACTTCTCAAGACTAGTGATATTAACTGGGTTCGTTTAAATCAGCAGTTTATTGAATCTCCGAGACCAACGAGGTTTAATTATGATACTAAATTTCAAAACTTTCCCGAAAATAATCGGCTATCAAGTACATCTAGTAATTCAATACAACTCAATTCTCAGGGGTAAGTGTTTGTTTTCCCATATTGCATTTTGCGAAACTTAGCGACCTCTGGGTGTGTTCATTTAGCTAATATTCTAGATTGTGACCCAAAGTTGTCCTTATGTATGTGCTAAGATGGATCTGGAATAAAACTTACTAAATTAATACTATAATACACCATGCCAAATTAGAATGTACCCACAAATTAACGTGATTCGGTTTCTAAATTTTATGTATCGCTATGGCCTTCAGCCACACTTCGGTTTCCCACGATCTCCAATCTACCTGAATGGCAAGTTAATGTAAGTCCTCCGACTCTTTACGAAGTTGAAAAAGCTATAGGAAATCTGAAGCGTGGGAGAGCATCGGGCCTTGACAGGGTTACCCCTGAGATTTTTAAGGATGGTGGTCCAGTATTAGCAGCGAGATTGACTGAGGTCTTAGGTAGAATTCGGGAACTGGACATAATCTCATCTGACTGGTCTCAATCACTGATTGTGCCAGTCTATAGGAAAGGACAAAAGTCTTGTGACAATCACAGAGGAATTAGTTTGACTAATATAGTGTCTAAAATATTAGCTTCAATAATACTTCAACGCCTAACCAAAGCTCGTGAAGAGCAGACCAGAGAAAACCAGGCTGGTTTTCGACCTGGACGTGGTTGTAAAGACCAGATATTCACACTACGTCAGGTCCTAGAACGTGGACACACATTCAGACGCCCCACAATGGTAGTATTTCTCGACCTTAAGGCGGCATTTGACTCTGTTGATCGTGAGGCTCTATGGCAGTGTTTGTCACTGAAAGGAGTACCAAAGAAGTAAATTAACCTTATAAAGGCTTTCTACTCGAACACAACTGGTCGAGTGAGAGCTTATGGCGAACTGTCATCAGAATTGATTACCTCAAGTGTTGTTGGTCAGGGCTGTCCACTCTCTCCATTCTTGTTTAACTTTGCCGTTGACGTCTTTTTAGAAATGACACTTTCCTCATCTAAATTTCCAGGGGTTGAACTTCTACCGGAAGATCCACTTGTTGACTTAGAGTATGCCGATGACATAATTCTATTTGGTGAAGACGCTGACAAAATGCAGTCTGTTGACTACTCTAAGCAACCATGCAGGTATGTTCGGGATGCGATTCTCGCTCTCAAAATGCAAAATGTTGCTTCAGGATTGAGTTGCATCGACACCCGAACTAGTGATAAGAAGTGAAGTAGTCGAGTGTGTCGACCGCTTCACTTATCTTGGAAGTCTCATCAACCCTTGTGGTCTGGTGTGTGACGAAATCTCAGCACGGATACAGAAGGCTCGATTAGTTTTTGCCAACTTGCGTCATTTGTGGCGTAGGCGAGATATCCATCTATCAACCAAAGGACGGGTTTACTTCGCAGCAGTCCGTTCCGTCCTACTTTATGGCAGTGAAACATGACCGGTAAGAGTAGAGAATATTCGTGGGTTACTAGTATTTGATCATAGATGTCTTCGAAACATCGCTCGTATATCCTGGGACCACCGAGTAAGTAATGCAGTTGTTAGGAAACAGGTACTAGGTAAGGATGGCAAATCAATTGAGGAAGTAGTGAAACTCAATCAGTTGAGATGGCTGGGACATGTGTTACGTATGCCTGACCACCAACTGCCCCGACGTGCGATGTTTTATGGTGTAGGAGTTGGTTGGAAGAAGGCTAGGGGCGACCAGACCAAAACATGGCACAAATCCATGAAGTCACTGACAAATGGACTGAGCCATGTTGGTAGATGTAGACTACCTGGTTGGGGTCCGCGAGATGATAGCAACCGATGGTTGGAGACCTTGAATGACATGGCTGAAAATCGTTTGCGATGGTGCAGGTGCATCCACTCCTTGTGTTCTCCCAAATTCTAATCTTTTGAATTCTTCATGTCCTCTATTTTCTTTTTAAATCTATTCCACTGGATTATATAACATCAAACCTTAATTTTTCCTATCACTACTTATACTTTTACTACCTCCACCACTACGGGATTTGAATCGATAACTGAATCTCTGTGCTAATGTGGTATGGTAACTCGAACTGATGTACATACTTACGAAGTTCCACGTTGTTACTGACTGACTGATCGCTATGTTGCATTGTTCTTACTTGTCTTCAGATATTTTTAGAACAGTTTTTTAAAGATCTTGCCCACCACCTACCTACCATGCTTATTATCACTCACCATTAAGGCATATTTATTATTTTAAATAAATTTAGACTCATTCTAAATTCTGGACCTTTGTAACTGAGCATCTTAATGAAAACTTGAGATTGGATTTTCTCGAAAAATCTGATTTACAAAGGCTAATAAACAACTAACCTTTAAATCACAAGATTTCTTCTTCATGTATTTAACATTGGATAACCAACTATATTTTATACGATAATCAAACTACAACATTATAGGTTTCTGTTCGTTTATAAATGATAACAGCAGCTAATGCTTAGACGTTTGGTTTTCATCATTTGCCAATAAATCGATTTGTTATCCAGTTAAAAGTAATGTTACCTTGATGATTCAGAAACTTATTTTGTTTGGTTGATTTAAGGTATATGTGACTTGATTTAAAATATTATCCAATAGAAACACTACCATTCAATTTTTCGAATTGTTTTAAGATAATAATTAAATCCATAAGATAAATTTTTCTGTGTGATATTACATCCTATAAATGTTCTTTAGAAAATTTTAGGAGACTGAAACATTCCCTGAATTGTTCTCATGCAATCCGTCTCTTTTAGAAAATCTCGGTAATCATTCATCTGTATTATTTCCTAGTTTGATTGATCAAATACCGAAATTATTACCTAACATAAGTACATTTTCCAATAACCATTAAAATTCAAAGATCGTTCATAAACAAATCAACGGTCTTTGACTTCTGTAGCGCTAAATTAACCTTGAAAGCGAACATGTGACATTCCTATCTTCTAATTCAAGAATCCTGGGTTTTTAGCAGCCAATAGGTTATGCCCCGAAAATGCCCTGGTACGGTTGAGGGTAGAGAGTCCTTTTTTCCTCACTAGGCCTCGCGTATACAGCCACTACCAGGGAAGTCCTACTCGTTTCTTCAACATAAGGAATCCTTCATGATTGTTTTTTCCCAACTGGAACTGCTTCTCTCTCATTATTATTATTACTTCACTATAATACACTACTTTCTGTTAATTGTTGCTCTTTTATTATACTCACCCTCCATTCTCTATCTCTTCACAACCTCATCGTTATTGTATGACGCATATGTATTTTGTGCCCCTTTATACCAATGTTTATGTGTTCAAATAAATAAATAATAAATAAAATGATAGATCAGGAAGTCATTGCCACAAGTGTTCACCGTTTCAAGCGCAACATTTACATACGGATATCGAAGCCCATAACATAAGTCACACGTCCGAATTTGACTTCATTCCCTTTAGTTTGAATACCCAGTAAATATCACTAGCTTCCACAAAAACAGAATGTTTCGAAGTCAAATAAATAGACACATATATGGTTAATGAGTTACACATGTTCTACTTTTAGCTATTTAGCCTACATATTCATAGTTGCAATTGTGTTTAACATGTTTCCTCTTTTATTATTCCATTTTAAAAATTTTTGTAGAAGGTGGAACACATTTCATCATTTGACTTCATTATCGCAGTCAAGTAATTCACAAAGAGCTATGA
The DNA here is from genome assembly GCA_946903255.1 of Schistosoma spindalis. Lineage (NCBI taxonomy): Eukaryota > Metazoa > Platyhelminthes > Trematoda > Strigeidida > Schistosomatidae > Schistosoma > Schistosoma spindalis. The sequence goes on along the minus strand of OX336420.1, from coordinate 34,423,327 downwards.
AATCAATCTCACAATCTGATTATTCCCCTTCAGTGTTAACCTCATCTAGTTCATTTGTTAATCATTCAACAACGCTTTCAAAACCTACTATAAATAAATTAAGTAATAATTCAACTATTATCATAGATACAGTTTTGAAGAATGATAGTAGTAATAATAAGGATAATCATGCTAACAAAAGGTCGTTAATTTCTTTAAATAAAGATTTTCAATTATCGGATAAAATTAGATCCGATAATCAAGACTATTCTACATCATCATTTTCACTGTCATCAGCGTTTGGCTGTACACCTTTACCATATGGATTGTTGATCAATCCACCTATCCAAAAATCTAAGTAAGTATAGTTTTATTTCAATGTTTATGTTTGCTGTATGCAATGGGAGAGTTATTCAGGGAAAAAATGCCTTAGATCACCTTTATATTATAACAATTAAAGATAAAAGAAACATTAATTTCAAACTATTGATACACAACTTGTACTGGTTATCTGACTAGTGGGTTAGCGTTATTATTATCATCAAGTATTTCGACACAATTTATGTAACGTGTTTGTTACTCATACCAACAGATTTTCCACACAGTAGTCACAGCTTTTCTTTTTGAAACCAATACTAAGGTTACTTTGTATTGGAAAAGTTATCAATGAAGAAACATGATGTCTTCTTGTCTGGAAAACACCTCAAATCTATACTTCCAAGTATACATAATTTCTTTCCATTCGGTTATTTAGAAAGCCATTCAGAGAATTGTCTCACACATACTTCAACCTGACTATATTAGCCTTTGAACTCTTTTTGAATGGATTAATACAGCTAAGACATAAGTAATTGTTTATCATAAGTGTTTAAACATTTAGTTGTATTTAGTTATATTTTTCCTTTTAATACTAGAAAGTATGCTTCGAATATTTTAAACTTCACTACATTGATGATATTTAAATAGAATAGTTATCATTTTAATTGAATGACTTTTTCATTTGATCATTTTTCTACACGTAGACGTAAAGGAGTTCTTGTTAGTCAAAATAACCGATGTGCCGGCTGCGGTGCCTTCATTGAAACTCGTAAGTTCTTCCTCAGTTGTTGATTAGTAATATTCAAGAAATAAATGTGCTTTCTTTTCATTTTCCTTAAATAGTGTTTATTCTATACTTTGATATTGATAAATCCATCATGAATACTGAACCATTCTGAGGACTGCTAAATGTGACAACGAACAATGTAAATGTCTGCATGTATATCTTTCATGTAGATCGTTGACAAGTTTTACTAGTCGGATTAACTTTTAACCTGGTTCAGTTCAGACTTTTCAACCTTCATATTACTTACTTACGCCTGTTACTCCTAATGGAGCATAAACCGCTGACCAGCATTCTCCAACCCACTCTGTCCTGTGCCTTCTTTTATAGTTCCATTCAATTCTGGTTCATTTTTCTCATATCTATCTCCATTTCTCGGCGTAATGTGTTCTTTGGTCTTCCTCTTTTCCTTTGGCCTTGAGGATTCAGCCTTCATATACCAAAACAAAAAACAATTAGAGTTTTCTATGTAACTGGATTGTTTTGACAGATCGAATTGTGAGAATTAATACCTAGTTGGAGTGATTTGATAGTTCGAGCGTTTGTCTTTAACTCTTTGGGTCGAAGGTTTTATCCGCACACCCATTTTAGTTTTAACAGGTTGATAACATCTGTAACCCTTACATCAAAAGTGTAACCCAAACTCGAGTACATGAACTTGTATTTTGTTATTGAGTTACATTACAAGAATTATTTCGTGGTACTTCTGTGATGTGTACTACCTATACGGACAGATATAAGTGGTATGAATCAGGTATTGGAAGTAGAATACTTAATGAAGGTGAAAATGAAAAGAAGAGAAAGGTAAACTGAGAGCAATCGAAATAACAACAGGAATGAAAGAACGATTAAATGAAAAATGTGCAAATAGTGTATTTGATGCATAGTTTACATATTTTACAAAATCACATTAATTTTGCACAATATAACTGATTTATCCTGCCCAAGTCTTCGCTCATTACATTTCAACTACCATGACATTTGTCTTGACAAGCTAGTCTCTTTGTGTTGATATGCTTTAACAATCTGAACCGGTACACATATGTGCTGTGTTCTATGTTACTTATGTCTGACTGACTGGTACATATAAATTCACGTAGGTCAGTGCTAAATGATAGTGACGATATCTGTATTCTGTCGGAAAGCATAAGTTATTATTTGCTGATTCATTAAGTGAACTGTAGTTAAATTTTCACTCAAACAAAGAGTGAACAAATCTAATCATTTATGGATTTGAGGTTCCACACCGTTTAACCCCAAGTTGAAGCGAAACAACTGTAGCTCATTGACTAATACCAATCAATAATAAAAACATCTTGGTGGCCTGCATTAGTGTTTTTACTCTGTAGTAGTTTTCCTAATGTTCAGTATTTTTAAGCAGAACATTGATGTAACTATCGAGTTTCGTTATTATTTATAATTGCTTACTGTTTTGTTCTATCCATATTTTTTTTCAGGATATCTTAAAAGAATGCGTTTTTGTGAATTTTTTGGTCGTTACTTTTGTTGTGTTTGTCATTCGAATACACTTATGACTCTTCCTGGTAATTTAGTGACCTGTTGGGATTTTCGTATGTTATCAGTCAGTAATTTTGCACGTGATCGACTTCGTCAGTTGCACAATCAACCTTTATTAAGAACAATCGATTTTAACAAACAAGTTTTAAACCGTCAGTCTAATCTTTTGAATTGTTTGACTTTACGTAAACAAGGGAATTTGATGCTACCATTTATTCAACGGTGTCAAACAGGTTTGTTGTTGTTTTAACTAGACAAAATAATTTCCGTTGTATATTTGTTCACTATGTGATTAAAGTTTGACTTTGATGAAACTCTTCCACAGAAAAAATGTAAAATCTAGTAGGTAAAGCTGATAACTATTTAAAAGTTCAATAATTTCGATCTTACTGTACATTATTATTCTTACCACCCTATCTATAACATAAAATAACATGTCCCATTAATAATAATAAGCTTTACAGTCATTGGTAGCTAGTTCTTGCATCATGAGGCAAGCCCTAACTTGAAATTCTGAAATCGAAAGTAGAAGATGCGGACTAATGAACACATTACGCCGAGAATAGGAAGCAAACCTGAGAGGAATGTATAATACGGAAACGACTAGAAAGGATAGTCTAGGATAGAGTTGGTTGGAGAATCCTGGTTGACGCCCTTTTCTCCCTTCACGAGGGGCAACAGACTTTAGTAGGTAATATTATTTTCTAAGTGAAAAGGTTTTGTAGAGATCGGTTCAATTTGTAAGTTGCATTCATCATCACAGATTAATCTCAGTCAGCGTACCATTGAAAAGCAGAGATGGCAAGTAATGTTTAATATTTTACTTCTATTTCTGTATTCGATTTTAGCTCAACAATTAGTCGATTTTACTTCTATACCAAGTCATTGGTTCGAAACACCAAATTTATGGAGTATGGCTGATTTACATTCTGTACATGATGGAAAGTTATCAATAACTTTACGTGCATTACTCTTACCAATAGTAGAGCATATATCAATATGTAAACGATGTTTAGCTTGTGGCTTTATTTGTGAAATATGTAAATCTGGTCAAATTCTTTTTCCATTCGGTCAAGTAAATACCACAATATGTTCCGGTTGTTCAGCTTGTTTTCATCGTGCATGTTTAAATTCCCCGAATCCGGAAACATGTCCAAGGTGTATTAGACGTGCAGTTAAACGGGAACAATTAATTTGAAAAGACGTTATTAGTTTTATTGGTTTACTTTTTGTAATATGTCTACCCTCTTGTACCCCCTCCACACATGTACATCACTGACAACCTCAATATTTCACTCCATTTTATCATCGCAATATCAAAACAGAATAATGATCAATCCCTGCGTTTATTTTGTTAATTGCAGCTAATTATTTTTCATTACTGTAAAGTTGACATGAAACTTGCCATAAAAATCAGTATTTTATTTTCGACGACACACTATTCATTTGAACAATAAACTTTTATTCTACGACTAATATTTTTAGTTATCAAATTTTTGTTAATCTTTCTCTTTATTTTCTCAACTCAGAAGTTTATTATTATTATTATTATTATTATTATTATTATTATTATTACAATTTTTCTACTGCAGTTTATTACGATACGTAATGAAAACAGTTAATCGCTATTTATTAATTGATTGAAACATCGAAAAAATGGATGATGACTAAGTTGGTTTTTCTCCTACTTTCATGTCTTTCTAATCTTTTTATAACTTACTTCACACACGTAATATGGTATACTCGATTGTCCTTAAAAAAACTGTGCAAACTAGATATTATCGACCTTCTTGAATATAATCCAAGTCTGTGTTGTTTTATCTCTATATGATTGGTGATGAACTGAAACATTATTTGTAAGATGTTAATTTCATGAATTTTGTGTGGGAATAATATAATTAATTTGCCCACTACAGGTCATTTCATTATGAAGGCTAAGTTATAACATTTTGCGCGGCTTCTGAAACTGATGTAATTAAGATGAAATTCCCATCTGCAATCTAGGACATGAAATTTGAGTGGTTTAAATAAGAAGCTACCGCTTTATATGAGAGTGATACTTTCTCAAAGATACAGACCTATTATACGAGAATTAATCACTAAAAATTAGTTTTATGTCTGGTTGATTATGTCAAACTCCACCTGTAGTTCTTCTAGAGCAACTACCGCTCCTCAGCCCGGAGAGATGTTGTTGTGCTCGAATCACGAAGAAGAAACTGCTCCACACACTCAGGGAGTTGCTCTTATGTTATCCAAAGAAGCTGAAATTATTCAGTAGTGCTCAGGAAAGTACTTGACCATCCTGATGGGATACGTAAACGCCAAAGTCAGAATAGGCAATACCGGGTATGAAGATATCATGGGGCGACATGGACTGGGAGAGAGAAACGAAAACGGGGAGAGATTTGCAAATCTGTGTGCATTCAACAAATTGGTCATACGTGACACAATATTCCCACACAAACGCATATACAAAGTTACATGGGTCTCACCGGATCACACCACGGAAAACCAGATAGCTCATATTTGCATCAGTAAAAAAATTCAGTTTGACGGAAGACGTAAGAACTAGGAGAGGAGCTGACATAGCTTCAGATGACCACCTGGTTGTTGTCAAGATGAAACTAAAGCTAAAACACACTGGACAACTGGAGAAATAGCACTCAAGACGTCCAGTACAGCCTTCCTTCGTCACACTGACAAACAATGAATTCGAGATAGCTCTCAATAAAACGTTTCAAACCTTATAGTGTCTACTGAAAGAATAAGAAACTACCATGGAGGACTACTAGAAAAGGATCAAAGACGCACTGATTTCAACGTGTCAGGAGGTGCTGGGTCGCACGAAGTATCATTATAGGAAACAGATCTCTACGGAAACCCTGAACACGATTAAAGAAAAAAATTAAGACATCTGAACAAGAACAGAAAAAGTCAAGGTACCAGCCGAATACACAGACGCAAAGAATTTAGTGAAGATGGACATTAGGGCCGACAAGTAGAAAAAAGGGGAAGACCTAGCAACGACATTATAAGAAGCTGCAAGAGAAGGAAATATGAGACAACTCTGTGACACAACGGAGAAATTGTTAGGGAAACATAGTAAACCTGAGCGACTGGTGAAGGCGAGTTAATTACTGAAATTCAAGAACAGAGGAACACATGCGTAGAACATTTTAACGAACTCTTGAATAGACCAGATTCATTGAATGTATCGGATACCGAAGCAACACACACATCTTCCTATAGAGGTCACTCCACCAATCAGGATCGCCGTCGGACAAATCAAGAGCGGGAAAGCAACAGGACCTGACAATATTCCAGCCGGAGCACTAAAACCAGACATAGGTGTAACTGCAGACATGCTCTACGTTCTCTTCAGGAAGATTCGGGAGGAAAACCAAGTGCCGGCAGACTGGAAACGACACTTCACCAAGATACCAAGGAAAGCAGATCTAAGCAAATATGAGAACTACAGAGGCATCACACTACTGTCAGTACCAGGGAAAAGTTATCGACAGAGTGTTGCTGAACCGGTTGAAAGATTCAGTAGACGTCTGACTTCGAGATGGACTGGTCAGATTCCGTAAGGATCGACCAGATCACGACATTACGGCTCATCGTTGAATAAGTCAACTGGATGGAACTGATCACTACACATCGTCTTCCTTGACATTTGACAGTCTTGATAGGAAAACCTAATGGAACGTTCTTCGATACTATGGTGTGAATAGCTGAGAAAATTGTCAACATCATACGGAATTCACACAATAGACTACACTGAAAAGTCGTGCATGGAGGACGGTTGTCAGACGCATTCCGTGTGATGACTGAAGTCAGACAAGGCTGTTTGCTCTCTCACTTTCTCTTTCCTCTGGTGGTTGACTAGATCATGAATACCTCCACATTTGAGGGGAAGCACGGTATACAATTGACAACTCGGAATCAACTAGACGATATGAACTTCACTGATGACTTGTTTCTCCCATTCCATACACACCAACAAATGCAGATAAAGATAGCCAATGTAGCAGCAGCCTCTGCGTCAGTAGGCATCAGTATATACAAAGAAAAAACCATGGTCCTTAAACACATTACGGATGACACCAACCCAATCACACTTGATGGAGAGGCTTTGGGAGATGTGGAATCTTTCATGTACCTGGGAAGCATCATCGATGAACAAGGAGGATCGGATGCAGACGTAAAGGTAAGGATTGGTGAAGCAAGGTCTGCATTCCCACAGTTAAAGAACATATGGAACTCAAAACAACTGTCAACCAATCTCAAAGTGAGAATCTTCAATACGAACGTCAAGATAGTTCTACTGTACGAAGCCAGAACTTGGAGAACTACCACCCAAAAGTACAAGTATTTATTAACAATTGACTACATAAGATATTGAATGTCTGTTGACCGGATACCATCAGCAACAACCTACTATGAGAAAGAACAAACCAGCTTCAAGCTGAAGAGGGATTTAGAGAAAGATTCTGAAAACAGATAGGACATACATTGCGGGAATCATCAAACTGCATCATGAAGCAAACACTAACTTGGAATCCTGAAGGGAAAAGGAAAAGAAGACTAAAGAATACACTGTGTCGGGAATCGGAAGCAGGCATGAATAGATGAATAGCAACTGGAAAGGATTGCCCAGAACAGAGTCAGTCAGTCAGTCAGTCAGCTGCAACGTAGGACCAGGCACGTATATGCATCGGTCCAAGTTGCCATACCGCATTAGCACAACAAGATAAACACCGGATTCATAGGAGTAGTTAATTCAGTGGTGGTAATATATAGAAGAAAGATTGTGTATAAGGAGATAGTAAAGGAAGAAAGAATAAGTTCCTAGACAGATATGAAGCGATTTTAATCTCTTAATTTAGGGAAGACAGAGAGTGTATACACCGACGCCATTGTGATCGATTCTGAGCCATGTCACCAAGAGTCTCCAACCATTGGTTACGATAGTCACGCGGACCCCAACCAGGCAGTCTGAATCTCCCAACAGAACAGAGTTGAATGGAGGATGCTGGTGAGCGACCTATGCTCCTTCATTGGAGTTAATAGGCGTAGATGTAAGCACAATGAATTAAATTTAACAAGAGAAATCGCTATTTAGAAAAAGTAGTTACAGTCATCAGTGGTAGTAGAAAGAATTAGGAATAAGAAACGTGTTCGTGGAATAAAAGAAGTTTAAGAAAAGTTTGAAACTCAAGAATTAATGGGAGACAAAGAGTGAATAATTCTAAGCCACAACAACCAATTGTAAACCATGTCACGCATTGTCACCAACGATTAGTTACTACCTCAACCAGGTGGTCATCACATATTAAAACTGTCCAGTTCACTATTGAATGACATCATTGACTGATGTCACGTTTGGTCTACCCAATTCTAGTTTCTACTCCTCTACGTCGACAGACGTGGTTAATCAATGTTGGCAGTGGTTGGGCAAAAGTAATGCATGTCCGATTCACCTCATTTAATGAAGATTTACATCATTACCAACCGACTTGGCTTTATGCACTCAATAGTCCAAAGATACCTGTGATCAGATACTACTCATCTACACTTGTCCTCCATTCTTAATCATCAGGTTTCACATCCATGAAATAGAACAGCAAAAAGCTATTCAGTAGACTTATGGTTTCGTTGACAGACGGATATCTTCCCTACTTCACATGTAACGCAAGCTGGCATAGCCAACTGATTTTGTTAAACCCATCCCAAGTTTTCTTTGAATGCCAGTCAATTAGGGCTGAAGAGATTTTTAAAATAATTGTAGTCGACACATTAAACTACTTCTTTCTCTATCATTTATAATGCATTGACGCAAACCGGTGCCGAAGTTACATTTTGGATTTAGAGAGAGAATCTCACCCTAAACATCCTTTCATTTTTGTTTAAGGCGATCAAAAGGTACCACTTTGTCAGCATTTTCACCTAACAGAGTTATGTCATCGGCGTACTCCTGATCTACAAGCAAACCTGCTAGTGTAAAACTAGACGGTTGATGGGAGGAAGGTACATTTGATGTGAGAGGTTACAAAATATTTACATATTACATATACACAGCTTTTAACCCATTTACATATTTCGGTATGTTCTGCACTTTGAACCGTCTTCTCGTCTGGTTTCCACATGTGATGCTAACGCTGTACTTTCAACGTACTGAAACACTTCACTCCATCTGACAATAGTTGCAACATCGACATCACGTTGTGTTATATACTACTTGCAAATAATCTAGTGAACAGCGTCCAAAACAGTAGTAGGAGATCAATGTCTAAATACTTGGACGAGAGCGTTATCTCTGAAACTGTATGTATAACAAACTTAAATAAAATTTTAAAAAAGCACCACTGGAGGTTGGAAATTCCGATGACAGTTGACATTTGACCAGATGTGTTCAAACAGTCTTCGCGAAGTCGATATGCATCTTTAGTAGCCTATTTATTGATAGATACTGTTATAAAACCTGCATGCCAGAGGTATCAAATGTTACCTTAAAGACAAGAAATAACACTATATTCGGGCGTTGGTACGTACTTTTGTATTTCAGAATGTTATAATGGGCAAATATTTCATCCGTACATCCACATCCAGGTCTGAAACTAGCCTGATTTCCTCGCGTTTCCCATTGATGTACCGCACTTAGTCGTCAGACGATCATAATGTAATATAATTGTTAACTAACGAACAAAATGCAATCTATTTACGAGAAAATGATGGAGTACCAACTGGACTCCTTAATCAAACTCTCTGTAATCAATAAAAATTATTTAAAATAATGTCTTACACTACTAACAATTGCTTGTAAGTAGTCATGGTTTTTTTATTGAAACTAACCAACCTTTGCATTTATCCTCCGCAGTGAGAATTCATTTATGGCCAATAAAAACCAATGTTATTGAAACTTCAGAAATTTGAATTCATATGTCAGATCATGTATAGATAATATACAAACACCAAGTACTAGATAGGAGATTTTTAAAAATTTGTATTGTTAAATCAGCACATGAAAGTAAACAGTGTTCTCTTCCGGATGATCTAATTAGGAAAAGTATTATTAAAGCGCGTGTTGTTCCAGTTTACAATAGAAGGTTTTCTGATATGTTAACGTCATTACTATTCAAAACGGATTTTAGTTTCATTGAAATATACATTAATGACATTAGTTAATCTTATTACTTTTTATTCGATTATCATTTAACACATTAGATTTACCTAAAAAGTATTATCATAATTAAGTTGATATGAATAGATTTTTGCATAAATACTATAAAAATGTGTCGACAAAATTCTCTCGTTCACCTTTTATATTTTATTTGCATACAAGTAAAGTTCACAAAACAGTGATTTATCTAAAAAGCGGTTCTTTATTGAACAATTTAAATAAATTAGTTACAAATCTCTACTCGTGAGGTATCTGTAGCGTTGACCGCGTCTGAAAGTCTGAAATAAAAATAGGCTTCCTGTAATAATGAATAATTAAAACATACGATAGTGCATATGACGGCTGATTACTGTCTAAACTTGATAACAGTTTATCAACAAGCAAAAACTGAAGCAAGAACAAACAATAAATAGGGATTAAACGACTATACATAATTGCAAATAAATGCTACAACGATTGAGAGAAAGTGATTATAACGACAAGTGTTATAAGTATATGTAAATACTTTAGAATACTACACGAAAAACTTGCGCTACAACATATGCGTAGAAATTACTAGGAATCCAACTGTTTACTGAATATTAATAAGTAGTATAAAGCAACTTACAAAGGAGTCTGACTCCAATTAGATCGTATGTTGATCGCTATCGAAATAAACATTTCGCCAATCCTCGTATATAATCATCGAATTGAATCACGTTAGTGAATAACGGAACTAAATAAGTCAAATACGTGAACGAAGTTCCAATGTGTATATTTCATACAATCGTTGATCTTAACAGACAATCAAGGAGACGGAGAGAAACAAAACCAAATGACGCACAGTGGAGAAGGTAAGTGAGCCAACTCAAATCAGCCAAGCATGGATCGACATTTATAGTCAAATAGAAATAAGTTACGGACATGTGATGAATAGGATAAGAAGTGAACACACATCGCTTATATAAAAAAGTCATGATTAATAAGCGAATAATTAACAAGGTCAGAATATGACTCAAGACCAATGAGTAAATCGGCTTGTCCGGAAGCTAGAATAAGTTATATGGGATTAATATAGCAACCGACACTACAAAGGACAGAGAACGCGAACAGACTTAACAGTTTCAAACATAATTCGAAAGAACAAATTTAGGTATTTTTTCGACACATCAACTCCTTATGGCCATGATTCAGTTTCATCGTCAGTTTTAACTTGACATGCTTTGGGAGGCTAACCAGTACAGTCTCCATCATGAACCAATGTCTCTAAAGTCTTCATTGGTAGCCAGTGTTATTAGAAATTTTGTCTTCCAAGATTTCATAGCAACCTCCATTATTCTTCTTCACAGGACCCTACCCAAGACATTTGGAACTTATGACGAGTAGATCACTAATCATATATTGGTTCGAAACTCAGCAATCATTTTTTTTTCAAACTTAATCAGCTGAGAGTAAAATATGTCAAGACACGTCATAACCTATTATATAAGTTTTGAGTAGTGTTTCAGAAGGCGAAACGATAGCCAGTTAATTTATTTAATCTGCTTCTGTACTTATTTTCAGCTGTACCTTTTCTTCTCCTTTGTCAAGATTCACAGTTAGACAATGTTCTAACTGCACACAGTGTTATAATCATTACTGTTTTTAGCTTGTTATATTGTTTTATAGACCTAGTATTATATTCAAAGCTTTTATGCATGTCTTATACCGGTAATTATAAAATATCACTCATGGATTTATAACTTTAGAGTCTGATAAAATTGTTTAAACGATCATTCGCCGAAGGATTCTTCATTTCGAATAAATAATATTTCCAATCTATTATTTAACAACGGAAAAATACTTTTATCTGAAAAATAAAAATGTTAACATGATTACTTATTTTAAGTTGAAAGCAGATTCTAAGCTATTGAAAACATGTTACAATGAAGGTTAATTGCTAGAACAGTTTTAGGATATAGAGGTGAACAACCGACCTTTATTTAAATTTGGTTTGCATCCCTCTTTAACTGCATTTCTTATTTCATGATTGTCTACAGTTGATTAGTCATTGAATGAAATTTGCTGTTGAGATGGCTTGAGTGACCTTGATATTGATTAGGATTAATCATCACTCTTCTGTTACTATTACTTCCAATACATTAAACTGATTAACCAATTAGACGTTCGATATGCATTGAATTGATTGGCTAGTTGGGTTAGAGCGAAAGCATTTGTTATTGTAGCACTTCAAGATGGTCTCTTCTATGACTAACAAGCATCAAGAGCGTGTTACACACATGTAAGCACAACAACAGCATATTTTTTAATAACAGTTACCTTGGTGTACAAACTCGACGACCTCTTACAGACTACGAAAATCAAAGCCGACGTAGACTTACACCGCGAACCTGTTTGTAGTTAATCTCAGGAAGTTTAGTGACTTCCATCAATGTACAAGCAAGTTGGGAGCTTGTTCATCTTACAATGTTAGACGTTGATATTTTATGGAGGTCAGTCGGTAATATGAATGCGACGTCTGTTAACAACTTTCATACCTTGACGTACGATCTAGAAGGAACAGAAGTTGAAGAAACTATTATTGGTGGGAGTTCCACAGGAGAATTGCAAAATACTTTGGGCAATAATCTTAATCTTCGTTTGGCGAAAAAAAATCACGATGATAATGAAAAAAGGCAACCAAACTATTGGCCAAGTTCAACAGAAGAGTCAAAACAAAATGTTACAACTGAGCTTGTGAATAAATCTAATGAGGGACAATGGAATTTAATTAAAGTTCGTGTAGGTTTTGATGTTACACGTAAAGGTGGGTTCTGTGGTTTTTCCACTTCTCATATGTTAAGTAGGTGTTATAATGTCAGATCTAATTTCACTACTAATGGCTTATATTTACAAAATACAGATATTGTTGTAGCTATTATGAACCGGTTTATATTTATAAGGATTTGTATTTAGTTATCCATTCACTTGTAATTTGGCCATTCATATACTTGTCTGTAGTTCCAGTCTGAGGTATAAACTAGATGACTATAAAATGAAGTCGTTCGGTACTTACATATAGCTTTGATGAGGTAGTTGATATTTAAAATCTATTGCACGAAATTGAAAATTCTATCACGACTTATTGATTAAGGATATTTGTTTACATAACAGTTCGCTAAGTTATTCGACATTGCAGTTAAATGTTAGTTCATGTTCTAGTCGATCACGTTTCATCCAGTTCATATATAGCCTATAGTCTATTCAGTTTTAAATTTGAGTTTAGATTATTATTTGAGGTAGCGAAGAAATTTATTCCGTAACATGAACTGTTTGTTTGCATTCCTTGATTGAAAGTTTTCATCACTTAAATATGTGTAACATCCCTCTATTAGTTGACTTTTGTTTGATCCTTTGGTACATTTTTAGGAAAGCATGAAAGAAATTACACTTTATTTAAATAACTACACTCCATCTAATCAACATCAGGATACAAAAGACAAAAATAGAAAATGTTAGTTAATAATGAAATAAGCGCACAAGACGTGATTACGTTTTTTAATAAACACAACAAACAGCTGATATCCCCCCAAAAATGTAGTTTAGTTGAGAATATCTACAGATTAGGTAAACTATTGAATAGGCTATGGACTTTTACCCATGGTACAAACATATAGGTATAGGCTACTAAGTTTCGTATTATTCACTATGGTCAAAATGTAATTTGCAATCTTTGTATGCAAATCAAAGACTCTACGCACACCAATTAACATGGAAAATAACTTCTTTTTTAACCATGTTGATTTAGACTATTTTAATTTATAGATTCGCTTTAATATTTCAAATATATATTACTCAGTATTAGTGAACTTATCTACTATATTCTTGAAATTCATCTGTGATAAGGTTAAAATGGATCAACCATGAGATTCAAATTAAGCATAATATTTTCCTATGTAAGTGGGTACTATCAAGTTGCTAACGTACATCCCACAGATATTTATACCATTGATATTCTTCTATGACTACCAATCAATCACTTGACATTAATGTTTAGTCAAAAGTAAAAAAAAATATTTCTCATTTATTAATTTTTAACAAAACGATTAAGAATTCTTACCAACAGTGTTTACAAGAACAAGCACAAATGATACCTCATTTTGAATTGTCTCAAAAGTTTTATACCTTTTAGACGTGTTGCTATAACAGCTGAAACGAAAATTGTTTTTCATAGACAAATTTAATATATCTAATTAGTTTGTTATTAAAATATATGAAACAGTCACGTGGGAAAATATACCAATGATACATTCTTTTCTCAAATACGAATATTTAACTATATTAAATAAATGCTGATGTTTATTTGGATTAAATTGATGTCGATTGTAGAGATGAAAGTGAGTCATTTGAAAAAAATGTTTGTTTGCTTTTTTACTTCAAACAAATTAAAATGCAAACTACGAAAGAAACCTATTGAAATATTGTGGAAAAAGTCTCTTTGACGACATTTACTGAATCTGTACAAACGTACTTCTAGTGACTTAACCTATAAAAGTCTATTAAATATATTGCGTCATTCAAAAGTGTTTTGAAGTAATAAAATCTCGGATACTATTGTAGTGGATCAAATGGACTAAATATCGAAATTTTCGTCTTCACAGCATTCTTGATACCTTACCTGTATATTCATACTTTTGATATTAATCCTATGATTTAATTGATTGTTGATTTTACATTTTCTCAGGTGAAAGAAGTCTAGTTATCGATGGATATAAATTTACAAAATCAAGAGATGGAATGGGTGATCGTGTATTTTGGCGATGTTCTCGTCGTGAATGCAAAGCTACAGCAGTTACTGTTTCAAATAAAGTAGAGCATATAAGATCGATTCATTCTCATTTACCACCAGTAGCTGCAGAATTTTTTTCTGATGATTCTTCTCGTTGTGAACAAGAAGTACGATTTAACAATTTAGTATATACTCAACGTTCTCGTATACGTAGACGTAGCCAACCGAATCCTTCTATGAAACTATCAAAACAATCGGTAACGAAACCCTGTTTTCTTGAAAAAATAAAAGAATTAGCCAGCCCAACTTCATATTCTGTAACATCAAATGCAGTTTCACATAAAATCTATTCTTCAAACCTAAGAAGTATGGATCTTCCAAATGATTTGTGCATTGATTCAAATGAATATGCATCTCCTATAAAGAGAAGACATTGTTCTGATCAAGACCTATCTGATTACTCAACTTTACAAACAATGTCTGCCCTTTTAACCAAATGGGTCGATTCGAAACAAGTGAATATAGAAAACGACGAGGCAAAAGTAAGTTTATTTACTGTTTTTGAAATGTGCTTTTTTCTAATTTAAGATAATTTTTCTAGTCAGAAACTTTTCTCAAGTTTGCTTCCAAACATTGATGATATCTTGATGGAAATATATTCGTTTCTTACTGACTAAAACTATTTTAAAAGACAAATTAAGAACAGTAACCATTATAGATCATACTGAGAACTAGTCTGTTCGGATGAAAAATAATGTTTTCAAAATAGCCTATGAAAATCCTGAGAATGTTATAGCATTGATTGTCTGTTGCACGTATTAGTACTGAAGAATAAAAAGAATGAGAAAAACAGTCACACAGTGATTCAATTTTTCTGGCGGTAGTTCTATGGGTAAAAATAGCAAGAAAGATAACTTTTGACTGTGAACTGATAAAATATCCTACTAAATCACCAATTTTTTTAACATCACTTTGATCGTTTTGAAAGCACGTAGACACTTGGGACAAAAGAACATCACTTTCCATTTGTGCCCATTCACCGACTACTTTGACGTGTGATGAGAGCTGGTGCAAAAGTAGACTGGAGAAAAGCTGAGGGTGTCCAGGTCATTATATGATATCAGTACATGAGTACGCTGACTTTTGGACTAATCCGTGTAGACAGGTGCAGACTACCTGGTTGGAGTCAACGCAATCATGTTAAAAAATGGTTATAGACTTTGGATGACATAGCCAAGAATAGTTAGAAATGGGGTAGGTGTTCTCCCTCTTTCCATTCCCTTGGGTCATAAGCTTTTAAATTACTTAAAAATTTTTTAGCCCACTAATTGATGTTTTTTGAGTTGTATCTTGGGTGCGCGATCTTTCTTATTATCATGAATACTGTCAGTACCTCAACTACTCTGGGTTTTGTCCTGACATTTTCATCTGTACGTGTTAATGGGTGGTCGCAACTTGAACCACTATACATATATATGTACCAGTTTGTAAGTTATGAATGACTGACTGACTTTTGATTTGAATAAAATGAAGCCGCCTTATACCAATCAGACTAATTTATCAAGATATTTATTAACTATTTTGAATCTTGAACCAATACTATACCGCATAAAATTGTCACTATAAAACAATGAACTGTAACTTTTAGTAAGAAAAGTATTCAATATCCTATTGCTTATCTAAATGTGTAGATAAAGTCAAAGGAAGTAATTGGATAACCATTGTCTATAACCGTTACCGACACAGGATATGGCAGCTTTGTTGAACTGCTAGTATCTTTTCCACATTTCCGCGATATCAAAGGGATCTATTGTGCATAAACCCTGTTTGACTTTTATGTTCTCGATTTCACCATTTTAAGGTAACTATGAAGTATACACTAGATAATTATTTTTGTATAAAATTAGCGTTATCTTCATTATTTTATGATTTAATTGGTCATTTTACTGTAGTCCAATTATTTTAATGGTAAATAATGACAATATTCTATCCTCGATCCATACTCATACACAGAGATTCTCATTATTCACAAAACAAATTCAGTTTTGGCTCCACACTACAACCTACAAGATACTACACTTCGATAGAGGCAAATCGATAGCGATGTTCGTATCTCAAACACACTCCTTTTCTCGTGAAATTCCAGTAATAGTATAATTTCCACAAAATATAGTCAGTGTTACAAAACTGAAAACAGTTATCTATTTAAGGGCTATCATCATTCTCAAGTAGTAGTCCTTTTGTTAGTTCGTTTGAGGTTTCATGTTAATGACACCATTAGTAAAAATCCACTTTTTTCTGGTTTCTAGAAAAGGAGTATCATCCCATAGAATGGATAGCAGACAAGTTTTAGTCGCTTACATCCCTTCATTATCATAAGAGCTTTTTCTTGTGGTCGATAAAAATACTCTAAATTTCTTGCTTGATGGAACCCGATTCCAAAACAAAATGGCAACTTTGAGCAATTGCAAACATGGACCTTTGTCATTTAGAATTATAAGCATTATCATTAAGTCGTTCGTTCTGTGGCTGATAAGGAGTAGAAGTTTTCATCGGGTTGTATAGATTAATAATGACCAAACAGGAATTAGGTCACTAAGCTAACTACTTTCAGTCACACTATTATAAATGTTTCAGTCTTCACTACCATTCGAGAGATTTTTCATGCTGCCTGTTGAAACTGAAACTGAAAAAAAATTGTCGTACAGTTTAAATAATAGTAGCTCAAAAATTATAAATAGAGATTGGGTAACACATCGGAAATCTATTGGTCATTGTAGATATTGTAAAAATTCATTTGTAAGATAATGATATTCAATGAGTTCGCTATGAACGAATTATTCATATAAATAAGATATATCCCTTGACATTTTCTCATGTTTATTACAATAATACTAAAATGAAATTGTTAGGTAGCGATCACAAAAATGGAGTTGACAATACATATCAATAGATCCCAACTTAGTAGTTTAAGTTTATCATCACTGTTAAATCTAATGGTTTTGGATTGATATCTGTTTATTGTGGTCAGTGTTCATTTGTGAAATACCCTAAACTGAGGTTAAGCACCTGTTCTGCATCTGATGTCAGTTTGGGATGGAAATTAACTTTGAAACTTAACAAGATCTTTAAAAAATTATCTAAAATTTTACGTTATATGATCAGTGAAAGCAGTAATACTGTAAAAGTAAATACAGATAATCCATCAATTAATGACTGTAGAAAAATAGAATATGGGTCATTCTTAACTATTTTAAAAAATTAGTAAGCATAGCTTCAATGAAATAGAAGTAAAATTATAAATTATAATGAAAAAGTAAGCTACATTCGAGAGAGTATCCAAGTAATTTTTTCTATCCAAGACAATCATAAATGTAATATTATCTATTCACCGTGAAGTTTACATTACTTGATTTAATATTTATGTTTGTGTGAAAAGGTTGAGTTTGAGATTGATCCTAGACGTTTGGTGGATTATATTTGATTACTTTGTTCACTATGAGACCACTATTATTTATATTTAATAAAGTTAAAGCATAGGATGGCAATCGATCTAACTATTTTCTTTTCATTATAAGCATTCTGACTATATTCCTAAGTAACATCATTTCTTCCTTAGTCAACAATATAATACTTTATATAAGCGTAGTTGTTATTTGACAAAATACTTATTTGACTGCCACTTTGTTACTTTTATATCTTTTAATAAATTATTTGCCTCATATGAAAACTGAACTCATCTGTCTAAAATGCATTAAGAAACAAATAATTAACCAGTATAGTTCATCATTTATTGAATGACTCATAGTAAAATGTCGAAGCTCAAGCCATTTCATCTGTATGTGGATTATTATTTAACCGACTGCATGCAATCAACGTGAATATTAGTCCTGTCTGATAGACAGCTGATTATATGATATGGTAATAATAATAACAATAATACGTTTTGATCATGTGGTGTGATAATAGTACATTTTCGTCTTATGATGTTCAAGTATCATTGATGTGGTGATTATTCTAGGAATGTATTAAATCACGAGTTAATAGTATCATAATTTCCTTATTTATTTTGTTGAGTAATTTTCTCAAATTCAATTGGTTGTTAACATTAGATTGAACTGAAACTACAAATAAACTGTCTGTGGTGAGACTTATTTTATTTAAAAAAAAGACCGAACGTCTCTCAGCAAATTATTGACTTTTGGTGTTATTTAACAATTATGCTTACCGATGAAATCTCACATGTAGCGACTAATGGTTTTCTCTTGTTGGTTGGCGTAAATAGTAGTACGAAATACTAAATTTACAAGATCAAATTAAAAATTTCATTGAAATACCAGGCCAATAATGTCTAAAATAACTATTGAAAACTTTGCTTATATCTGAAACCATGTATAACTCATTAAATATCTGACATTACATACTTGTGAATGTTATTCCGTAAGTATCGACGTTTTCAGTGTTACAAACAATATACAAAGTATGAATATCATTCATTGAGATCCACGTATGAACTAGTTAATTTTAAATCAAATTTGATAGATAAGTACCAAAATAGTTCTTCATAATTTATTTATAATCCTTTAAAACTAAACATAGACCATCAGTGTATGTTAAAATACATCAAATTACGTGTTAGCTTAATAACTCATAGGTTTTCAGAATAATTCACTCACAAAATACCATCGTAAACATTCTTGTGATAACAGATCTATTGTTAGGGTTTTCGAGTTATTCAATTGTATATAAGTTTTTGATTTATTTACTTAAAAATAAAACAAATGCTTCAAACATAATATTCTTAGCAAAAAAGAACGTAACTTTTATAGGTATGAGTGAATGAAAAAGTTAGGTAAGATTTACAAACACTGTTTATATAATGTCGGGAAAACAAATCGACTTCTTGTACACAGTTCAAAATTTATCTTCGTTTTTACTTCCTCATTACTAAACAATTCACAGAAAAAATTTGATTATCGTTTAAAATGGTGTTTAGTTTTATTATTCCACATATATTGGTTTCTACATAGTCCACTGTCACTAATAAACAGATTGAGATCAGCCAATATGACATACTCGATGCAGATCCTGAAGCAAATATGTATCGATTCAAGTTGCTAAACGTTATCTTAGAACAACAGAAAAAGAAAATGAGCGAGAATCAAATCAAAAGGATGAGAATCCAAACATCAAACTTAGTAAAAAAAATAATCATAAGATTTACATTTTAAAAGGAAAAATATAGGTAGAGGAATACAACAATAGATCAGCACTAAGTCCAGAATTTAGAAAATAAGACATTAATCCAGATGTGTTGTTCTGCCCGATTCGATGTTGTATCATCTAAGGTCTAAAAACAGAAGTGAACACCTTTTTATATGGCACACTCCAAAAGTTAATGACCATAAACTAATCTCATTACCTTCGTTTGGACTTGTGACTAATGTATATGCGTACCGCTACACACTGTGAGAATGACATGACTAAACTAAAACCCAAAGATCATTTCCAATGTCATTCGATACAAAATAAAGCTTCACAACTATCCAATGATATCAATAATATATATGCTAATCACAAAATGGTTAAGTTCAATCAGTCACAGCTTTTCACCAGACGTTCTATCACATCTAGTCAGTAATTTAAAAACTTTTCTTTTTGATCGGAAGTAATTTTATAATTCCAAATCGATCTCGTGTATGACTGTGATTATTCATTGCCGAGAATAATTTCAATGTAAAATAAAACAACTATGTTTAAGGGTTCCTGTTTTTCTAGCCGATATCATTTCGTGCTGGAAAACTATCTTAAAGTAGGTATTATCTATTTCAATCAAATCTAGACTTAATTGTCTTCTTTTTATATTTTGTTCAGAAACCTCTCTGTAATACTTCAAAATGTATTTTACCTCCAAAGAAATTGTCAAATAATATCTTGACTAGTGAAGAATGCCAGTTATTCAATAGTAATTCAGCTTTAGGTGAGTATTCAAGAAAAAATTGTTATATATAAACATTGAAGTGTTTTTCTTTTCATTAATACTTTTATTACAATTAAATAATCAAGTTTTAATAAACGGGTTGCATGTGTATATATACACATATACATTATATATATAACCGCCGTTATTTAAATTACTGTAAGAACTTTAACATGTCAGCGAATGTCGTTCGTTCAGTGCTTATTTATCTGCATTAAGATTGTTTTATTAAGATTTAGTATAACTCACTGGTAATGATTATCTCGACAAATTCTTATCAATCAGAAAATTGTGGAAAACTAGGAAGTCAGAAGTAGTTATTTTTTTAACTAATACTATTCTAATAGTGCCAATCACCTTCAAATGACTTATTTATGATATTGAAATGTAATATAATCATCTGTTGCTATGTAAATGTCTTATTTTCTGCAACTAATTATATGATATATTTCCAGTGACTTATTATTTAATAAAATATCCATGTTATGTAACAAAATATGTCACTAATGAATGTAATCAATATTGTACAGTTTGTTTCTTAGTTGTGAATGGATTTTACCATCCAAGTTAATAGTTTAATTACCATAATAAATGTGTCGGACTGTATTTGTTGTTTGAAGGCAGTTGATGTTAGGTGCCAGACCAAACGTTTGGGTTTATCTATTATCATCTTGAAGAAACTCTATGCTTCATAAAATGTTTTGATTTATATTACGAAACACCAAAATCATAAATGGTATTCATCGGACTCATGATACATATAAGGTAAAATTTACTTCAAGTCACTGGTAAATCAGTCAATGAATCTAGATTTTTAAGTATTACCTCCAATTCTCGAACACGATAAATTACATAATCACATATTACATATTGATCATCAAAACATTTTATAAATAAATATTTAGAATACCCTGTTATCTATTTTGTCAACGATAAATTTATTGCTACCTGTTAAATTTATGAGAATATGATTGATATGAAATTCACTTTAATCATGTGATAGCAGAAAAAACTAAAATTATTCGCTTTATACACTAAATTTCCTAATTTCTTATGTTATCTATTTCAATAAGTATTTGTTTACTTTACCTAAACGGTTTTTAAAAAAAACACTTTAATGTGAAATAGACTTTCATCCGGCAACTGACATGGATATTCCATGACTTCATGAATTTTCAAACTTTAAGCTAAAACTACGTCTAAGAAATATGGTTACAAATACATTAGAAATATGACCAGCTGTAGAATTCAGGACAGCCATTTTGCTTTATTTCAGACACGTTACCTAGAAGTACATTTATCCCTTGGTTAATGTTCCCAGTGAAACTCGAACCCAGTGTTTATCGCTTCAAACACTGACTCATTATCTACTGATCTAATAAATCCAAGTAGTAATTAGCTTGTCTAGTCTGTATGAATTTATATGTAAGGGTTCGAATTTTATCTTAGTTAATACTAAGGATTATAACTGTCTCAGTGCAAACATCAATACTAAGATTCAGATACATCCAACTGATGAATCCAAAGTAGGACAAAAGGCGTCTCCTAGATCCTACTAGTAGCTATGATCCAAGCGTATCCTCTCAAGATGCATATAGTGTCAACATAGGCGATTCAATTAAAATATTTAATATCAACAACAAGAAAGCTCAATCCTTTATATATATCTTAATTTTGTTTTAGGATCTTTAAAAATTAAACATCATTTAAACTCAATTTACAACACCGTTGTTTGTTTAAGGTATTTCACAGTGATCTCCTTGTTTTTGTTGAATTTTCTTAAACTTATAGATGTAAATAATTCTTTGAATTCAACTCACAGTGATGTATATGAGGATTCCTTGTCAAAAGTATCAAAATCAGAAAGTTTCAAAAAATTAACTACCCCGGCCACTTCATCGAACAATATTTATAATCATAGTTCAGAAAATGATTTAATAGGAATAAATAAAACTTCTCAGATCATCACACGGAACGGTACTACTACTGATGAAGACGATAGTAATCAAGACTTTGTAAATGATAATTCACTAAGAAATTCCATAATTAATAATATGTCGAAAACTCAGCAATCTGATATAAGTTTACCTTCAATAGACGTCAGTCCTCTTGAACACAACTGTCAACGTCAAATTATTCTCCTTAATAACGAACAATTGAGTGAATTATTAAAAATAATAAAGTAAGAATGCAAACGTCTCATATGCTTATTATGGTTTTCATTCAAGTCAGTTATCAATTTCAAATCGGATTCTAAAGATAATAAAGACAAATCAGATTCATCTTAGATATTTTGTAGCATAACGCTTAAAGGTTTTCTATTCTAGTTAGATTTATTATTTCAGTTACACCATAAATAACATATCACTGGAAAATTTACGATAGTGTGTAACTAACATTCCTTCGGTGATTACTTCCTAAATGAAGTCATCATTTGAAGTATGTTTACATACTTTCCTCACCATAGAATAGTTGAGCATAAAAGTTGGTTAGAAAGTATGGATTGATATAGTTCTATTGTTTTAATCATAGTCTGTATTCAATGCCTTTTCTGTACACATATATTTTTTGACAACTTTTTTTTTATTAGTTAAGATTAGTCACTGTTGAGAGAAGTGTATAATTCTGTAATATCTTATTTGTAGTATTTGTTCACGTCGATAATTTGATTGATGGGTTACTTCTGAAATTCCATCGATTAAAATTAGATAAAACCTATTTCATAAACTAGATAGATGAAGAGAAATTTACTTTGAAACAGCAAACCTGTGAATTTAATTCATTTTTGTATTGGCTGTTTGAATCTTCTCGTTGATGTTTAGGAATGCAGTTTATCAGTCTCCTATTGGCAAATACGCATCCTGTGCGGACTGTCTCGACTATTGGCTTAAGTTATAAGCATTATAAGCAGAGATGAATAAATTTGTTGTTTATATAAGTTAGTTGATGTGTATCCTAATGAGAATAATTTAATGGGAAAGGCTTATCAGGATGTTTGCTACTTCTGATAAAATATGTCAGTATATTTTAAAATAAGATCATTTATGTACATATTTTCAAAGTGGAAGAATGTATTTGTAAAATCTCAGTGAATGAATTAAAAGTAAATCCAACGTTTCGCTTTTTCAAGGAAATATAATCAAACATCAAAATTATTGCAAATACCTACTTTAAAAATTGTTAACGTTGATTGGATGACCGATTCAGTATACAGTGAACTGGAGAATTATGTACCTATTTATATTCGATAATTTTGATGTTCGGTTGTATTTCCTTGAAAAATCTTCGATCAGATTGCCAGGTAAAACGTTGAATTTACTTCAAATTCATTCACTAAGATTCTACAAATACATTCTTCCTCTTTAATGTCTCACATTAACTCGGCGCCCAAATACTGTGAAACTATTCGATCAAATTTAAACGAAAGTACTTATATATGTTTAAAGCGTTTCTCTTTCAATCGAAGTATTTTTACTATCCGTAGAAAATTAAAACATAGATAAATTTAAACAAGGTAGGGCATAACAAAAATATTATACACTAGTTTATATTGTTTCATAAGTAAAATAGAATACTAAAATGTTTAATTGTAATACCGAAAGCGGCATGGAAATTCAACGAAAAAAATAGACAAGGGAAATTTGTGAAACCGAGAGTTGAATAATAATATACAATACTAATACGATTTCAATAACGAATGAATATATCTCAGATAATGAAACTTTATAGCACTTGTATTACAGTTTTAAGCTATCTAGAATGTTTTCCGATATATGATTACCCAATACAGACAGATATCAACTTAAGACACGGTATCAAAGTACACTCCTTGAATTCTCAAAGCTCCCCAACAGCATAGAGTAAATTAAACAACAAATGGACAGGTAATAAAATGAACGGAAAGAACGTGGCTCAAAATAAAAAAATAGCTAATAAATATTTTTAAAGTTGAGAATCAAATAAGTAGTGAGTGGATTTGCGTCGTTAGAATGGGTTTCCATCCAACAAAGTTATACCGATACACAGCTTCCAAAAACCTTGGCTGATTTCATGAAATGGTATAATATCTTGATTTATTCAACCTTAAGTTGTATTCTGACCCAATCGTACCTCAGCAAACATGGCATAATAGAGTAAATGAGCACTTCAAACACATTGTCAATTATCTCTATTATCTAAGATTAACATGTGGACGAATACCTAAGTTGAGAAAAAATCTAGTGAAATTACTTACGAATTTCAAATCACACTGATGAATAATAATAGTTATAATGATAATAATAACTATATATATACTATCTTTCTGTCTTCTGACAGTTACAGTCGAATCAACAATATTCCAATCCAAAGTGAATCTATGAGTTCACCTTCTTTACAAACATCAAGTTTAGTCAATGACAATTCACTTAATTCTATTGGGTTGTTCACAGCATCCGATCCTAATTTAACTGGAGGTTTAGCACAGTGCACTACTACTTATTGCTGTTCACATTATCCAAGACTTAACAGTAGAGTTGTTAATCGCGATAATGATTGTTGTATACCATCATCTCATCATATTTCCTGTCCTAAAAACCTAAATTCAAATCCAACTGTATATTCTTCTTTCAACAATTGTTCGAATAATTTATTCAATAAAATGTCCAAATCATTGGCAGTCAGTGAGACCAATATTGACGGCTGTGGTAAGTTCCGTACAACAAACAATTTCCTAATAGACGAGTGACTGAACACATCAAAAGGCAATTATTTACTCTTGAGATTTCATCACTCATTCAGTCCGAATAGTTAGTGACATTCTGTTTTGAAAATATCTTTGATGATTGCATTATTAAAGGCTTATTAGTACGTGGATAGATACATTCTGGACGGACTGTAGAAACTGCCACTGTTGGCATAGACTATTTTATTTCAGCAATTAAATTACAAAGCTGGATTAACTGTAGAAGCTGCAAGGTATCTTTGAAAGTAATTAGCAACATTATGGATTTCCTGAATATTTGATTCGACTTTCTTTAACAGTAAAATAGCTCACAATTAAAAAGGTTCTCACTGATCTCTATTACATTTACTTTGTGTATAATCCCTTATCACGTATTTATCTCATTCATGTAAGAGAACAACTTAACGACAGCATAATGTTCCTATTTCGTACTTTTCAGTAAAAAGGGGACTCGTTGAAACTTCACTATCTTGGATTACTGTTAAACATAGAGAGCGTGCAAAATCTCTACTTATATTCGTAATGTTTGAAGCCACATCATGAGCTTGAATTTGTTGGAGAATCTACATGTTACCTTTTTACAATTTACGCTACCTTAATATGTTTCCGTAAACATACTGTAATTTCTATTATACATTTTAAATATACAAACTCACTAGACAGTAACTATAGTTACCTAGCTATGACCTTGTGCTCTAATAGTATTTTTGGATTAGTAATCGTCTGTTAACATTTTTTTCATTTGCCTTTGTGATAAAAATAGTGCACATGTGTAAGTCGCATGTTTCCTTCCCCTTTACCTAAACTGTTCAAAATAACAGTTTTACTATTATATATGTGTACATGATGGGAGAACGTGGGCGAACATTGGCGAGTCATTTACGGATACCTCAACTGGCTTTGTTTCTTATTTTAGTGCTTACTGGTTTAAATACAATAATATGACTCATCTCTTCATTATTGTCTACTTTTATCTCCATACTCTGTCTCACCCATCCTGCAGTTTGTATGTTTAATGTGCTTCATATAAGAACATAGGACTTTAGTAGTTCAATGAGACTATTAATGTGATATTTCCTTTTTTTGAAAAAAAAAACGCTTATTTCAGATTGTATATGTGACCAGTTGAATTTATATAAAATTATATTTGGATGATAAACAAATCATATAAGTCTATTTCTTTAGTTTGAGTCATACACCTGAATTTAAAGACATGTTGAAGATAGGTAGCCGTTATTTCACTTTATTATCAAGCCTATCTGACAAAGACCCAATTATGAGTAGATGTAGATATGTGGGGGACAGGAGCATCTTTGAACTCTGTCAGGTTGAAATATCACCGTTATTTTATTTTATACGCAAAGACTAGCGATTTCTAATTAGGATTTTAAGGTGGAATTTCTGGAAAGTCTTCATTTATGTTTTACTTCTGAACACATAGACAATACTTAAGAATACTCGTCTAGTCATAATATAGTTGGATTATCATGTATTAAAAAAGTAACAATTAGGAAATTTGTCATTACTGCTATTTCAAAGGTGTTGTTATACTACACTATGAGAATCACGAATCCATCGTCGATCTAGAGTCACGAAATAATTTTGGGTGAAATAAATATTGTTATGCCTAAGTTTCAAGGATATTGGGACTTTCAAACTTTCAATTCTCATTGTTACATCTGTAGTAATGGGTTTAATACTTAACTAAAATAACTATTCCTTATTGATATTATTTATTCATGTCAGCCATATTTCACAAGAATTGTCTTTAGTTGTTTTTAAATTGACATACGTAGTACACTAGGTAAGTTACATGACGTTTGATATCATGGCAAGTCAGTAGGTGAATCATTCATCTTACCGAAAATCATGACTCACGTGCCCTTCGTAGGATCAGTTGGATTAAATATAGATGCATGAGAGGTTTAAGCACTTTATTCGGAATCCATTTTTTCCATCGAACAGGACAGCACACAGTAGCGTGTCAGTACTATAACAAAAAATGTCATTCTAAGCATTTGAATGGCTACTTATTCTTTTCTATCTGTAAATGTGCTTGTCTATAAGTCTGTGCAAAGTTACGGAAGTTAGACTGGTTTTTTTTTATTATTTCCAAACATCTTAAATCAAACAATGTATTATGACACTGTACCTTCCATGTCGATTGAATTCACTTCAACTAGCTTTCAGTAAAATATGTTAGGCCAGCACTTTATTTTATTTCCAATCGGATTATAAACGGTGATAAGATTTTCTGGAAGTTTATACATAATTTCAATTTGGTTTGTTACATAAAAGTATTATTTTCTTATTGTTTTCTTTTTCAAAATGGGATTGATGGTCATTTATAAGACACTCATGTAAATGGTCACAAATCATCATCTCCGAATTTTCTAATTCATTGGAAAAAGGAGAAAATACGTGAATCTGTTGAAGAAGACGGAGTCAATTCGTTGAATGGATTCTATGATAATAATGATACATTTTCACATCAACTTTATCAAGATAAAGATCATAATACATTGGAAATGGTAGATAATCATCAAATATCGGTTAATAATACTCCTTTGACGAATTGTTCATCACAATTATTTTCTCATGGTTAGTACAACTTTAACTACGTTAATAATAATAATAATAATAATAGTAATAATCTTATATTAAATTTTTTGTAAGTCAGTTGCAACATTTTGTTCATTGATATTTAATATAGCAGGTTTGTATTATCCTAATCACAAATGTTAAGAGAAAATCATTTTTTGGGTAAGTGAATCTGATTATACTCTGTACATAGATCAGGTCAAGAAGCGAGTATCGTCTACAATATATTATAAATTCCAAAATTTTAATGACATAAACAGATCATCAGTTGATCAGTCAGTTAGTCCTAAATAATTTAAAACCTGTCTAAAATGTATGTACTCTTAAGTTGTCTCAC
Organism: Schistosoma spindalis; assembly: GCA_946903255.1. NCBI lineage: Eukaryota > Metazoa > Platyhelminthes > Trematoda > Strigeidida > Schistosomatidae > Schistosoma > Schistosoma spindalis. Next base: position 34,395,157 of record OX336420.1, on the reverse strand, counting down.
TACATCTAACCACAACCAAGCAGAAACCTTACAAGATCAAAAACCAAAAGACTGGAATTTGTTATATCAATGCTAGTAGAAAACTAAGCATAAGAAGTACACACCAAGAAAAAAAAATAAATGAAATTGAGAGATGGGAAGTGTATAATAAAACTAGTCAATAAGTAATAAGCAACGTGGAATCTGGCACACACTTTCATCGGTTCAAATTGTTACCGAATCAGTACGGCGAAGTGGAGTTGTCAAGATAAATGACAAAGTAGTAAAACTGTTAACAGTATCAGTATTAGTAGGGAAGATCAAGCACAGAAAATATGATTATGAAAGAAAGAAAGAATTTTCAGAGCAGAACTTACGGGTATTTAAAGAGTAAAAATAAATCATCTGCTCTGTTGTGACTGATTCTGAGCTGTGCTATTCAACGCCTCTGACCATTGATTACGATAATTGATAGAAACCCAACCAAGGAATCTGCACCGACCTATACAGCTCAGCCCGACAATCAGTCACTTCATCGACCGATGCTATGTCTTGATTTGGCCGCCTCTGGTGTAACAAAATTAAACTGATGATTTAGAAGAAGATTAAGATGAAGAATGAATGATATTGTGTTAATGAAATAGATTTTGAGCCATATCACCTAAAGCTTTTGACTGAAGGTTACGATTATCTCGTTTACTTCAATCAAGAAGTCTAAACTCTTCAACAAAAGCATTTTGATGAAGTTTTGTTCTCTGAGCTGGATGGTTTGCTCGGGGAGCTTTCACTGTTCTTCTGAACGACTTCATCAGTACAAACTACCTGGTAATTACCTGAAGTTTATGCTGATGAAGTCTTTCAAAAGAACGGTGAAAGCTCCACAACCAAATCACCAACCTCAGAGAATAAAACTCCATAAAAATCATCCACCTGAGCTACAAATCTCCAACATCTCAACATCACCATGTTTACAAGTTCATAGCTTCATGACTTTGTGATGTGCATTTTCTTGACCATTATCCTTTGATTTAATTGATTCATATCATCACTGAAAGTCAGAATAACTTATGGACTTATATAAAATACTCATCCTAACCACCTTAAAGTAGATCAATATTTATAGCTTCTTCAACTAATTAGGTTTCTTTTCACTGAATACAGATCATTTAAGTAGATGATTTCAATTATTTTCTACCAATTGTTTAAGATATTCCCATCATATTGAATAATAGATAGTTATAATACCGTCATATTTGCTTTACTTGTTAGTCGTGTGTTGATGAAATAAAACAGATTATTTCTAACTAGTACAAAAAGCATATTATTTACATGATGTTTAAAATTTATTTTAGCTAGAATGGTACACCTACATTCCTCATCTAATAATCAAAACTTTTTCACTACTTCAGTTACAATCTGTGATTTGGGTTTTTTTCTTAAAAAAATTTAAATAATGAAATCCAAATGTATTTCACTTAGTTTCGTTTCAAGTAAGTTACCTGTGCAAGTGTAATATTATACAAATGTATATAGGACCCTCTTATCAAATGTTATGGAAAATATATCTAGTTTTTTGATAAAGTCTGAGAAATTATCTTTTTTTGACTGTTTTTTATTTGAGCTGACGTTTAAGCTATTAGATGTCCCAACAGTTTTATTCATATCAGATTCACCAAATAGTTAATTACCCGTACTATGTCGTGGTACATTTATTTGTATATAACAGTAAACCAGATAATAATATCCACGTATTTATTTGTGTTTTTGTCTTTTATAAGTTTATCAATAGGAATTCACTAACTTTCTTTGCCATTTTAACTTTTTTCTTCACTCTCGTCAAAATTTTCTCACATTATCATTCTGTAGTTATTTCACAGTTAGTTACCATTGCAAATGACCTTGTCTTCTTTTTTATTCTGTATTTTTGGAAAACAAGTATTTTTGCATTCATGTTGTGTGTTGAACAATTTGACAATCGTGCCCAGCTCAAAAAGTGTGATGTCACTAATTACCTGATTCATACGTGGTCATGTATTCTACTTGATTCTATTAGCCCTTTTAATTCATTCTTATTAATGCTAAATAATTTTATGGTCTCATTCAAATAACTTATGGTCATATGAAACTTAATGATTCCAGATACACATTAAGCATTTTACAAATCTATTCCAATCACAATTTCGCTAATCAGTTTAGTTAGAATAGAACATAGAAGAGTGATTAGGTCATATCATACTGGTAGTACATAGTTTAAATTTATCCACCAAGTGATGCATATAATTTATTTCTAGACAAATGTTGAGAACTTTAACTTGAGTGGTAGCTACGATATCCCAAGCTTGTCATCAAAATAAATAAGTGGGACCAACAAACACATGTAGTATTTTTCAAATACAGACTACTTCTAAGTAGTGGAAAATATTTCTAGTTCAAGAGGATAATTTTGTTGAAAACACCTTTTCAGTTGGACGATTAAACCATTTGGTTCAAAGGATGTAATTTTAACAAAAATAGTCTGTTTCATTTTATTTAATCGGACAAGATTGTTTATCAAGTTCTACCATATACTTTGAATGTTCTCTAGCTTGGTAACTACTGATATGTACCCAGTAGTTGAACAAATGGACCATATAAATATTATATATTGTTGGGATCAAAGATGTTGAGGATAAGAAGTTATTTTATAACATTTACTGGATTGATAGTAAATATATTTTTGTTATATCCCAATGAGTAGAAAAACTGTATTTCTGACGTTTCAGAACTTAATGTAGGCCAACATCTTCAGCGTAAATAAATAATCGAATTAAATCAACACAAGTCTAAATAGTACAAAGGCAACAATGCATTATTACACCTTGATTAAGGCTTAAACAGGTTCAAGAAGTACGAAGCTGAAAATTTTCTGCTTGTTCAAATTGAAGTTATATATAAAGACTACAAAATAGTAGTGCTACTCACCTCGATCTAACTTGGCGATATATCATACCTGACGTAAAAATAATAACATCAACAGTTAATTTCTCGATTAAAAGTTGGTAACACTAGGTTTTAAATATTTCTCATAGTTCCTTGTACAACATAAATTAGATAGTAAAAGACCTATGAGATCAGGAAGCCACTGACTACTAGTGTCAAAATCATGCAATTTGAATGATATAAAGATAACTGCGAAGAGGAGCTCAGCTAGCTAACTTTTGTTAGTGTATTAACTTTTTGGGTTAAAAAACACTATTGAAAAGACCAGAAGAAATTTATAAATCGTGAATAAATGTTGTATTGTTGTAGCGTTTTGCAGAAATTCTTGATTTATGGCATGCTATCACTACACTAAAGCTTTCTTCCATTACAAATATTCTTATATTTTCTGTCAGTATATTGTTCTAAATCTTTTACAGATGAATTTTCATAACTTTATTTGTGAGAATCTGACCCAATATATTTGAGTTTGCTCTTATTACACAGAATTACTAATTTGATTTAGTCTGTTGGAACAGTGAAAAAGTATATATATATTACATGAATTTGTATTTTGTTATTGATTTGTGTCAAATTATGTCAGTGAAAGCTTCACAATTAAGCTATCCAGCTCAAAGAACCAAAAAATACAAATTTTCAGTACTTCATGTTCTACAATGAATACAAAATCTCCAATACCTAAAGATTTGATTTTTTACCTTTTTAATTAATGATCATAATTTCGCTTAAAAGGGTATAATAATTTATTACACTGACGAATTTCACTGACTCGAATAATTAGGCGAGTTATCAGTATGAGTTCGTGGAGATCATTGAATTTTACCGAGGTTACAAACCTATCTAAGTTAATCAACCCTTGAGAACCTGGAAGTCCTGGATGGCCATTCAGTTGCAGTGTAGAGCTCCTCATCAGTACTTACCCGCGTCTCTACACCTAGGAATCGAACCCAGAACCCACGGTCTCGAGTGCGAACACAACTTCTAAACCTGTGAGCAGGAACTCAATTTTGTAGATGGATGCTTGCTCAGTAGTGTGGAGGTTAAGAGTTTATGAATCGTGAATACGCACTGTTGAGGCATCCCTTACTAGAACGAAACGGTTGTCCAGTGTTTCCATGTTTTCAATGGTTGTCTGAGATCGGTTCCTGGTATTATGATAATTATAGTAGTGCTTACAAATTAAAATTCATACGATAATATCCTACTATTGGTGCAATAAACTTAGCTGGCATTGTCTTTCTATTAAATGAAACTTTTGTCAATGCTTAGTTTTAAATGTACATTAGGACACCGTCTAGCTATACAGTCAGGCATAAGATATGCTACGAGTTTATAAAATCAAAAGATAGAGAGACTTTATAGACGAATATCGATAATCATTAAATATAATTGAATGATATCTTGTTAATCATGCTAATAACAAACCAATTCCAAACAATACGAAAGTACCCAGCCAAACATAGTTATTAGAGCTAAAAGTTTTGTAACTATTAAGCAACTATTAGATTACAATTAACCAATTCAGGATTCATTTTTTCTGAATGAATCATCTACAGCATGACTGCTTTCACCATATTAACTACTGCTCAGTGCTTTACACTGGTAAAGTTACAGTACGTAAGGCGAATGGCGTAGTAGATTTTTTAATTAAGACTGTAACGAATGCTTAGACGCTGACTCATTACTGAGATAACTAGTATATATATATATATATATATATATATATATATATATATATATATATATATATATATATATATATATATATATATATATATATCACGTGGTGTTTATATTTCAGACCAGTTTTTATGTACTTTGATGTTTATTGACTTTTTTATAATTGTCTATTTCAATCGCAAATGCTTCTCCCCGTCAAATAGTCCTAGAGAAAACTGTAGCATCATCTCTTTATATGCTAAAGTATTTATATGCACGCTCGCATGTCTGCATATTCGATCGCAAGGCACTTTCTATAAAAAAATGCTTTACAATTTTGTAGCTTATCTTACTAATTGATGCCATCTTAACCATATTTCCGCTAAAAAAATCCCATTTAGACGCTTAGACAACAAGAATTAAGCAAGAAAGTGAATTATTATTAATATATTCTGGGACAGATGTGGGTTGGCCCAAATTGCCATACTCCATTAACATGAATTTGACTTGATGAATAGCAAAGGGATCGGAGTAATTTAGGAGCAATGACAGTGAGGAAGACTAAGCATTGAGAATGAAGTTCAAAATGACAGTGGTATATATATAAAGGTGGTATATATAAAAGAATTCTGGAATTCAAGATCCATAGTAAAATAAACAGTGAATGAATAAGCGTCATTGTGAACGATTCTTAGCCCAAAGACTCCAACCACTGATCGCGTATGTTGTATGAACCATAACCAAGTGATCTGCTCCTGCTAGAACGGTTTAGACTAGCAGTCACTGACTTCATGAACTGATATCATGTCTTGGTTTAATAATGAAATAGATTTTCATCACAACTCTTAACTAATATATACAATTACGGTTGATGTTAAATTGACGAGCATGGTAGCAAATTAGCTAACGTTTGATAGTTGAATATAGTTGACATCCAACCCTGAACTAAGGTCTCGTGCTAGGTGAAAATCATTGATAACTTATACCTACAGTCAAAGACTGCAACTAACATATTCAGGCTATGGATAAAGGCTTATAAGTTTGAGATTGTCATGTTTTGGAGAACCCTCTGATTTGTTAAGGCTTTAGATATATGATCGATATCACGTACTATATTCCCATGAATTTACACACTGACTGATGAACAACATTACGTGTTAACGCTTATTGGTTTCCGGGTTCTTTTTAATTCGGTAACAAATCATAAGACACAGGTAGGAGGCAGATTAATCCTCTATTAAATGTAATTCCATCATGCCTCATAGCTTACACAATAATATACTGAAAATGCTTGATCACCCAGTATATCAAATAAGAAGTCCTACTTTTAGCACAATTATACTACAAATGATTGAGGATGGAGCAAACAATAGATCATTAATCAGCAATAATCAGTGAATATTGGAAAGTATAACAATAGTCAATAAATCCACTGGAAACTAACAATACAACAAAAATGTTATCTATTATTTATGCAATAAAGGTATGAATAATGATAATCTAAAAAATAGTGCCAAGAATTTTAACTTTCCTAATACTCGTTCTCTTATAATAGAGATGTTCAAATTAATTTGTCTCTGAATGGCCACCAATGATAGATAATTTATTCAAATTAGATCAACTTTCGATAACCAAAGGAATACTCAAAAGTTATCGATGTCTGTCATTTAGAGAATATGATGAAACAAGTAGGTAACTCTATCTACCTCTACGTCTATGGTACCTATTTCTTATGATTTAACTAAACCACCTTAGCAATGTTTGGGTGGTAAGAGGTGATTTTATGCAATCACCTCATTGTATTTTCATGAATTATTAGAAAACAAACATATGAACTGCATAAATGTGGCTAGTGTATTCCTTATACTACAATCCTTTCCTCTCTACCTTCTTTATCAGTTGATAATCGAGCTAAAATAACTTCAGTTCATTTGAACTGTATGTTCCTCTCGCTACTACTTATTTAGCATGTTCAAGCATAAACCTAGATCACAAGATAACTCACCTTACACCACTCTTTAACACTGGAGATTAATTATTAATGTACTTTGTGGTGGTGTTACATATGTACATTCGATCAAACCTCAGCCAAATCAACTTTAATTTGGTTACTGATTCTCTGAAGAAGTGGCCTACATTGAGTTACGAAAAGTCGGAATATCTAGTTTTTCTACTCATTGGGATATTAGAAATATATTATATTTATTTATAACAATCTACCCAATGCTCAATTTATTCGAAATTATCAAGTCGAACCGTGGTAATGATACCTATTCAGTTGAAGTGGTTCATTATTTCATCTTACCATATATTTTGAATGTTGATCCTTCAAAATACTTTGAATTAGATGACAATTTTCACAATCTAACTAACTCTCATATCATCTTACTTCTGTTGGATCATGAATTTCTTGATCATTTGAATTCGTGAAAAGTATCGTTTATTATTAATTTTTCTTAAGGTTAAGTATCAAATTTATCAAAAACAATTGGGAAAAAATAATTCGAATTTCTATACTATTTTCATGATTAAATATTTATCAAAATTTCTTTATAATTATATCATTTAAATAGACAAGAGTTTTATGCAAAATACTTGCTCATTCAATTAAAATGCATAATGTAAAGTGACGAAAGTAATGACAATTAAATTAATAATAGTAATAGTAACAATAGTGGTAATAATAATAATGATAATAGCAATATTAATAATAATAATAATCATGGTAACATTAGTGGTAATAATAATAGCAATAGTAATATTAATAATAATAATAATGGTAATAATAATAATCGTACTTATTTTTCTGTTCGACATAATTGTTGCAAGAAATAAGAAAAAAATGAACTTGTTAATGTGACTCATCATTATGTCAAATAAGAGTTTATAATATGCATTCAACGTTTACAAAAAAATATAAATAAATACAAGAAGCCTGTGACTTAATGTACAATATTGATATTTTCTGATAGATTTCAATCCCTAGATGTTTATTTGTATATTTATATACTCATATATCTTTAGTAATAAATTTATTATTATGGGAATATTATTTGTGTAATGCCAAAAAATAGAAAAAATTTGCTGTTATCTGTCAAAATCTTATAATTACTTGTCTTTAACTTAAATAAGACATACATACATATTCTACAAAATATTCCTATAAGAAAATATATAAAACATCAGTATAACTATGGCGCCTATGGTAAGAAATGAGCTATATATTCAATTCATATCATTGCTATAATTAACACTGTGGTATTAAAAGTGATAATAATGCATTTAATTTTTCAATAGACATTATCATAATTATCATTATTATGCATTCGGCATTGTTGACATGAAATATAATTTCTTTCTATAAATAAGCTTAGATGTTAATAGATGCCAGTGTACTTTAATCTATAGAATATTAGTGTTCTTAGTCTATATAATAATTCATTTTACTTTTCGGTATTTGCTTATACATATTTATGACAAGTAATTGTAGTTCAATTGTGTTCTCATATGCTAGATGGTGGTACAAATGATATTGTCCAGAACAACAATGAAGTCTTCACAATTAAGTCATCGTGCTCAAAACCATACACCTGAACTGTAAATCAATTCCATCATAATAGACAGTTGTCTCATTTTAATGAGTTTACTATTGTGATACAAAATCAGAACGATAACAAACATCAATTTTCAGTATAGGGTTGTAGAAATTGTTGAGTTTTAATTGTGATCGTGAACCAATCAATATAAGACCACTATTGAAAACCTGGAAGCACCGGACGGCCGTTTCGTCCTAGTTTGGGACTCCTCAGCAGTGGGCGTCTATTTGTATTTATATTTTACAATACAGAATTTAGTACATAATATATTTTCACGGTTATGTTTTCTATCTGTTTATTTTTAAATAATATAGAAATTGGAATGTTCAGCTAATTCATGAAGAAATAAGTACATACTCTTTAATTATAGATTTTCTACAGTGGATTATGGATCTTTTTATTGTTTGTTTATATTAATGATTTCCTTCTTATTTTTAAATCTATACTATTCGTCTAATTGAAATATTTGCTATGAGGAACACTCTAAAACAGTTGTATGTGATTTGTTTGATATTAGGTCGTGATGACTAGTAGAAAATTGTAAATTGATTTAAATAGGATACATATAAACCAAATAAATCTCCATTCATCTAGATCTTTAATGTTTTTACCATGAATATTGAATTGCCTGGATTCGATTTATTATAATCTAATAAATCTGTATTTATGCTGTTGAAAAAGCGTAAACTAAGTTAAGGCAATTTATCCAGTAGATATTTTCAATAATTGTTTAACTCGTGTCATTTTAAAATGTATAATAAATAAATAATAATAGTAAGTAGATAGGTTTAGTAAAGATCATGTTTAACATCATACAGGTTATCAAAATGGATTTAAGATAACTAGGATTATTGAATAGTAGGAGTATTAGTGTGGCGTTAGATATATAAAAACAGTGAATGATGTTGACAGTAAAAAATAAATTTAACAAACTCAGTTTGATCAAGATTCTTTTAAATTTCACGAGTCTTCATGGAATGCTTCTATATGAATTAGGATGAATCTTTTTGTTACTTTTTTCTATTTTTTAATAAAACATACAGATTTGAATGATTTCATAAAACGACTACGGAAGTCGTATTGTAGATTGATTTGAGTTCAGTTTTGAAAGTGAAGGTGGTGTGGAAAAGCAGTCAAACGATAGAGTTATTTTCTGGCACTAGTGATTATTGACGTATTGTTTTAATTGACCAACGCTCAATAAGCTGTTTTAACAGATGTGATCTGAACACTAACTTTTAATTAATAACGGTTTGTAATTTTCTCCCATGATAAGAAAGAGGGAATTCCATCCATCAGTAACTACGCTTAGTTAAGGATAGAAAACGTTGTCTGTCATATAAACTATTATTGTTTAATTACAACATTAGTGATCAAATTCAATTTAACAATAAACTATGATCAGTGAAAATTGTATCCTCTCAACCAAAAGCAATGTGTCATATAGTTAAGTAAATGGAGCACTCTTTATGTAACTAGTAGACTGGGAGGATATGCCATCTCAGTTCCAAATGGTAAGTGAAAAATCATAAACGAGGCACGCTATTAGATAATGTTGATTATATAATTTATTCAAGGTTTTTTAGCAAATATGTTCTTTTCTAGGTCAGAGGGACAGGTATATGAATTCCGATTATTCGTATACACTTTATTTGATTTTTCAACCATAGTTTCTTAATCATTCTGTCTTACCATTCACAGGAAGCGTGTTTTGTGATCAAGAATGCAGGTGGGGACTACCAATGTATTTCAATATTAAATTACAGAATATCTTAATAAAATATAAGAACCATTCACTGAATACTTTATTTACAAAGTTCCACCATTTGTTCCAAACATTCTGAATGATTCTTCAAGTTCACCACTCCTTTCTATTTCCCCTTATATTCTCCTCAACTCGAACTTCTTAACCTTCTGGTGCAAGGTTTTCTACTTCCGATTAGTGCTACATAATATTTATATCTGTCGATTGAGTAACATACACCGCACGTGTATTTGGATCTGAATGCACGAACGCGAAACACAACAGTGACTTAAAGTACTCAGTTTAAATTAAACAGTTACATTAGTTTTCCCCTAACTTTGTTTATCATCCCCAATGGGTACTCTGATTCAATTTTTATTCGATGTTCACTTCAACTTCCTACAAATAAGCGAAGTATTGATGGTATTTCTTACTATTTATCAAAATAAAAATGATTCTTTTACGTTGCTTTGTGTTTATTTTGAAAATTTAGGTATAAACAATAAATTTTCCAGTTACAATACATTTAGTTCAAATTCAAGGACTACAAATACTACTAATACTTATGATAGCAGTAGCAATAGTAGCGCACGTGAATTAATTCAAAGTCAATCTGAAATTACTATTCAGTCATCAGACGATGACCAATTTCTATATAATCAAATCCAAGATGGTATTCTCATGAAAATACTTAATACAGTACAGCAGTTAACCGCTAAGCTTGATGCAGATGCTGATCCACCTGAAGTAATTCAAAATTGTCGAGCTATTCAAGCTTGTCTAGATACAATTACTGCTATAAAAAGAGCCAAATCAAATCAGTTCTTTATTGATAAATTAGAAGAAACACGTTCAACTAATAAACTTGAAGAGTCAAATGATAATTTACAACCCAGAGAATTCACCTCCAAGAATCAAGAAAATCTCCAACTGTTTTCGCCTAATTTCATTCCATCATAATCGTTGTTCTATTTGTTACCGTTGCTGGTATTCAGAAGTATTAATAATTGTAATACTAATAATAAACAGTAATTTCTTTGCTAACCGGGTTAGTTTTATTATAGAAAAGAAAAAAGATTCAGTTTCTTTTTTTACACAAAAGTAAATAATACTACACTTTTAAAGGAATTATGGTTATTTTCGTAGTTATTTTTCTGTGGAAGGTTTTTTTATGCTTTATTACTTTTATGATACTGTGCATTACTTGGATATATTAGCTATTGTTTATATTATTCCTAATTCATATTCAATCTTTGGGTTCTTCCAATCAAATAGTTTTTATGTTATATTGTATCAGTAATTAAAATAAAAAAAGAAGTTAGATATTATCATTATTCATTTTTAGCCGCATTTCATATAATTACAAGATTTTAGTATTTTACTCCTTAAGAGTGTATGTCAATACATTGAACACTGAATGGTAATAAATCAATAAACAATCCGTTCATCTTTACTAGTTCCGATATTTTTGCTCTGTTATTACGTATTCTTGATGTGTACAACATAACTATTATACTATTTTTACAGTTTTCTGGACCATAATAATTTTCATATTTGTATTTTAATGATGAAGAATTTTTTTTCTTGAAATCGTGTTACACACAAGTTACATACTGACAAGTAAACCTTCATACATAACTTTCCTCATAGTAAAAATCATCGAAAATACAAAAAAATGATCCGATATTAGTCTCAGTACATCACTCGGAATGCTCAGTTATTGAGCAGAAGTCAATCTACGGAGTTTTGCACTTAAGACAAAAAAGCCAGAATCATCATTATACGAAAAGTATTCAGATCACAAATTTTTTCGTCTCCACCTAGTTTAATCTAAATGAACTGAAAACAACTAGTCATAATGTGAATAATACAAACTTATATGAAGGTGTGACAAATTTCACTGAAATAAGGGATATTGATCTAATGAGTTGGTGGTCATCAGTGATTAGATTTACCTTTGATTGATTTCTGGTATTTCGAAGGTTTCAGTGTACAATCTGGCAAAACATTACTAGCTTTTGACAAGAATTTGACCTCTTAGAAACATTAGTTCGAAATGTCCTCGTAGTAATCAGAGCGGAAAAGTTAGTGATGCAATGTATTTTAAACTATGTAAGACCAAATGATGATGTATGAATAACTCAGAAGTAAATAATTATTCAGTGTTAATAAACAAAGATACATTTACAACGTTAATGTTAGATATTCAAATTTATATGAAAGATAGCATATATACGACAGAAATAAGTGAACAAAAGAATAGATACTAAGGAGTTTATTCTCTGTTATTACTCCATAATTCGACAGAAAAATCTATGACCATTAGTTTCATGAACAAACATAGAACTAGCAAATTTTACAACTCATCATTTTGTTTGAATTTATGAACTAATATGTCAACTGTTCCAACAATACGTTTTACACTTATATACTTTAAGAACTCATTTTATTCGCATAGGATGGTTCGAAGCCACCATAATTAGGTTTGAAATCCAGATACTTTTAATCATGTATATATAATGTAATTCTCATCGAGTGAATTACACTTAGGTGCTTATCTATCAAAGAATCGATACGAACATATCTTGTACACAACATTACACAATTTGAAATATCAAGGTACAGTGCATACCCAATAAACTATGTTGAAATAGATCAGATGAATTCTTGATATATCAAAGAAGTCCATTAGAAGGATTATTAAGTTCACAATTACACTCACAACCGCTAGAAGTTCAGTAGGCATTATAAACAAAGTAAGTGTTAACTTATTATTGTTTTATAGAAGTGAATTAAAGGTTATTATTTGAATAATCTCGAAGTACTCCATTAACGAGTTGATATATAGTCAAACTGATTTAATCGTGATTGGGTAGGCGGTTAGCATTTCATTGTATTACCTTATTGTTATTGTATTTTACTTGGACTCCATTTCTAATGAATACAGACATAAATGAACTGTATTATTTGAACAATCCTATCAGTTGTAATTGACATTATTGGGGTTGTGGAGATTATTAGGTTTTTGATTGAGATCATGAATCGACTGATGTTGTAATTGAATAAAAAAAATCCTGTTCATAAAGACCTATCCTAAATCATTCACTTCAATCGTTCATTTGATCACAACTCAGTAACATCTAATTTCTTATCGCCGTCAGTAATCTGAATAAGTAGTCTGTCTTTCATATCCCATTCACTAATGATTGATCGGACAGGTTTATTTGAGGTTAATTGGAAGCTTCAGAAACAATACAAAATTGGTCAGTTGAGATTATAACTCGGTTATCTTACAAATAAAGAGTAATCAGTTTACAATCATCACACTTAAGGATGAACTTTCCGCCTAGTTGTTCTGTAGTGAACGAGAACACAAGTGAGGACAATCGAATCTAATTAAACACAAAATTACAGAACGTCTTAGTAAAATGTGAGAACCATACAGTAAATACTTCACTTACAAAATATCAGTCAACCGTCTCAGACTTCGTTATCTCTTCGTTTCCACACCAATCATTCTGTTCTCATTCTCTTTTCATTGATCTTCTGCCACCAGGTATTTCACTTTTGGTTGATGATATATAGTACTTATATCGGTAGATATCAGTAGCACACACCACAGTTCCACTAAATCCAAAGACCTTGAGTTATTGGAAATCAGGTAGAGATAAGTGTAGCACACCATGCTGTATTTTCACATCCATATAAACTCTACCAACTAACCTCTTCATGTTATTTTCGGTAGTTTTCGAAATATGAAGAAAATTCTTGATAAACATAACTTCGGTATAATTAAGTAGTTCATATGCAATAGTCCAGCTGAGTTTGCTTCCCAACTTCAGAATACCATTTATCATATTCAGGAAATGCAGAATTGAAATAAGCATTAGTCTGCATGAAATTGCGCATCACAATAATAAGATGGTATATTCCGTAATGCAACTTTGTGGAAATCGATTATAGAAATATTTAATTGTGGCAGGATGCTCCAGATTAAAAGAGACACCTATGAGGATAAATCGTCCTCAAACTATGAATATCCTCAGTAAACGCACCATCACTTGCCCTTCGGTTACGCTCGTTTTCACCGAGAGGTCATCAAATACGGTTTGATTAAAAATGTACTAACCCGCCAAAAATGCGAAGTAAATTGTGAGATCGTATTAGCCTCATCACCTTAACAGGTTTTCTTTACTGAAAATGAAACAAGCTCCTGGAGGTTAGATTTTTTATTATTAATTGGAGGGAGATTATAAGAACTGAAGTATAGTCTGTGACAATGTTAAAGCAAATGCTGAACAAGCGGTAACTCTCAAAAAAATAATGGGCTATTCATTATTCATACTTTTATTCCATAATTACTAAGTAAATCCACTACCATGTTTCTTTATTACGTTTATTGTTCCTTCTTGATTCATTAGTCAGTCACAACGTGGAACTTCGTACGTATGTACGTTAGTTCCAGTTGCCATACCACATCAGCACAGAGATTCAGTTATCGATTCAAATCCCGTAGTGGAAGAGGTAGTGATAGGGAACATTAGGGTTTGATGATGTTATTAAAGGAGTATAGTCCAGTGGAATACATTGGGAAAGAAAATAAAGGACATGAAGAATTCAGAAGATTAGAATTTGGGAGAACACAAGGAGTGGATGCACCTGCACCATTGCAAACGATTTTCAGCCATGTCATTCAAGGTCTCTAACCATCGGTTGCTATCGTCTCGCGATCCCCAACCAGGTAGTCTACATCTACCAACATGGCTCAGTCCATTTGTCAGTGACTTCATGGATTTGTGCCATGTTTTGGTCTGGCCACCGCTACCTTTCTTCCAACCTACTCCTACACCATAAAACATCGCGCGTCGGGCATGCGCAACACAGGTCCCAGCCATCTCAACTGATTAAGTTTTACTACTTCATCAATTGATTTGCCATCTTGATTTATTAACTATTACACTACGTCTGATTATTTCTAGTTGATTGTTTATCAGCTTGCCTAGTTTAGCTGCCACTTCTCACGTTGATTTATAACTATGTTTTCCTATTTTATGGTGTTATTTATTTCGGCATCTCCGTAATGTAAACCCATGTTTGCATGGAACAAACGAGGACAGAAGCTTAGCTGCAATTTCATCTTTTCGTACTGGTTGAGAATAGGAAAAGTGAGCGGATCTGCATATCAATAGGAGCGAAGCTTGCATTATCTCAAGGTTAATTTTTCGGTCAGAATACAGCACTAGTTATGACTAAAGACGCTAGGTTACAGATCAAATAGTATATGCGGAGCCAGAACCCTGATTCGTGAATTTAGGAAATGACATCGAATAACATATCTCAGATTTAATATGTTATAGTATTCAGGCAATGTATATGTAACTCTTCAAATGAACGGAACCTACCAAAACTAACCATTCACAAATCCTAAATATTTCACATCAGTAACCGTAGTTTTCGGCAAACATGTGTGTTAAATGCATTATCGGTTTATAAACATTGTTTTGTTGCAGGAAAACGTAAATACAAAACAAATTTACGACTGACAGAAACTAGGTAACATTTATTGTGCCTTTGTTGCACATTTTTAGCACAAGCATATATAGAAAATTTACGTCCGTTTTAGTTTTATAAACTAAAACCAGAAAGTATACTATACCACAGAAACACTACAAATCCCCTGAGTATTGCCGTTATTGTGAACCTATATTTTGGTATACTCGTATTATAACTTATTTTGTAGACGCCAAGACACTCAACCGGGCGCTTGAACAATACAGACCATGTCCATCTGCCATATTAAAATGTGTACCCCCTGACGCTTTGAACAGTAGGCTATGTATGTCTGCTGGTTCCACCAACCTATGCAAACTGAGTGATATAGAGCAACTCTTCAGAATCTTATATTGTACCATTAATAATTTAGACTTTCGTAGTTGATCTCAGACTTTTACGTTGGCTGGCGAAAGGTGGTTTAGAAGAGTTGGGGAAACGTATTATTTAAGGAAGATAGCAATTTCATTAAGATCAAGTAAAAAAAAAACAACTAACTGAAGGAACAGATATGTATGACACTGATGAACCTTAACGCTACCGTATTGAATATTTCCAAATAGCATTTGAAGAAAACTACTAGCAACCACATTTGTAGTAATACATTACTTTTTCACGAAACCATACTCCTGTCAAATCAGACAAATCTAAGTTCCGAAGAATAAGCTGTAATCACAACCCATAACCCGTTGATTTCATTGAACACTTCCCATAAAGTTCAACTATACTAAAACGTGTAAATACTCGCAGTTTTAGTTTCCAGATGAAAAGAAATTTCAGTATATAACAACTTAAACAAACTTATAATCACCTGTTTAGCATAGCAAACAATTATGTGACTGTTGAAGAGGTTTCAGTCCCATCCTAGTTATTTGTACTCAATAGCTAATTTATACCCTGCTTGTAGCCCTTTCAGGGTTACTGCTGGTCCCAGTCCCGGGTAAAGTACGGTCGGGTGTGGGGTCAGCGACCTTAACCTATAGGGAGCACCCTTGCTAAAAATACTAACCAGGAGAGAACCAACCAAACTATTCATACACTGCCTTGGGAGTTAACGGATCTTTATTCAAAAGAATTATGATGCTTCATGGTGAAAGCCGATATTATTCGGAAGTCGCGAGGCTGATGCCCCCTCTAACAACGAGAGCAACAATTAAGATAAGTACACATCAGTCAGTCAGTCAGTAACAACGTGGAACTTCGTACGTACGTACATCAGTTCGAGTTGCCATACCACATTAGCACAGAGATTCAGTTATCGATTCAAATCCCATAGTGGTAGAGGTACTGAAAATATAAGTAGATATAGGGGACATTAAGGTTTGATGATGTTATTAAAGGAGTATAGTCCAGTGGAATACATTGGGAAAGAAAATAAAGGACATGAAGAATTCAGAAGATTAGAATTTGGGAGAACACAAGGAGTGGATGCACCTGCGCCATTGCAAACGATTTTCAGCCATGTCATTCAAGGTCTCCAACCATCGGTTGCTATCGTCTCGCGATCCCCAACCAGGTAGTCTACATCTACCAACATGGCTCAGTCCATTTGTCAGTGACTTCATGGATTTGTGCCATGTTTTGGTCTGGTCGCCCCTAGCCTTCTTCCAACCAACTCCTACACCATAAAACATCGCACGTCGGGGCAGTTGGTGGTCAGGCATACGTAACACATGTCCCAGCCATCTCAACTGATTGAGTTTCACTACTTCATCAATTGATTTGCCATCCTTACCTAGTACCTGTTTCCTAACAACTGCATTACTTACTCGGTGGTCCCAGGATATACGAGCGATGTTTCGAAGACATCTATGATCAAATACTAGTAACCCACGAATATTCTCTACTCTTACCGGTCATGTTTCACTGCCATAAAGTAGGACGGAACGGACTGCTGCGAAGTAAACCCGTCCTTTGGTTGATAGATGGATATCTCGCCTACGCCACAAATGACGCAAGTTGGCAAAAACTAATCGAGCCTTCTGTATCCGTGCTGAGATTTCGTCACACACCAGACCACAAGGGTTGATGAGACTTCCAAGATAAGTGAAGCGGTCGACACACTCGACTACTTCACTTCTTATCACTAGTTCGGGTGTCGATGCAACTCAATCCTGAAGCAACATTTTGCATTTTGAGAGCGAGAATCGCATCCCGAACATACCTGCATGGTTGCTTAGAGTAGTCAACAGACTGCATTTTGTCAGCGTCTTCACCAAATAGAATTATGTCATCGGCATACTCTAAGTCAACAAGTGGATCTTCCGGTAGAAGTTCAACCCCTGGAAATTTAGATGAGGAAAGTGTCATTTCTAAAAAGACGTCAACGGCAAAGTTAAACAAGAATGGAGAGAGTGGACAGCCCTGACGAACAACACTTGAGGTAATCAATTCTGATGACAGTTCGCCATAAGCTCTCACTCGACCAGTTGTGTTCGAGTAGAAAGCCTTTATAAGGTTAATTTACTTCTTTGGTACTCCTTTCAGTGACAAACACTTCCATAGAACCTCACGATCAACAGAGTCAAATGCCGCCTTAAGGTCGAGAAATACTACCATTGTGGGGCGTCTGAATGTGTGTCCACGTTCTAGGACCTGACGTAGTGTGAATATCTGGTCTTTACAACCACGTCCAGGTCGAAAACCAGCCTGGTTTTCTCTGGTCTGCTCTTCACGAGCTTTGGTTAGGCGTTGAAGTATTATTGAAGCTAATATTTTAGACACTATATTAGTCAAACTAATTCCTCTGTGATTGTCACAAGACTTTTGTCCTTTCCTATAGACTGGCACAATCAGTGATTGAGACCAGTCAGATGAGATTATGTCCAGTTCCCGAATTCTACCTAAGACCTCAGTCAATCTCGCTGCTAATACTGGACCGCCATCCTTAAAAATCTCAGGGGTAAACCTGTCAGAGCCTGCTGCTCTCCCACGCTTCAGATTTCCTATAGCTTTTTCAACTTCGTAAAGAGTCGGAGGACTTACATCAACTTGCCATTCAGGTAGATTGGAGATCGTGGGAAACCGAAGTGTGGCTGAAGGCCATAGCGATGCATAAAATTTAGAAACCGAATCACGTTAATTTGTGGGTACATTCTAATTTGGCATGGTGTATTATAGTATTAATTTAGTAAGTTTTATTCCAGATCCATCTTAGCACATACATAAGGACAACTTTGGGTCACAATCTAGAATATTAGCTAAATGAACACACCCAGAGGTCGCTAAGTTTCGCAAAATGCAATATGGGAAAACAAACACTTACCCCTGAGAATTGAGTTGTATTGAATTACTAGATGTACTTGATAGCCGATTATTTTCGGGAAAGTTTTGAAATTTAGTATCATAATTAAACCTCGTTGGTCTCGGAGATTCAATAAACTGCTGATTTAAACGAACCCAGTTAATATCACTAGTCTTGAGAAGTAGTTCTTGTAATTTTAAAAATTTAAACAAAATCATTTCTTGTTTTTCGTTTTGAGCAGTTTTTTGTATACACGCATTGACTAGTGAAACTGCAAGTCCAGTCGCGCTATCTACACAATGCTCGCAGTAATCTGTTTCTCTAGATTGACTATGCAATGTTGAATTGATTAATGGACTACGTAAATTTTGGTCAGTAACATCCACCAAAGTCATATGTGACGAGAGTAGACTTGAAGGTAAAGTATTCGATTTGTGAACCTTTAAAAAATTTTAATGGTCCAACTTATTCAACGTAAAGGCCTTACCGCTGGAGACGGAAATACGTGAGGTAAGGTGAGGTGTGACATTTTTAAGGTCAACATTTTCTAACGCTTCCTTCCTTGTGAGAAGGCAGCATCGCTGCAGATGCTGGTTGTCCGAGGGAAACACCTTACTGCTCTCACATCCCTCTACAGTCAGCAGTACGACTTCGCCCTCAGACCTTGAGTTGGTGCTTTTAGTCTTACCGTTCTCCAATCGACCTGCCTGACATGGTAGAACCTGCAGGAACATGTGTTCCAGCCAATATAGCTCGGTTGGGTCATCACGATAGGCAAGCCCGACCACCACGTCAAGGTAGCAGCTACGGTCGGGAGATAAGTACACATAATAACCGGAGAATGCGAGAGACTGGAAGGAATAAATTTCTGCAGAAATGAGATACTCGGTGCTTGGAATAAGTTGAACTGATTGGACCCAAGCTGGACAGAAAAGGTTAGATTTGGGGGGTATTGTTGTACTCTGAGTATGAAGAAAGTGATTCACACAAACGAGTTGCACTGATTATATCCAAAATTAGCACGGAATGCATTCACAGGGTGGGAATCTTACGGATCCAGAATCATCAAAGCATTCAAAACAAATGAGAGAATCAGAATGAATGTTATCAAGTGTTATGCGCCTACCAATGATAGCAACGAAAACGATAAAGATCAGTCTTACGAAGCTGCAGTCGATCGTAGAGAAGTGCCTGAGAAATGACCTGACCATCCTAGTAGTAGACCTAAACTCCAAATTCGGAATTGACAACATCGATGAGGATATCGTGAAACAACATGGACTGGGAGAAAGGGACGAGAATGGCGAGATTGTCGAATTCATGTGCCGTCAACAAAATGTCTATCAGTGGCACGATATTTTCCCACAGAAGCATACATAAAGCTACATAGGTCTCACGCTACAAAGAAATGGATCAGTCGTATTTGCATCAATAAAAAACCATAAGGTTCATGAAAGGCATAGACACTATGGGATAACAGAAATGATATTGCTTAAGATCACTACATGATGCACAAGCTGAACGCTCAGTTAAAGAATTGGATAACTTGGTAAATAGTATAACAAACGTTGAACACAGATTTCGAGATACTGACAAACTTAAATAATTCAAGATCGCTCACAGTAATAAGTTTCGAGCTCTACAAGATCTACTCAAAGAAAGAATTATTATGGAGAACAAATGGAAACGCATGAATAAAACATTAATTTCAATAGGTCAGATTAGGCTGGGTCGCATGAAACACAGTCATACAGAATGAATCTCTATTGAAACCCTGGGCAGAATTCAAGAAAGGAAGAACAAGACAGAAATTAACAACAGTCAAACAAGAGTGGTGAATGTCAAGGTGCAAACCAAATACACAGAATAAAACAAGTGAATGAAGAGAAGCATTAGAGCCCGTAAGTAGAAATACGTCTAAAACCTAACAATGACAGAGGAAAAGTTAAAAAAACGAAGGAAATATGAAACAACAAAGAAACTAGCAGGGAAATACGGTAAACTGGGGCGACCAGTCAAGGACAAAGTCAAACCAATCACTGAGATTCAAAAACAGAGGAACAGGTTAATAGAACGCTTTGAAGATCTCTAGGATGGCCAAACTCCATCGGACATTGAAGCAGCACCTACAGATCTTACCATACATGTTACTTTACCAACGATCGAAGAAAACAGAATGACCAATCAGGAGAAGATGCTCGAGGGTGATAGGACATATACTGCGGAAATCGAATTGTATTATGAGACAAGCCCTAACTGGGGATCTTGAAGGCAAGAGTAAACGACGCAGACCAAAGAATCGAAAGCAGACATAAAGTGAATGAATCGTACTTGGAAACAACTGGGAAGGAGAACCTAGAACAGAGTTAGTTGGAGAATCCTGGCCAGTGGTCTATGTTTTATGGGAGGTAAAAGGAGTAAGTACGTGGATAATTCTAAACTTCTCTCAGTGTACATTTGTCTTTGAATATACTTTGATTTATCTCAAAGGATTAGTTCACTGACCTAATTGCGAGACATTTGATGTGATTCCAATACATATCACTTAATGAATATTCTTAGTTCATTCAGTCACTGTATTGCCTGGATGTCTGTCTGATTATACAAATAAAAATTTTCATCTAGTTAAAACAATTTGGATCATTGAGGATAATAATACCAATAGGACAGTTATGAACGTTCAGATCCAGTTGTTTGGTGGGTTCACTTAGAGTTCCTCAAACAATATTTTATCGGGAGATGTTTAAGATTTTTAAAAATGGAGGTATTTCATTATTGAACAGGATAGCTCAGGATTGAATAAGACGCTAATACGTGAATAAAAGCATAAACTTAAATACAAAAGATTGAACAATGAGTTGATAATTAATGAAAATCACCAGAATAACAAGTAACAAAAATAAAAATGTAGATAATTTATTTTGTAGAAATGTGTAAAAAACAAGTTACGAATATACGATTATCGGGTTTGTTAATCAAATGATAAAAAGTCGATAAAAATAAGTGGGAAACAATTACATATAAATCTTATTAGATTGGTGTGGCAGATATTTCAACTGAGGGAAAACTTAAAGGTCGACGGCGGCGGGAAGAGTGTCGGACATTCACTTCAGTATCAGTCGTATTTGTAACCGGAATATTCTCCTTTTCCTTGTCATGTTGTTCTAGGTCAATATTCCAAAAACCATCTGGTGTTGATGGTGATGTTTGATTGACTGATTTTCTATGAGATTTTTTGGAAGACTGCAGAAAATTATTTATAATGAACAAGTTATGAGATGGTGGTAGAGAAAACATGTTAAATTAGATAGTCTATCAAGTAGAAAAATTAGTCCAAAAGGTAAACGCTATTCGAAATTAATTTGAACCAAATCGAATTGAGATCAATTTCAGATGAAGAAATTAATCAAATTAATAACAGAACTTGAGTAATTAGATACACGTTCGTGATGTATTGACTTACATTTATTGTTGTAGCCACAAATATGCTATTCAACAAAGGGAACTGAAAATTGGTGGTGATTTCTAACCTACGACGATACGATTAACATTTGCGCGTGATTAAACTGTTAAGTTACAGATCTATATAGAGTTTGAAATGAATATATCTATCTTGAATGAGGCGACGGTCTTAAAGACGAGTGGAATTTTTTAGTGAAATAAATATAACTATATAACTATTTTATGTGCGAAAAACTATTATGATAGCTGCAATGTCATTTTTATATGCTATTGCAGGACAATTACTATCCATCTACAAGAACTCGTACTTACGTGACTGAAGAAAAAACAGTAGTTCAAGATAACACTTACAAGATCATTTTATTGGTTATTGTGATGACAATCACCTGCTTCGGTTTGGGCACCCGGGCAGTATCACAGCTCACACGCAAATCAAGTGACTTGTGTGGTGCATATGTATTCGTTGCCCCTTTGTACCAATATTTGTGTTTAAATAAATAAATAAACACACATGTAGACTAACATCTATATGTCAGACAACGGTGATAATGCTAACAATATAATCGTTCAGTGGTACTTTAAGTAAAAAAATGATTAGGTTGGTAAGCATGTAGAAAACAGAAATGAATTGACATCACTTTCTTCTATACAAAATAAATACTTTGTGAAAGTATCAAGTTAATCCATCGGTTTAACGAAACATAAACACGAGCCATTTATGAATGTTACACCAACTATTATTGAACCTACACTGAGAATAGTAACATTCTCTAACGATCATTGCCAATTATAGTAATTTTCTACAAAGCAGTGACCCCATAAAAAAGGAATGCAGTAATTCGATATTGTTCCTAGACATATATATGATAATTTACTTCTGTCCACAATGATTTTTCTATACAAACAACAAGCAATATCGTAATGCCCACTTTATATTTTTTCGATCGATTAGAGGATCAATCTAAGTATTAATTATTGGACAAACTTAACTCCGCCTGGAGCTCCTATGAGACTACTGTCGGTCCCGAGACCGGATAGAGGGTTGGGCATGGGGTTAGCGACCCCATCCCGTAGAAAAATAACTTGCTAAAAAACGCTAACCAGAAACAATTATTCAAACCATTTAAACTCTGCCCTGGGAGTCAGAAGGTCTTCATTTAGAAGAGTTATGATGCCTCATGGTGAAAGCCGAGTTTCTTTGGAAGCCACAAAGCCGAGGCCCGTTATGACAACCAGAGCAACCATTTATTTAGGTACATGGAGTGCTCGTACAAAGTGAGAGACCAGGAGAGTCTTCCGAATTGCTGTAGAAATGAGGAGATACAAACTGGAGGTGCTTGGGATCAGTGAAACACATTGGACGCAAGCTGGACAACAACGAATAGTTTCAGGGGAGCTGTTGTTAGACTCTGGCCACGAAGAACAAAATGCCCCACATACACAAGGAGTTGCATTGATGCTATCAAAACAAGGACAAAATGCACTTATAGAATGGGAATTTCATGAACCAAGGATCATCAAAGCCTCCTTCAAAACAAAGAAAGAGGGTATTTCAATGAACGTCATCCAATGCTATGCGCCTACCAACGACTACAATAAAGAAGTTAAAAACCAATCCTACGATAGGCTGCAGTCAATCGTCGAGAAGTGCCCAATAAAGGGCTTGATCATTCTGATGGGAAACCTAAATGCCAAGGTTGGAATGGACAACATCGTATACGAAAACATCATGGGACAGGGACTGGGAGAAAGGAACGAAAATGCTGAGAGATTTGCAAACCTATGTGCCTTCAATAAACTGTTCATAGAGAGCACTATATTCCCACACAAACTCAAGAAGCACCAGACAACATTCCAGCAGAGGCACTGAAAGCAGATTTAACAATAACTGCAAGGATACTCCACATTCTCTTCTATAAGATTTGGGATGAAGAACAGGTGCCAAAAGACTGGAAAAAGGGACTTCTGGTCAAAATACCAAAGAAAGGCGATCTCAGCAACTGTGATAACTACAGGGGCATCACTCTCCTCTCAATACGAGGAAAAGTCTTCAACAAAGTAGTGTTAAACAGAATAAATGACACTGTAGACACCCAACTTCGAGATCAACAGGCTAGATTCCATAAAGATCGATCGTGTACAGACCAAATCGCAACACTACGAATCATTGTGGAAATATCAATTGAATGGAATTCATCACTCTACATCAACCTCATTGACTATGAGAAAGCATTTGATAGCGTGAACAGGACAACACTACGGAGTACCTGAGAAGATAGTCAATATCAAACGAAAATCCTTTGATAGATTAAACTGCAAAATCGTGCATAATAGGCAATTGACAGACTCGTTCGAGGTAAATACCGGTGTCAGGCAAGCTTGCTTACTCTCACCCTTTCTCTTTCTCCTGGTGACCGACTGGATCATGA
The DNA here is from genome assembly GCA_946903255.1 of Schistosoma spindalis. Taxonomy (NCBI): domain Eukaryota; kingdom Metazoa; phylum Platyhelminthes; class Trematoda; order Strigeidida; family Schistosomatidae; genus Schistosoma; species Schistosoma spindalis. The sequence goes on along the minus strand of OX336420.1, from coordinate 34,370,515 downwards.
AGACGTCAAAATCTGAGGGAAAGCATAAGATACAGTGGACAGCTAGAATGCGGCTGGAAGATCTAGACTTCGCAGATGATCTGGCTCTTCTATCGCAAACGCAACAACAAATGCAGGAGAAGACGACCAGTGTAGCAGCAGCCTCAGCAGCAGTAGGTCTCAATATACACAAAGGGAAAAGCAAGATTCTTCGATACAACACAGCATGTACCAAGCCAATCACAATTGACGGACAAGATTTGGAAGATGTAAAAACCTTTACATATTTGGGCAGCATCATCGATGAACACGGTGGATCTGATGCAGATGTGAAGGCACGGATTGGCAAAGCAAGAGCAGCATATTTATAACTGAAGAACATCTGGAACTCAAAACAATTGGCAACCAACAGCAAAGTCAGAATTTTCAATACAAACTTCAACACAGTTCTACTGTATGAAGCCGAAACTTGGAAAACTACGAAAGCAATCATCCAGAAGATACAGGTGTTTAATAACAGTTGTCTACGCAAAATACTTCGGGTCCGTTGGTCAGACACTATCAGCAACAACCTACTATGGTAGGGAACAAACCAGATCCCAATGGAGGAAGAAATCAGGAAGAAAAGCTGGAAGTGAATGGGACACACGTTGAGGAAAGTACCCAACTGCGTCACGAGGCAAGCCCTCATATGGAATCCTCAAGGTCGAAGGAAAAGAGGAAGACCAAAGAACACATTACGCTGAGAAATGGAGACAGATATGAGAAAAATGAACAAGAATTGGATGGAACTAGAAAAGAAGGCCCAGGACAGAGTGGGTTGGAGAATGCTGGTCGGCGGCCTATGGTTCATTGGGAGTAACAGGAGTAATTAAGTAATGGACAAATTTAGCAACGATAAATAAAGTTACTAATTTTTAAGTTACATCAATTGAATAGTTTAGAATTCAGTGTCTGAAACAAGTGACAATTTCATGCACGATACAAAAAGCTAAATTAAGATCGACTGAACAATTCAAGGTAATGTCTAAAACTTAAAAATATTTGGAAGATAAGTGTTTATCGATTTCTCTTAATGAATTATTACAAACTATTGGCTTTTGGATCCATCTAAGCAATCGAATATCCAGAATGGTTTGAGATATCCATTGTTGTTGTTCTTGAAAATGTTAGTCAACATTAATTCAAGCCGAAGTAATCACCAATTTATGTTGCAAAAAAAGAGATTATATATAGTTTATATATTATTTATGATTTAGTAATAACTTAATTACCATTCAAAAATATTGAATAAGTTGACTGCCCTACGTAAAAGGATGAATTTCTCAATTTAAAACGAGTATGGGAAAAAACGTATCTAACCTCAGTACGATGAGTACATCTTTTGTGACGCCAAAGAGCAACTTTATATTTAAAGACTTGATCACAATGGTCACATGGGTAAACGATATGCTCATCACCATTTTCTTGATCCATATCAGACTTTTCAGATGCATCGTTCGTATCAGTCTGATTAAGACCCTACTTGTTTTAAAAGAAAACATAACTCAATGGATAAAGGTTTTACACTTATCATGACAGTTATTTTATATTGAGAAAGGCAAAATTTATTTACAGAAATCCCACATTTACATTTTCAACAGAAAGGTTACATCTATAGTCTCGTATTATAAGATGAATCATTTGAATCAGTCTTTGGAATTGATATAATCTTAGCTACGCGTTAAAGTAATACATAAAGTGTCAAAGTTGCGTATAGACTTGATAAACTGATCTGAATCACTATTAATTTCCAGGTGGAATGAACCACTGACAATCTTGAAAAAGTTGGTTTATGAACTTAATATCTCGTATTTTTACAACAGGAATTATTATTATTTATTTTAACACATAGATATTGGTACAAGAAGGCACCAAATACATATGCGCCACACAATTCTCAATTGATTTGTGTGAGGGCTGTGATACTGCTCGGGTGCCCAAACCGAAGCAGGTGGTTTTCTTAGGGGGTCATATCCCGAACCTTCGACATGAAGATCTGACCCACAAGGCAGTGGAGCATCGTAAGGAGACGCAGTCCCATGGAAGCCGGTGACCAACGATTGGTTCATACGCCATTTGTTCCTTCAGGATACTGGAGCCCATGTGCACCATTGGTTTGGGGTCCGGTTAAAGCGCCAGACATTCGCTTTCCGTCCTCTCATTTTTGTAAACAACACCCCTGCCACGAGAAGGCAGTGAGTAGGACTTCCCTGGCAGAGGCTATATACGCATGGCCATGTGAGAGCATTTCGAGAGGGAGTGGACTCCCCCCACTCTCGGCCGAATCAGGGCATTTGGGGGTTATGAGATTTTAGTTACAATAGGAAGAACATACATGAAATAAATGATCTGAATAAACCGCGTGAAACAGTAAAATAGTACTAGTTAAAATGAATAGGAATTTTCAAATTTTTGTTCACCTTAACCACGGTCTATCTTATGTAAACCTTACCTTAAAGCATAGGCTGTAAGAACACTACACCGTATAGGTCTACAGATATGATTATTCATTTTAGCTTCACGCCATTCTAGTCATCAGGGCAATGATATAAAAAAACTTAGCAGGTACAATTGTGTATAAGGAGATTTGAAAATATTTACACCCCCTTTTTCAACTATGAACTCATGCATATTGGAGTAAGTTGATAAGCATGAGAAAAACAGGAAAATATGGATGACCACTAATTAAAAAAGCTTTTCTATGTAATCATCCTAGCCACGTTCCACAAAATTTCATTATATATCGGTAATAAAGATATATCAACTACATTTGCCTACAGGAATGATTATATTATGTTTAATTTTGTTAAAATGTGTTGAAATAAATATTCGATAAGGATGATATCGCTTTAATATGTTTATAGTATAAACCAGTTTTGAACAACTGGGTTTTTAAAATATGATTCGAAATATGACCTCTGCGATAAGCATTCTTTAAAAAAGAACAATTACTTAACAAAGCCATTTTAAAATATATGCTTGAAGTGTACGTAATTCATGTTGCGAAGTCCCTAACAAACAACAATGAACCAACCACGAAAATCCTGACCGTTTTTGCTACCTTGACGTGGTGGTCCGGCTTGCCTATCGTGATGAAGCAACTGAGCTATACTGGCTGGAACAACCGTTCCTCAAGGTCCTACCATGCCAGACAGGTCGGTTGAAGAGCGGTAAGACTAAAAGCAACAAAACCAAGGTCCGAAGGCGAAGTCGTACTGCTGACTGTACAGAGGTGTGACAGCAGTAAGGTGTTTCCTTCAGACAACCAGCATGACAGCGATGCTGCCTTCCCAAAAGGAGGGGTGGGGTTAGAAAAGGTCGACCCTAAAAATGCACACCTCGCCTTATCCCACAGATATCCGTCTCCGGCGGTAAGGTCTCAACAAGTACGGAGCTAACACAAAAATTACTCATAAAAATGTCGTGTGTGACCGACCTCAAGCAACTGTCCCTTGGGTACTGCGGTCACGTTCTCAGGTCACTATGACCACCTCTAATCCAATTTCCTTTTTAGACACCTCCAGAAGAACCCTTCCACGATGTGGGCAACCGGGAATTGATAACCGCCCTCATACCTCTAACAGCACTCAATACCACTGTATTCATAATCAACCTACCTCTTCAATTCCTATTATTCCTCTTACATCGACTTTCAAATCTAAACTCCCTCTTTCGGCTTCCTCATCAAGTGTCACCACAGCCAACGATTCTTGTGCGCAAAACACTGTCCAAGCTCTACTGAAACCTCGCTCCAAACTACACATTGGAGCCTTCAACGTACGCACACTATGTCAAATCGGTCAGCAGGCTTCCTTGGCTAAAACCCTAGAATCTCGTACGATTGATGTATGCTGTGTCTCCGAAACACGCATACAGGATCCTAGCGTGGTCATTCACTTGACCTCACCTCGGCAAAACGGAGTGCCGACGAGATACACCCTCCGTGTATCTGGCGACCCGATGGCTAGTTCTCGTGGACTGGCAGGTGTAGGTATAGCACTAAGTATGAGGGCGGAACAAGCGCTATTAGAGTGGATCCCCGTTAATAGTCGTCTATGCGCTGTTCGGCTAAACGGGTCCGTAAGAACTCGAAAGGATAAGGACACACGTCGTTGCCTTTTCGTCGTTTCTGCCTACGCTCCCACTGACTGCAGTTCGGATGAAGTGGAAGATGAATTTTACAGAAAGCTGTCTGAACTTCTTCAGAAAGCTAAACGTTCAGACATAGTACTTGTAGGAGGCGACTTTAATGCCCAGGTAGGTAGCTTAAACGAAACAGAAAGACATTTAGGTGGGTATTTTAGTATTCCGGCACAGTGAACAGATAATGGTGATCATCTGCTGCAACTTTGCTCAGACAATCGTTTATTTTTAGCAAACACAAATTTTAAGCATAAGGAGAGACATCGTCTAACATGGCGACCCTCTGCACCAAACCAACGATGGACTCAAATAGACCATATTGCCATCAGTCATCGTTGGAGAGGGTCAATAGAAGATTGTCGCTGATTCTGGAGTACCTGCTTGGACTCCGACCATGCCCTAATACGAGCACGCATCTGCTTGCGCCTCACTGGACGCAAAAAAGCCACACAAAAAAAGACTCATTAGAACCGAATTGAGTAATGAGAAAACCAAAAGTAGGTTCCAGGAACAACTGAGGTCACACTTAGGTAGTTCTGAAAACGAGGCTGACCCCGATGTTGCTTGGAAAGACATACAAGCAGCTGTGGAAACAGCAGTGACATCTACTAGTGATTTAAACCACAGGGTTACAAAGAACCAATGGACTTCTTCAAGGTCTATTGCACTGATAGATTCTCGTAAACTCATCTCATCAGGTTCTGAACACGATGAAGAGCGTAAACAAATCAGATCTAGGTTAAGCAAAAGTCTAAGGAACGACCGTGAGCAGTGGTGGGCAACGAAAGCAAAAGAGATGGAAAAGATGGCGGCTATAGGGAACACAAGACAACTCTACAGACTAATAAAAGAAACTGGAATTAATAAATCAAGTGTAAGTCAGACTATTTCGGAAAATAACGACACTCATCTGCTCCCAGTCCAGACGCTTAGAACGATGGGCGGAACACTTTAAGGAGCAGTTTAGCTGGCCTTCAGCTACTCTACAACTACCCTCTATTCCCAGACAGTGTGAATGGAACATTGAAGTAGGTCCCCCATCTCTAACTGAAGTTCAAAAGGCTATAGTTAATCTGAAACGAGGAAGGGCATCTGGTCCAGATGGATTAGCCCCAGAGGTCTTTAAAGATGGTGGTCTAGTTTTAGCGATTACGTTAACTAATATTTTAGCTAAAGTCTGGGAGTTAGACGTTATCCCATCTAACTGGTCACAATCACTTATCGTCCCAATATCTAAGAAAGAGTCAAAATCATCCTGTAACAACCATAGAGGGAATAGTTTGACTAATATAGTATCTAAAATACTAGCTTCGATAATTTTCGGACGCCTAACTAAGACTCGTGAGCTGCAAACACGTGAAAATCAGGCTGGCTTCAGACCTGGTCGTGGCTGCATCGACCACATATTCACCACTCGTCAGGTTCTAGAACACAGGCATACTTATCGGCGTCCGACAATAGTGGTCTTCCTTGATTTAAAAGCAGCGTTTGACTCTGTTGACCGAGAGGTTCAGTGGCAGTGTCTGTCATTGAAAGGCGTACCTCAGAAGTACATAAACCTTGTGAAGGCTCTTTACTCGAACACTGCTAGTCAAGTCAGAACTTATGGCGAACTGTCATCTGCTTTCGCAACCTCAAGTTATTATTATTATTATTTTAACACATAAGTATAGGTACAGGGAGGCACCAAATACATATGCGCCACACAATTCTCAATTGATTTGTGTGAGGGCTGTGATACTGCTCGGGTGCCCAAACCGAAGCAGGTGGTTTTCTTAGGGGGTCATATCCCGAGCCTTCGACATGAAGATCTGACCCACAAGGCAGTGGAGCATCGTAAGGAGACGCAGTCCCATGGAAGCCGGTGACCAACGATTGGTTCATACGCCATTTGTTCCTTCAGGATACTGGAGCCCATGTGCACCATTGGTTTGGGGTCCGGTTAAAGCGCCAGACATTCGCTTTCCGTCCTCTCATTTTTGTAAACAACACCCCTGCCACGAGAAGGCAGTGAGTAGGACTTCCCTGGCAGAGGCTATATACGCATGGCCATGTGAGAGCATTTCGAGAGGGAGAGCGAACTCTCCCCACTCTCGGCCGTACCAGGGCATTTAAGGGCAAAACCTCAAGTGGCGTCCGCCAAGGCTGTCCACTTTCTCCATTTTTGTTTAACTTCATCATAGATCTACTGATGGAAATAACGCTCTCATCGACTGAATTCTCAGGTATTGATCTCCTACCAGGAGGTCCACTTATTGACTTAGAATACGCAGATGATATAGTCCTGTTTGGTGAAGACGCTGATGAAATGCAGAGTCTTTTGGTAGCACTGAGCAACAATGCTAGAATGTTTGGGATGCGCTTCTCTCCCTCTAAATGCAAGTTTTTGCTTCAGGACTGGTCTGCGTCAACACCTGAACTAAGGATGGGGGGTGAAGTAATCGAACGCGTTGACAACTTCACTTATCTTGGAAGTCTGATCAGCCCTAACGGGTTGGTGTCTGACGAAATCTCAGCACGGATTCGAAAAGCTTGTTTGGCCTTTGCCAACTTACGTCATCTATGGCGAAGGCGAGATATCCGTCTATCAATTAAGGGACGAGTATACTGCGCGGCAGTTCGTTCCGTTCTACTATACGGCTGCGAAACATGGCCTTTAAGAGTAGAAGATATTCGTAAGTTACTAGTATTTGACCACAGGTGCCTTAGAAATATTGCGGGTATCTGCTGGGATCACCGGGTAAGTAATAGTGAGGTTAGACGCAGGGTATTAGGGAATGATGGTAAATCAGTTGATGAGGTTATGAATCTTCATTGACTGCTGCGTATGCCTGAACACCGATTACCACGACGCGCAATGCTGACTAGTGCAGGGGATAATTGGAAGAAAGTTAGGGGCGGCCAAACCAAAACGTGGCATCAGTGCTTAAAGTCACTAACTTCTGGTCTGAGCCATATTGGAAGATTCAGACTACTTGGTTGGGGTCCGCGTGACTATCGTAACCAATGGTTGGAGACTCTTGGTGACATGGCTCAGAATCGATCACAATGGCGTCGGTGTATACACACTCTGTCTTCCTTTAAACTAAGAGATTAAAATCGCTTCATATTTTTCTTTCTACCAACTAATTCTTTCTTCCTGTACTATCTCCTTATATGCAATATTTCTTCTATATATTACCACCACTGAATTAACTACTTCTATGAATCTGGTGTTCATCTTGTTGTGCTAATGCGGTATGGCAACTTGAACCGATGCATATACGTGCCTGGTCCTACGTTGCAGCTGACTGACTGACTGATCCACGAAAATCGTTAAAGGCAATCCACTAAGGTTTGAAGACCTGTCAAAGTGGAAGCTTACAGTGAACTCATTGACTTCAAACAAACAGAATATAAACAAAGATTTGTAGCTCAGCTGGGTGATTTTGTTCTCTGAGCTGGATGGTTTGGTCGTGGAGCTTTCATTGTTATTCTGAATGACATAATCGTGAAGGACGAGGCTACTGTATAGTTACAATTATTTAAAACAGTGAGCGAACAATACGGTGTAATGAACTGTATTGGTCTACCTGTCCATATGTTTGATAACAACTTTCTACATTTTTAGCTTATAACTTATTACTCTTTCTGAGTTGCTAAAAATATGAGTCAATGCATTAATATGCTCATATGTACTATCTGATAATTTCATTGAACACACAGACCAATAGACAATATACACAAACAATACATTCAATGTTACATCAAAGTAATGACTAATAGAGTAATTTACATTGTGGACTAACTTGAGCTAAACAACTAAAAATCAAGAAGCACTTGACATTTATCTCGTCCTTAAAAATCACTCCTCGGGAGTACGTAGCCACAAATCTTTCCGGAATTAAGCTTAGAACCTTTAGTAATGGCTAACACCTTCTACAACTTCAAAAACTATCTAGAGTATTGCTTTTGGTAAAAAAAAAATCACGGAAACGTACCATTACACCAACGCTATTTGCAACAGAAAGAGGTTTTTTTGCAACCAAGGTTGTACGTTGTGGAGGAAGTGGAAACTTGAAGTTCGACTCATCACGGGTGGGTGAACCACCAATAGATGGGAAGTGAGATTTTGCTTTATTACGGTTGTGCTTTGTTGATGCATCTAGGATGACGAAAAGCAAGTATGGATAAAAACATAAATACGCGTTGCAGGGTTTCGTAACTTTCATGTTAAAACGTGGTTATCTAGCAGTTCTGGCATTCCTGTAACCCTCAGTATGTAAGACGCGTGTAGTACTGTAACGTGGCTTTCTGCGTTTTATCTTGTCTCAGTAATGGTATCACAAAGTCTGGACCAAACATCTTACAAAAGTATGGAGTTTATTTAGCTTATTCACCCGTAGGAATCATAAGCAATTTACTGCTTATTTTCAACTGAAGTAGAAGACATACTCCCATATACATATGGAAACATTTATAAGTTCCTACGAAGCAACTTCACCATAGGAAAAATTAGCTTACTACTTAAGATGCATATTAATGTATGATCACTGAAAATCTTATCGTTTTGATATTGAGTAAAATGAGATACGATCACCATATTCCTAATAGTGATGGAATTTGCTTTAATTTTAACTTTCGACACGATCTGTGGAGGAAATAGTGATTGCTAGTCTTGGAGTTGTTATTTTACCTAAATGACTGATTCACTCGAGTGAACGACCTAAAAAACTAGTATGGTTCAGTAGTTTATGATAATCATAATTATTTTTAGATTAAATTGTACGTAAGCATGTAGTTTTACTAGATGAAAATCTGTTCTGGTTAACGATATCTCGAATATCAATTCATTATTAATTTATTTATTCGAACACACATAGAACATCAGAAATTTATACATTTTAATAGTAATAACACAAACTATAAGGAACATTTGTACTATTCTTTAAATTATGTTTGCCGAATTTGCATTTTACGTAAGTATCCAGTCAAACAATTGTGATTTTTTAATCTGACGTTTGTGGAGGAATACATTCACGGGAAACTTATCAGGTCAATTTCATCAACACAAAAATGGGTAACTTTCTCATATAACGATTGTGATGAGAACAGTTACGATGTACAAGCTATCCCAACTAACGCTTTCAGTGTTAATCTGCAAGGTAATTTATGCTGTCGATGACAAATCTTACCTTGCATAACAAGCGAAAAATCCTAAACTAGTTAGTTTCACATGTTTTGTAATATGGTCGTTAAATAACTGTTGACAATTTCTTCGGAAGTCTTGCTGTTTTATTGTATTACTGTTTATAGTATTTAGTATGCATGAGTAAGGCTACAGAAAGACATGTCGCGAACATGCATCTTTATACTGTCTACTTGGTGTATGAATCGAAGCTAGATTCAGGGAAGAAATCAAGTGATATTTTCCTACGATAAGTAAAGCACGTTATGAAAGATCCTTAACTATTTAGTTCCAGGTAAAGCTAATGAAATTGAAATCACTGTTGAGATATTCACAAGTAACAACTAGGGTATGGTTTATGGGTAAACTAACTAATTATTTGGTTACAAATAATTAATACAATGAAGTATTTGGATATTTATTAAGTCAGTGAACGTTAAATTAATAGCATTTGAACTTCAAAACGAAACAAACTACCGCTAATAATGGATTTTGGTGGAAAATGAACTGATGTTTCCGATTCGAGAAAGCCAGAAGGCAAACTTATGTCATCACCAGTATCATCAGATTTCTGTTTTTCTTGCTTGTTTTCTTTAGTGGAGAATGTACGATGAAAATAACGACAAGATGGTCGATGTATACGTTTCGGTCGATGATAGAGAACCTGAACCTGGTCAGGGCCATTTGCTGATCTTAACTTGTTAAGGTTTTTAATACATGGAATAAATTCTGCACCAATAGGTCCCGTTCGGTTAGTACTTGGAGACTCTAACCTAATGTTGAAGAATTAACATTTGAAGAGATTTCAGCATTAAATTTAGAAGAATAACAGAATAAATTACCTGATTAGAACAATTAATGTTTTTTTGTTAAACTTATTATTATTTATTTTAACACATAAGTATAGGTACAGGGAGGCACCAAATACATATGCGCCACACAATTCTCAATTGATTTGTGTAAGGCTGTGATACTGCTCGGGTGCCCAAACCGAAGCAGGTGGTTTTCTTAGGAGGCCACACCCCGAGTCTTTGACCTGAACGTCTGACCCACAAGGCAGTGGAGCATCGTAAGGAGACGCAGTCCCATGGAAGCCGGTGACCAACGATTGGTTCATACGCCATTTGTTCCTTCAGGATACTGGAGCCCATGTGCACCATTGGTTTGGGGTCCGGTTAAGGCGCCAGATATTCGCTTTCCGTCCTCTCATTTTTGTAAACAACACCCCTGCCACGAGAAGGCAGTGAGTAGGACTTCCCTGGCAGAGGCTATATACGCATGGCCATGTGAGAGCATTTCGAGAGGGAGAGCGAACTCTCCCCACTCTCGGCCGTACCAGGGCCGTCTTGTCGTAACAATTAAAGACATTGCCTAGATGCTGAAGCTAAATAGAAAAATACATCTGATCCCATGATATGTAAGGTGATTTGATAGTCTAAGCAGACTTTACTAAGTAATGCATATTACTTTTATGACGCGAAATCAAACACAATATTGACATACTGCTTCGAAAACTTGTTATTTAAGTAAGTTTTGTAAAATCTCTTATAACGCAGTACTTATGGTTACCATTTTTTAAATGAAGATTTGCGTTCAGTAGCAAAAAATAAGAAATTCATTTACTATAAAAACCATGGAACAAAATCTGCTTAATTTTTATCAACTGTTAGTAAGGTGAATTGAAATTATTTATTTACAAAATTCCTAAAAGGAATACAAAAGATAATTAAAAATACCACTTGTTACAATAATTCAGGTAAACATTCCACATTGTCTTGGTAGCACATTAGCAATAATAAATATGACACACTTGGAAAGCTAGGAGACTAAATACAGAAATAGGAACAATCCACTTATTACTACCATTACTCACAGCTGTGAAGTTTTTGCTTCATAACTCGGTATTACTCACGAGTATTCAATAGTTATTTTTCTCTATGTACCTCGTTAGTCAAACTAATTATCAACACTGTTTATTCTCGTATTAGTTGAAATATACTTTGCTTGAATAGCCATTCTGAACTATCCATTGCTTACTTTTGACTGCTTTGTGGTAGACTACTGTTGTCTTATAACTTTGGTTGTTGTAGAACTACATATTATCGATATTTTATACATAAATATTTCCGGGAAGATGAAACGGTCTTTTTACTCAAATTGATAGTGGGTGAGTTATTTAAGTGAACACGACAAAAATAGCTAAACATTACTATGAGTAAAATAGCTGTAAGCAGTATGATACATACATATCCCCTTTATTATTTGCATGTGACATATCCAACATAGAAGAATCCCTGTAAGTAGCATCATAATCAGCCAAATCGTTGTGGTTAATTGCATTTTTTACTGCTAGGGAAGCATCATAAATTTGTGATGGTGGGCTAAGGGAACCGACAGGGAAAACGCTGTTAGTTAGTGTCGTAGATTCGCTTTTGGATACTTCGCCTTCACATTGACTCTCATCAGGTGCTCCAGAAGGGGATTTGCGAACACCTGTAACAGGAAAAATTTTTGACCATGGTTAAGAAACTTTTATTCGTAGTAAAGAGAATCACAAAGGTTAAAAAGCGGCGAACTTCATCATTACGAAATCAAGTGGTTTAAGGTGTTGGAATTTAAGCTTACCAAACAAATCTAAATAGAACGATCAAGCTGCTAGCTTTCTTAAAACCACCTAATATTTGCATCTTCGAAGTGAAACAAGAATATTGCACTCAAGTGCTTTTTGAGTCAACCGAAGAATGCAAAAGACTAAGGCAGATATGAGTTTGTTCATTTCAATCAGCCTCTTTGAATTTTAACCAGTTCGAAATAGAAAAAAGTTGGTCTAAAGAATAGCAAAACAAATAGAATAGTTTTCTATCTGTGAAACATTGCATTCAAACCCCTTTATTCATTGGACGATAATGACTTAAATCGTAGAAAAAATTCCCATGTACTATGCTGACTGATATTAGGCACACTAACGAAAAGCAGTACTCCACGGAACTACTGTCTGTAAACACAATGTATGAGATGGAGGTCTACTCACCGATGATTGTGGATAGGGATCTTAACAGAATTCAACCATTTAATTGCAATAATTCAGACAAATTAATTCTCTTTTTATAAGTCTTGAATCGCTTAAGTTATAGTTTCTGGTCTCAGTCATTTCACTTGGATAACGTTTCTTATACTGTTTTCTATGGTAATTACCACAATTGATTTAACTCGTTATCTGTGATCTTGTTTATTTGTTAATCCAAAATGTGCTAACTTGGAGATGAACATTCTTTTCAGGTCTCAAATTGTTTATAACGGATTGACAGTATACAAGTACATAAACACGTTTTCCTTATACAAATAATGGGAGTGGGTGTCTCACACAGTCAGCACACATTTACCTGAACCAAGATCCTGGTACTGAAGCTAGGAACTTAATAGCCAACCTTTTAAGTAAACTTTTACACAGTAGTGGAATTTAACAATTAGTACGATAGTTTTGAGGATTTGATAGTGAAGCAATCAAACGAGATTCTGATATTTCTTGAGCAGTACAAATCCGGTAGAATTTATAGTACAAACTTGATTATTGATAAATTAGGATTTCTGGCTTCTATCTCAAAAATCTGAATGTTTGTGACATTCTGAACATTTAGAGGAAATAATTAAGATACTTACCTTTTGGTGTTATATTGTTAATGTTTTCTACATCAGCACTTTCAACATCGTTCGCCGGTACACATGGACGTTTCTTTATAGGCTGCTGAATATGACTATTTAAACTGGATTCCGACAAACCATCTGATATCGACGATGAAATCTTATAAAAATAGGACAAAATTTTTATGCACTATATATCTCAGATGAGTAACTTGGCAACAAGAGATATTTAGTACATAGGTGAATAACAGATTAGCAAGAAAAGTATTTCAAAACAAAGCGCTATTCTAAATAGGGTATAAAATGGTAAGACGAAAACACTGTGGAGGTGCAAATATAACATTACGATGTGGAACAATGGATTTGGCTTTCTACAAAGAAGCCTTAAGCAGAATCTTATTCAATGAATTATTTGCTTTCATGATACTTTGATTTTACTCACGTTTTGGATGAATTTAAGAGCATATTACTTGATCCTAAAACACATTACATGATAGTGCATGTTCAAAATCCATTTTAACCTCTCAACAAACATACTTCGGATGCACCTAGAAACACTATTGTATGAAATGAGAATGACTTCATGTAACATGTTTGCGTACAGCTTTGAGCCAGACTTTACTTGAGGGCTTGTGACATTACTTGACAGTCCAAATTGAAGAGGAACTGAAACTGCAAGCTGTCGATTGAAAGGCGACCGTACCAAGCACTGAGTCATTAATCCATAGGAAGTGAACAATATACAAATTAGTACGATGAGTCGTATTAGGATCACAAACGAATTAATCGAGTGCATAACATAGCCCAAAAAATCGATAGAACTCGAGTAGTTCATCGACATTGCTATGTAAAGATAAGACTGCTAGAACATAGCCCATACAATCTCAAGCAGCCACAAATAATAACGACATAGCACGAGGAAGCGCAAAGAAATATAAATAAAGATAGCAATGGTTGGGAATTAAAAATATGAAGCTACAGAAGCAATCAAAGACGAATAAAGTGGGAAAATGAAAAGTACGTCACAATGTGTCGATCAAGTCAAGACTCTGACAAAATGCAGAATTTTTTGATAGTCTTGAGCAAATATGCGTGTTTGAGATGCTTCTAAATATTAAATGCTTCAAAACTAGTCTCCATCAACCCGTGTAGTGGTGAGTGAAGTACTAAGGTGTACTTACTTTCTAAGATTCGTCAAGTCCGATGGCTTGCTGTCTGATGATGGGTCGGTACGGATTCAACAACTCCTGTTATTTGTGAAAGCGGTGTTTGTTCGTTAGTGTGCTTACTGAGCGATAGCCCGCTCTATATTACTACGTGGTTGTGATATAAGGTCTATGAGAGTAAAAGACATGCGCAGAGCTCTGGTTTTCGAAGTATAAGAACTTCGTAACGACCGAGTAAGCAATACTGTGGTTAAGCATAAGATTTTGGGTAAATACGTTAGTCTGACTGTTTATCGACTGAAGTAGTTGACTTGTGTTGTACGTATGTTTAATGACTGTCTACCTTTAAATATAGTCACGGCTGGTGTATGAGTATGCTATAGCGAAGCTAGGGGTAGTCAGGCGGACATTCCAGGAGCTCAAGTCCGAAGGAAATCTAAGATTGTTGGTTGGTGTTGAGCGACATGGCTCACAGTAGGTCATTTGTATAGACGCATCCACCCCTATTCTTCCTTTAGATAATGTGTCCCAGTATTCCTCTATACACGTTTTACTTTTTTTCTCGAACCGTAACGTCTTGTTATTATTGATCTAATAACCGACTCTCTGTATATTTAGAGCTTTAATTTCTTCCCGTCGTTGATGTTGAATGAAAACTTGGTCTAAAGCACGTTGGTGCTAGGTTCGACAACAATTATGACTAGCTAACCGGTTAGGTACTAAACCAAGCACCATGAATCAAAACTCACCATTGAGATCGAAAATAAACTTGACGTAGTAAGCGATAAGTAGCATATACAAAATACATGTGGTAATTCTTCTTCTTAACTTGCTAAACTAAATAACTTACTGTCGTAAGCGGGCGTTTGTTGGTTGGATTAAAGACAGTGTCTCTTACTAAAGTGTTTCTAGCTTTGATAGAATCTCCAGAGCAATTAGAACACACACCTCGCCCAGCCGAGAAGCTTTGCAATTGATGGCCTAGAAATCTTTCAAACTACCAAGTGAAGCTTACGTAATCCATATATTTCAATTTCTTTTCCTTTTATCATTTCCTCCATCTGCTGCAAAGTCCTGCGAAAAATCAGCTAAAATAATAGCCCTACCGAACGAGAGCTTTGTTTTGTTCGCGTAAGCGAGAAATCTCATTATTAAATTCTATAGAAAAATATGAACAATTAACTGTCAACGACTTACCGCTTTGAACACATCGGAACTGCCGTCGTATTTCTAAAGGAAATATGTTACTGAAGCATATGAGACCTACTAGAAACAGAAGCGGAAATCTCTCTCGAAACTGACCGCCTCAGACTAACCAGGGAACTACTGAACGTATATTCTAAGGATAGAAGATTGTTCGAGTCCATCACTGTATCAAGCGCCTTGATAAATTACTCTCCACAACCGATGCTAACTAACAACATATTTCCAATATGGAAGCGCCTCAATTTCAATTTTCAATGTTGATACAGGATGCTTAGTAGCTAACAATAGCTCCTTATTTTAAAATACCCCGAGTCCAGTTGCAACAAGTATCACCATGAATAATGCTAATAGTACTAGATATCGATGGGAATTTTTTTAGTATCTGTTAAACTCGTGTATGCAAGTTGACGTGTTAGTGGTGCTAAAGGTACATTCTTAATTAATGTAGCCTATATTTTTGTGAACCAATGTAGGGTGAAGTTACTGATCGCCGATGAAAAAAACCAGTTATGAGGTTATTAACTGTAGCTATTTCCATGCTTTCTCGAATCAAGTGAATTCAGTTCTCCCTGAGTAACTGTCCATAGTAGTTCGGTAATCGTATGATCATCATTAACTTTCCTATCTATTTACAGCGCATGGTTCTCTGGCTTGAATTTATGTTCCATTTCAGTCAGATGCATATCTTCCTCTAACTTTCAGATGTCTTTAGAGAGATATGTTGGTAGGTTGTCCGACACAACTACTAACATTCGAGCCTCCAGTATCCTGGCCCAACCTGAGACTTGAATGGAAAACCAAGACTTATTTGTGGGGTATAATCAGTTTACTCGGACCAAAACACACGCATGAACTCACTTATTATTATTATAGATATTTCCATTAAAAAATGAAGCCAGATTTTCATCCAATGTTGTACGAATTCGCTTCCCCGGGAAATTAGGTCAGTTTACGTCCGGCAGTACGCACTCATTAACACCTCTCACTTTACATTTGACCATGAACTGATTTCTGATTCCCCAGACCTATCAAAACGTGCCTAAAACTCAGTTAACCCACAAAGAAATTTTTGTGTAAAATAGCAGTTATACGCACGTGTCATCAAGCTAAAAGTAGAAGAAACACATTTGGCACTGGAATATTCTATGTCCAGTGTCCGGAAAATGGTCCCTAAAACGTCTTTACATTCACAAAAACCTTGCTATATATTTGAAAAGTTGTAAATGCTATACTGGTAATAATGTGGAGAAATTTAATTGTAAGCTATTTGACTGAGGTATATTACAGCTGTCCTAGAAATTAGCTAACATATCGGCATCCTGTCTTCGTTAATGTGAAATACGATTCATCCGTAAATTCGTCATACCTAACAGACAAACAAATTACTATTCACACAATCGTCGTGCAATGGATGACGAGTTCACTGCCTTAGGGAGTAAAAGGAATAGAACTGAATGAGGTTCCAGAATGCCATCGATGAAATGAAGGACTACATAACGTTGAAGATTATGATTACAAACCACTACATAGAGGCTACTGCCACTGTTTAACAAGCTCTGACACCATTGAGACATTTTAAGATTCAAACGTCCTCGATTCCCCTCCCTGAATAATCGTAGTTCCATCCTAGCTGATCGTGATCGTCGCACTGCGGAGTGTGAAGGGATACGGTGAATAGAAAAAGAAAATTTTCTGTACAGTAATAAACAATAAAAGTTCTTACTTACTTGACGTTTATTTTGTAAATTTGTGAAATATTCAGTTATATTTGGCATTTGTTCTAGCCACCATTATTTCCGCTTGGGTTGCCATTTAACCCCTTATATTATACCTAGACTAATTATTTGTGTGAGACTGCAGAAACAAGGAGCCAAATACAGATTGAGTCGGATGAATTTATTTCAGGTTCTCTTTAATTTAGAAATTAAGAATGACAAGCGAGAACCGAAGCTTAGCGGAGAACTCAAGCGTATCAACTCCGTTTGTTAGAACGTGATTCACCGTTTTTGGCTAGGAAAAAAACAGGGCAGATTCATGCGTTGCATAGTGTAGGCCATACACATACATGCTCGTATAAAAAGAGCCAAGTTTATGGGAGAATAACTGACAGGGTCAAAACATGACTCAAGAAGAACAAATTGGTTGATCTGCCAGGAATCTACAAAAGCTCGTATGGCCCAAATATAGCACTAAATAATCCAAGCGCACTAATTGGTACTTTAAGGGTAACAGACTTAGTTCAAAGTCGTAGAATTGACATAATGTGATTACCTAATGTTACTCTGAAATAACATCACTTTCTGTACTGACTCGTCCTGCGTGACAGTCAGCAGTTATTTGTAAAAACCTCCAAGGAAAACATTTAAACTGACGATAGAACAACATATTGATATGCGTAATGGTCCAATTTCAGGTCAAAAATAAGCATGATATGCTGCAATTGACGGCTCTACAATTAAAAAGATAGAGGTTACACGATGAACCTGTATAAAAACATTTTTTATTCTGAAAGGTTTTAAAGGTGACATTGACTAGACTCCCTGCAACATGAATAGAAGGGTCAAAGGTCAATGATGAGTATACTCACCGGGCCATGGACACTGAAAATAACAGTTGGCCTGCACATGCGGTCCATATAGATTCAGATGGGTTGTAAGATGACAAAGGTCAGCACAACAGGATTGAACTTTCGAGATATACAGGCAACATTTAGGGTACTAGTACATATCCTCATTGGTCACATCAAACTTTCATCGGAAGCGATTACTATTTGATACAGAGTGAAGACAACAATTTATGAAGCATTGCTACTCGGTGACCGCACGTTTATATTGGTTTCCGTTTAGGGTAAATTTGAGTTTTTCGGATGACACTATTTATTGTAATCACAACAGTTTTCGATGAGGCCGCATTAGAAATAACATGCATGGTATTCCCAATAACTCCACGGCGATTGCATACCAGGAACATCTTAAGATGACAATGCTTGAGATGTAGGAGGGGCCGAATTTATTCAAGTAAAAGGTATTAAAAGTGTGGATTTTGTGCCAGTCCACTTAAGACTCCACCAGATACAGAATTGTAGACAAACATGTGTTTTAAAGATAAGGAATTTACTAGATGAGACTTTAGTGACCTACTTTTGTCAACAGAACGTGATTGGCTTAATTAAAACAATTATTATTAAAACTAATTGTACCAGCGACTGTTTTACTGTGCTCGTTTGTTTAACTTTGCTAATGACAGCCATTACACTTACTCTCCCGTTGACTTTGAACTTGTACGAATCCGGTTACGTTTAGTAACCACGCTTGTACTCCTTTGGCACGATCTCGGTATTCTTTCGATACTACGAGATCGCCAGCAAATATATCTTGACTACAGCCATCATCTGCCTTCTGATATTGGTCTACGGGAATCTTATTGGTTACTGGCACGTAGTCTTGTAGCGGTGTTCATAGTCAATCGCGACTGGACACCACGCTACAAGACCGAATAAGCGGGGATAAATTCCACATTTTTCAAGACATCTAAATGTATCGTAGCCAATAATTACGTAATGATGATAACATATTTCTGACATAGCAGTTAGACTATTTTACAACATCTGTTTACCGATAAGTTACCCCTCAAATTGGGTTATTGAATAAACGAGATCGGTGCAACTGTTTAATAAGTTAATGAATGTTACAAAGTAGCTATTGAAAGACGCTTGGTACTGGCTGTGATCTTGGCAAACACGTACGTTGGGTTTGCGTTCCAGGCACAATAAGAAGCCCTCTAGTCGTACACTACCAACACAGTTTCGGAAAATAGGAACAAAACCACAGCAAGTCATTTAGATATAAGACAATAACAATGCTTAAGCGTTTGTAGGAGAACGGACAAAGGTATTGTATATGAGATAAAACTCATACTACCTGCTATTATCAGAATAAATTTTGGTTGAAGAGACTTCAGTTAAGAGAATATAGTGATAAAGAAGAACAGTCGTGATATGTGGTAAGGGAGGAAAAGTTAAGGTTTGATTTGGGAGGGTTGTTAATTAAACTCGAGAGTGCATCGAAAAAGAACAAAACGATTAAAAATGCCTAGCATTATTCCCATTTTTATCAAATGCCAACCACTAGATCATAATGAAAGCGCCTGAATTAGCATGTTACGGAAAACTTAGGTAAAATAGCGAAGCCAGCGAGCATAATAATAATAATATATTTCTGCATGAGCAGGTACATGCCATTTTCAAAAGCATGTTCTACAAATTACAACATTTTTTGGAGCATAGCATGCTTCCCAACTTATTAAGTTCATAGTTGTTATAAAGTAGACTCGTAGAGCGCTTGCTATAAACCATGACCTTGAGTTGATGCATACGTCAAGTTTGTTCCAGACGTCATAAATTCCACAGCTGTGCCCTAAGAACGAGAATCTGAAGAAGAAAATAAAAAAGAGAAACAACAGAGCAGCAAGGCATGTAACAGCTCACATGCTATTGTGTTTGTTCACAATATATTCGTTTAAGTCATTTTATTAACCTATTAACGAACTGAGTCATCCGTACAACAATTTATCAATATCATTGTATCCTTATTTCTTTTGAGAATGTATGAACATGTATGCCTTGCAAGCCTTGTTGCCTACGCATTTATTCACGCTACTAGCTTTACTATTAACCGCTTAATTGACTCGGTGATTCATTCATTTCACTATATATATATGTCCATGTTATTCATATTCATCACTCGCTCGTTCGCTCACTCGCTCGATCGCTCGCTCTTGTACTTGCTTTCTCTCGCTTGCTTGTTTGCCTTTCGGCACAACTATTTCATGCTTGCTTAACGCATCTGTGATTTTGGATGTCTGTGTGTGGTCCCATAATAAGCGTAATTAACACTTCGTATTCGTCTTCTGATTAATATACAGTTGGAGAGTTATCTAGTGACGGTTACAGACACGAACTGTATACGGAGTTTAAGGAATATACCGAACACCGACCACCACAGGCACTTGGATATGAACACCAAACGTTGCTTAACATTGTGTAGTAGAACAGACAGAGGTATAATAAATTAGATTACATTCATATTATCTCTT
The DNA here is from genome assembly GCA_946903255.1 of Schistosoma spindalis. Classification (NCBI taxonomy): domain Eukaryota; kingdom Metazoa; phylum Platyhelminthes; class Trematoda; order Strigeidida; family Schistosomatidae; genus Schistosoma; species Schistosoma spindalis. The sequence continues at coordinate 34,350,076 of OX336420.1, read as the reverse complement.
GTTAGAGGTTGTCTTACTAAAATAGCCAATCCAGTACAAAAATTGGAAACATGAGTTTGAGTAGCGAGCGTAGGAAGACAATCTGTATCACAGATTGATTGACTTATGCTCAATCATAGAGAGCATGGTACATACAAAATGTGCTGCCCCACAAACAACCTTAGTACCAGTGATTTACGGCATCATTCTCAATCATAAATAACCCGAAACAATAATATGTCCTGGGTGGGTTAAAGCCATCTCTCTCACCGTCAATACATACTCATCAGTTACTTTACCCTCCCTCCTGTTGTGATGTTGGGCTGTTTTAAGGTTATCTTCAATTTAAAAATTATGTTCCACTCGATGCCTTATTTTTTCATTTCTTTTTGGAAAACGATATTTCTAAAGGAGCCGAAGAGGAAATAAAAGGGCTGCTCTCCAAGACATCTTCGTCACCTGCCGTGGTAAAACAGCTGGATGTTTCCCTTTTGTTAACAAAATGGGAATATCTCGGGATTTATGGTGAATAATGTCTACATTTCGCGTAAATTTTTGACTACTTTTCAAGTTCAACCCTATATTTTGGCAAAATGACTTGTTCCCTACATCAACCTCCGTTAATTACACGGCAAATTATCTACCCTTGGCTTAAATATCAACAACATGTGTACATGATATGCTAAGGGCCTGATTCGGGTTCCTCTCTATCAACTGTGCTTCCGCGTATCACATACTGCACGTATGTCATATAAGAATGCAAGCTAATATATATAAGTATAAAACCTGGAGGAATCCAACGGTGTCTCTAGCTCGAGCCCACGTTCTTATGTGCCTTGGTCTAGTTATGTAGTCAAATTTATCACTGATATGTAGGTATCAATGCCAAGGTTGGACTTGATAGTTTCATTGGGTATGAACTTGATAATAAATATATTTTTTGTTATATCCCAACATGTAGAGGAATATCCTCTCCCCAATGAATGACAATTCCCGCTTCATTTTGTGAAGTTGCCAGGTCAGGATCAAGTGGCAAAGACAGTAAAGTTTATCTCAAGTCTTTTAGATGTGCAAAGTTTGTTTGATAAAACAAATAGGTTGTGTGCATAAACTAGTCCTACCAATTCATGTTCTGTTCCACAAACAGTTCTTAAACGTCTCTAGCGACCTTAGATTATGCTCGATCACACCCTTTAGGTCACTGAAAATAACAAAGTATTATCTGCTGAAATATTAACGAGTATGCAGATTTTAAGCAAACTAAGAGGTTTTCAGCAATACTACAAGGGAATACTTGGACAGCTATCAGAATATGTTTATCTATGAATATGTTTTTAATCCAATAAGTTCATTTTACTAAACGGTCCCTTATCGACAAACAAAAGTCTTTGTCTTCTCAATATTATACTCCAATGCGCAAACACTTGATAAAAATGATATAGCGGAGGTTTCGATTAACCATTATTCACACATAATAAAGTCAGTACCCACAGCTCGTGCCAACTCTGACCTCAGCATAGATTTAACAAAGTACTTTTAATCCAACCTAAAAGCTAGACTGGTTTGTCGTAAACCATATCGTATAAAAGGGTCACTTCTGGTTCATTCCACTATTGTGGAAGGAGGGCTTTCGTTTTTGAAAACATTACCTTGAATCATTTTTTGATCTCCGAAGAATAGAAATCACTCTAATCTTCAAAGAGAGGCTATAAATCGTTCATAAAAAGCGGTTAGTTACTTTTGTCCCAGTACCGACTAAGATAATTGAATTATAGTCCTTGACGGGGTTAATTTTCCTTACCGATAAACTTCTTATCCTAAAAACATGGCATTGATTGGGTATCTATTACACCACAAACTTATTTAGTGTAGCGGATTAACATTTTTGATTGAAAGAGCCAGAAAGTCATTCTATATCTTGAATGTTCGAAAGCTCCTGGCCAGGTTATTCATAAAACTTGAAGACGTAGGTGTGATAATTAGAAGTATTTGAATTAATGTGCTGACTAAGAAATCTAGGAATACTGGAATTCAAGGCAGGTAGAACTAGATGAGTGCAAATGAACGCACTATATCTGGAAGTCGTAATCAGTGGGTAATCAAGTAAAAAGGAATCTCAATGGTTAAGATCATGAGTCAAATGAAGCTAGACCACCATGGAAAACCTGGAAGCACTGGACGGCCGCTTCATCCTATTGTGGGACTCCTCAGCAGTGCGCATCCACGACCTCGCTGCTGAGGAGTCCCACAATAGGATGAAGCGGCCGTCCAGTGCTTCCAGGTTTTCCATGGTGGTCTAGCTTCATTTGACTCATGATCTTAACCGTTGAAATTACTGTAATATCTACAAAATCCATCTGATATTAAAAACGAATCGTTAGTTCGTGCAAGTATCGTGCTGATAAACGCTAACTCAGGCTTGGCTGACTGACTGTGGACATACTCAAACAAATGAGTATTTGATATAGGAGTAAAATATGCTTTCTGAAGGGCCATAGAATCATCTGTTGGACTTTCCTAGGGCTTGGTTTCAGGTCATTATTAGACGATAGTAAGCTCTAATAGAGTGTAGACAATAAGGAGTATCTGATTCAACCTCAATATTGAGATAAAAAGAAATAACTGTTCCGAGTGTAACAAGTTCAAGACTTATATGCCTCGTCCCTTATGTTGTCATTCATTTGGTTACTAGCAAAAATGCTCTTCGAGCCAACGTTGCAATAGTAACTTCAACACGAATCTTAGAAAGAGCATCCACTTCGCGATTACTTCGGGCATGAAAACATAATCAATAACTCCTATTTTCACTTATCTGTTGTCTTAATCTCGTCTTCATGTCACTGGTACCCTTTTAAGACTGCTTCCGTCATTAAATGAAAGTACATTCAGTGTGTTTATCAAGACAGTTTTCCACCTGTTTTCGTCTCCGGATTTTCTCACATATACGGCTCTCCATAATGTCTTAGCAAGCAGTATGCTTTCAAGCTACATACGACACTATCAAAGGCTGAAGGGTTCGACTTCTGAACACGAAATGTCGTTACGCAAAAGCTTCTTCTATACCCTCCCCAGCAATTTGATCAGATTCTGGCACTTCAGGAGGATCTGACTCGACTCGAAATTCGGGCAGATGACAACGGACTTACATTTAACACTTCAAAGGGTAAAGTTGTCCGAGACATGTTGCAAGCCTTATGAAGAGCTCCTCCACTCACCAAACTTTCACCTATTAGAGTATAGGCGTCTTAGAGGTGACCTTTTTATGGCTTAAAGTATCGTTAACACTTCTGGACATCCCCTTAAACACCTACTTAAGCTTATTCCCAATATAAACCTAAGGGGTAACACCTAGAAATCGGAGATACAACATAGCAGAACGGACTGTAGACACAAATTCTACTCCTTAAGAGTTGTCAAATGCTGGGATTCGCTGCCGACTGAACTAGTCCAAGTAACTTCTCAGGAATCCTGTAAGAAGAAACTTGACCTATTCTAAAGGACTAAATATAACATCTTACTATTATTTACCTATTTTTTTTTCCACTTTTATCGTTAACATACATAGGTTTCTGCCTGGAAGTATTGGTGATCCACTGCTGCTAGAGACGAAGCCCGTTAAGCGAAAGCTTCTTCTATTCCATCCACAACCATTTGACCCATTTGAATCAATCCTTAAGGACGCGCGCAATTTTCAACTAAAAACGGTGTAACACGTGTTTTCAGCAGTCACCAAAAGCGCAGAGAGTCTGAAATTACAACACACAAGGTTAATTCAACGCCCCACACCAAAAGAGAACAAGAGGTTGTTGTCACGGCACGTTTATTTTTAAAATTAAAATTCGCGGGGGCTTTACAGGAATAAGGAGGGGTAGTGTACCAAAGTCTATGAGTCATCTTGTGGGTTTAGGGCATTCAGGCCTTGTTCCTCGGCTTGCAGAGCGTTTGTGTTTGATCGCCCTGGAATAGAAAGAAAATAGAACAAGTTAGCAACACCATACATAGTAATTTCGACTCCGTTACAACGGATTTTGGTTTTGATTCCATGATTGCTTTAATCTAAGGCTTGCATTACTGCTGATTGTTGTGTATTGCTTTACATGATAAATGCGAGGGCGTTACATACTTTAGAAGTATCTTTGACTTATCTTTTCGTATTTCCCATTCTACATGTTTTGATGAAAATTTTGTCTGTTATGGAAATTTTTTTGGGAGGGGTTTCCATAGAAAATGTTGGGAAAATAGCAAATTACCCAGATCTGAGGGAATCTAAACTTTGGAGATTACCTAATTACTTCCCCGGAGTCTTATAACACCTTGTGGAAATCCGCCCATATTTAAATATGAAACCCCGAAAATTTCTGCAATTTTGGGGGGTTCCCCCAAAATGCTGAGTTATCCCTCAATATTTCTCCTAAATTTTTGACACCTTTGGGGATATTGTGCACGATTTCAAGTTTTCCACATTACTACATTCGGGAAAACCCCAAGATCACCGACTTTGCAGAAAATCCTATCGATTAATCGATTTTATTAAATTTAATAACATGTAATCCAAAGTTTCTACGCTTCGGTTCAATGTTTTTCAGTTAACTTCTCAGGGTGAACACGGTTTTAAAGCAAGTAAGCCATCCTTAGTAGCAAGAACCAGTCTGTTGCGATAGATAAGCATTGCCATAATTAAAAAATGATGCGTTATAAATGAAAGTGTTTATTAGGGTTGAAAAATTACAAATTACCCACCAACAAATAACTTTTAATTCTTAATAATTGCACGTGCGTCTCAGATAAGTACATCAAGTTAGTGTTGAACTTGCATTCAGTGTTCTACAAAAAAAAGTTACTCATCTGCATTACAAACACATCGTGGTCTCATATAGTTCAGACTGCTCTCATTTGTATTTTACTGGTTATAACAGGTATATGGGAATAATTTAAAACGACAAATAAAAGAATCAATAAGGAACAGTGTTAAACAACATAGGTATCATTCCTGTTGGCTATTTTTGCATATGTAAGAAAACGTAGTATAAATATTTAGGTTATCGGGGGGTGTTGCGAGTTACGTACACAACCATGTCAATTATTAAACGTGAGTGGTTTAGAGCAAATGTTTGATAATAAAAAATAACTTGTTTTCAATGCTACTCTAACAAGCAAACAACTGATCTCACGAGGCTAGTTACGTGTCTAATTTTCCATGTCTTACCTTTTTTCTTTGATTCATTTCGTAAACGCTGTATAAATTGAAAAAATTTCTATCCAATTAGACTACGGACAGTATTTATTTGACACTAGAACTAAGATGAAAAATAAGAAGAGGAAATTAAAACTGTTATCTTGGGAAGAAAAGCTTGACAGGTAAATTTTATATATATTTTTATGTATGGCCATGTTAATTTCGTACATTTTTAGACAAATCCAGTTTGTGAATGTTGATAATATGGATGAAAATCATCTCTCTGCTGATGAACCAACCGATGTGACCATTATGAAAACAGTTATACCGCTTTCATCGAAGAATGTTGGTGGTCTACGCAGGCTATGTATGTCGAAATACTTCGAGGCTGAGTAAGCATAGCTTTCAATACTTATCCCCTATATAGTCCAATTATATTTTTTTATTACTTGTGTGACTTAGTGGTCGTTAATGTTCGAGATTTATGGACCTACTTATTCGGTATGTATGACGTAGTTTCGTTAGAGGAGTATACCGAAAAATTCACAGCTTTAAGCGATTTAACTGAACATCTTATGATATTTATTCTCGATAAAATACAGAGTTGTCGTACATAACTGCGTTATAATTTCGTTTGATACAGTGTAAATGTAATGGATCCACTTCGTGTTTTAGGTACTCTACCAGACATTGTCAGAAGCAAGTTTTTCATCAGTCTACTTGAAGTTGCTTCCAGTTTTCCAAATAACAGAGTTATTTCATATGGTGTATAGAATAATGTTTTTATTGGTCCAGAACAAGTTTTAATTTTTTTAAGTATGTTACTCGTGAACGATTCACTTGGGTAGAAAGTTTTATCGGTAAATAGACAGTTTCATTGAAATTTAGTTATCAAACTAAAACACACAACTTAGTCACTGTTTTTGTCGTTATCAATGGTTTGTTGGTTAAAAATGTTTAAGTATATTTTAAAACATCTTATGTATAAATTCGTCAGTTCCTAAAAGTGGAGGGCGGTCAGGCAGAACTAACCAACGAAAAATTTTCTTGGTGTTCAGTCATTCGGTCAGCTACAACGTAGGACCGGGCACATATGTGCATCGGTCCAAGTTGCCATGCCTCATTAGCACAAGATGAACACCGAATTAATAGAAGTAGTTAATTCAGTGGTGGTAATATATAAAAGAAAGATTGCATATAAGGACATAGTACAGGAAGATAGAATTTGTTCGTAGAAAGAAAGATATGAGGCGACTTTAATCTCATAGTTTAAAAGAAGAGGAAGAGTGTACACACCGGCGCCATTGTGATCGATTCTGAGCCATGTCACTCAGAGTTTCCAACCACTGGTTAGGATAGTCACGTCGTCTAGCTCAGTCACCATATTGTATTTGTTGATCGGTCATAAACAAAGGAATAGGCAGATTCGCACTGATAGATTCGTACTATGTATTATATGAACCTGCAAAGTACGCCTTTTTATTTGGTTTAAGTTTTATTTAATTATGTTGCATTCTATCAAACTTGACTGGGTATAAATGTCTAAATGACAACCAATTTGTTTCAGATTTGTGATAGATTTAGACCGATTGTGTGTTTCTGGCGAAGATCTGCTAAATCACAGTAGTATACCTCAACACCGTCAAGTCGTCAAGTAATATTCTGTTTTCTGGTTTTAGATTGGTGTATGAACACTTTCTCAACATGGTACAGTAACTTTGTAATTGATCTGTTTGTATTATTTTATGGATTCAATATTTCCTAACTCAAGATATTTCATTTCTACAGGAGAAATCCTTCAACTATTGTGCAATAAGTCAATATTCTCTGTGCTGAATAAAAACATACCTGGTAGACAGACTTTTATTTCTAACTTGAAATGTAGATGTTTTCTTCTGATGCGGCATTTCCAAAGATGGATTTCGTAGTTTGAGATTAGAATTAGTCAGTGACTCAAATTGCTCGTGTGACTTTGCCTTAGGTTGGGGTAACAAGATTCTCAACTGTAAGATTATTTACTTTTGTAATCAAAGTGTAGTAGGATTCGATTTATAGTGACAAAGTTAGCAATCATATTGAAAAACCACAGTTGACTCCAATTTGGCACTAAAGATATTGTCTAGAACGACAATGTTCTCAAAGAACACTATTCTTCCATAATATTGGGTGGTTGGGATGGTAAATACTATCTTATTAGTGCACTAAACGGGTGGCTTATAACGATACTGGCATAAATATAACTGTTGCAATTATTCAAAATAACCATTTTCATCTCAATGTAAGTGAGCAACAGTAAATTGTAGTGTAGATATCAATGTGTAATAATTGGTGGTTGTGATAAGAATGATAAAATAAAGACCCTAGTCAATAGTTCAGCATATAAAGTAGGTCAAACCTGTATAAACAAACTTTAGAACAATCACGAGACATCGTTGAAATCACGTAATAGGAAGTGTGTAAATGACTAGATAGTGAAGAATGTATACGGAAGGAGGTAAAAGAGGACACGAATAGGTGATGTGAAAAATTAGTAAAATCGTCTATCGAGTCATAAACAGCCGAGGAAGATACAAGGGTGTTGCAAATTTCTCTTGAATACATAGACTAGGGTTATGTGTTCTGATCCCCATAGCCACTGCTATATGTGGGAGACAGGATCGGATCCCCTTTTTAAAATGTCGAAGATTTATGATATATCAAAATTATTCAGTTTTATTTATTATATAACCAATGTCAACCGAGCTGATTTGTAAAAACCATTAGGAAATATATCTATTTAAGATCATGTGAGGAACTACTGGAAACCAATTAAAACTACACATTGGTGAGATTCATTAGTATTGTACATGTAGAGTCCAGAATTTGGTAATAAATATGGTATCATTTTGCCATTAAGTCGTAATCCATTATTCCACATTTTCTAAATTTAGTCGGTTTGCAATATAGTATAATCGTCATCAAATGTTATTGCTGGGTAATTGCATAGAACATTGACTTCGCATGTTGGAGCCCCTAGCAATAATTTTGATTTAGTGATCTCGAAGCTATTCATTAATGAGCACCCGATTGTTTACTGATATGGTAATCAATTTCCTATTAAATTAAATCACTATCCCATTGAATCAGGTCAATTTACCATTTGCTTAACGAGCTTCCTTACGTATATATACCTTTTACAGTCATATTAATCTTAATATTTGTTGAATTTAACCAGAAGTTCTATAAAATTTAAACCCAAAGGAATGTTTGCCAGAGTGTATATATTTTCGATAGCTCAAAGTGGTCTGATCTGTTAGTTTATATTTTTAAGATAGAATATTTCATCTCCCTTAGAGATCAAAATATATAAATAAACTAGGATTGCTTTGTGCTCAAATGACTTGTCACTTGAATTTTCTACGCTTATTAGGGAATTTGAGGATGCACTACTCTTTCCGCTTCATTTTGAGGTTATACTGTGGTCAACAACTTTACAAAGTTATAAGGACTGGGTAAATATGGGTTTTGCTTCCTTGATGATGGGCCAGAAGGTATAGTGACTGTGTATTCAATGATTTTTGTAACGGCGAAATAAAGACTACTTTTTCTTTATTTGTGACACTTCATATGTAACCACATTTATACTCAATATCTATTATTTCTCTGTATTAATGGTAAAAAAGCAGAAATAATTGTTTAATTGTTTAGTTGTACTAACAAAGCGGAGAGGTGGTCAGTATATGACATGGTGTCGTGGTATGAAAGAAAGCTGTAAAGGGCTAGCTTATGTTGGTCCTTCACGACTCCCTGGTTGGGGTCCGAGAGATGGTGTAACGCAGTGGCTAGAGACGTTATCAGATATGGCTCAGAATAGAAGCCAGTGGCGATCATGCTGTAACCTTCTTTTACTTTCTTCATAAAAAGGTGGTCGTATTCTTCCTTAACTGAAAGATCTGTTCTGATTGTACCTTTCCGTTTCCCCCACCATTGTTCTCTCTCTCTCTCTCTTCTTTTTTTTTATAATTCCCCACGTTCATTACTTTTTTTTTTTCTTCTCTTTTCTCCTTCTCTTCTAATTATCACTGTTTTGTGTGGCGCATATATATTTGGTGCCCCCCTGTACCAATATTTATGTGTTCAAATAAATAAATAAATATGTACTAACACACAGACCATTCATGCCACTAGTGTACAGGAAGATGGGTTTTAATTGTCTCCACTCATTATCTCATCCAGGGGTCTGCACTACTGTGAAACTGATCACGGAAAGATTCTCTTGGCTAAAAATGTTGGTTGTTATCGGAATGCAAACAATTGTTTTGTCAATGGCTCAGATAATTCAACTGATAATTCTGTTTGTGCAACGTCCAATTGTAGTAACTGTGATACGACCAATGCTTAAAACGTTGACAAAAATTATATAACTGACCATTTACCAGAGATAAATATATTTGAATATCGGATAACTATGATAATTAGGAGTAATTGAATTATAGTATGAACTAAGAATCCCAGGGATAACGCAATTGAATCAAGAAGTACTACACAAGCACTAACCAATGTACTGTATTTAGAATTCGAAATCAAATATTCAACAAGTACAAAGGAGTCATTAGTTCATTCAAACACCACATCCGCCACAGCTTAAATTAGAGTCTAAGTGTCTGTAATCAATTGTACGTCTTCTTCTCAAGTTCATACTGTGTCTGTCCGACAATGTATTGGATAAAGACTCTGTATTATCTAGAATGCACTCATTATTATTAGAATTAACAACTGAAATCGGGACAGACTCACCTGGTTCCTGGAATTGTATTTGATCAACATGTCGATTGTGTGTAACTAAGTCACTGATATCTAGAAGTCGCACCATAGATTTCCCGACATTCTTCAGAACAATCCCCGTGGATGGTCGAAGATCATTGCCACGATAATACGTAACTTCTGCAGACTCCAAACATCTCATATTCGACCGAAGAATTCTTCCTTTTAATAGTTTTGATGGGGTCTCTTTCGTCACCGAATGTCTGGCATTTCTATATTGCAGTGGGAAGGTATCTACTCCCCTCTCCAGCTCATTAAATGTTGAGGCAGCAATAGAATCAATGGCAGTTTTTAACGTCCTGACAAAATTTTCTGCCTGACCATTGGAACAAGGATGTCTGGGAGCAGTAAACAGATGTTTGCACCCCATACCATTTAACCAGGTAGTGACTGCATCTGCAGCAAAATGAGAGCCGTTATCAGTCACTAACACCATTGAAACCCCTTCTCGACTAAACACCTTTCTTAATGCTTGAATTGTGAAGTCAGAATTTGGTGAAGTTGGGAAAAAAACTTCAGGCCACTTTGAAAAAGAATCAATAACTACAAGCGCATAGTATTTGCCAAGAAACGGACCACAATAGTCTGCATGAATTCTCTGCCAGGCCTCAGACGATACTGGCCATGGAGTCCACTTCGAATCCTGATTTTTCAGCTTACGACACTTTTCACAATTGTTTGCTGTACGACAAATATCTGCATTTATCTCTGGCCGCCAACATGTGAGCCTCGCCAATGGCTTCATTTTTTCAACACCTAAATGTCCACTATGAAGATCTTCTAGGACAGATTTACGCAATGAAGGAGGAATAACAACACGACCATTTAAACACAAAATACCATCAGGAGTAGTAGATAGCTCATCCCGCTTTGAAAAATAGATAGGAAATCTACGTTTCAAATTAGCATTCCAACCTTTCCGTATAGCATTAATTATACATCCAAAGTATTTACGAGTTTCTCCAATGAGATCTGGACGTTTCACTGGTAAAGGTTGCACTAACAAACAGTATGAAGTATTTACAGGTTTATCTTGTAATGACTGTTGAGAAATGTAGTCAACATGTTGAATTTGTTTGGCACTCCTGTGCTGAACCGTATAGTCATAGGCACTCAAAGCAATACTCCATCGTTGAACCATAGCAGCTGAGGAACGTGCTAAGGATTTTTCAGGATGATAAATAAACTTTAAAGCCTCATGATCAGTAACAATAGTGAATTTCTTTCCGAATAAATATCTATGAAGTCTTTTAACAGCCCAAAACACAGCTAATGCTTCTCGCTGAGTCTGTGAATAACCTTGTTCAGTAACAGTAAGTTTGCATGAAACACAAATAACTGGTCTAGCCTCCTGTTCCCAAACTGCGCCAATACCCACAGGTGATGCATCAGTGAAAAGCACAGACTGTACACTAGGGGAGTAAGTTCGAAGAACAGCATCACTGAAGAAACTTTAGTAGACTACGTAAGCATGACTCTTGTTCCTCACCCCATTTAAATGAATTGGATGTCAAAATATTAAATAAACAATTTGCACGACAAGAAAAATTAGGAATAAAACGGGAATAGTATTGAAGAGCACCCACGAGTGAACGTAGTTCCGTAAGATTTTTTGGAGACGGTGCATTTGTCAGTGGAGCTAGTCGTTTCATATCTGGTCTAAAACCATTACCATCAACTAGGTATCCAAAACATTCAAAACTAGATACACTAAATGAACATTTATTAGGATTCACTGTAATATTCTTCTCAATTAAACGACGCAATAAGTCTCTGGTCATGAACTACCTTATCAGAACCATGGACAATGAGATCATTTTGATAAACTTCAACACCTTCAAGATCACTAACCACCTTATTCATAACTTCCTGAAATATGGCTGGAGAACAACTTAGACCAAATGGAAGGAAATTGTATTTGAACAGACCAAAAGGAGTATTAATTGTCGTCAAAATAGATGAGGATTGATCTAAAGGGATTTGAAGATAAGCATCTTTTAGGTCAACTTTCGAGAACACTTTAGAACCATGAAGTCGATTTAGAATATCTTCATCCTCCACCGTCGTGCATGTTTGCTTCAACAAACGGAAGTTCAGTGTTATTCTGTAGTCTCCACATATTCTAGGAGTCTTGCCTAGTGAATCGTACCACAACGTTAGGATCTAGAGATTTCAAGTTCTTGAATGAAATAATGGACTCTATGCTGCCTGTGTCCACAATAAAGTCATGACATGAACCATGAGATGTATATAATCGCTTTTGAATATGAGTATTACCTTTCGAAATGGTAGACAAAGATAAATGATCATTAGGAACAGCTGAATTATTGGGATCTAAATTACAGGATTTAGTACTACTTGAGGCAAAATGAACAGTAGCTTTGCATAATGTTTGAATGTGTCCTATCTTATCACATCTAAATCATTTATCATTACGAAATGCACATGAATTACGAGAATGAAGTTTTCCACATGATAAACATTTGCCAAACTTGGTCTCACCTTTGTAATTCCTTGTTGAAACACTTTTCATATTTACACGAGAATAGGAGCCACTGTTAAACGAACGCAAGTTCAGTGTTATTCTGTAGTCTCCACATCTTCTAGGAGTCTTGCCGTCCGATTTCAGTGGCGTAAGAATAGGACTACCCCATGCTGAAGACTGAATCGGTTCAATTATGCCTTTTGCACACAAATCGTTTAATGTTTTATGTACTGCATCTCAAAGACCATAAGGAATTATTCGTCTTTTAAGAAAGACTGGATCACTCTGTACTTGAAGTTTTATAGGCTGAATTTTCATACCTCCACTGCACTTAGCACACGTGGCTATCAAATCTTTAAGTAAAGCATCAGAATTCTCTTTAGAAACTAGGAAAGACAACTCCACTTTAAGCCTTTTCAAACTCCTTAAGCCCAGTATTGACAGTCCTGTTTCGCTAACTAAAAATTAACAAGGTATGTATGAAGAATTATCATCTCTTATTAGCAATTCACAACATCCTCGTATAGGCAGTCTGTGTCCAGTAATCCCCAATATTGATACCTCAGTGAGTCAAACCACAACGTTAGGATCTAGAGATTTCAAGTTCTTGAATGAAATAATGGACTCTATGCTGCCTGTGTCCACAATAAAGTCATGACATGAACCATGAGATGTATATAATCGCTTTTGAATATGAGTATTACCTTTCGAAATGGTAGACAAAGATAAATGATCATTAGGAACAGCTGAATTATTGGGATCTAAATTACAGGATTTAGTACTACTTGAGGCAAAATGAACAGTAGCTTTGCATACTGTTTGAATGTGTCCTATCTTATCACATCTAAATCATTTATCATCACGAAATGCACATGAATTACGAGAATAAAGTTTTCCACATGATAAACATTTGCCAAACTTGGTCTCACCTTTGTAATTCCTTGTTGAAACACTTTTCATATTTACACGAGAATAGGAACCACTGTTAAACGAACGCAATTTTGATTGACCCTGAGATTGTATTCCATCATGACGACTAAGCAGAGTATTAGAAATATTCATCGACTGGATATCAAGTTCATTCACTGCCTCGTAGTTAATACACGCAGTTCTAACATCTTGAAAGGAACAGTTGGGCATTCTTAACAGCTCTCTTTCCGAACCCGGTATGTTGATTCCTACGATTAATCGGTCTCTCAGTTGCACATGAAGTTGATCACCGAAATTACATTTGGCAGCTTGTTTCTGCAATTCAAGGATGAATTCCTTAACCTTTTGGTCATTTCGACGAGTCATCTTATGAAATTTTGCCCTTTCACGGCATTCAAAACTAGTGCACTTTACATAATTTAATAATAACTCCTTAATGGTAGCATAAGGAAGTGAGATAGGCTTTTTTGGGTATGTCAAAGTTTTCAATAAGCTGTATGCTCCTTTTTCGATGAATGTCAGGAAATGTGCCACAATTTTATCACCTTTAACATTCTTGGTCATGCTCCAAATTTCAAACCTTTCTAAATAATCCTCAAAAGCTTCAGAAGTTGAATGAATATCTAACTGTTCCAACGCAGGATCTATTGCGACGCCAATATGATAATTAGGAGTAATTGAATTAAAGTGTGAACTAAGAATCCCAGGGATAACGCGATTGAATCAAGAAGTACTACACAAGCACTAACGAATGTACTGTAACTCGTGTATTCAGCAGTCACTAGAGCGAGCTGAAAGATCTAAACCACAAACACACAAGGTTAACTAAGCACTTCACAACACAGGGAGAACACGGAATGGAACCACCAGTGATTTATTATTTCAAAAATTAAAATTCGCGGGAGTGTACAGAAGGTGGGCGTTAGTTTACAAATAGTCTTATGAGTCGTCCTGTGGCCTCAGTGCATGTAGAGCTTGCTCTTCTTCTTCTAAAGCATTTATTCTTGGTCGTCCTGCAATAGAAAGAAAATAGAATCTATTAACACCACATACATGATGATTTTAACGCTGTTACATCGCCCCCTCTCTTAATGAGGCTCTGTCCTCAGCGCCTGGTCTTAGGCATGGATATGCTGACCCTCCTTCTGGTGGAACCTCATAAAATCTCGTGGCCGGCGGTGGGTCGGCCAACTGGACATCGGAGGAAAACGTCGTCCGATCCGATCTTAGCTGGTTGTAGTGCACTGTTATCACGTCGTTGTTAGGCCGTTGTATGTTGCGTAGTACAAACGTAGTGGGGGATCGGATGAGGACAATTTCAAAAGGGCCTTGCCAGGGTTGATGGAATTTACTGCAACCCATTAACGAAGTCATTGAACGGCGTAGCCAGACGCGATCTCCGACTGTACACCTTGGTCCTTGCACCTGACGATCGTATATATCTTTTTGGTGTTCGCTGGCCTTACGCGAGTTGATATTGACCAGGCGGTATGCATCAGCTAAGCGGTTGCTGAGAGTACGTATGTACGGTACATGCTCTTGTTCCTCGTAAGGTAGTAGGGGCGACTGTATCTCTACTGATAAGCGTAATTCGTGCCCGAACAGTAACATAGGAGGTGAGAATCCCGTGGAACCGTGTATCGACGTACGATACGCTAAAAGGCATTGAGGGAGCACATTATCCCACAATTCAGGTGACGATCTGCTGACAAACGACTGTAAGATGGCTTTAATAGTCCTGTTGGTTCTTTCCACGAGGCCGTTACCCTCTGGGTGATACGCAGTAGTGTGTGTCTTCCTGATTCCCAATAGCCGGCATATCTCAGCGATGAGTTGACTTTCAAAGGCTGGACCTTGATCGGAATGAAGTGAGACTGGTGCACCATAACGAGAGACCCAATGATCGATAAAAGCTCGGGCGACAGTGAGGGCATCTTGCTGTGGAGTGGGTATTGCTTCACACCATTTAGTGAAATAATCCACCATAACCAGTATGTAGCGATTCCCGTTCTTTGTCGTTGTCCATGGTCCCATGATATCTATGCCGACCCTCTGATGTGGTCCTGTTGTCACCATCGGTGTCACTGGTGCACGGGGTGTCTGCTGAGGTGATTGAAAACGGCAACACGTGTTACAATTCTTGCAAAATCGCGCTACATCTTCATGTATAGATGGCCACCAAAAGCGTTGACAGAGAGCGTGTTCCGTCCTTCGTTCTCCCGCATGACCAAGTTCGCGATGTACCTGCTCCACAATGCTCTCGACTTTGACTCGCGGTACTATCAGCAGGGGTTGTTTCGATTCATTAATTAGGAATAACGTGTCCCCATATAGTTTTAGATTACTCCATTTGGTGCAAATACTACGCGTTGTTAGGGTTTGATCTTTTAACTCCTTCCAGGATGGCTTATTGTTCCCGTGTAACTGTCTTCGGTAAATAATCTGCAGGTCTGGATCTGTTGCTTGTAGGGAGGGCCAATCAGTCTCTAGCGCTGTACTCAAAATTGTGTTAACATTATTTGTGGTCTGGGGTATTCGGGAAAGGGCATCCGCGTTTGTATGTCGGTTTCCCGGTCGATACTCGCATGTGAAGTTAAACTCTTGTAGCCGTTCCTGCCAGCGTGCTACTTGCCCTTCTGGTTCGCGGAAAGAGCGGAGCCACTGTAATGCACGGTGATTCGTGCGCACACGAAAGGGTTTGCCCAGTAGATAATGGCGAAAGTGTTGTAAGAATTTTACTAGTGCTAACATCTCTCGACGTGTTGTAGAATACCGTGCTTTACTCTTATCTAATCGTCGACTAGCATACGCGATGACTCTTTTGTGTCCATCTCGATCTACTTGCGATAGAACTGCTTCAATGACCGAGGAACTAGCATCCGTATCGAGTATAAATTCACCCCCGTCTGTTGAAGTATCCGGAAAGGCTAATATAGGTGGGGAGGTTAATCATGCTTTCAAAGCATCGAACGCTTGTTGACACTCGCTAGTCCATAAGAATTTTCGTCCCTTGTGTGTTAATCGATGCAAAGGTGTTGCTAATGATGCAAAGTCGCGAACAAAGCGTCTATAATAAGAAGCTAGCCCAAGGAAGCTACAAACGTCTTCTGGTGATTGTGGTTGCGGCCAATTGACAATCACACGTGTCTTTTCTTTATCTGTGCCTACCCCGTCTGCAGTGATACGGTGTCACAGGAAGATTACTTCTTTCTGCAGCAGGCGACATTTGGACGGTTTTACTTTTAAATTGTGTTGTTGAAGGCGCTGAAGGACTGCTTTCAAATTGGTATTGTGTTGTTCGGGCGTGCTACCATACACAATAATGTCATCAAGATATATCAGGCATTTGTTGGGTACTATGTCTTGTAACACTGCTTGCATTAGTCTTTGGAAGGTAGCCGGGGCATTCGTTAAACCAAAGGGCATCACTTGGAATTCATATAGACCATTTGGTACTATAAATGCCGTTTTTTTCTATCTTGCGGTAGGACCTCTACTTGCCAATACCCAGATGCTAGGTCCAAAGTCGAAAGCCAACATGCGCCTTTCAAGGCATCTAGCGTGGTATCGATCCGTGGGAGTGGAAAAGAGTCACGTTTAGTGATAGCATTAAGGCGTCGATAGTCTACGCAGAGTCGTAGAGAGGAATCTTTCTTTTTCACTAAGACAATAGGGGATGCCCATGGAGATGACAAAGGGACTATGATCTTTTTATCGAGCATATCTTTTATCATTGCGTCCAGTTGCGGTTGGTAGTGCACTGGTACCTTACGAGGTGGCTGTCGAAGTGGCATATGGTCGCCTGTGAAGATGAAGTGTTGCACTGTAGTGGTCCGATTTCCGGAAATGCCTTCTTCGAACACAGAACTAAACTGCTGGAGCACGGCAATCGTTGTGCGACGATCATTCTCTGTGATTACTTGATTGTTATGTATCTGACGTACGAGCTCTGAAATTCCGACGTGGGTTACAGGCTTAGTTGCCCTTTGGCATTGGTGTAGGTGTACTGTAGTCTCCCCTATTTTGGCTTCTGCCCTATCCATATATATAGAGACTTTGTGTTTCAACATAAAGTCGACGCCCAGTATCATATCCCAGGCTAATGCTGGGCAAACTAAAAATTCATGATGAAACGAATGCTTCTCTATAGTTAAGTCCAATACTGTCCTATAACACACTTTGAGGGGTTCCCCCAGCTGTTATTAACGCAGAGGAACAACGCTTTTGTTGGAAGTCATGGTTCAGTTTCCTTAGGAATGCCTGTTTGACGAGAGATACTGATGCTCCAGTATCTAACAGTACGTCAGTCCCAACTCCTTGGACTGTACCTTTTAGGGTGATAGGGCTAATATGATTAGCATGACAGGAAGATAAATAATAATGACACGGCTCACCTGGATTACGAGACCGATTGTGGCCACATCTCCAAGCGTTTCTTCCAAACCTTTTACAATAGAAACATTCATTGCGACGACTGCGGTAGTTGTTGTCTGCTGGTCGTCTGTTCCGCAACCAGTTGGACCGCCCGCGACCAATACCGCGGTTAGAAACGTGTGTGACAGATGTCACAGTTAAGGAACTATCTAATGGGCTGCTGTCTACTGCCATCGCAGAATGTCGATGGTCCTCTGATGGTTTTGCCAATCGGTCTGCGGTAATAAATCGGAGTGCCGTTTTCTTCAATTCGGCGATATTAACTGGTGGTATCCAAAGCAAATGCTCTCTCAGCGGACCTTGTACTAGACCTTCAACACAACGGATACGCACTAGGTCTTCCCGTGCCGAGGCGTCCAAAGCCGGAAAAGCCTGTACAGCAATTTGTTGTAGAGCATCTAGGTATTCTATCGAGCTCTCGGCGGATTTCTTGTTACGCGCTAGAAACTGCATGGTAACGTGCTCTGTGTCCACTGTTGGAGAGAAACAGTCATCCAGTATTTTCCAATTTTGAGGCAGCGAGTTGTGCAGTGAAAAACCATATGCAGTCACCTTCTTTACCGATTCATCACTCAAGAAGGAAATGAGGTAATCATAATGTGCAAAAACAGGTACTTGGCGTAAGTATGCTTCTACCCTGATCTTCCATACAGCGTAATCAGACGAAGTTTCTAAAAGTGGTGGTGGACGAGGGCTAGGGTTGGTTGTTGCCTTGGCTGGAAGCACTGGGGGTTCGTTGGAGCTTGGTTTAAGATTTTTATTAGTCACCTCCATCACCATTTGTAACTCGTGTATTCAGCAGTCACTAGAGCGAGCTGAAAGATCTAAACCACAAACACACAAGGTTAACTAAGCACTTCACAACACAGGGAGAACACGGAATGGAACCACCAGTGATTTATTATTTCAAAAATTAAAATTCGCGGGAGTGTACAGAAGGTGGGCGTTAGTTTACAAATAGTCTTATGAGTCGTCCTGTGGCCTCAGTGCATGTAGAGCTTGCTCTTCTTCTTCTAAAGCATTTATTCTTGGTCGTCCTGCAATAGAAAGAAAATAGAATCTATTAACACCACATACATGATGATTTTCACGCTGATACAGTACTGTATTTAGGATTCGAACTCAAACATTCAACAAGAACAAAGGAGTCATTAGTTCATTCAAAAACCACAATGACACTGAAAGCAATGTGGGGAATAATGTGACTTCATGTGCTATGCTAAACCCACATTGTTTATTCTAGCTTCGGAAAAGCCAATCTTTTTATTCTTAAACCACAATTTAACCTTGTCACTTACTGGCTTATATATTCTGATCGTTTTTAGATGAGCGTGTGTGTACATCTTATCCTACTCATCACATGTCTGTAGCTTATTTTTATCAGGTTATAAATATTGATTAACGCTTGATTGAATCGAAATATCTTGTTTGTCTTCAATCTACTTCGCTCTTCCCTCTTTGTGTTGTCTCACTGATTGCCTGTTCAAATAACTGAGTATACAACATATACGTACTCAAAACTTTATTATCGTATTCGGTTTATTTAATTCCGTTATTAACTAACGCGGATTAAGTCGATAATTTTATATGAGGATAGACGACATGTGTATTTCAATAACAATCATTTATACTATCCGATGGGAGTCAGATACCGGGCCATTAAGGCATGTATAGTGACAATTGATTCCCCAAAAATTATGAAAAAACGACAAAAATATAGACTGATGTTTAGAACACATTACACGTACATTAAATATGAGAAATATCTTGAATTATGACGGCCAATCACTCCCTGGTGTAGGCCTAATAGCCCTCTTGGTCCAGCTCTCAGGATGTACACCAGACTTCTATTAGATGTTAAAGCCGACAGCAATCAGGTATTAACTTTGCTGTTTTCCGGCTTCTCTGCCAGCAACGGTTAATATGTTACAAATGCCGACTAAACTACTGAATTTATTCTTCTTCATAACACAATTCTTACCTTTCCCAATCCCACAATTATTCACAGAACTACTAATTATGACATATATAACCTGCTTCTTGATGATACCTCTCAGTCTCATTAGTTCGCTCAATGCCCGTTCTCTCCTCAATAAAATTAGTTATATTATGACCCTTTTACTCCCTGTAAATTCAGGAAATTTCCTTATTACGGAAACGTGGTGTGAATCATCCATGTCTGATCACTCCTTAAATGTAGACAACTATTTTTATATGGTGAGAATTCCCATTTCGACATTTGGTAAATAAAAAAGGAACGAAGTGAGCGAAGAAATTTCTTTTCAATTAGTTTTTCATCATGGCTCTACACCAATATATATATATATATATATATATATATATATATATATACGATTTACAATAATGATATAATACTCATGGAGTGGATACGTTACGTAATAATTACAAAATGATATTAAAATTAACTATTTTTATTTCGACACGACAGACGCTATGCAATGTGAGGTGGTACAACTATTAATGCCCATTCGAACACTCAAGCATGTAAATTTGAGAATGACTATCTTGATACTATAAGTGACTTCACAAAATTATCTACTGATGGGATGTATATACAAACCACTCCATGCGGGTACCAACTATAATAAATTGTTGACAAAAATATTTTTCGTTGTTTCTCGTCAACCACACACGTAAGTTTAATTTGCTAAGCATTACATGGAATTCAGCTTTGGTATATGAAAAATTATTTGAAACAACAGAACTTTGTGAATGGCTCCTACAGGTCACTTCTGGTAAAGATAAAAGCGGCACATTCTAGTGATTATTTCAAAAGGCGGTTCGATATTTTCCATTGATATTCAATGACATGGATGTATTCCAAAATCCCTCCATGTATATATCTTTGTAATGTAATTTGTTACTTTACTTTCATAGTTCCTCCGGCTGTGCATTATGCTAATCTCCTGATCCCATGTGAAACAATTGCCATTTATGCTTTATTGTGGTTTTTATTATTCTGACGTTTCTACTGGATACTGTGATTTTGTTGCAATACACTCGTACAGTTTTACTTGACATTTTGGTTGTGGCGGAGGCCGTAATAATTTGTTCCCTTTTTGATTGTGTTGTTTGAATTGAATAGAATTATGCATTGTTGCTTATGAATTGAAGCAGGCTTACAGAACTGAAAACGATGGGCATTGTAGCAGGCAATTCTTGATACATTTGTTATTATGGGCTGTCCAGAACAGAAGGAAATCGTGGAAGGAGCATAGACTATTGATTAAGATCACGTTGTATAGTCGAATTTCCTGTTCATTCGTGTAAGACACATTCGGACAAACAGGACGAGAACTCAGATGCATTAAGTGTTAATAAACACTGTGGATTTACCAAACAAAATGGATGAATTGTATGAACAAAGTAATGCTAAAGATATCCATCTAGTAGGAATATCTGAAACATGGGGATCTGAAACTTCAGATCAGCAACTGGCAACAGAGGGCATATTTTTGTTTCGCAACGATAGGAAACCTGGAGGTGAAGGAGAGGAATCCGTATACTACGATCCTGCTTGCAAGCGCAATTAGTGAACATTTGAGTGGTTGTGAATCTTTATGAATCCATATGGTGCTCAATATGATTGACCTACGCCTTATGATGTCTAGTGGGAGTCATCTACAGAATACAGGACGCGTAATCAAGCACGGTAATCCCATGCTGGTCAAATTATCCCGCCATCTGTTTTGTATTTCCGGATTTAGCTTTATCCTTTTTGCATGATGAGACCTGTTGCTACGGAAGTAACTGCTACACTGGCTGTTTTTTTCTACGTTTGTTGCTGTGCTCGGGATAAAAGAACCATTGAAGTCCTAATCATTCAGCCTCATTCAAGTTGCTATCGTACTCCTTGCTTCCGCTGGAGTATGGAGGTATTCATATCCAGAAAGAGAAAGGTGGGAGTGAACAGCCTTGCCTGACATCAATCTTCACTTGGACTGCATTTATCAGCTGTCCTCCGTGCATGGCTTTGTAGTGTGGTCTGTCGTATGAATGACGTGTTGTATTGACGACTTTCTTAGGTACACCATAGCACCGAAGAAGGTTCTATAATGTTGCCCTGTCCACTCTTTCAAGTCTTTTCTCCTAATCAAGAACGTTTAGATATGGTGACAAGTTCCATTCAATTGATTGTTCGATGATGACTCGTAATGTCACGATTTGGTCTATGCACGGTCGATCCTTACGGAATCTGACCAGTCCATCTCGGAGTCAGACGTCTACTGAATCTTTCAACCGGTTCAGAAACACTCTGTCGAGAACTTTTCCCTGGTACTGACAGTAATGGGATGACTTTAAAGTTCTCATATTTGCTTAGATCTGCTTTACTTGGTATCTTGGTGAGGTGTCGTTTCCAGTCTGCCGGAACTTGGTTTTCCTCCCGAAACTTTCTGAAGAGAACGTAGAGCATGTTTGCAGTTATACCTAAGTCTGGTTTTAGTGCTGCGGCTGGTATATTGTCGTTGAGATCTGTCTCGAATTCATTGTGTTTGTCAGTGTGTCGAAGGAAGGCTGTACTGGACGTCTTGAGTGCTATTTCTCCAGTTGTCCAGTGTGTTTTAGCTTTAGTTTCATCTTGACAACAACCAGGTGGTCATCTGAAGCCATGTCAGCTCCTCTCCTAGTTCTTACGTCTTCCGTCAAACTGAATTTTTTTACTGATGCAAATATGAGCTATCTGGTTTTCCGTGGTGTGATCCGGTGAGACCCATGTAACTTTGTGTATGCGTTTGTGTGGGAATATTGTGTCACGTATGACCAATTTGTTGAATGCACACAGATTTGCGAATCTCTCCCTGTTTTCGTTTCTCTCTCCCAGTCCATGTCGCCCCATGATATCTTCATACCCAGTATTGTCTATTCTGACTTTGGCGCTAACGTATCCCATCAGGATGGTCAGGTACTTTCCTGAGCAGTTGCTGATTGATTTCAGCCTCTTACAAAACTGGTTTTTATCGTCATCGTCGTCGTCGCTATCATTGATAGGTGCATAACATTGGATAACATTCATTGTGATTAATTTATCTGCTTTAATGATCCTGGATCCATGAGATTATAGTGACTTACTTTTGTCAACAGAACGCGATTGGTTCGATGAAAACAATTATTATTATAACCAATTGTACCAGTGACTGTTTTACTGTGCTCGTTTGTTTAACTGTGCTAATAACAGCCATTTCGGTCTTCCATTGTACTCCATTCCTTCTACGCGGTTTTCGACTACGCACGCACCTTTTCCTGCCGATCGCATCTGTACTCCTTTGGCACGATCTCGGTATTCTTTCGATACCACGAGATTGCCAACAAATATAATACAACTACTACTATCATCTGCCATCTGATTTTTGGCTTACCGGAATCTTATTGGTCTATTGGCACGTAGTCTGGTAGCGGTGTTCATAGTCAAGCTCAACTCGACACCACGCTACAAGATTCTCATCCTATAAATGCTGTACGTGCTTCTTTGGATAACATCAGAGCAACTCCTTGAGCGTGTGGAGCAGATTCTTCTTCGTGATTTGAACAAAACAACATCTCTCCCAAATCTCTCCTTTTCTGTTCGGTTTGGCTCCAATGGATTTCAGTTGTACCGGGTACCGCCACGTTGTATCTCTTCGTTCTCGTTGCTGTTTGAGTGATTCTCCTGTTATCCCATATTGTCTAAGCATTCCATGAATCTATATTAATTTCTGCTTTGTTTGTTAAAAGGCGCATTGTCCTCGTGACTTCCGAAGAATCTTAGCTTTTGAAATTCTCCTCTGAACTCGGAGGACAGAGTTTAAATGGTTTAATTTAGTCAGCTTTTCTAGCGGGGCAGTTTTTACGGAATGGAGATTCCGACCACATACCCAACCCTCCTCGTTTACCCGGCAAGACGACCATCAGTAAACATTGAAAAGCTACTATACGGGTTACAGGGAGCTGTAAAGGCAAAGAAATCTGTGAAACAAACAGTTCTGCATGTCCTTCACGCTGATTCTGTTCTCCTTCACGTTACTCGACACACCCTAGCTGATGACGCTTGGTCGCCCGTCCGTGACAGATCGCGAGTGGGTATACTATGCTACGCGTCCCTTGAAAGTTCTAACCAGCTTAAAAAACTTTTCGACACATAGACAACTTATCAAATGTAACTTTGAACTCCTTCACTTCTGACTTCTCAGTTTACTGGGTTGGTATTGTTTATTATAAAAGTGTTACAAGTGATAGAGTTGTCAAACTATGTATATTTGTGACGTCTTTAATAATTAGGATCCTACCTGAGGCAACCGGTGATGCACTACTACAAAATTTCAAAGCTCGTTTAGCGATAATTGTTTTCATCAACTCCCACAACCATTTTAACCATTTAAACAAGGTCTAAGAGACCAGTAGCTCTATCTAAAAAAATCTCTTGACCTTGACTGATCGGCTCTTGATTTGACTCTCAGTCTTGCAGTGGGTTAAACTACCTCCTTCCTTCAGCTTCATTCTCAAGATTATCTTAATCTGAGGCATTTGTTATTTCCCACTTGCTGTTTATTGCTTTCCGTAGTAAATATAAGTTCATTTCGTACTCTTGCTTGCTCACCGACTCACTTGTAGTCGTTCTCACAGTACTGTGCATGCTCCTCTGGTACACAGAGTACATTGTACTTTGTGCTACTGAGAAGTTGAAATACAACTTTCCTTGCTTCTAAAACGTTTTAAATTCCCGAAGTGATTTTTGGCGTACAAAGTTTGTATGTACCCTAGCTACCAACTTTGGGGAAATCTTGGGGTTTCTGTGCCATTTCCCCAAAATTTCCCCGAAGTTTACTATAGCGGCTTCCCCAAAATGTGCCAAAATTTCCCCAAAATGTGCCAAAATTTCCCCAAAATTGGGAGCTTGGGTATACATGGGTTATAACCCATACGAAAATCAATGTGGCTTTATTTCATCTTTCTGTAGGTCATGTAGATCCATGTCAGCAGAATATACGAAGTGTCTCTTGAATAACTTTACATCAATAATGCTAGACTTTCATGTTCTCCTTTAGAACATTATGTTATGTGTAGGTGTTACAAATTATCCGGTAGTAGAGGCTTATGAGGCACTATTATTATTATTATTATTATTATTAATAATTTTGGATTGAAAACTAGCTCTCTCAGATCGGGACTTGTTAGCTAACTCGGTAACCCAGGTAGTTATCTTGCGCTGTCAACTAAGGGCCTATAGGTTCATGTTTCCAGATGAGTAGCGAGCAAAACACGCTCTTGACTCACAGTGGATATCTTTTTTTGATCCTCAGTTTTCACTCGGTTCATATCGTTTGGCTCCACAGTTATTGATTGGTCAGTTTCTGAGCCGTCATTGAGATCAAAATGTTTCCTAAAATATTTTGCCTTGACTTAATCCCACTATCTTCGAAGCACTTCGGTAAGATGCATCAAGTTTTATTGTATATGAAATAAGAAATTGCAATTTAAACTATTTACTGAAAACAGTTTTGCAAAATCTAGCGAAAATGATTCGCAGGTGTATTATTTTAACCAGAATACCTGTCCCACCTTATTTTGTGAGAAATTGGTATTTGAATGTAACGTCTATGAATGCAATTTATTAGTGGTACTGTTGTTATTATTGAAAACTATTTGCTTTAATGTTCTATACTTTACAATATTCTGTGTATATTTTCATTGATCTATGTGGTCGATGTTGAAAGTCTAACGTTTATACTTGTACTTTTTCTAAAAACAACTTGTATTCTTATGTTCCAGGACTATCTCTCATTTTGGTGGTCTCATGAACTAACTATTCAAATAACTTAGCATTGATCCTATGACACCCATCAACTGATGACAAACCAAGTTGTTTTGAAGTATGAAAAGCTAGAGAAAATTGGAGAAGGTATGTACATGCTGTTTTAATAGTGTTTGTATTACCCTCTAGGTACATATGGTAAAGTTTATAAAGCGAGAAACCGAGAAACACATGAAATTGTTGCGCTTAAACGTGTTCGACTAGAAAATGACGATGAAGGCATTCCTAGTTCAGCTTTTCGAGAAATATGTCTCTTAAAAGAACTCAAACATAAAAACATTGTCAGGTGTTTTCCTATTTAGTTTATCAAGTAATGAAATTTTTAGACTTTTTGACGTTCTGTTAAGCGAGTCAAGGCTAACAATTGTATTTGAATATTGTGATCAGGATCTGAAGAAATACTTCGACAGTTGTAATGGTGATATAGATCAGAATACTGTAAAGGTATCAAATAAATTGATGTACATTTTATGTTTTGATTGTTTAAACACTGGCCGGAAGTTTGTTATTAGCTAACATAGGATTCAGCTCTGAGTAAAGACAGATCGTCTTCATTATACATGACCACCTTACTTAATGTGCGGGTTTTGGTGACGTCATTAACAAAACATACCTAGACAGTGGTACATTATTTTATCTCTTAATTTCTGAAGACGGCATAGGAAAGTAATAGAGAAGTAAAATAATGGAAAATCTAATAGGATACGTAACTAAAAATGAGATTAGAATTTTCGTTTCATAAAGACAAACTTCAATTGTAACGGGTAGTAATTACTTTCTGACTCGCTTTTTGAATAAAGCAATAGAGAAACCTTTTAAATTATAGTCCTATTATTATGAAGAGTTATTGAGTTTACTTTTCGTCTCATTGTCTAGATAATGGATAAAATAATAAATTTCATGCGGCCTTTTGTCTCACTCCACACTTAAGACCCTAATCTTAGGTTTGTTTCCTTGCTAAGCATTCCACTAACTTATGCGGCGATAATTCTTCATGTGCTTTGTGATTTTCTCACTTGGGTCCCAAATTGATTTCCTTCATTCGATAAAATTGATCAGTTGATCAGTTTCAGAAACTCATTATGTCCCATTTATCAATTTCAAATTCACGAGAAGTCATGGTTTATACTGTTTTGTTTATCGTCTGTCGGCTATTGTACTATGTTTTAAAGAATAGTGGATCTATCTTTTATAATTTCCCTTACTAGGACCCAGCTATTTCTATCACTTATTATTCTTGGACACCAATTCACTCGACAAGTCCCCAAATCAGAAATTTTAATTAGGGGATAAACTTAATGCTAGTGCGTGGTCATATAGACTAAAAGACCATGAATGTGTTGTTGTGAATACAGATTAGACTCGTTGAGCATCCTCAGTGTATGGGTACTGTGATAGGAATATTCTGGCTTTTATTTCTTAGATACCTTACCAGACCTTCTGCAAATGCATCAGTAAGGTATTAATGAATTATTAATGAATATATATATATATATATATATATATATATATATATATATATATATATATATATATATATAGTTATATCCCGATGGGTAGAAAAATTGTATTTCTGACGTTTCGTAGCTTAATGTAAGCTACTTCTTTAGAGTAAATAAAACTTGTTTGAAGCTATCAAGTCTAACCTCGACATTAATACATACAAACTCATTGGTGGGTTACGTCTTAACTGCTTCACAACTAGAACTCAGAGTAGTTTGTCGGGATAAATGGTCAAGCATTTGGATGTTTTAAGTTATCCAGCTGGTAATAATAAACCACGGATTAAATCCGTGTGAAAAACAAATCTTTTATATTCGATTTTATGAAAATGATCGAAAAAATATTTTAGGATCTTTGTGTTTCACATTTCTCAGCTTTTTATGTTCCAACTTCTACGTGGTCTTCAGTTTTGTCACAGTCACAACGTTTTACACCGAGACTTGAAGCCACAAAATCTACTAATCAATGATAATGGAGAGTTGAAGTTGGCTGATTTCGGTCTGGCTCGCGCATACGGAATACCTGTGCGACAGTACTCAGCAGAAGTTAGTTTTCTTGTCTACTTTAAAAAATATTTTTCCAGTAGTTCTAATTAGGGACAAATTAAAATCACAATATTACTGTGTTTTATCTATAATTTGAACTTTTGGTTACTATATCTTTGATACATATTTCACGTCATGACTTTCTATGGTTTTTAGCATTGGGGTATGCAGTCATCCCTGTTTCCCTTTTACAATAAAATATAGAAATTTTCTGTATGATAGCGGATTCATTCAAGTATTCTATACATCCGCATTACGTCATATAGCTAGTTAGCTTCTTGATTCACAGTTTATTCGAACAATAAAGTTATGTGTTTGTCTTTAGATTTGAATACCACAACTCAGTGCAAAAGTAGTCCAGCTGTAACCATGTTACAGGTATATAGGTCAGTAAGCTTTATTTGTCTATGATATTGCGTATCCTAGTTCTACTTTCCATGAGATGTTTCATTGTAAGAGTATTCTGCCAAATGACAACGTATTGCCTAATACGTCAAGATAAATGGTGAAAGATAGTTAAATTTCTTCAAATAACTTTTTTTCTCCAGAATTCTTACGATAGCATAGACAATTACAGAATTAGTGGTTTTATACCGTCAGCTCACTTAACTACTATGTGCTCTCTTCCGGTTACTTCTGTCTAAGGACTGATGATCTTTAGACAGTTGGCAACCATATTCAGATCAAGATTTGGTTACCAAATGACTCGTTTTCTTTACCTTGTCCTTAAACTACATTTGGTTTGTACAGTATTTCCTTAGAGATACTAGTGTAGTGAACAAGAACACCAATGGGAACAATCGAATGTATTTAACAACAAATTACAGAACTAGTTAGTAAAATCTAACAACCATATATTAAATGCTCTATTTGCAAAATGTTTATCAATTGTCTCAAATGACTCAGAATTCCTTTGTTCTTGCACTTTCATACAAATTGCATTCTTTCTCCATTCTTTGTTGTTCGATCTTCTCGTCTCTCTGCTGCCAGACATTCTGTTCACGACTCACATATACTACTTATATCTACATAAGTAGCACACACCACACTAGTAGTACTCCTAAGACAGAAGTATCCAAATACTGACAACTCGTGATTTTCTTTGAGTAACATATGACGAATCCAAGCATATTTACATTGTATACTTCGCCCTCATTTAGTATTTTTCGTTTTTTAATTACATGGACAGCGTGTTTGAAGTTTAATCCTGTCACTTATGTGGCCATCTAGGTGGACACAACCATCTACTTCAGTAAAGCAAATTTCATATTCAATCAATCCGTCACACTGTCAAGGTATATGTGGATGAAAACAGCTACTGATCATTTTACACCTCAAAGATTTGAAATAACTGCCAGCATGTCTTGTTTTTCACTGCATATTTTTTATAGACTGTATCTGTACGGTTAGTTGATCCAGAAAACATTTATTTTTTGAATTATATCTTCACTTATACCAAGCACAGCAAAGTTGCATCTTCTGATTTCTGCGGCTAGCAGAATGACCTCTCCTATCTCTCACATTATTTGAATATTCCATGTCCTTATGTGTATTGCTCACGTCTATCAATTATGGGGTGAGTATACTGCGCGGCAATTCTTTCTGTTCTAATTTACGGATGCTAAACGTGGTCATTAAGAGTAGGAGGTTTCTCTTAAGTTACTAGTATTTGATTATAGATATCTTGGGAATATTTCTCGTATCTGCTAGGATCACCAGGTAAGTAATAGTAAGGTTGGACACAGGGTATTACGGAATGATGGTAAATCAGTTGATGAGGTTACAAATCTTCATGGACTGAGATAGTTGGGCTACGTGTCACGTATGCCTAAACACCGATTACCACGACGCGCAATGCTGACTAGTGTTGGGGAAGGTTGGGAGAAAGTTAGGGGCGGCCAAAC
The DNA here is from genome assembly GCA_946903255.1 of Schistosoma spindalis. NCBI lineage: Eukaryota > Metazoa > Platyhelminthes > Trematoda > Strigeidida > Schistosomatidae > Schistosoma > Schistosoma spindalis. Next base: position 34,320,507 of record OX336420.1, on the reverse strand, counting down.
CAACGTGGCATCAGTCCTTGAAGTCACTAACTTGAGGTTTGAGTCATGTTGGTAGGTGCAGACTACTTGGTTAGGGTCCGCGTGACTATCGTAACCAGTGGTTGGAGACTCTGGGTGACATAGCTCAGAATCGATCACAATGGCGTAGGTACATACACTCTTTGTCTTCTCTTAAACCGTGAGATCAAAAGTACTATATATCTTTCTTTCTATGAATTAATTCTTTCTTCGTTTATCATGTCCTTATATGAAATTTTTTTACTACCATTAAAGTAACTGCTTCTATGTATTTGGTGTTCATCTTGTTGTGTTAACCTTACATCAAACTCTCCTTCTTTACTTGGGTTTCGGACCACTGGTTGCTTCAGAGGAGCGCCAGTTGGAGTTCCTTTGGATTTATTGGCTAATAAGTGATTAAGCTTAACATTTCAAGATTGTATTTGGTCGCCATATTTCCCTATAACTTTTTTATATACGTTGAAACTTAATTTGCTTGTTTCAAAACCTTCTGGGACCATGGCCTTAGCTTAATTTAGTGATTTCATTGGTGTCCCATTCTTCTTTTAGCGTAAATGAGTCATGGAAGTTAATTGTTATTTTTTCATTAAAACAAATCTCCGTAGACATTTGATCTATTTTTCCGATAATAGATTATCTAGTTAACTTTCGCATCCATTTTCGTTGATTAACTGTTGATTTAAGAGTGTTTTATTCTCGAATACTTTGGGGTTATTTTTAGTTACTCGATCTTTTTTTTACTGCTTTCTAATCATTTCATGTGCAAACATGTTATAATTATTGCAGAAAGTTTATTCTTGGACTAACAGTCATCATTACTTTTTTTGAAGCTTTCAGTTTAACTGTTTTATCCCATTTTTCTTCATCATGTCAAAAAAGTCCTGTGATACTTAAAAATAAATTCTTTTCAGTTCCACTACGTGTTTCTTTAAATAGTTTATACTTGCTACTGAACTGTTACTGGAAGATTTTAATTAATCTAGATTTCAACGAGTTGAAAAGAATAAGGTTTCAGGTCATTTATGTTTTTGTGACTACACAGGTTTTTGTCAACTGACGGTTTCTCGAACTAACTTTGTGGTTGTAACTTTTGCTTAAGTAAGTAAATCCATTATCTTTCTAAATCATCCATCAGTTTCTCGATTTGGTAAACAAATAATACTTTTCTGTCTTTAGTTTTTCGGTAATCAATCATAATTTCTAGAGTTTGAATGAGAGTTGTGCAGTTTTGAAACATGAACCCATAGTCTAAGTAAACTATCGTTTGGCCTTAATAACACGATTATTTATCAATTATCATTTTACCACGGTTTCACTATTCGACTCAAATGTGTTTTATGTCAAAATTCAAATATTCAAAATAAATACATTGCAACTTTCAATATCAAGAGATTTCTTTTTTTCTAAAAATTGAATTTTAAACGGCTTTCGCGGTTTTTCCTCCTAGGTTGTCACACTTTGGTATCGACCACCAGATGTTCTTCTTGGAGCTAAATTATACACGACTTCAATTGATATGTGGTCAGCTGGTTGTATTTTCGCTGAAATGTCCAATGCTGGAAGACCACTTTTTCCTGGTTATGATGTTGATGATCAATTGCAGAGAATTTTTAAGTAAGGAAAAGAAATGAAATTATGTTTGTATTCAATATGTAGTACCTTTCATTCGTTTCTGAATTTTTTCAACTGTGGAATTCATTCAGTATTTTCACCTTATTTTTGGGATTAGGTATTATTAAAACAGTTGTCCGAAAACTCAATATTTTTTTGTGCTTATTATTAGAATGAAGGTTTGGTCTTGTTGTTTTCATAATTAAAATGTTAACGGATAAAAATATTAATATTGAAAAAGATCATTTATATAAAAAGTGTAGTTATGTTACAAAAACAGGACGTATCAGTGTTTTTTTGCAGAAAAAAATATTGATGAAATCTCCTTATACCTTTACTTTCCGTAACTATTGTTTTCTTTTACTACTGTTCCCGTCAGTACTCCTACTAATCTGGGATTTGTCTTGAAATAATCTTATTTGTCTGTTCCAATGTATTATGACAGCTTGAACCGATTCACATGTGTTAGGCTCTATGTTTCTTATGACTGATTAATTAATGAAATCTTGGTCTAACATATCCTGTTTAAAATAGACCAGTTCCATATTTAAATTACTCACTTAAACAAAGACTGCACATTACATAAAATGCTATTTCTGGACTGTCTATTTCTCTGTATTGAGCAGTTACAGATTATACAAGGTCAATATGGATCAACATGATTGAATGATATAATGCCAATCTATTTTGGTTATGAGATACACAAAAAAGTCCTTTTTGTTACTTATCAAGGCAACAGATGAGAAGCATGCTACCTGTGGGACCAAAATCTGTTCATTTGCAACCAGAAACTGTGAAGAGTTTTTAGGGAGTTGGATTGATTCATTCTCAACAATCAGATCATAGAGAAGATTTGTAGCTCAGCTGGATGTTAATTAAACTTAATCTAATAATTAATAATGTGATTCAATTAAAAATTCTTTGATATTAAATTTTAATAATATCAGTATTAAAATAAAAAATTCCATAAATTTTTTCATTATGATCCATGGAAGAATATGTTCAGCTAAAATTTAATTCTTCATACCATTTATCTTGAACTGTTCAAATACGGTTATAACATTAAATAATATTTAGTCATCTAATCAAGTAGTCCCGTAGTAATAGTAATCAACTGATTAGCAAACTTTTTAATTATTATCTAGTGAAGTTAGACAAAAATGTTTTTCAATAGTTGAAATCATCAGTCGATTAAAGCTAGACCACCATAGAAAACCTGGAAGCACTGGACGGCCGTTTCGTCCTATTGTGGGACTCTTCAGTAGTGCGCATCCACGATACTGCCTCTCGAGATTCGAACCCAGGACCAACTAATCCATGAAATTGGGCGACACGTTCACCATTGTCTACAGTGAGTTACTATCTGACCGTCCAGTGCTTCCAGGTTTTCCATGGTGGTTTAGCTTCAATTGACTCATGATTTCAACTATTGAAATCACTAAAATCTCCACAAAACCCCTTCTAATAAAAATGTTTTTAATGATAAAACTGAATGTAAACTACTTATTGTTCTAATTAAACAGTTGTCATATTTGTAAATTACATCTCCATTATTGTATTGATTTGGTTAGTCGTACGTAAACAATTCTTTCCTTTCAAATTATTTCCACTCTACTATTGGTTTTTATCATAGATTCAATGAAAGATTTCGTTAGTCTTATTTATTTTTGATGGAAATATTGTTTTATTCCCTCTCCATACCAATGTTTCATAAAATCTTACATGTGAGTTTATAGTTTACTGCTTACTCTTAACATTTCTTATTGGTCTATTTACATTTCATGGTTTTATTTTGATTAATTTTATTTAATCAGATTATTAGGAACTCCGACTGAATCAACCTGGCCATCTGTTGTTGAATTACCAGATTATGAAGTAAGCAATAATGATTTTTCTAAAAAATAATTGTCTTTCTCTATCAAAACATATTATCATTCAACTACAACCTTAACTATTCATTGGAATCATTAAATTGTGACATATTTACTATGAGACGTTAAAGATGATGTACGAGTCAATGTTTTGATAATATTAATGAGTGGGATTATATATACACACAGATTATGTATTTTGACTAGAACTTTGACTATGTCCTGATATTATTGTTTCTTGTGCAATAAAACTGCAAATTTTAGATTTAGTTTCTTGTATAAACAAATCAAACCTTAAGTACTTTACATATATTTTTCACCAACTAATCACTCCATGTTTTGAAACATGAAATTAAAGCTTTTTTTATCCGACGGATGTATATATATATATATATTCAAAAAAGAATAATTGGTATACGCATACATAATAGTTCCAAAGTATATGATTTGATTGTTCGTTGTTTGATCCTGATAAATCGTTATTCTTTACAATGTTTACAGTAATTCTGATCTAACGTCAACAAATCCACGATGCCGACTTAGTAGTCTAGAGGTTAAGCTTTCTCACACGAGACCGAATGCCCTGGGTCCGAGTCTCGCGTGCGGGATCGTGGGTGTGCACTGCTGAGAGGAGTCCCATACTAGGACGGAACGGCCGTTCAGAGCTTCGAGGTTTTTAATGGTGGTCTGACTTAAATCGACTCATGAATTCAACTCTAGGATACTATAAATTCATTGTATTTTGCTAACATCATCAATTTTACATTGTGTAAATTTGATAAGAAAACTCCTTTCACACGTCAACGTAATTGTTCTTAACTGGCTAATGTAACACCTTAAACAGTGTTTTCCTAGTTTAGATCTTGGAAACCATGTTACAATGTGATTATAAAGGTAATATGTAATGATAAGACAAGGTAACTGTAATAATTGAAGTAATTATTTATCAAAGTTGAAAACATGTTCATCAACAGTTGCCAAACTGAATTATATCTAATAATAAAAGGTATTTTTGAAGTCAATTTATTAATGTTTACGTACGAATAAAGAGTAAAATATTAAAATTGTGTAAGTGCACAAAAATGAAAGAAATTTAGGAAATTTAAGGAATTAAGCTTACTTGCTCTTGTATGACCTATGTCATTTGGACAAGACAAAGAGTAGGGTTGTATAAACTTCATTCTTGTCGAGAATATTCAGTTAATCTTTCGTTTTTTCATCATAGCGAGTCGCTTTAGCACAAGTCAGGATATTTATTAAGCTCTATTATATTTGATTGGTACAGAACTATAGAGATGAGTATATTTGTCTAATTGCACGATCTCTATGTATATTTCTTTTTAATGTTACATCTAATTGTCTTGTTAATCAAATATTTAGAAATGTTATGCTATTATTCTATGCTTCTGTTATAACTCTCGGTATTACTTCGTCTAATGTTATAACGCTTATCTACACTAGATCCCTCCCAGTGTCTATTCTACAGGACTTCAACACAACTCAGATCAAGAACACGTAATCAGCCTGACCAGAACGTAATATATTTTCACACCAAAAACCGACACAATTCACAACAATGAACAATCAATAATAAGTGTATGTATATGTGTGTCCGAATAATAAGGATAAGGGAATATATAACTTATCTGACACCTGTCAGATTGTCTACATGTCTGACTAAGTAGACAACCAATCATGATCATTCTCGCCCACACATCAGCTTCTTCAGAAATAAATGCTATTGAAAATGTTAAGCGAATCGTCATTATTGGTGTTTTTTTCACAATATACATGTATCTTTCATGTAAAGACAGTGGAATTTTTGTTGAATTATTGTCTATAAGAGGTCCATTTTTCATTTTTCCAAGAGGAAATTTTGTCAGGAGACGAGATCCAGTGATGATCTAATGACTACATCTTCTACTTGTTTATAGAGTTCATTGTTAAATCGAAAGTTGGCATCCGTCGTATACATAAGAATGAACTCTTATTATACAAAGAAGAACCAAGGTTTTTATGTTTCTGTCTACTAGTTTACCGTAAATAAAATCAGTTTCTAGTGTAAATAATTAGGAAATTGAAGCGATACATTTAATGCTCGGAAAAAGTTGTTTTTAATCACTGGTTCTTTTTAAATATTATCAATAAATTTACGGAGGGTTTCCACATTGCTGTTAAAATTTCTTAGAACAGTTTGAGAATTTATGTGGAATTATTCGTATCTAAAACAGGTCAAAAAGCGCTTATATGTAGTTTAGACAAGCCAAGTATCCTCAGCATTATCGTTCATGTAGGTCTCAACATTTATTTGTCCTATCTATTTTATTTTACAAAACGTTTGAGTGAGAACTTTCATTATACTAAATTCCATCTTATTGTGTTCACATGACATATTAAACACACGTTCGATACTTTGGAAGTATAACATCTAACTCTCCCAATCCCGACGTGTATATATAACGGTTAACTTATTATTTTCTTTTATCAAAGAAAAGTTATCTTACATTTTGGTAATTAAAAATCTCATACAAAAAAATGCGTATTTATCATGAATATACACGAAATTTTACACATGGTGATAACCAATTTTATATTCATTAAGCTTTTCACAATTGTGTGTAATAATAATAATTGTTATTATTATTATTATTATTTAATATTGTCTAAGAAAATAGGGTTGGTAGAAATGGTTTAACATTCAGAATAATTTTCAGAAGAAATATTTATGACAATATTGAATAGATAATATGTATCGTTAATTCTTTTGGAGAGCTATTATTATTTATTCAAGTGTAAAGGTGAACCTGATCATTTTGTACATAGTTCAAATATCTACAACTATACGATAGTAATGTATCAGTAGTTCATTCTTGAATAATGTTACTATGTATCATTTAATTTATTTATTACATTATCTTTATTGATCTATTAGCCATTTACTGTGATGTATCCTCGTACAATGAATTGGCATCAAGTTGTTCCGAAAATGTCATTTCGTGGTCGTGATTTATTACAAGTAGGTGAAAAAATGTTTTATTCTATATTGTTTTATACGTGTAACATTTTAAATGGATTATTTTGTTCTCTATACTATATTTAGTAAATTTTTAAATTATAGCTAGATTCAGGACATGATGCACGTTACTTCAGGTAAACGTAACTGTATGTAGGTGTTGAAGTTCACAGTGAGACTCAATTCCATTACACCTCTCTTCAAATTTCAGTATGTTATTCAGTAAGCTGTCGGCTCTACATAATCACTACCTTATTCAACTAGCGCGAAGTTATTCGTAATGTTTGTTACTTTCTCAGAATTGATATTCAAAAGTTCCAACTTATACGAGAAACACTTCCTGGATTCCACTGTTAGCGACAACTCAATAGTAAACAGACCCGTGTAACTGCAAGTAATCTCTAGGCATCAACTCGAGTTTACCATATACGAACAGAGACTGATCAAATCCAGTCGTCAATATCAAAATACCAAAACTTATATGAGTACTAATGGATCTACCATTTCTTTATTTTGTATATAGTTTTATGGATTTCTATCATTTACTGTTATAAATTCTAACCAATAAGAACATGATCTTTAAAGATCGGGGGTTATATATATATATATATATATATATATATATATATATATATATATATAACAGTCCATAAATAGATCCTAGAAGTTATCCATAACTTAATCTTCGGATGTGACACCCAACTTCATACGTTGCATCATACTAAGCCTCAGAAACATTTTAATACAACATTCAAATCTTAATTGTGAAGAGCAATTATTTAGTCAAAAAACAAACAAAAATTATAATAGAAAAAAAGGTTGAATGATGTAAGTTGATTGGTTCAATAACAAAGTATGAATAACTTGTTCGTTAGGATTACTGAAACTGTGTAAGTGTACGAAGTTAATAAGGACTTTTATTTCATTGACCAGAAACATAAATATTGATATTTTATTAAATTATTTCTCATCCGGAAACTAATTGCATTTCAGTATTTCATCGATAAATTCTAATCGATAATGAAGTTTTGAGTATAACATTTCCTACAATCAAGTAACAAATAAATGTATACTTATATTCAGACACTTAATTTTTAAAATCTTTGTTCAAATACAATTCGGTTACTACATTTGTGTAGGGAAGATATGTGTTCATATTGGAAGTAAACTATTCTGTGCGAACCTGAAACATTTGAAGAATTATTAATGACCGTGCTTCAGTATCGACAATTATGATTGAATTTAAAACTATGCACTAGTGATTTTGACCTAGATAACTAGATAGATCTTTACTTGATGCATTTGAAATTCATGTGGAGTTAAACTCTCGTATTGTTGAAGTCATAAACTTAATTGAATATAAAACAACAACTGATTCTTGGTTAGTTTCTAATATTTCTATAATTTTGCTTTATTTCCGGATGAAAAATTTCAATCAATTTGAAAATTAAGGGAAAAAAAATAAGAATTGAAGTGTTTTATAAGAAAATCAATCAAAAACTTATCCATTAAATATATACTTGTAGAAAGAAAGATAAAATTCTAGAATTTTCATTCTCAAGGAAGAACAATATTTTCTAAATAGATTTAATACAAATAAATTATTATTAATGTTTTTATTGATGGTTTTACAAACTTTGTTGAATAATAATTGACTGTAAAAATCCCAATAAAATATATTATAAATTACATATTCCGACGACAAACTATGAATATCACCCACAAACTAAGTCAATGATAAATCATAGAAACTATTCGACTACCTCTACCACTACCTACCAGCGCTAACTTATATATCATTAATTCTACCACTTTTATTCAATCACTACTAGCCAACCAGATACATTTACCATTAACTAGCATATGGATTACACAACTGTCATCAATTAACTTAGGCATAATAAGTTTATTAACAAGTCAAATCAAGTCACATTAACAAAACAAAACAGCAACACTTACAGAGTAAACGCTTTTCTCACTACATCTCCAGTAGTACTGATTAGTAATGCAATTATGTCACATATCCACACATATTATCTACATATTAATATATATTATACATACATATACATATATTTAATACAAACAAAAATGCACATTTCACTCACACCAAACCTACCTAGTCATGATGTACAGTTCATTTGATTTACCAAGAAATCTATCCAGCCACAACTACTACTGCTGCTTTAAGCCACATTCCAGTCATTTACTCAACTCAACTCAACTAAACCAAACAGATTACGCAACACCGTCTCAACAAAAAAACCAACACAACACACATCTATTATCTCATTCTCATCAATAATATTTGTCAGAAGTACTTATATCATTATTGTTGCAACCACAAGTATTATCATTCTGATTACTCATTATTATTATTATTATTATTATTATTATTATTATTATTATTATTATTATTATTATTATTATTATTATAGCTATTGTACACTGTCATTTTAAGGCAAACCGATCCACTAGCTTACACCACCATATTTAGAAAATCAAGAACATAGTCGTTAAAATTAGTAAAGCTTTTTTTCATCGAAAATAATAGTACTGATCAGTTGATTTACAAAACTAAAATTACAATACCAATAAGCAATTTATCTCAGAAAACAAAACTAAACAACTCTCAATCTCTCAGAAAACTTTTTGCTCACTATTAGTCAATTAAGAGGTTACTTCAAGTGATTGCTATGCTTATCTGTTTTTCATGTACACAATTAATAATAAGAAACAAGGAAATAGCAAAGTAGACCATATCAACTAACTAAGTAAAATAAACAGAAAAACAAACTCATTCTCGGAACATGTACAGTTAGTTAGCCAAACAATATCTGCCGATAGTTTTTATCCCAGTTTTGTTAATGTCACCATCATTTATTTCATTATTATGATTATTATTTCATTCACTATAAACAAAAATAGCGTCTTCGGTATCAATCACTTCATCTCTTTCACTCACTGACAAAATTAATTCAGTCATAAAACAAGGTGATAAAAGCATTCTCACAAAATATCATCATATTTGGCGTTCATCCGACAGTCTAAACATGAATTCGTTCATATTAAAGAAACAGTCAAAAATATGTAAACAAATGTAGAAAACTATGCAGTTAGTTTGTTTGTCTGTCAAATACAACCAATTATGTGTGAACTCACGTTATTTCTATATGTACATGTTTTATAGGTAATTAAGTAAGTAGTATGTTCATAGGTAGGTTAATAAAAAGCATCCAATTGCAAAAGTCATTTAACATGGATTTTACACATCATTGGGACGTCCTGTTTATCCTGGTTATAATGCATTCCGTTGAAATAACAAAACCTATCAGTCGGATAACCAAAGGTACCAGTGGACAAAATCGCTATACCAGTATAACATTCATTTACCAAACTGCTTCATTCCGAAAGTTATATTGTACCACACAATTGAAATGACCATAAGTTTTCTCTCATTGAAGTCAACAGTTAGTTAACCAGATTTCCATTTATTTATCACCTTCAAACAATAGCAATAACAAGTACTGTGTGCAAAATATTTCACCATTTCCAACAATTGTCACACTACCACACCTGCAAAACACAAACTATCTTCTGTCTTCACTACTCTTCTCTTACCGAAACAATAAAATTAGATCAGATCAGTCTTCATTTCTGATTATTACAATTACTATTATACCGTTATTATTGCGTTGACCAACAGTTGTCAAGGTGGAAAAAACGCTAGAATTTGCACAAAAACATGCGTCTTGCCAATAAAACAAACACTATAAACCAAACATAATAGAAGACTGTTCACGTTGAATAATAGAAACTTGAGTCACTCAATAGTTTCCGCAATCCGCTTACAGCTAATGGTGGTAAGTGCGATAGTAGAATTAACAGAAGTAGTAGCAGTAGATGACGACCACTCAACCTGCCCCATATTATCATCTATAGGTAAATAGCGAGTAACACAGATAGATAGAGGAAGAACAACAAGAAGAAAAAGAAGTAAAACACACAAAATTACCAACTAGTAAGCAAAGATAACAAACCACATTAAAACACCGCCATTACACATACCACTACCAGTCACAAATTCTCGAGGTCGATTAGTTTTACCCAACAGTCGCAAGGCGCGTTAGCAAGTCACAACATAATACATAGAGGTGCGTTCTTCCCCAGGATGTGATATCAAAACCGACCGGTGAAAACACCCACACACACGCAACCACCCCCATCTCCCACCCACTGCCAGCCAGCCAGACCAACACACAACCCCCGACGCTCCCACCCGCCCGCCTCCTTTAACCTTCACCGCCGAACACCACTACGTCGCAGACGTATCACCACAGTTCACGAATATCTCACCTCACTGCTCATTCCCAGCTTACTACACACCACCAATAACAATAACAACATCTCCAACTAACTGTACCGGCGACAAAACACAACATTACCACAAAAACACATCATCTTAAGTAACCCTATCACACCCACTTGCACATATCACAGTCATGGAAATATGTAGAGAACAGGACAGCACGTTGTCTGGATGACAGTCGCTTGCACCTCAACAACAACAACAACAACAACATTGCGTGTATGTTTAAGTAAATCAACACATAAATAAATGTAAAATATCCTCTCTTCAATAAGTCATCGTTTGCAGTTACTAATTACCAGCTATATGACTCAAACACAACCAGTCTTCAATTCATAGTATATGACATTATGATTGTTACCAATACCATTAGAGTTAACAGGCATAAAAACTAAGTCAATGATAAATCATAGAAACTATTCGACTACCTCTACCACTACCTACCAGCGCTAACTTATATATCATTAATTCTACCACTTTTATTCAATCACTACTAGCCAACCAGATACATTTACCATTAACTAGCATATGGATTACACAACTGTCATCAATTAACTTAGGCATAATAAGTTTATTAACAAGTCAAATCAAGTCACATTAACAAAACAAAACAGCAACACTTACAGAGTAAACGCTTTTCTCACTACATCTCCAGTAGTACTGATTAGTAATGCAATTATGTCACATATCCACACATATTATCTACATATTAATATATATTATACATACATATACATATATTTAATACAAACAAAAATGCACATTTCACTCACACCAAACCTACCTAGTCATGATGTACAGTTCATTTGATTTACCAAGAAATCTATCCAGCCACAACTACTACTGCTGCTTTAAGCCACATTCCAGTCATTTACTCAACTCAACTAAACCAAACAGATTACGCAACACCGTCTCAACAAAAAAACCAACACAACACACATCTATTATCTCATTCTCATCAATAATATTTGTCAGAAGTACTTATATCATTATTGTTGCAACCACAAGTATTATCATTCTGATTACTCATTATTATTATTATTATTATTATAGCTATTGTACATTGTCATTTTAAGGCAAACCGATCCACTAGCTTACCCCACCATATTTAGAAAATCAAGAACATAGTCGTTAAAATTAGTAAAGCTTTTTTTCATCGAAAATAATAGTACTGATCAGTTGATTTACAAAACTAAAATTACAATACCAATAAGCAATTTATCTCAGAAAACAAAACTAAACAACTCTCAATCTCTCAGAAAACTTTTTGCTCACTATTAGTCAATTAAGAGGTTACTTCAAGTGATTGCTATGCTTATCTGTTTTTCATGTACACAATTAATAATAAGAAACAAGGAAATAGCAAAGTAGACCATATCAACTAACTAAGTAAAATAAACAGAAAAACAAACTCATTCTCGGAACATGTACAGTTAGTTAGCCAAACAATATCTGCCGATAGTTTTTATCCCAGTTTTGTTAATGTCACCATCATTTATTTCATTATTATGATTATTATTTCATTCACTATAAACAAAAATAGCGTCTTCGGTATCAATCACTTCATCTCTTTCACTCACTGACAAAATTAATTCAGTCATAAAACAAGGTGATAAAAGCATTCTCACAAAATATCATCATATTTGGCGTTCATCCGACAGTCTAAACATGAATTCGTTCATATTAAAGAAACAGTCAAAAATATGTAAACAAATGTAGAAAACTATGCAGTTAGTTTGTTTGTCTGTCAAATACAACCAATTATGTGTGAACTCACGTTATTTCTATATGTACATGTTTTATAGGTAATTAAGTAAGTAGTATGTTCATAGGTAGGTTAATAAAAAGCATCCAATTGCAAAAGTCATTTAACATGGATTTTACACATCATTGGGACGTCCTGTTTATCCTGGTTATAATGCATTCCGTTGAAATAACAAAACCTATCAGTCGGATAACCAAAGGTACCAGTGGACAAAATCGCTATACCAGTATAACATTCATTTACCAAACTGCTTCATTCCGAAAGTTATATTGTACCACACAATTGAAATGACCATAAGTTTTCTCTCATTGAAGTCAACAGTTAGTTAACCAGATTTCCATTTATTTATCACCTTCAAACAATAGCAATAACAAGTACTGTGTGCAAAATATTTCACCATTTCCAACAATTGTCACACTACCACACCTGCAAAACACAAACTATCTTCTGTCTTCACTACTCTTCTCTTACCGAAACAATAAAATTAGATCAGATCAGTCTTCATTTCTGATTATTACAATTACTATTATACCGTTATTATTGCGTTGACCAACAGTTGTCAAGGTGGAAAAAACGCTAGAATTTGCACAAAAACATGCGTCTTGCCAATAAAACAAACACTATAAACCAAACATAATAGAAGACTGTTCACGTTGAATAATAGAAACTTGAGTCACTCAATAGTTTCCGCAATCCGCTTACAGCTAATGGTGGTAAGTGCGATAGTAGAATTAACAGAAGTAGTAGCAGTAGATGACGACCACTCAACCTGCCCCATATTATCATCTATAGGTAAATAGCGAGTAACACAGATAGATAGAGGAAGAACAACAAGAAGAAAAAGAAGTAAAACACACAAAATTACCAACTAGTAAGCAAAGATAACAAACCACATTAAAACACCGCCATTACACATACCACTACCAGTCACAAATTCTCGAGGTCGATTAGTTTTACCCAACAGTCGCAAGGCGCGTTAGCAAGTCACAACATAATACATAGAGGTGCGTTCTTCCCCAGGATGCGATATCAAAACCGACCGGTGAAAACACCCACACACACGCAACCACCCCCATCTCCCACCCACTGCCAGCCAGCCAGACCAACACACAACCCCCGACGCTCCCACCCGCCCGCCTCCTTTAACCTTCACCGCCGAACACCACTACGTCGCAGACGTATCACCACAGTTCACGAATATCTCACCTCACTGCTCATTCCCAGCTTACTACACACCACCAATAACAATAACAACATCTCCAACTAACTGTACCGGCGACAAAACACAACATTACCACAAAAACACATCATCTTAAGTAACCCTATCACACCCACTTGCACATATCACAGTCATGGAAATATGTAGAGAACAGGACAGCACGTTGTCTGGATGACAGTCGCTTGCACCTCAACAACAACAACAACAACAACAACAACAACAACATTGCGTGTATGTTTAAGTAAATCAACACATAAATAAATGTAAAATATCCTCTCTTCAATAAGTCATCGTTTGCAGTTACTAATTACCAGCTATATGACTCAAACACAACCAGTCTTCAATTCATAGTATATGACATTATGATTGTTACCAATACCATTAGAGTTAACAGGCATAAAAACTAAGTCAATGATAAATCATAGAAACTATTCGACTACCTCTACCACTACCTACCAGCGCTAACTTATATATCATTAATTCTACCACTTTTATTCAATCACTACTAGCCAACCAGATACATTTACCATTAACTAGCATATGGATTACACAACGCTCCCACCCGCCCGCCTCCTTTAACCTTCACCGCCGAACACCACTACGTCGCAGACGTATCACCACAGTTCACGAATATCTCACCTCACTGCTCATTCCCAGCTTACTACACACCACCAATAACAATAACAACATCTCCAACTAACTGTACCGGCGACAAAACACAACATTACCACAAAAACACATCATCTTAAGTAACCCTATCACACCCACTTGCACATATCACAGTCATGGAAATATGTAGAGAACAGGACAGCACGTTGTCTGGATGACAGTCGCTTGCACCTCAACAACAACAACAACAACAACATTGCGTGTATGTTTAAGTAAATCAACACATAAATAAATGTAAAATATCCTCTCTTCAATAAGTCATCGTTTGCAGTTACTAATTACCAGCTATATGACTCAAACACAACCAGTCTTCAATTCATAGTATATGACATTATGATTGTTACCAATACCATTAGAGTTAACAGGCATAAAAACTAAGTCAATGATAAATCATAGAAACTATTCGACTACCTCTACCACTACCTACCAGCGCTAACTTATATATCATTAATTCTACCACTTTTATTCAATCACTACTAGCCAACCAGATACATTTACCATTAACTAGCATATGGATTACACAACTGTCATCAATTAACTTAGGCATAATAAGTTTATTAACAAGTCAAATCAAGTCACATTAACAAAACAAAACAGCAACACTTACAGAGTAAACGCTTTTCTCACTACATCTCCAGTAGTACTGATTAGTAATGCAATTATGTCACATATCCACACATATTATCTACATATTAATATATATTATACATACATATACATATATTTAATACAAACAAAAATGCACATTTCACTCACACCAAACCTACCTAGTCATGATGTACAGTTCATTTGATTTACCAAGAAATCTATCCAGCCACAACTACTACTGCTGCTTTAAGCCACATTCCAGTCATTTACTCAACTCAACTAAACCAAACAGATTACGCAACACCGTCTCAACAAAAAAACCAACACAACACACATCTATTATCTCATTCTCATCAATAATATTTGTCAGAAGTACTTATATCATTATTGTTGCAACCACAAGTATTATCATTCTGATTACTCATTATTATTATTATTATTATTATAGCTATTGTACATTGTCATTTTAAGGCAAACCGATCCACTAGCTTACCCCACCATATTTAGAAAATCAAGAACATAGTCGTTAAAATTAGTAAAGCTTTTTTTCATCGAAAATAATAGTACTGATCAGTTGATTTACAAAACTAAAATTACAATACCAATAAGCAATTTATCTCAGAAAACAAAACTAAACAACTCTCAATCTCTCAGAAAACTTTTTGCTCACTATTAGTCAATTAAGAGGTTACTTCAAGTGATTGCTATGCTTATCTGTTTTTCATGTACACAATTAATAATAAGAAACAAGGAAATAGCAAAGTAGACCATATCAACTAACTAAGTAAAATAAACAGAAAAACAAACTCATTCTCGGAACATGTACAGTTAGTTAGCCAAACAATATCTGCCGATAGTTTTTATCCCAGTTTTGTTAATGTCACCATCATTTATTTCATTATTATGATTATTATTTCATTCACTATAAACAAAAATAGCGTCTTCGGTATCAATCACTTCATCTCTTTCACTCACTGACAAAATTAATTCAGTCATAAAACAAGGTGATAAAAGCATTCTCACAAAATATCATCATATTTGGCGTTCATCCGACAGTCTAAACATGAATTCGTTCATATTAAAGAAACAGTCAAAAATATGTAAACAAATGTAGAAAACTATGCAGTTAGTTTGTTTGTCTGTCAAATACAACCAATTATGTGTGAACTCACGTTATTTCTATATGTACATGTTTTATAGGTAATTAAGTAAGTAGTATGTTCATAGGTAGGTTAATAAAAAGCATCCAATTGCAAAAGTCATTTAACATGGATTTTACACATCATTGGGACGTCCTGTTTATCCTGGTTATAATGCATTCCGTTGAAATAACAAAACCTATCAGTCGGATAACCAAAGGTACCAGTGGACAAAATCGCTATACCAGTATAACATTCATTTACCAAACTGCTTCATTCCGAAAGTTATATTGTACCACACAATTGAAATGACCATAAGTTTTCTCTCATTGAAGTCAACAGTTAGTTAACCAGATTTCCATTTATTTATCACCTTCAAACAATAGCAATAACAAGTACTGTGTGCAAAATATTTCACCATTTCCAACAATTGTCACACTACCACACCTGCAAAACACAAACTATCTTCTGTCTTCACTACTCTTCTCTTACCGAAACAATAAAATTAGATCAGATCAGTCTTCATTTCTGATTATTACAATTACTATTATACCGTTATTATTGCGTTGACCAACAGTTGTCAAGGTGGAAAAAACGCTAGAATTTGCACAAAAACATGCGTCTTGCCAATAAAACAAACACTATAAACCAAACATAATAGAAGACTGTTCACGTTGAATAATAGAAACTTGAGTCACTCAATAGTTTCCGCAATCCGCTTACAGCTAATGGTGGTAAGTGCGATAGTAGAATTAACAGAAGTAGTAGCAGTAGATGACGACCACTCAACCTGCCCCATATTATCATCTATAGGTAAATAGCGAGTAACACAGATAGAT
This sequence comes from Schistosoma spindalis, assembly GCA_946903255.1. Classification (NCBI taxonomy): domain Eukaryota; kingdom Metazoa; phylum Platyhelminthes; class Trematoda; order Strigeidida; family Schistosomatidae; genus Schistosoma; species Schistosoma spindalis. Next base: position 34,303,406 of record OX336420.1, on the reverse strand, counting down.
AGAGGAAGAACAACAAGAAGAAAAAGAAGTAAAACACACAAAATTACCAACTAGTAAGCAAAGATAACAAACCACATTAAAACACCGCCATTACACATACCACTACCAGTCACAAATTCTCGAGGTCGATTAGTTTTACCCAACAGTCGCAAGGCGCGTTAGCAAGTCACAACATAATACATAGAGGTGCGTTCTTCCCCAGGATGTGATATCAAAACCGACCGGTGAAAACACCCACACACACGCAACCACCCCCATCTCCCACCCACTGCCAGCCAGCCAGACCAACACACAACCCCCGACGCTCCCACCCGCCCGCCTCCTTTAACCTTCACCGCCGAACACCACTACGTCGCAGACGTATCACCACAGTTCACGAATATCTCACCTCACTGCTCATTCCCAGCTTACTACACACCACCAATAACAATAACAACATCTCCAACTAACTGTACCGGCGACAAAACACAACATTACCACAAAAACACATCATCTTAAGTAACCCTATCACACCCACTTGCACATATCACAGTCATGGAAATATGTAGAGAACAGGACAGCACGTTGTCTGGATGACAGTCGCTTGCACCTCAACAACAACAACAACAACAACATTGCGTGTATGTTTAAGTAAATCAACACATAAATAAATGTAAAATATCCTCTCTTCAATAAGTCATCGTTTGCAGTTACTAATTACCAGCTATATGACTCAAACACAACCAGTCTTCAATTCATAGTATATGACATTATGATTGTTACCAATACCATTAGAGTTAACAGGCATAAAAACTAAGTCAATGATAAATCATAGAAACTATTCGACTACCTCTACCACTACCTACCAGCGCTAACTTATATATCATTAATTCTACCACTTTTATTCAATCACTACTAGCCAACCAGATACATTTACCATTAACTAGCATATGGATTACACAACTGTCATCAATTAACTTAGGCATAATAAGTTTATTAACAAGTCAAATCAAGTCACATTAACAAAACAAAACAGCAACACTTACAGAGTAAACGCTTTTCTCACTACATCTCCAGTAGTACTGATTAGTAATGCAATTATGTCACATATCCACACATATTATCTACATATTAATATATATTATACATACATATACATATATTTAATACAAACAAAAATGCACATTTCACTCACACCAAACCTACCTAGTCATGATGTACAGTTCATTTGATTTACCAAGAAATCTATCCAGCCACAACTACTACTGCTGCTTTAAGCCACATTCCAGTCATTTACTCAACTCAACTAAACCAAACAGATTACGCAACACCGTCTCAACAAAAAAACCAACACAACACACATCTATTATCTCATTCTCATCAATAATATTTGTCAGAAGTACTTATATCATTATTGTTGCAACCACAAGTATTATCATTCTGATTACTCATTATTATTAATATATATGTCAGCACATATATCATCGTAAAATATGCTTATTTCAATTAGCTGTCTTTCACACTTACTTAATTATGTATCCCGTTCACGGTGTTGCAAAAGGTAAGTGATATTGAAATACTTCTTTATCTAATTAGGAGATAGTTGTGGTTTTCTAAATAGTATTAGGTATATATATAGTACTCACCTGGAAACGATAGTATTTCATTAACTAGTCGATAGGGTTCTTCCGTAAGATATGTTGCTTACGCCAAAACGGAAGTTGGACATTTCCGGAACTGCGTACTTACTAAAACAACTTTAACAAGCTGTATATTTAAACAAGCTATCCACTAAATTTCTAGTTATATCAGTCAACGGCTAAATGCTTTAAACTAATAATTTTCTTTATCTGCAACCTGAAATTGCGTTTTTTTGGCGCTGTTATGTATCTTCTACTCATACTATTCTGAAGCACTTTTCATTGCAGACACAAGTTGAGAAAATGGTTGCTGCTTTCTGGAGAGCAAAATGAGGCAAAAATTAAATGAATTTGATGGTAGAAAAGCCTGAAAACGACTGCGAAATCACTTTTCGTCATGATATAGCGGTAAATACTGGGTACATTCGTTTTAATGGACTCACCTAGCTGAAGTTGCTCGGTCATGCATCCGCACCAGATCACGAGTGGTAACGTCGTGCCTAACGTCTTGCGCAATAGCTAGCCAGGTTAGATCAGTCGATACTCGATATATTGATAGCCTATCAAAAATAACTTCGGACACCCTCGCTTCTGTCTTTTGGTTCACCTTGGAGGGTACGATTCATACTAGAATGTGTTACTGATTTAAGTGATGCGAAATTTACAATACCTGTGACATCTTCAATGGTGAGCTCAACGTGATCTATTACATCAAATTTCAAACTGTGTGTCTGTTCCTTTTTGAAGTTCCGTATATTATTGTTTTTTTTTTATTTTTAATGTGATATTTTTTCGTGTTTTCGGATATTTTATATATATAGTTTTTTATCACTCCTTCATTCTCATACTTGATATTTCATCATGTCGAAACAGACACCCATGGTGCTTTAGTTAAAGTCTATGTCCTCACCTTCGTTTCAACTAATGCCCTTCTGGCCAGACAACATCAATGCCGTGTTCTGTTATGCAGAGGCTGGCTTCTACGAGCACGGCGTGAACGACGCACGTGCACAATTACTCGCAGTAGTTAAGGCATTACTGCGCGAATCCTATAGGTACGTAACACTTAGTGTGTTTACTAGCGATGTTTCGGAACCTTACGAAACACTTAAACGATCTATCCTTTGACGCATAGATTTAATCGATCGACAAGGTTGGGCCAACTCTTTAATAATGTCGACCTGCAACACGGTTCTGCAACAAACATGTTGCTATGAATGAGAGGTGATTTGTCATACAACATTCGATGATGGCTTATTCAAAGAACTTTTCCTATCTAGACTTCTTCAACCGGTGCAAGCTGTACTGAAGTCTTTTCAAAACAATGCCGTAGACGAGCTGGATGCATCCGCCAACCGCATCCTAGAAACCACGAAATCAAATGACGAGGTTTTTTCAAAGAAAAGCCTCAAACTACGCAGAATGAGATTACAGAGTTATGTCATACACTTACACGTTACCGTAACGACCGTAAACGGTCACACACCCACGAAGAAGCACTTCACGTAGGCGATCTGTTTCTAGACCTCGAGAGACGGATAACCCCGACTGGTGCTGGTATCATAACCAGTATGGGAAGTCCTCCAGAAATTGCAGAAAACCCTGCAATTTTCCCAACTCAAAGTCGATCGGCACGAAAAACGATTCGGGAAACTTCCAAGCCGATATTAGTTAACGGCAGCCGTAGCCGGCAAACATAGCCGTCTGTTATGCGTCAGAGATGTGATAACGAAATTTCGCTACGCCTTCGATACTGGAGCAGAAGTTAGCGTTCTTTCATCAAATTCTAACGACCGACTTCACGAACCGGTTTTAAACCTACAGGCGGCAAACGGAAAGCTTATCGCCACATATATGGTAAAAGTTGCGTTTACCTTAACGTGAATTTACGCAAACCCATTGACCAGATCTTTGCTGTTGCAGATGTTTCTATGCCAATCATTCGTATAGACCTCCCACAACCCCACAATCCACTCATCGATACACGCGAGCGGAGGGTAGTAGACAGAAACACTAATTCATGTTCGCGTAACTTCTTTTTCGGTTTCAGATTATCACCTGACACAGTCAGACACACGATAAATCCATTCTATCAACAATTATTCCATAAGTGTTCTGGGATATACCAACCGCAACCGAAATTGTCGTATGTAACCAGCCATGTTACGCATCATACCAAGACTACAGGACCACCACCATTCTTGAAAGCGCATCGACTGGTTCCCGAAAAGGTGAAGTTGGCCAAAAGCTAATTGGACGACATGATAGAGTTAGGAATCATTCGACCGTCAAACAACCCATTGGCATCTACCTTAAACATGGTCTCTAAACGGGCAACAACGATTGGGGTCCAACTGGTGACTATGGGCGATTGAAAGCGAAAACCATCCCTGACCATTACTCGTTACTACACATTCACGACTTCACAGCTACATTGAAAGGTACAACTGTTTTTTCCAAAATCGACTTGGTTAAGGCATATAAGTGTTACGTCCTTGGTCTGTTTACCCTCTTTTGGTGCTGAGGATAACTTGTTTAATCTAGATTAAGACCTTGTCGTGGTAAGCTGACAGGCTTAACCTTGAGGCTAGTATGCGTGAGTTCGAAGTGGAGTTAAGAGAAGAAAATTATTCTATCACCGGATTGGCAGACAAGCACGCGAGTGAGAGAAGACAAGCCAACTGGAACAGTACTTGATCTATTCCCGATTTCCTGATTTTAGATTAGCGTAAAAAAATACATGAATAAATAGATTCACTAACCTGACCACAACGTACAATAATTAGGAAAATACAATCATGTCCAAAGCTGGGGATTAGCATAGAAAAATGGAGTTATTTCTATATGTACATGTTTTATAGGTAATTAAGTAAGTAGTATGTTCATAGGTAGGTTAATAAAAAGCATCCAATTGCAAAAGTCATTTAACATGGATTTTACACATCATTGGGACGTCCTGTTTATCCTGGTTATAATGCATTCCGTTGAAATAACAAAACCTATCAGTCGGATAACCAAAGGTACCAGTGGACAAAATCGCTATACCAGTATAACATTCATTTACCAAACTGCTTCATTCCGAAAGTTATATTGTACCACACAATTGAAATGACCATAAGTTTTCTCTCATTGAAGTCAACAGTTAGTTAACCAGATTTCCATTTATTTATCACCTTCAAACAATAGCAATAACAAGTACTGTGTGCAAAATATTTCACCATTTCCAACAATTGTCACACTACCACACCTGCAAAACACAAACTATCTTCTGTCTTCACTACTCTTCTCTTACCGAAACAATAAAATTAGATCAGATCAGTCTTCATTTCTGATTATTACAATTACTATTATACCGTTATTATTGCGTTGACCAACAGTTGTCAAGGTGGAAAAAACGCTAGAATTTGCACAAAAACATGCATCTTGCCAATAAAACAAACACTATAAACCAAACATAATAGAAGACTGTTCACGTTGAATAATAGAAACTTGAGTCACTCAATAGTTTCCGCAATCCGCTTACAGCTAATGGTGGTAAGTGCGATAGTAGAATTAACAGAAGTAGTAGCAGTAGATGACGACCACTCAACCTGCCCCATATTATCATCTATAGGTAAATAGCGAGTAACACAGATAGATAGAGGAAGAACAACAAGAAGAAAAAGAAGTAAAACACACAAAATTACCAACTAGTAAGCAAAGATAACAAACCACATTAAAACACCGCCATTACACATACCACTACCAGTCACAAATTCTCGAGGTCGATTAGTTTTACCCAACAGTCGCAAGGCGCGTTAGCAAGTCACAACATAATACATAGAGGTGCGTTCTTCCCCAGGATGCGATATCAAAACCGACCGGTGAAAACACCCACACACACGCAACCACCCCCATCTCCCACCCACTGCCAGCCAGCCAGACCAACACACAACCCCCGACGCTCCCACCCGCCCGCCTCCTTTAACCTTCACCGCCGAACACCACTACGTCGCAGACGTATCACCACAGTTCACGAATATCTCACCTCACTGCTCATTCCCAGCTTACTACACACCACCAATAACAATAACAACATCTCCAACTAACTGTACCGGCGACAAAACACAACATTACCACAAAAACACATCATCTTAAGTAACCCTATCACACCCACTTGCACATATCACAGTCATGGAAATATGTAGAGAACAGGACAGCACGTTGTCTGGATGACAGTCGCTTGCACCTCAACAACAACAACAACAACAACAACAACAACATTGCGTGTATGTTTAAGTAAATCAACACATAAATAAATGTAAAATATCCTCTCTTCAATAAGTCATCGTTTGCAGTTACTAATTACCAGCTATATGACTCAAACACAACCAGTCTTCAATTCATAGTATATGACATTATGATTGTTACCAATACCATTAGAGTTAACAGGCATAAAAACTAAGTCAATGATAAATCATAGAAACTATTCGACTACCTCTACCACTACCTACCAGCGCTAACTTATATATCATTAATTCTACCACTTTTATTCAATCACTACTAGCCAACCAGATACATTTACCATTAACTAGCATATGGATTACACAACTGTCATCAATTAACTTAGGCATAATAAGTTTATTAACAAGTCAAATCAAGTCACATTAACAAAACAAAACAGCAACACTTACAGAGTAAACGCTTTTCTCACTACATCTCCAGTAGTACTGATTAGTAATGCAATTATGTCACATATCCACACATATTATCTACATATTAATATATATTATACATACATATACATATATTTAATACAAACAAAAATGCACATTTCACTCACACCAAACCTACCTAGTCATGATGTACAGTTCATTTCATTTACCAAGAAATCTATCCAGCCACAACTACTACTGCTGCTTTAAGCCACATTCCAGTCATTTACTCAACTCAACTAAACCAAACAGATTACGCAACACCGTCTCAACAAAAAAACCAACACAACACACATCTATTATCTCATTCTCATCAATAATATTTGTCAGAAGTACTTATAACATTATTGTTGCAACCACAAGTATTATCATTCTGATTACTCATTATTATTATTATTATTATTATTATTATTATTATTATTATAGCTATTGTACATTGTCATTTTAAGGCAAACCGATCCACTAGCTTACCCCACCATATTTAGAAAATCAAGAACATAGTCGTTAAAATTAGTAAAGCTTTTTTTCATCGAAAATAATAGTACTGATCAGTTGATTTACAAAACTAAAATTACAATACCAATAAGCAATTTATCTCAGAAAACAAAACTAAACAACTCTCAATCTCTCAGAAAACTTTTTGCTCACTATTAGTCAATTAAGAGGTTACTTCAAGTGATTGCTATGCTTATCTGTTTTTCATGTACACAATTAATAATAAGAAACAAGGAAATAGCAAAGTAGACCATATCAACTAACTAAGTAAAATAAACAGAAAAACAAACTCATTCTCGGAACATGTACAGTTAGTTAGCCAAACAATATCTGCCGATAGTTTTTATCCCAGTTTTGTTAATGTCACCATCATTTATTTCATTATTATGATTATTATTTCATTCACTATAAACAAAAATAGCGTCTTCGGTATCAATCACTTCATCTCTTTCACTCACTGACAAAATTAATTCAGTCATAAAACAAGGTGATAAAAGCATTCTCACAAAATATCATCATATTTGGCGTTCATCCGACAGTCTAAACATGAATTCGTTCATATTAAAGAAACAGTCAAAAATATGTAAACAAATGTAGAAAACTATGCAGTTAGTTTGTTTGTCTGTCAAATACAACCAATTATGTGTGAACTCACGTTATTTCTATATGTACATGTTTTATAGGTAATTAAGTAAGTAGTATGTTCATAGGTAGGTTAATAAAAAGCATCCAATTGCAAAAGTCATTTAACATGGATTTTACACATCATTGGGACGTCCTGTTTATCCTGGTTATAATGCATTCCGTTGAAATAACAAAACCTATCAGTCGGATAACCAAAGGTACCAGTGGACAAAATCGCTATACCAGTATAACATTCATTTACCAAACTGCTTCATTCCGAAAGTTATATTGTACCACACAATTGAAATGACCATAAGTTTTCTCTCATTGAAGTCAACAGTTAGTTAACCAGATTTCCATTTATTTATCACCTTCAAACAATAGCAATAACAAGTACTGTGTGCAAAATATTTCACCATTTCCAACAATTGTCACACTACCACACCTGCAAAACACAAACTATCTTCTGTCTTCACTACTCTTCTCTTACCGAAACAATAAAATTAGATCAGATCAGTCTTCATTTCTGATTATTACAATTACTATTATACCGTTATTATTGCGTTGACCAACAGTTGTCAAGGTGGAAAAAACGCTAGAATTTGCACAAAAACATGCATCTTGCCAATAAAACAAACACTATAAACCAAACATAATAGAAGACTGTTCACGTTGAATAATAGAAACTTGAGTCACTCAATAGTTTCCGCAATCCGCTTACAGCTAATGGTGGTAAGTGCGATAGTAGAATTAACAGAAGTAGTAGCAGTAGATGACGACCACTCAACCTGCCCCATATTATCATCTATAGGTAAATAGCGAGTAACACAGATAGATAGAGGAAGAACAACAAGAAGAAAAAGAAGTAAAACACACAAAATTACCAACTAGTAAGCAAAGATAACAAACCACATTAAAACACCGCCATTACACATACCACTACCAGTCACAAATTCTCGAGGTCGATTAGTTTTACCCAACAGTCGCAAGGCGCGTTAGCAAGTCACAACATAATACATAGAGGTGCGTTCTTCCCCAGGATGCGATATCAAAACCGACCGGTGAAAACACCCACACACACGCAACCACCCCCATCTCCCACCCACTGCCAGCCAGCCAGACCAACACACAACCCCCGACGCTCCCACCCGCCCGCCTCCTTTAACCTTCACCGCCGAACACCACTACGTCGCAGACGTATCACCACAGTTCACGAATATCTCACCTCACTGCTCATTCCCAGCTTACTACACACCACCAATAACAATAACAACATCTCCAACTAACTGTACCGGCGACAAAACACAACATTACCACAAAAACACATCATCTTAAGTAACCCTATCACACCCACTTGCACATATCACAGTCATGGAAATATGTAGAGAACAGGACAGCACGTTGTCTGGATGACAGTCGCTTGCACCTCAACAACAACAACAACAACAACAACAACATTGCGTGTATGTTTAAGTAAATCAACACATAAATAAATGTAAAATATCCTCTCTTCAATAAGTCATCGTTTGCAGTTACTAATTACCAGCTATATGACTCAAACACAACCAGTCTTCAATTCATAGTATATGACATTATGATTGTTACCAATACCATTAGAGTTAACAGGCATAAAAACTAAGTCAATGATAAATCATAGAAACTATTCGACTACCTCTACCACTACCTACCAGCGCTAACTTATATATCATTAATTCTACCACTTTTATTCAATCACTACTAGCCAACCAGATACATTTACCATTAACTAGCATATGGATTACACAACTGTCATCAATTAACTTAGGCATAATAAGTTTATTAACAAGTCAAATCAAGTCACATTAACAAAACAAAACAGCAACACTTACAGAGTAAACGCTTTTCTCACTACATCTCCAGTAGTACTGATTAGTAATGCAATTATGTCACATATCCACACATATTATCTACATATTAATATATATTATACATACATATACATATATTTAATACAAACAAAAATGCACATTTCACTCACACCAAACCTACCTAGTCATGATGTACAGTTCATTTCATTTACCAAGAAATCTATCCAGCCACAACTACTACTGCTGCTTTAAGCCACATTCCAGTCATTTACTCAACTCAACTAAACCAAACAGATTACGCAACACCGTCTCAACAAAAAAACCAACACAACACACATCTATTATCTCATTCTCATCAATAATATTTGTCAGAAGTACTTATAACATTATTGTTGCAACCACAAGTATTATCATTCTGATTACTCATTATTATTATTATTATTATTATTATTATTATTATTATTATTATTATTATTATTATAGCTATTGTACACTGTCATTTTAAGGCAAACCGATCCACTAGCTTACCCCACCATATTTAGAAAATCAAGAACATAGTCGTTAAAATTAGTAAAGCTTTTTTTCATCGAAAATAATAGTACTGATCAGTTGATTTACAAAACTAAAATTACAATACCAATAAGCAATTTATCTCAGAAAACAAAACTAAACAACTCTCAATCTCTCAGAAAACTTTTTGCTCACTATTAGTCAATTAAGAGGTTACTTCAAGTGATTGCTATGCTTATCTGTTTTTCATGTACACAATTAATAATAAGAAACAAGGAAATAGCAAAGTAGACCATATCAACTAACTAAGTAAAATAAACAGAAAAACAAACTCATTCTCGGAACATGTACAGTTAGTTAGCCAAACAATATCTGCCGATAGTTTTTATCCCAGTTTTGTTAATGTCACCATCATTTATTTCATTATTATGATTATTATTTCATTCACTATAAACAAAAATAGCGTCTTCGGTATCAATCACTTCATCTCTTTCACTCACTGACAAAATTAATTCAGTCATAAAACAAGGTGATAAAAGCATTCTCACAAAATATCATCATATTTGGCGTTCATCCGACAGTCTAAACATGAATTCGTTCATATTAAAGAAACAGTCAAAAATATGTAAACAAATGTAGAAAACTATGCAGTTAGTTTGTTTGTCTGTCAAATACAACCAATTATGTGTGAACTCACGTTATTTCTATATGTACATGTTTTATAGGTAATTAAGTAAGTAGTATGTTCATAGGTAGGTTAATAAAAAGCATCCAATTGCAAAAGTCATTTAACATGGATTTTACACATCATTGGGACGTCCTGTTTATCCTGGTTATAATGCATTCCGTTGAAATAACAAAACCTATCAGTCGGATAACCAAAGGTACCAGTGGACAAAATCGCTATACCAGTATAACATTCATTTACCAAACTGCTTCATTCCGAAAGTTATATTGTACCACACAATTGAAATGACCATAAGTTTTCTCTCATTGAAGTCAACAGTTAGTTAACCAGATTTCCATTTATTTATCACCTTCAAACAATAGCAATAACAAGTACTGTGTGCAAAATATTTCACCATTTCCAACAATTGTCACACTACCACACCTGCAAAACACAAACTATCTTCTGTCTTCACTACTCTTCTCTTACCGAAACAATAAAATTAGATCAGATCAGTCTTCATTTCTGATTATTACAATTACTATTATACCGTTATTATTGCGTTGACCAACAGTTGTCAAGGTGGAAAAAACGCTAGAATTTGCACAAAAACATGCATCTTGCCAATAAAACAAACACTATAAACCAAACATAATAGAAGACTGTTCACGTTGAATAATAGAAACTTGAGTCACTCAATAGTTTCCGCAATCCGCTTACAGCTAATGGTGGTAAGTGCGATAGTAGAATTAACAGAAGTAGTAGCAGTAGATGACGACCACTCAACCTGCCCCATATTATCATCTATAGGTAAATAGCGAGTAACACAGATAGATAGAGGAAGAACAACAAGAAGAAAAAGAAGTAAAACACACAAAATTACCAACTAGTAAGCAAAGATAACAAACCACATTAAAACACCGCCATTACACATACCACTACCAGTCACAAATTCTCGAGGTCGATTAGTTTTACCCAACAGTCGCAAGGCGCGTTAGCAAGTCACAACATAATACATAGAGGTGCGTTCTTCCCCAGGATGCGATATCAAAACCGACCGGTGAAAACACCCACACACACGCAACCACCCCCATCTCCCACCCACTGCCAGCCAGCCAGACCAACACACAACCCCCGACGCTCCCACCCGCCCGCCTCCTTTAACCTTCACCGCCGAACACCACTACGTCGCAGACGTATCACCACAGTTCACGAATATCTCACCTCACTGCTCATTCCCAGCTTACTACACACCACCAATAACAATAACAACATCTCCAACTAACTGTACCGGCGACAAAACACAACATTACCACAAAAACACATCATCTTAAGTAACCCTATCACACCCACTTGCACATATCACAGTCATGGAAATATGTAGAGAACAGGACAGCACGTTGTCTGGATGACAGTCGCTTGCACCTCAACAACAACAACAACAACAACAACAACATTGCGTGTATGTTTAAGTAAATCAACACATAAATAAATGTAAAATATCCTCTCTTCAATAAGTCATCGTTTGCAGTTACTAATTACCAGCTATATGACTCAAACACAACCAGTCTTCAATTCATAGTATATGACATTATGATTGTTACCAATACCATTAGAGTTAACAGGCATAAAAACTAAGTCAATGATAAATCATAGAAACTATTCGACTACCTCTACCACTACCTACCAGCGCTAACTTATATATCATTAATTCTACCACTTTTATTCAATCACTACTAGCCAACCAGATACATTTACCATTAACTAGCATATGGATTACACAACTGTCATCAATTAACTTAGGCATAATAAGTTTATTAACAAGTCAAATCAAGTCACATTAACAAAACAAAACAGCAACACTTACAGAGTAAACGCTTTTCTCACTACATCTCCAGTAGTACTGATTAGTAATGCAATTATGTCACATATCCACACATATTATCTACATATTAATATATATTATACATACATATACATATATTTAATACAAACAAAAATGCACATTTCACTCACACCAAACCTACCTAGTCATGATGTACAGTTCATTTGATTTACCAAGAAATCTATCCAGCCACAACTACTACTGCTGCTTTAAGCCACATTCCAGTCATTTACTCAACTCAACTAAACCAAACAGATTACGCAACACCGTCTCAACAAAAAAACCAACACAACACACATCTATTATCTCATTCTCATCAATAATATTTGTCAGAAGTACTTATATCATTATTGTTGCAACCACAAGTATTATCATTCTGATTACTCATTATTATTATTATTATTATTATTATTATTATTATTATTATTATTATTATTATAGCTATTGTACACTGTCATTTTAAGGCAAACCGATCCACTAGCTTACCCCACCATATTTAGAAAATCAAGAACATAGTCGTTAAAATTAGTAAAGCTTTTTTTCATCGAAAATAATAGTACTGATCAGTTGATTTACAAAACTAAAATTACAATACCAATAAGCAATTTATCTCAGAAAACAAAACTAAACAACTCTCAATCTCTCAGAAAACTTTTTGCTCACTATTAGTCAATTAAGAGGTTACTTCAAGTGATTGCTATGCTTATCTGTTTTTCATGTACACAATTAATAATAAGAAACAAGGAAATAGCAAAGTAGACCATATCAACTAACTAAGTAAAATAAACAGAAAAACAAACTCATTCTCGGAACATGTACAGTTAGTTAGCCAAACAATATCTGCCGATAGTTTTTATCCCAGTTTTGTTAATGTCACCATCATTTATTTCATTATTATGATTATTATTTCATTCACTATAAACAAAAATAGCGTCTTCGGTATCAATCACTTCATCTCTTTCACTCACTGACAAAATTAATTCAGTCATAAAACAAGGTGATAAAAGCATTCTCACAAAATATCATCATATTTGGCGTTCATCCGACAGTCTAAACATGAATTCGTTCATATTAAAGAAACAGTCAAAAATATGTAAACAAATGTAGAAAACTATGCAGTTAGTTTGTTTGTCTGTCAAATACAACCAATTATGTGTGAACTCACGTTATTTCTATATGTACATGTTTTATAGGTAATTAAGTAAGTAGTATGTTCATAGGTAGGTTAATAAAAAGCATCCAATTGCAAAAGTCATTTAACATGGATTTTACACATCATTGGGACGTCCTGTTTATCCTGGTTATAATGCATTCCGTTGAAATAACAAAACCTATCAGTCGGATAACCAAAGGTACCAGTGGACAAAATCGCTATACCAGTATAACATTCATTTACCAAACTGCTTCATTCCGAAAGTTATATTGTACCACACAATTGAAATGACCATAAGTTTTCTCTCATTGAAGTCAACAGTTAGTTAACCAGATTTCCATTTATTTATCACCTTCAAACAATAGCAATAACAAGTACTGTGTGCAAAATATTTCACCATTTCCAACAATTGTCACACTACCACACCTGCAAAACACAAACTATCTTCTGTCTTCACTACTCTTCTCTTACCGAAACAATAAAATTAGATCAGATCAGTCTTCATTTCTGATTATTACAATTACTATTATACCGTTATTATTGCGTTGACCAACAGTTGTCAAGGTGGAAAAAACGCTAGAATTTGCACAAAAACATGCATCTTGCCAATAAAACAAACACTATAAACCAAACATAATAGAAGACTGTTCACGTTGAATAATAGAAACTTGAGTCACTCAATAGTTTCCGCAATCCGCTTACAGCTAATGGTGGTAAGTGCGATAGTAGAATTAACAGAAGTAGTAGCAGTAGATGACGACCACTCAACCTGCCCCATATTATCATCTATAGGTAAATAGCGAGTAACACAGATAGATAGAGGAAGAACAACAAGAAGAAAAAGAAGTAAAACACACAAAATTACCAACTAGTAAGCAAAGATAACAAACCACATTAAAACACCGCCATTACACATACCACTACCAGTCACAAATTCTCGAGGTCGATTAGTTTTACCCAACAGTCGCAAGGCGCGTTAGCAAGTCACAACATAATACATAGAGGTGCGTTCTTCCCCAGGATGCGATATCAAAACCGACCGGTGAAAACACCCACACACACGCAACCACCCCCATCTCCCACCCACTGCCAGCCAGCCAGACCAACACACAACCCCCGACGCTCCCACCCGCCCGCCTCCTTTAACCTTCACCGCCGAACACCACTACGTCGCAGACGTATCACCACAGTTCACGAATATCTCACCTCACTGCTCATTCCCAGCTTACTACACACCACCAATAACAATAACAACATCTCCAACTAACTGTACCGGCGACAAAACACAACATTACCACAAAAACACATCATCTTAAGTAACCCTATCACACCCACTTGCACATATCACAGTCATGGAAATATGTAGAGAACAGGACAGCACGTTGTCTGGATGACAGTCGCTTGCACCTCAACAACAACAACAACAACAACAACAACATTGCGTGTATGTTTAAGTAAATCAACACATAAATAAATGTAAAATATCCTCTCTTCAATAAGTCATCGTTTGCAGTTACTAATTACCAGCTATATGACTCAAACACAACCAGTCTTCAATTCATAGTATATGACATTATGATTGTTACCAATACCATTAGAGTTAACAGGCATAAAAACTAAGTCAATGATAAATCATAGAAACTATTCGACTACCTCTACCACTACCTACCAGCGCTAACTTATATATCATTAATTCTACCACTTTTATTCAATCACTACTAGCCAACCAGATACATTTACCATTAACTAGCATATGGATTACACAACTGTCATCAATTAACTTAGGCATAATAAGTTTATTAACAAGTCAAATCAAGTCACATTAACAAAACAAAACAGCAACACTTACAGAGTAAACGCTTTTCTCACTACATCTCCAGTAGTACTGATTAGTAATGCAATTATGTCACATATCCACACATATTATCTACATATTAATATATATTATACATACATATACATATATTTAATACAAACAAAAATGCACATTTCACTCACACCAAACCTACCTAGTCATGATGTACAGTTCATTTCATTTACCAAGAAATCTATCCAGCCACAACTACTACTGCTGCTTTAAGCCACATTCCAGTCATTTACTCAACTCAACTAAACCAAACAGATTACGCAACACCGTCTCAACAAAAAAACCAACACAACACACATCTATTATCTCATTCTCATCAATAATATTTGTCAGAAGTACTTATAACATTATTGTTGCAACCACAAGTATTATCATTCTGATTACTCATTATTATTATTATTATTATTATTATTATTATTATTATTATTATTATTATTATAGCTATTGTACATTGTCATTTTAAGGCAAACCGATCCACTAGCTTACCCCACCATATTTAGAAAATCAAGAACATAGTCGTTAAAATTAGTAAAGCTTTTTTTCATCGAAAATAATAGTACTGATCAGTTGATTTACAAAACTAAAATTACAATACCAATAAGCAATTTATCTCAGAAAACAAAACTAAACAACTCTCAATCTCTCAGAAAACTTTTTGCTCACTATTAGTCAATTAAGAGGTTACTTCAAGTGATTGCTATGCTTATCTGTTTTTCATGTACACAATTAATAATAAGAAACAAGGAAATAGCAAAGTAGACCATATCAACTAACTAAGTAAAATAAACAGAAAAACAAACTCATTCTCGGAACATGTACAGTTAGTTAGCCAAACAATATCTGCCGATAGTTTTTATCCCAGTTTTGTTAATGTCACCATCATTTATTTCATTATTATGATTATTATTTCATTCACTATAAACAAAAATAGCGTCTTCGGTATCAATCACTTCATCTCTTTCACTCACTGACAAAATTAATTCAGTCATAAAACAAGGTGATAAAAGCATTCTCACAAAATATCATCATATTTGGCGTTCATCCGACAGTCTAAACATGAATTCGTTCATATTAAAGAAACAGTCAAAAATATGTAAACAAATGTAGAAAACTATGCAGTTAGTTTGTTTGTCTGTCAAATACAACCAATTATGTGTGAACTCACGTTATTTCTATATGTACATGTTTTATAGGTAATTAAGTAAGTAGTATGTTCATAGGTAGGTTAATAAAAAGCATCCAATTGCAAAAGTCATTTAACATGGATTTTACACATCATTGGGACGTCCTGTTTATCCTGGTTATAATGCATTCCGTTGAAATAACAAAACCTATCAGTCGGATAACCAAAGGTACCAGTGGACAAAATCGCTATACCAGTATAACATTCATTTACCAAACTGCTTCATTCCGAAAGTTATATTGTACCACACAATTGAAATGACCATAAGTTTTCTCTCATTGAAGTCAACAGTTAGTTAACCAGATTTCCATTTATTTATCACCTTCAAACAATAGCAATAACAAGTACTGTGTGCAAAATATTTCACCATTTCCAACAATTGTCACACTACCACACCTGCAAAACACAAACTATCTTCTGTCTTCACTACTCTTCTCTTACCGAAACAATAAAATTAGATCAGATCAGTCTTCATTTCTGATTATTACAATTACTATTATACCGTTATTATTGCGTTGACCAACAGTTGTCAAGGTGGAAAAAACGCTAGAATTTGCACAAAAACATGCATCTTGCCAATAAAACAAACACTATAAACCAAACATAATAGAAGACTGTTCACGTTGAATAATAGAAACTTGAGTCACTCAATAGTTTCCGCAATCCGCTTACAGCTAATGGTGGTAAGTGCGATAGTAGAATTAACAGAAGTAGTAGCAGTAGATGACGACCACTCAACCTGCCCCATATTATCATCTATAGGTAAATAGCGAGTAACACAGATAGATAGAGGAAGAACAACAAGAAGAAAAAGAAGTAAAACACACAAAATTACCAACTAGTAAGCAAAGATAACAAACCACATTAAAACACCGCCATTACACATACCACTACCAGTCACAAATTCTCGAGGTCGATTAGTTTTACCCAACAGTCGCAAGGCGCGTTAGCAAGTCACAACATAATACATAGAGGTGCGTTCTTCCCCAGGATGCGATATCAAAACCGACCGGTGAAAACACCCACACACACGCAACCACCCCCATCTCCCACCCACTGCCAGCCAGCCAGACCAACACACAACCCCCGACGCTCCCACCCGCCCGCCTCCTTTAACCTTCACCGCCGAACACCACTACGTCGCAGACGTATCACCACAGTTCACGAATATCTCACCTCACTGCTCATTCCCAGCTTACTACACACCACCAATAACAATAACAACATCTCCAACTAACTGTACCGGCGACAAAACACAACATTACCACAAAAACACATCATCTTAAGTAACCCTATCACACCCACTTGCACATATCACAGTCATGGAAATATGTAGAGAACAGGACAGCACGTTGTCTGGATGACAGTCGCTTGCACCTCAACAACAACAACAACAACAACAACAACATTGCGTGTATGTTTAAGTAAATCAACACATAAATAAATGTAAAATATCCTCTCTTCAATAAGTCATCGTTTGCAGTTACTAATTACCAGCTATATGACTCAAACACAACCAGTCTTCAATTCATAGTATATGACATTATGATTGTTACCAATACCATTAGAGTTAACAGGCATAAAAACTAAGTCAATGATAAATCATAGAAACTATTCGACTACCTCTACCACTACCTACCAGCGCTAACTTATATATCATTAATTCTACCACTTTTATTCAATCACTACTAGCCAACCAGATACATTTACCATTAACTAGCATATGGATTACACAACTGTCATCAATTAACTTAGGCATAATAAGTTTATTAACAAGTCAAATCAAGTCACATTAACAAAACAAAACAGCAACACTTACAGAGTAAACGCTTTTCTCACTACATCTCCAGTAGTACTGATTAGTAATGCAATTATGTCACATATCCACACATATTATCTACATATTAATATATATTATACATACATATACATATATTTAATACAAACAAAAATGCACATTTCACTCACACCAAACCTACCTAGTCATGATGTACAGTTCATTTCATTTACCAAGAAATCTATCCAGCCACAACTACTACTGCTGCTTTAAGCCACATTCCAGTCATTTACTCAACTCAACTAAACCAAACAGATTACGCAACACCGTCTCAACAAAAAAACCAACACAACACACATCTATTATCTCATTCTCATCAATAATATTTGTCAGAAGTACTTATAACATTATTGTTGCAACCACAAGTATTATCATTCTGATTACTCATTATTATTATTATTATTATTATTATTAAGCTATTGTACATTGTCATTTTAAGGCAAACCGATCCACTAGCTTACCCCACCATATTTAGAAAATCAAGAACATAGTCGTTAAAATTAGTAAAGCTTTTTTTCATCGAAAATAATAGTACTGATCAGTTGATTTACAAAACTAAAATTACAATACCAATAAGCAATTTATCTCAGAAAACAAAACTAAACAACTCTCAATCTCTCAGAAAACTTTTTGCTCACTATTAGTCAATTAAGAGGTTACTTCAAGTGATTGCTATGCTTATCTGTTTTTCATGTACACAATTAATAATAAGAAACAAGGAAATAGCAAAGTAGACCATATCAACTAACTAAGTAAAATAAACAGAAAAACAAACTCATTCTCGGAACATGTACAGTTAGTTAGCCAAACAATATCTGCCGATAGTTTTTATCCCAGTTTTGTTAATGTCACCATCATTTATTTCATTATTATGATTATTATTTCATTCACTATAAACAAAAATAGCGTCTTCGGTATCAATCACTTCATCTCTTTCACTCACTGACAAAATTAATTCAGTCATAAAACAAGGTGATAAAAGCATTCTCACAAAATATCATCATATTTGGCGTTCATCCGACAGTCTAAACATGAATTCGTTCATATTAAAGAAACAGTCAAAAATATGTAAACAAATGTAGAAAACTATGCAGTTAGTTTGTTTGTCTGTCAAATACAACCAATTATGTGTGAACTCACGTTATTTCTATATGTACATGTTTTATAGGTAATTAAGTAAGTAGTATGTTCATAGGTAGGTTAATAAAAAGCATCCAATTGCAAAAGTCATTTAACATGGATTTTACACATCATTGGGACGTCCTGTTTATCCTGGTTATAATGCATTCCGTTGAAATAACAAAACCTATCAGTCGGATAACCAAAGGTACCAGTGGACAAAATCGCTATACCAGTATAACATTCATTTACCAAACTGCTTCATTCCGAAAGTTATATTGTACCACACAATTGAAATGACCATAAGTTTTCTCTCATTGAAGTCAACAGTTAGTTAACCAGATTTCCATTTATTTATCACCTTCAAACAATAGCAATAACAAGTACTGTGTGCAAAATATTTCACCATTTCCAACAATTGTCACACTACCACACCTGCAAAACACAAACTATCTTCTGTCTTCACTACTCTTCTCTTACCGAAACAATAAAATTAGATCAGATCAGTCTTCATTTCTGATTATTACAATTACTATTATACCGTTATTATTGCGTTGACCAACAGTTGTCAAGGTGGAAAAAACGCTAGAATTTGCACAAAAACATGCGTCTTGCCAATAAAACAAACACTATAAACCAAACATAATAGAAGACTGTTCACGTTGAATAATAGAAACTTGAGTCACTCAATAGTTTCCGCAATCCGCTTACAGCTAATGGTGGTAAGTGCGATAGTAGAATTAACAGAAGTAGTAGCAGTAGATGACGACCACTCAACCTGCCCCATATTATCATCTATAGGTAAATAGCGAGTAACACAGATAGATAGAGGAAGAACAACAAGAAGAAAAAGAAGTAAAACACACAAAATTACCAACTAGTAAGCAAAGATAACAAACCACATTAAAACACCGCCATTACACATACCACTACCAGTCACAAATTCTCGAGGTCGATTAGTTTTACCCAACAGTCGCAAGGCGCGTTAGCAAGTCACAACATAATACATAGAGGTGCGTTCTTCCCCAGGATGCGATATCAAAACCGACCGGTGAAAACACCCACACACACGCAACCACCCCCATCTCCCACCCACTGCCAGCCAGCCAGACCAACACACAACCCCCGACGCTCCCACCCGCCCGCCTCCTTTAACCTTCACCGCCGAACACCACTACGTCGCAGACGTATCACCACAGTTCACGAATATCTCACCTCACTGCTCATTCCCAGCTTACTACACACCACCAATAACAATAACAACATCTCCAACTAACTGTACCGGCGACAAAACACAACATTACCACAAAAACACATCATCTTAAGTAACCCTATCACACCCACTTGCACATATCACAGTCATGGAAATATGTAGAGAACAGGACAGCACGTTGTCTGGATGACAGTCGCTTGCACCTCAACAACAACAACAACAACAACATTGCGTGTATGTTTAAGTAAATCAACACATAAATAAATGTAAAATATCCTCTCTTCAATAAGTCATCGTTTGCAGTTACTAATTACCAGCTATATGACTCAAACACAACCAGTCTTCAATTCATAGTATATGACATTATGATTGTTACCAATACCATTAGAGTTAACAGGCATAAAAACTAAGTCAATGATAAATCATAGAAACTATTCGACTACCTCTACCACTACCTACCAGCGCTAACTTATATATCATTAATTCTACCACTTTTATTCAATCACTACTAGCCAACCAGATACATTTACCATTAACTAGCATATGGATTACACAACTGTCATCAATTAACTTAGGCATAATAAGTTTATTAACAAGTCAAATCAAGTCACATTAACAAAACAAAACAGCAACACTTACAGAGTAAACGCTTTTCTCACTACATCTCCAGTAGTACTGATTAGTAATGCAATTATGTCACATATCCACACATATTATCTACATATTAATATATATTATACATACATATACATATATTTAATACAAACAAAAATGCACATTTCACTCACACCAAACCTACCTAGTCATGATGTACAGTTCATTTCATTTACCAAGAAATCTATCCAGCCACAACTACTACTGCTGCTTTAAGCCACATTCCAGTCATTTACTCAACTCAACTAAACCAAACAGATTACGCAACACCGTCTCAACAAAAAAACCAACACAACACACATCTATTATCTCATTCTCATCAATAATATTTGTCAGAAGTACTTATATCATTATTGTTGCGACCACAAGTATTATCATTCTGATTACTCATTATTATTAATATGTATGTCAGCACATATATCATCGTAAAATATGCTTATTTCAATTAGCTGTCTTTCACACTTACTTAATTATGTATCCCGTTCACGGTGTTGCAAAAGGTAAGTGATATTGAAATACTTCTTTATCTAATTAGGAGATAGTTGTGGTTTTCTAAATAGTATTAGGTATATATATAGTACTCACCTGGAAACGATAGTATTTCATTAACTAGTCGATAGGGTTCTTCCGTAAGATATGTTGCTTACGCCAAAACGGAAGTTGGACATTTCCGGAACTGCGTACTTACTAAAACAACTTTAACAAGCTGTATATTTAAACAAGCTATCCACTAAATTTCTAGTTATATCAGTCAACGGCTAAATGCTTTAAACTAATAATTTTCTTTATCTGCAACCTGAAATTGCGTTTTTTTGGCGCTGTTATGTATCTTCTACTCATACTATTCTGAAGCACTTTTCATTGCAGACACAAGTTGAGAAAATGGTTGCTGCTTTCTGGAGAGCAAAATGAGGCAAAAATTAAATGAATTTGATGGTAGAAAGCCTGAAAACGACTGCGAAATCACTTTTCGTCATGATATAGCGGTAAATACTGGGTACATTCGTTTTAATGGACTCACCTAGCTGAAGTTGCTCGGTCATGCATCCGCACCAGATCACGAGTGGTAACGTCGTGCCTAACGTCTTGCGCAATAGCTAGCCAGGTTAGATCAGTCGATACTCGATATATTGATAGCCTATCAAAAATAACTTCGGACACCCTCGCTTCTGTCTTTTGGTTCACCTTGGAGGGTACGATTCATACTAGAATGTGTTACTGATTTAAGTGATGCGAAATTTACAATACCTGTGACATCTTCAATGGTGAGCTCAACGTGATCTATTACATCAAATTTCAAACTGTGTGTCTGTTCCTTTTTGAAGTTCCGTATATTATTGTTTTTTTTTTATTTTTAATGTGATATTTTTTCGTGTTTTCGGATATTTTATATATATAGTTTTTTATCACTCCTTCATTCTCATACTTGATATTTCATCATGTCGAAACAGACACCCATGGTGCTTTAGTTAAAGTCTATGTCCTCACCTTCGTTTCAACTAATGCCCTTCTGGCCAGACAACATCAATGCCGTGTTCTGTTATGCAGAGGCTGGCTTCTACGAGCACGGCGTGAACGACGCACGTGCACAATTACTCGCAGTAGTTAAGGCATTACTGCGCGAATCCTATAGGTACGTAACACTTAGTGTGTTTACTAGCGATGTTTCGGAACCTTACGAAACACTTAAACGATCTATCCTTTGACGCATAGATTTAATCGATCGACAAGGTTGGGCCAACTCTTTAATAATGTCGACCTGCAACACGGTTCTGCAACAAACATGTTGCTATGAATGAGAGGTGATTTGTCATACAACATTCGATGATGGCTTATTCAAAGAACTTTTCCTATCTAGACTTCTTCAACCGGTGCAAGCTGTACTGAAGTCTTTTCAAAACAATGCCGTAGACGAGCTGGATGCATCCGCCAACCGCATCCTAGAAACCACGAAATCAAATGACGAGGTTTTTTCAAAGAAAAGCCTCAAACTACGCAGAATGAGATTACAGAGTTATGTCATACACTTACACGTTACCGTAACGACCGTAAACGGTCACACACCCACGAAGAAGCACTTCACGTAGGCGATCTGTTTCTAGACCTCGAGAGACGGATAACCCCGACTGGTGCTGGTATCATAACCAGTATGGGAAGTCCTCCAGAAATTGCAGAAAACCCTGCAATTTTCCCAACTCAAAGTCGATCGGCACGAAAAACGATTCGGGAAACTTCCAAGCCGATATTAGTTAACGGCAGCCGTAGCCGGCAAACATAGCCGTCTGTTATGCGTCAGAGATGTGATAACGAAATTTCGCTACGCCTTCGATACTGGAGCAGAAGTTAGCGTTCTTTCATCAAATTCTAACGACCGACTTCACGAACCGGTTTTAAACCTACAGGCGGCAAACGGAAAGCTTATCGCCACATATATGGTAAAAGTTGCGTTTACCTTAACGTGAATTTACGCAAACCCATTGACCAGATCTTTGCTGTTGCAGATGTTTCTATGCCAATCATTCGTATAGACCTCCCACAACCCCACAATCCACTCATCGATACACGCGAGCGGAGGGTAGTAGACAGAAACACTAATTCATGTTCGCGTAACTTCTTTTTTCGGTTTCAGATTATCACCTGACACAGTCAGACACACGATAAATCCATTCTATCAACAATTATTCCATAAGTGTTCTGGGATATACCAACCGCAACCGAAATTGTCGTATGTAACCAGCCATGTTACGCATCATACCAAGACTACAGGACCACCACCATTCTTGAAAGCGCATCGACTGGTTCCCGAAAAGGTGAAGTTGGCCAAAAGCTAATTGGACGACATGATAGAGTTAGGAATCATTCGACCGTCAAACAACCCATTGGCATCTACCTTAAACATGGTCTCTAAACGGGCAACAACGATTGGGGTCCAACTGGTGACTATGGGCGATTGAAAGCGAAAACCATCCCTGACCATTACTCGTTACTACACATTCACGACTTCACAGCTACATTGAAAGGTACAACTGTTTTTTCCAAAATCGACTTGGTTAAGGCATATAAGTGTTACGTCCTTGGTCTGTTTACCCTCTTTTGGTGCTGAGGATAACTTGTTTAATCTAGATTAAGACCTTGTCGTGGTAAGCTGACAGGCTTAACCTTGAGGCTAGTATGCGTGAGTTCGAAGTGGAGTTAAGAGAAGAAAATTATTCTATCACCGGATTGGCAGACAAGCACGCGAGTGAGAGAAGACAAGCCAACTGGAACAGTACTTGATCTATTCCCGATTTCCTGATTTTAGATTAGCGTAAAAAAATACATGAATAAATAGATTCACTAACCTGACCACAACGTACAATAATTAGGAAAATACAATCATGTCCAAAGCTGGGGATTAGCGTAGAAAAATGGAGTACGAAATAACACGTTTAAATTACAATAACTTTGGAAAAAAGGGGCTATGGAAGTGAACCATACATCAGACGAAAGCTTATGTTCTGTAAAATAGACAAGAGACGAAAATAAATGTTAATGTTTTACAAGCTTTGATTTAATTGAAATAACGTCCCGAAAAATAGCTGCCGTAGTTTATCAAAGCTTCTTGTTTCTCTGTTCATATCATCTTCCCTCCTGACAAAATAATAAGTGATAACTGCCATTCAACTGAATGCACAAATAAGCGAAACCGGATTGCTTTGTGGTCCTTGTAAAGCGTGACCAATCTGGCTAACTGAAACAAATAAAAAAAGAAGAAATGGTTAGTCACTAGTTACAAGTTATACTTAAGATATCGTCCTTGATATCTCCCCTCAGAAACATATGCTCTTCTCTTTGTGTCCACCTGCGACATATCTCGTCTTCTGCATTTTCGTAATGGTCTCCTAATAGAATTTCGTTCAGAGTGCACAGTCTTCTGAGTAGCTGAACTTCCCATATCGAAACTGTATAAGAGGAATTTCCAGCATTTTCCAGTATAGGGTTAGCGTAGTAGACGCATCCGACCCAGCAATCGGAGGATTCTTAGAAGAATGGGTTTGTAGAATTGCAGTCTACTATGATATTAGCGCTGCTCTAATAATAGACCTAATCCTAAGATTGTAGATTTGTTATGATGTAACTGCCTAATCTATAAGATCTTACGTGGAAATCACATCATCATCTACACCAACTCACTGCGTCGTAACAATTACCAATACATGAACAATCTTAGACTAGAGATGGAACAATATATTTAATATGAATAAAAGACATAACGTAACATTTAGCAGGGACCACGCCTGCATGGCCGAGCCATGCCATACGACCAACTCCGATTAAATCAATTCCTTATTCCCGCCTTCTCCATTGTTGGGTATTTCCCAGCGTTAAATGTTGAATGTCTATTTTCCATTTTGTCTCGTGTTATGGCTCAATGCCACTACACTACTCTCCCATCAGAATCAACGTGACGTCGGATCGATACCAATTTGAGAGGAATTGTAGCGCGCCGGAGGTTACCAAGACTAATAAGAACCCTCCGGGTGTTGATAAACTGAAAGATAAATCAAAAAGAAGGCAGCAGCATCTGGTCGGGAAATGCATGTAATAAATTTAACATATCTGATTGCATGTTTAACACGATTAAAATAAAAATTTAGGTAAATATTATTTGAGCTAAACAAAGTGGGATTATATTAATAATAAAATGACTCCGTGTCGTGATATTTTAATGAGTCGTCGTAATAATAATGTAGGGCCAGTGAAATTCCACTGAGCTCTAGCCATTGAATATCGAACAAAATCATCAATCCTCGTCAATGTCAAGGACAACCAACGCGCATCAGTTAATCGTACGCCATGGACTGGCCCATGCGGCACTGGTCTTACCTTCGCTTGTACCTACTTTAACTAATATATTTCTGTAATAGCGTCCTCTTTGTTGTACGGTCTTCAAAGCTTCTATAGTACCTTGATACGTCAATGGGGTAATCTATGTAAGATGCAGACCGCGAAGTGTGACTTCGACGTTAGCTAGTTTGTCATACCACTCACGTCTAACTCGAGTAAGCTTCCAATAATTTCGACGTAGATCATCCACGCTGGTGATCTACAATAATAATCATAACAAAACGAAAAATGCGTGTTAATAGCCGTTGGTAAATAACTTAACTTATAGGTAGTAATATTTTGTGTTTATAAATATTAAAAGCAATCCAAATTGTAAAAATCTAATATTGGTATTAGTTTTGGTTTAAATTATGAAATTAAATAACGTGAAAAGTAATAATTATGTGAATTTTGGACAAATAGATAAGAGCGATTCTTTAAACATGAGTGTATCCGTTAGAGATATGCTCTAGACTCAATGTTCTGATTTGCCATAGACTATTTATTTATATTCATACCTATCGGCTGATGGCACATACAGGTTAGTTGCAAGTGCCAATTTAGTAAAAGACGGAATGCTATTTCATTGAGACATAGTGAGTATAAGTTATTGAAATCAGTTAGGCCTATGTGCCACATTTTTAGGTGATGTGGTGCTGCAAGATGTATGCGTTTAAATAAGTTTTTACAAGATGATTAACAGTGAGTGATGCTCGTGGGATTCCCAGGAAGAACATAAGTTCTTACCAAGGGGAGTACATTCCCAACTGTTACGGGAAAACTTAAGACATTTGGCTGATTAAAACCTTTATATTAAATATCATTAATTTCACTGGTTTTTGGATGTATTTGTTTTACTTAACTTCTGAACTTGTTTGTTTATATCATTATTACGGACATTTTGGCTTCTGTTTGTCTTTGGCTTGGTAATTGGAAGTTTTTTGCTCCGAGAACCTATAAACTTGAAGAACGACACTTGGTCGACTATTTGTGAATTGCGAATAAACTTGGTACCTAATTTGGTTTTTGGTTCTGTTGTTAATTTGGGTTCGTAAATTACAAATAGATCGACATACCGTACTTCAATAACGGGAAGAAGCAAAAACTTGGACGTAACATTAAAGTTCTCCAATTAAGGTTCTGTTGTAATACATTGGATTCGTCTGGACATTTTGGGTCCAATTTCTGGTCATATTGGTGGAATTCGCTTGGATTAATTCATATTTGTTTTGGTAACAGATTCTTTCGAACAAAGGCATACGATGGAAACGAGAAGCAAAAACCGAAGGAAAATGACGAAATGAATGGTAAAATTTCTAAAGCTGTCTGTGGTATGTCTGAATTTAATGATGATAAACGTGATTATATTAGTGTTAATAGTATGTCCTCAGCTCAGTTTAGTACTTCTAGATTGAGGTTAGATAAGGCATTACTAAAGAAGAAAATTTTGGAAAAGAGACTTGAGTTAGAAAGGCAGCTTAAGATGTTAGAGCTTCAAGAGGAGGTTGATATGGCCGAATTGGAATGTAAGGTCATAGAAAACGATAACAGACTGCCAGTAGACAGGTCTGAGATAAATGCTAAGGTGGAAAGGTACTTGTACTGTGACACTGCGTGTTATAAGCATTCCGGGGAGGTATTTAACAACTCAAAATGCGATTGGATTGATGAATTAAAGGATACGTTACGTACTACGGTTAATAGTACGGTCTTGCCTAAGACTGATATGATGTTTTTTGATGGACAACCGAGCCAGTACCACCGATTTATTAGTCAGTTTACAAGCATTATTGAGAGTAAACTGTCTGACAAGTGCCAGTTGTTGTCATATTTGTCATACTATTGTAAAAGAAAGGCCAGAACGGCTATTGAAGCTTGTATTTCTTTGCCCAGTCATTTGGATTACGATAGAGCTAAACAAATTTTATATGATCCATTTGGTAATAATAATAAATTTTAGTTCTATTTTAGACTTAAGTCTGAAATAGGAATAATATGGAGTGGTAAGTGTCCGTCGGAAATTTCTTTATTTTTCAGGTAAAATTTACCCGATATACAAGATGGGATGGTGGTCTCAGTATAATACACCCTACAGATGAACAAGTCGAAGAATTTCAAGACCACGTAAAAAAGTTAGCACTTTCAAATATACTGTAGCCAAATAGCCTATGTAACGACACTTAGACTTCCAGGAGAATTCCTTCATCTATTTCAATGAATATGAATCTAACCTCTTACACGAACAGGCTTACAAACGCAATGAGTTCAGTTAACCCTGTTATCACTAGATCGCAGCCAACTGATGTTTTCGTTCAACTTGACTTACGATATAGTACACACGTCTTCATTCGTCGAGACTCACATCGATGAGCCTTTGAACCAGCACATAAAGGACCCTTCAAAGTTCTTCAGCGCAAACCCAAGTACTATATAGCCAACAAGAACGGAACCAACGATAGCATCAGCATCGATCGCCTCAAAGCAGCGTATTTAGAAGGAAATCCTATCCACGTCGATTTTCCTTCGACACAATCTAACGACACGGTTTTTACACTTACAATACCTCACTCGACAACCAATACGCACGATGATACTTCGGTAGTATCAGAAAATAAACTTAAAACAACGCGTTGTGGAAAAAAAGTAAGATTTCCAAAACATTTGAACGATTATTGAACGTAAGATACTAGTTGACATTTTATATCATGTCGATTTTCCTTTGCATTCTATATGATTTTTAAAAACCAATTTTAATATGCTTATATGTTTTTAACTTTATTTCGAAAAAAATAAAAAAATATTTTGTAAAATTCTTCTTTTTACGCTATTACTTGTGAATGACCGAAAATTTCATTGTACCTTTTTATTACTATGTGTTACTGGTCAAAGCGTTGTCAAATTCCATACACCTGTGACATCTTCAATGGTTTGTCATCATATTACGTTTGGTAGTTCTAAAAGCCGGTAAATTGATATTTCTGTTTACCAGCCTATGTTTACATGTATCGAGGAGTAGATTATGGTATTGTAACAGGTTTTGGAGCGTCTGAGGTCATAATAAATGTTGAGAAAACAATGGGAGTACTGTAGAAACCTGCGTTTTCGTTTAGGGTTAACTGAAGCTCTTCCTTGTTGTAAACGGGGGTTACAGTTATTCTTAGTGTCCAGATAACAGATGAAGCCAATTTGGCTATGGCGTTACATTGAAATGAGACGAAAATCGCTTGCATCTGTTTGGAGAGCCTAGATAATGTTTGTTTGCAAAGGCTGTCGTCAAATTTTCATCGACCAGTTACCTTTCACACAAGCAGCAACGTTTCCATTGTCGAGCTGTGCTAAAACTCGGTACTGTGAAGCAGATGACGTTACATTTGTCGATGGGTTGAATCTATACATTTAAGGATGCCCCTTTTCAAATTGTCGTAATGTTCAGATGCATCAAAACATAAAGATATTTGGTGTAACGTTTTGGTCTATGTGGCACGGTTATGGCTTCACCGCTGCGACGACGTGGTCTGTCACTCTATGCTCATGGAAGTTAGCATTTGCATAGCAGAGCCTGGATTCGATATTGCTAGGCCAGAATAGAATGAATCGCAAGGTGGCGGTGTACTTGTCCTAATCCCTGGAAGTTCGTGTGTGTCACGACGCTTGAAAAATAAAATGTGAGAAAAACGCCTGAGAATAGAGAATTAATGTCGACAGGTGTAAAAAGTATACAAGTTATGTTACAACTCACAGTTTGTAGTCGAAAAGATCACGTCAAGCTCACCATTGGGGGTGCCATGGATGTTCAGAGCTTGACGGCACTTTCATCCGCAAAATCTTCGTTATCGAAGATCCCAAATCCAGTCACATATACAAATGGAATTGACTATACTGGTGAGCGAAACCAACCATTGTATGGGCCTGATAACCTGAAACCGTGAAAGTGTACCAAAATGTCAAGAGAGTACTAGTGCATATGAATGCAAGAGGTAATGAGAAACTAGTACCAACGTTGTTAGCCTCTGTCGAAGCTGAACCACCAAAGTGATAGTAACAAAATCTATAATTACAGTGCTAAGCG
Source organism: Schistosoma spindalis (assembly GCA_946903255.1). Classification (NCBI taxonomy): domain Eukaryota; kingdom Metazoa; phylum Platyhelminthes; class Trematoda; order Strigeidida; family Schistosomatidae; genus Schistosoma; species Schistosoma spindalis. The sequence goes on along the minus strand of OX336420.1, from coordinate 34,273,104 downwards.
TAATAAAATGACACGACTTTAACTGAAGTTATTGAAGTTGAAGTCGAACAAAGGTTCCATTGACATTAAAGAGAAGGCAAATGCAGTGCGGCATGCAGTGCGATGAGTGCAAAGGATGGTACCATGACGTTTGCACAAATTTAACGCCTGCAGCTTCCAAACGGTTCAGTAGGAATGGTTGCGTATAGCTCTGTCAACAGTGCTGTTCGGATGCTAAAAGCTTGCTAACCGAGGCCATCTCATTGGTTAGTGCTGCTAAAAAATGTTTTGGCAAGAGTGGTCGCGACACATCAAAAAGTACTCGCTCCGTCGACACGCAAATTGGCGTGAGACAAACTAAAGTGAGTTCGAAAACAGATGACTCGCACCGACCAAAGAAGGGAGAACAGTCCCCAAAGAGTTCTGTCCGCACAAAAAGCTCAAGGAAAAAAGTTTATTCTGTCCCACGTCTTCAAAATGGTATCCAGAAAGAAACACATAGAATCCGCAACCACAAGGCTAGATCAGTTTCTAAAGGGACACCAAACCTGACCTCCCAAGTCATCGAAAACCCTCCGGAATCCCACAGCATGTTTGACGCGACTGTGGTTGCTTCTTCAAGCAACGTTGACGAATGGGTACAGGTTGTAAGGAATAGACAGAAAAACGATATAAAAGGGAACCCTGCCCCCACAAAAGTAGTCGAAAAATCGAGGGCTGATCACAGTAACAGATCAGTCATTTTTCATAGGATCATGGAGAGCGAAAGCACCGAACCCAAAACTCGTTTTGAGCATGACATTGTCCTGATAAAACAGCTACTTAATCAACTCATGCCTCAAAATATCTCCGGAGTCACCTTGCTAAAGTTGTATAGACTAGGTAGTTTAGCGAACTTGAAGCCCAATCAATCTAGACTGCTTAAAGTAGTATTCAAATCTTCGAATGAAAGCGACTTAATTTTACAGAGTGGACATAAATTAAAGGGTTTGGGAGTTTTTATCTGAAAGGACTTGCCTTTGGCAGACCATGTAAAAAGACGGGAAGCCGAAAAAGAACTACAGATTAGGTTAGACACTGGCGAAAAGGACCTGAAAATTGTAAATTTTCGGGTTGTCAGGCTTCGTCAAAGAATGATGCCGAAGCCACTCTGGGTGAAGCACGAAGCCACTTAAATAGGCTACGGATCTGTTAAACTAATGCCCGAAGCAATCGGAACTAGGTGAACAGATTGACTCTACAGAGCCAGACATAGTCGCAGTCACAGAAACCTGGCTGACACAGTCTATAGATAGTATTGAACTCGATTTTGAGGGTTTTACTTTAGTAAGGACCGACAGAATACATAAGCGTAAAGGAGAGAGAGTAGCTCTATTCATTAGGAATGCTATCCCGTCTGTCATTATTGACAGTGAATCCCATGAAAGTGGGACGTGTGAACTGGCTAGTTGCCACTTGACATTCAAGAGGCAAGAGCTGCTGATTGGTTTGGTCTATCGCAGTCCAAGCTGTGAGGTAAATGATGTCCTGCTAAACTGGCTCAAAAATTGGTCACGAAGTGGTCGATGTCTAATCCTAGGGGACTTTAATTCACCTATGGTAGACTGGGGAAATCTGAGAACTGAATCGTCAGATAATTCCTTCGAGCAGGAACTAGTTGATGCGGTTATAACATGTGCCCTAGTGCAACACGTGAAAGAAGCGACTAGGTACGACCCGGACGCTGAATCATCCTTACTAGATCTTATATTAACTCACCATGAGGATGACGTTGCGAACCTCCTTTACATTCCACCCCTAGGTAAAAGTGATCATGCAGTTTTAACTTTTGACTTCCATATAACTGTCAATCACGAGCACGCGTCATCTCAATCCAGACCTAACGTCTGGAAAGCAAGCATACCAGATATTATGCACTCAGCATCGTTAGTAGATTGAACAATAGACCCAGATTCCTCTATTGAAACGGCTTGGGACGCATTCCTTGAACTATACCAAGGGGGCCGAGAAACTCCCCACCATGGTTCAGTAGGGAGGTCCGCATCCTTCTCCGTAAGAGAAGAAAAATGTGGGATAGATTTAGGTTACTGGGGACTGATGAGACAAAATCTCAGTACCGAAAAGCTAGGAATACCTGTGCCTCTATCCTCCATAAGCCTAGAAAGCTGTACGAAGAAAAAATTGTTAAGGAATCCATAGAATGTCTTAAACGCTTGTATTTCTATGTAAACCAAAGGACAAAAAGAAGAGGAATTATTCCTCCATTATGGGTAGACAGTACTGCCGCATCATTAGTGGAAGATGACTTTGGTAAGGCTCAAATGTTCTCAAACTACTTTAGCAATGTATATACCATAGAAGCACCCTTCCCGTCAGCGCATACAAACCCTCCCCCCATACATACACTGGATAGCTTGACCATTGAAGAAGTCGATGTATTTGGTCTGCTAAATAAGCTTGACATAGGTAAATCCACGGGGCCCGATGAATTGCATCCTAGGCTACTAAAGGAATCACCTAACTTCGTTGCGAATCCTTTAAGTATATGCTTTAAGCTATCCGTAACGCAGGGTCGTTTACCAAAAGACTGGAAGAATGCCATAGTATGTCCTGCCTTCAAAACAGGTACGAAACATAAACCTGAGAATTACCGACCCGTTAGCCCAACTAGTGTGGTTGTTAAAATCTTAGAAAAGATTATTCGGAAAGAGCTGTTTAAATACCTCGATGTAAACCGAATCCTTTCGGGGAAACAGCACGGTTTCAGAATAGGTTATTCTTGTCTCACTAACTTATTAGTCGCTCGTGAAAGCTGGTGCGCTCTTAAGGACCAAAATTACCTGTAGACGTAGCCTACATTGATTTCAGCAAAGCTTTTGACAAAGTTCCGCCCAACCGGCTGTTATATAACCTAAAAATGTCGGGATCGGAAGCAATCTATTGATGTGGATAGAAGACTTCCTTGTTGGGCGCCAACAAAGAGTACGGGTAAACTCAAAATTATCTAGCTGGGAAACTGTGCTTAGTGGAGTGCCCCAGGGTACAGTTTTGGGGCCAGTGCTATTCCTCTTGTATGTAAATGACCTTCCTCGCTTACTATCATCATCGGTCTTGTTATGTGCTGACGATGTCAAGATATGGAGAACGATACGATGTAAGGGTGATAGCTTGGAACTCCAAAATGACCTGAAGAAATTATCCGAATGGTCTCATACATGGCAGCTGCAGATAAGTACTTCCAAGTGTGTTGTGATGCATATCGGTCATCGAGGTTCAGATACATACACGATGAATAACACTGAGCTACCTGTTGTCCAGACACATAATGACTTAGGAGTCATCGTTAGCCGAGATCTGAAGACTACTGCACACTTTCGTGCAATAGCCGCCAAAACCTTTAGAACTTTATGGTCAATACGTAGGGCTTTTACTTATGTGGACATTCAAACTTTTTTGACTTTGTATACAGTGTTTGTACGTCCTTAGCTTGAGTACTGCATACAAGCGGCTAGCCACTGCTTAAAAAAAGACAGTGGGCTTTTGGAAAAGGTCCAGAGAACAGCAACTAAGCTGATTCCCGTAATAGCGAAGCTTCCGTATGATGCTCGACTGGCCAAGCTAAACCTATTCCCTTTGTCATATCGTAGAACTAGAGGCGACTTGATTACAGTTTTCAAATTGCTTAGTGATAGATTTGCACCTGATATGCCCTCATTTTTATTTTCTTCCAAAACAGAGAATTTACGAGGGCACTCCCAAAAGGTTCACAAGCCCAGAACAAATTACTTGTTAGCTGATTATCGACTTTCCCATCGAATCATCAACGAGTGGAATTAATTACCTCAGCACGTGGTTGAGGCTCCATCCGTTGATTCTTTCAAAAGAAAGTTGGATCAACTGAGAGAACACAATTGCCAGGACTAACACAGGCCATCAAGCCTCCTTTCCTTTCCAAACTGAAACTGATATTTAGCGAGGTCGTTTGAAACATTATCCTCACATAAGCTCGAGCTCGACAACTATAGATTACCAAAGTAGGTGACCTGTGTCGTTGACTATGGGCCTACTCGAGTTGGACGGGCATGGTGTGACCATTCAGCCTACGTCGAAGTCACACGCCGTTGTTTGTACGTAATGTGGACTACCCTTTCATCGTGTCCAGGTAGTGTGTCTACTTTGATGACTGTAGAAAGAACATAACGATAATACAGAGATGTGTCGGTAAGAACAGTTACAAGATACAGAATGCGACCACTGCCGCATGTAATTAACTAATGCATGTTGGTTGTCCTTGACGTTGACAAGGATTGGTAAACTGTTTGCTATTCAGTGGCCTGTCTCCTGGATGATTTAGCAAGGGCCGTGTTATTTCACTGGCTCTACATTACTAAAGAATGACCCTTTAGAACCGAGAATGAGGCTCATGGAAATAATTTAGTATCATCCAATGAAAGATACTTGGTAATGTGGTGCATATTAGTTTGTAAAATCTATAAATTACGAATAGGATTTATTTGAACCCATTTCAGTGGTCCCATTTCAATTTGTAGTTGTGCGCGGTAAAGGGGTTTTTGCAAGATTTGACCTTGTCTTTACTGTGTTAGTTGGTTTCGAGAACGTAATAAAAGGTTTGTGACCCGGACAAAATATAGTGTTAATTAAAACCTAATCGTATTTCCTTCGTAATTATACGCACTGTTCACCATAGCGTCCATTTTTGGATAGCTGTTCTCCGTGTGACGTTATAATGCTCCAGTGTGTATACTTCTGAAACTGATTCTGGGACGTTGAAGGGCACCTCACTCATCTTTATCTCACTGATATTTCTATGGTGCTGACAAAGTTGCTATTTTTTTTAAGGCTTGGCTGGTAAATGAGAGAAGTAGTGTTTACTTGTTGGACCTATTAGTTCTGTGTCTGTGCATAACTTCTTTTGATTGATTCATTCAGTAGAGCCGTCACTACACCAAGTGGGTCTGAGAGCCACATAGAGGGAGTCTCTATTAATTGCGTTTTACTTCGTTTGGAGTACTAATAAGATCTTTGCCTTCAAAATGTCTAAGGGTGCCTGGGCCATGTTTTACGATAAGTAGTCTAACTAGTTTAAGATTTTATGAGGAAAACAAGCTTTATTACCCTATTCGACTAATCTAATGGCCTCTATTTTGGACGGCACAACTAAATCATACGAGTCGTTTGGTATACAGGGTATCATTATTTAGCCTACAGTTAAGCGCGGGCCAAGACCATGGATCATGGAAAGTGGTGTTGGAACTGCATGTTCATAATTACATCTAGGGTACCAGTTGGAAAGTATTATACATTTTCACCTGTTATTTGGAAGGCTTTACAGTGATTACAGTATTCGATAGACATTAGTCTCTGTCTCCATACATTCTGCCCTGAATTTCCCCTTTTACAGCCATTTTCAGGCTTAAACTGGACAGTATTTCATTAATTATAGACTAGTGAGTATTGTCGTTATCCATTTGTTTCATGACATATGCTGATATTTGTTTCCAGTGGTGACTTGTTCAATCATCCATTCGTTGTTTTCGAACCAACTTGTTTGGTCAGGATACAAGACTATCTTTTGCCGCTAGTAGCAGGATTGGTATCGACCAACAATGTCAGGCATCTATTTACCATTATTTATGCCGTCCATACATTCAAATAAGGTTGTTTGGTTATAGATCGATCCAACATATTTAAATTATAGAAGAAACTGTTAGGCAATTATTTAATGAGTAGTGTGAATATTATGAATAAACATCGTTGTTCTCATCCGCGAGTAACTACTTTCGTATCAAAGCCCCATTATTCTTGATTCAAGCCGGGTAACCTATGAAACTTGTTGATGCATTCTTTTGAAAAAATTTTCACCCTGTTAACTTATAATGCATTATATTTCGCTTCAATTTTTTCTAGCATTAAACCTTCGGTCGACTGAATTGGGTGGAATATTTAACACTGACTACAAGTATATACCCATATAAACGACTTTATAACCTGTGATCTTAAAGATGTCTTCGTAAAATACACAATATACTTACAGATATAGTCCTACCGCCATAATACGAATAAAGCAACTCAGTGACACACGATGAGTAGACATACTCCTTTCTCCAAGACGTTTCGGTTACTGGAATTTCTTCTAAGACTGCAAGCATTCACGTATAAAACTCGCTTAGGTTGTCACAATTGATTGGCCTGCCCATCACACCGAAATAACAGGTGGTTGATAGAGACTAGTTGATGTGAACGGTAAGGATGATCATGACTAGTATGGGACTTGGTTATTTATCTGTGATATTTTATAATAGAAAACATTGTGTCGTCTGATTTCCTGAGAATATTCAATGACTTATTTTATGTGTGAGTTCTGTTCCCTTCTATCACAAATTTGTCGCCACTTTTGTTAATAGGCCATTTGTCTTTCTCTTTGCTTTCAACCTTTTATAGTCATCTGTCTTTATTTTGCTGCATACAGTGTAATTACTCCGATAATCTTCCAAGTGAAAACACAAACACAAATGTATTTTTAAAAATATGAATCAGTTGGTTCTGTTTCAAATTTTGTCATCTGAAGGAGGATCCCAGCAAATGCTACTTGTGATATATATGATCAAAAACAGATTTCAAAATCTACAAATTAATTAGGGCAGTACATCATGAAGTTCTCTGAAGGTACGTAGCATAATTATCTTCAGTGTTTTTTCCTAGCTTATGTACACAAATGATACGGGATCCCAGATTCATGAATATCTTGCTGAATTCCTTATTTTTGGCCTATTCTAGTGAGGATTCGAAGCAGTTTATGATAAACTTGTATTTATAATTAGTCTTGACATTTATCACGACTTATTTCTTATGAATATGACTTACTTGTATGTTATTGAACTTATTTAGTGGTGTTAGTGGTTACTGCACAGTAACAGTTTCTTTACATCGTAACTGAAATTTCGGCTTGTTGGAGTTCTCATCTTTAGACAGCACTCCATGAAGTTGTTACTTTCCGACTGCCCAAACTAATATAATTGGACTGGGGTTTGAACCGGCATCCTGTTATTTAGAAACAGTGCTCAAAACTACTGTGGAGTTCTAATCATTTTGTAACCCCTGAACCGTTAGTTTGCACCGAATTTCCGCTTGAACCACAAGCTAGTATTGTCAGTCTACACGAAATTGTGGTTTCGTCATGTAAAAGTTACATCTGATTACCAGGTTAACTAAATTACATAAAACGTTTCATTCGGTAATTGACAACCTATTCCATATGCAATAGATAAAGTTTGCTCTCCTGTCTACGAATGTTAACCAGATATTTAAAAAGGTCACTTGTTATGTTTCAGATTCAAGTGGAGTGCTTCATTTAAATTCGACTTCGAATAAAACAGTCAAGGAATATGATTGCCAAAAGGTTGGCATAAAGCATTCATCCGTTGGAGATGTATGTGACGTTTTTGTAAGTCAGAAAAATATTAATGAATCCAAAGAAAGTTCAAGTGATAGACAGATGACGTTTACTTCAGTTGGTTCACATTCAAATCAATCAAATTTACACATTTCAAGCGAATATCCGCAGAAAGCAAGACGGTCGCTTTTAGACTGGGACAGTTTTATAAATCTACCTAAAAAGCCTCGAAATCTGTCGTTAAAAACTGATGATTTGTCTCGAACGTTAGTTACAAAAACGACAGATTCAAGATCTCCAATTAAATCAAAACAAGAAGGTGATAGTCGTGCATCCCCTTGCTTATCTCCTATAAAAGCAAACGAATTTGTTGGGAATGTAAAGTTAGCACCTCTTCGGTGTAGTACAGAACAAGACAAGTTATTTACTAATGGTGGTTATTCGTCTTCCGAAGAACATCAAAGTAAAAGTGTCGCTGCAAGGGGAGGCGAATCATCTGATTTCAGCAGTCCTGATTTCACTTTATCAAGTATCTCAGTTAAAAACCGTGCTGAAACGAGAAAACGAAGATTGTTTCATTTTGCCACTGCCTCCAATGACTCCGAAGTATCTTCAGACCAGCTAGATATGCACTCTCAAAGGCAAGACCAAAAACAAATTCTCGTTGGCAATCATAACAGTAAAAAGAGAAAGTTGTCACCTTCAATTCGAATTCGCAGAACAAAAGACACTTTTATGTGCATAGCAAAAGAAAATTTGTACAACGGTGTGCAGTCGCCTGATTTTGCTTTTGATACCGGTGTAAGTTTTTGAAAAAATTAAAACCTAGTAAAGGGCTTTTAAACTTCACTACGATGGAATTTCTGGATGGGCATTTCTAATAGCTGGTAGGGTAGAAAATTTAATTTTAGTTGGGCGAATTACCTCACCTGGGTTAATTTTCCTGTTCTCCAGGGAACGTAAAAATCCTAATTGGAATTCTGTCAAGTTACATGCTACCTCTTCACAATAATTTTTGTTCTGTATCTTATTAATTTAACTTTTATTTTTTATTTATTTTTATTTTTAACACATAAGCATTTGTACAAGGAGGCAACAAATACATATGCGCCACACGAATCTCAATTGATTTGTGTGAGGGCTGTGATACTGCTCGGGTGCCCAAATCGAAGCAGGTAGTTTTCTTAGGGGGCCACACCCCGAGCCTTTGACCTGAAGATCTGATCCACAAGGCAGTGGAGCATCGTATGGAGATGCAGTCCCATGGTAGCCGGTGACCAAGAAATTGGTTCATACGCCATTTGTTCCTTCAGGATACTGGAGCCCATGTGCACCATTGGTTTGAGATCCTCTCATTTTCGTAAACAACACCCCCGCCACGAGAAGGCAGTGAGTAGGACTTCCCTGGCAGAGGCTATATACGCGTGGCCATGTGAGAGCATTTCGAGAGGAAGAGAGGACTCTCCCCACTCTCGACCGTACCAGGGCATACTACGCAAATAAGTGAATATTTTAAGAAGGTTGCTTAAATAATCTATGGTTTATATTATAATTTGTTTTATACCTAACGGTCGTAACCTCTATGCACTATACAAATGTCTGGTCGTGCTTCACTCAAAAATACAGGGAACACTTCAGTTAATGACGAGAAAGCACTAAGCACTTTACCCGCGAAACAATTATCATGTTAATATTTTTTTAAGAGTATGTATTGTTTCGCGTCTCAGTTGTTGGCTGATTTTAGCTAACATGTGATATTTGCCTCATTTTCTTAACTTTAACAATTTAGCTCCTTTGGTAAACAAAACAACGATTTTGGCTGTAATAAACGTCGTTTTATTATAAAATAACACTTATCTTTCTTCGTTACGAAACCTTCGTGGTACATTATCTAATCTTAACCGACAACGCTCCTGCCAGAAAACGATAATTCACTTTGAGAGAAGCCCAGAATTATCTCTGTATGCGTTTTCAATAACTAGGAGCCGAAGGATGTTATATTTTAGTAAAAGTAAAGTAGCAAACGATCTCACGTAATTAAACGGGATAGTTAGTCACACTATAAATTCCTTGTAATATGGAGATTTTTCATGTTATGTGTTTGGTATATATTTCAAAAATTTGTTACCGACCTTTAAACTTGTAGAATTCAATACATTATCAAAAGGTATCGTGTGGCTCTCTATGTGGTGCCTGTGATCATGAAAATCATATATCTAATGAATTGAATTCAAGAGAACTCGGCGGAAGTATTGCATCTCAGCAAAGTCATTCATTGGCCAAGAACTCATTCACAATTACTCATGCTGCAACACGACGGCCATCTTTAAGATTGAAGAAATCATCCAAACTTCCAAAGGTATTGACAATGTTTCAGAAACAGTAAATTATATATTTATGTATTTTGGACCATTAAGAAGAAAATTTCGTTAGTGAAGACCTATCGTTTTTAAGATTTCTGAAGCGTTTTGTTCGTGTACTTGATAAATAAATACAACTGTTCACCTGCAGTTGTGGGTTCCAATTAGATTAGTAGTTAAAGCACAAATTTCGTTTGAGTAAAATAAGTTAATCTCAGGAATAATAATAATTCTTTCTGGTTAGCGTTTTTTTAGCGAGTTAGTTTTCTACGGGATGGGGTCGCTAACCCCATGCCCAACCCTCCTCCTTTATCCGGGCTTGGGACCGGCAGTAGCCCCCGGAAAGGGGCTCCAGGCGGAGTTAAGTTAATCTCAGGAGCTAAATATAATTCATTTCTAGATAATGTCACATGTATTTTAGTATTTATTGGTTATTGATCCCAGCGGGTTATATGGCTACTACGTACCAGGTTCGAACCCCGCTCCATCTATTCCAATTCGCGCAACCGGATATTATTATTAGAGGTTGCATTTAGAATGCATCTCACATCCAGAAACTTGATGGACGGGTTTGTATTATTATTATTATTATTTTTATTATTATTATTATTATTATTATTATTATTATTATTATTATTATTATTATTATTATTATTATTATTATTATTATTATTATTATTGTACGTTTGCACTTCTCACATATAGTATCTTGAACATCAAAGCCATTTTATTGACGTTCGTTGCGTAAATTAGCCTAATTACCTAGTAAACAAACCTATTTATCTTCTATAATTTACGTAAGGCGGACAAAAAGCAACTTTTTAATCAGCCGTAACTATTATTTGGGGTGATTTATGTTTTTTAACCTTTTTGGTGGTCACTTATCTGCAGCTTTGGCGCACTTCTCCATTTCACAATAATTTTGAAACATGTTATAGGTTGTTATAGTAACCGTACTATCCCTCGTATTATTTTATGGGAAGCTGTGCATTTGTACAAGGAAACACGTAAAAATAATTTACGCATTGATTTTGAGCCAGTCATTGACGTAGAAACGGGCGCAAATGTGGGTCTCTTCAAGTCACCGCACCACATCAGCACAAGATGAAATCAAAATAAATGCCAGATTAATAGAATTAGTAACAGCACCAATGGTTATGAGGAAGATTTAAGCATGAGCGGCATCATTCGAGAAAAATGGATAAAATCGTGGAATAGAAAGGTACGAGATAATTTGAAAAAAACTTTTTTTAAGTGGAAAAAAAGTGATCATAGATGTACCATTATGACCAGTTCTGGGCTGTGTTAACCATTGTTTACGACCAATCGTTATGGAAATCTCCCTGACCTTAACTAAGTCGGCTACACCTACCAACACAGCTTGTGGACGTTTTAGTTTACCTACCCCTAGTTTCAAGCCTACTCCTACACTGTCAAACATCGCTCCTTTAGGTAAGCGGTAATTGGGGAATACGTAAGACATTTCCCAACCACCTGAGTTGATAAAGATTCATTACCTTGTCAATTGCTTTGCCATCCTTAGCTAATACTGTGCGTCTAACATCAGCTTATCTAGCTCAGTTAACTTAAGTGTTAAAACTGACTCACCATCATTAAACATCTCTGCAATCGGTTACTGAACAACTGTATTGTTTTAACAATTACCTTTTATCTTTTCAATGTCTTTTGCTTTCGTTGCCCACCACTACTCACTATCATTGCATAAACTCTCCATCAATCTACATTTAATTCGTCTTTACTCCCGATCCTGTTCGGAGCCTATTGAGATGAGTTTCTCATCGTGTGCCAATTCAGTAGACACCATCGAAATTGATTTACTTTTCGAACCTTCTAGTTTAATTTACTGATGTACAACTGTTTAGTTTTCATGTCATATCCTATCGGGGCAAACCACTTTTAAAAGTGATAAATGCTTCTCTGGTTCCTCATACATAAACTCAACTTTTGCATTATTGAGCTGAACCATTATTGTTAAAGCTTTTCTCCACCTAGAAGAAGTCATTCGATTGTATGCTTGCAGTAACTCACGATCAAAGTTTGAACATGTGATCGAAAGGAAGAGGTAGTCTTCTCTCAAGCTTCTCCAACAGTGGCTTGTGGTAATAGTCTGTTTGAGTCCATCGTTGAATCGAATTTCGGGATCACCATGTTAGGTATTGTCTCTCCGTATATGTTAAGTTGGTGCTTACTAGAAGTAAATGATTGTCTGAACATAGTTACAACAGACAGCCACATCAGTCAACCAGCTACAACGTAGGACCAGGCACATATATGCATCGGTCCAAGTTGCTACACTTCATTAGCACGACAAGATGAACACCAAATTCATAGATGTAGGTAATTCAATGGTGGTAATATATGAAAGAAAGATTGCATATAAGGATATTGTACAGGAAGAAAAATACTTGGCAGAGAGAAATATATGAAGCAATTTTAATCTCAGTTTAAGGGAAGACAGACAGTGTATACACTTACGCCATTGTGATCAATTCTGAGCCGTTACCCATAGTCTCCAACCATTGGTTACGATAGTCACGCGGACCCAACCAAGTAGTCTGCATCTACCAACATGTCTCAGACCAGAAGTTAGTGACTTCAAGTACTGATGCCACGTTTTGGTTTGGTTGCCCTTACCTTTCTTCCAACGGTAGTCAGCATTACGAGTCGTGATAATCAGTGTTCAGGCATACGTAACACGTGGCCCAACTATCTCAGTCCATGAAGATTTACAACCTCAACAAGTGATTTACCATCATTACCTAATACCCTACGTCTAATCTTATTATTACTTACCTGGTGATCCCAGCAGATATGAGCAATATTTCTGTGACATCTTTGATTAAATACTGGAGTAGGTACCTGAAAAGGAAATTGGATTAGAGGTGGTCTTATTGACCTGAGAGCGTGACCGCAGTGCCCAAGGGACAGCTGCTTGAGGTCAGTTACACACGACCTTTTAATGAGTAGTTTTTGTGTTAGCTCCGAAATTGTTGAAATCTTACCGCCAGAGACGGATAACCGTGGGATAAGGCGAGGTGTGAATTTTTATGGTCGACCTTTTCTAACCCCACCCCTCCTTGTGGGAAGGAAGCATCGCTGTTATGCAGGTTGTCTGAAGGAAATACCTTACTGCCGTCACACCTCTGTACAGTCAGCAGTACGACTTCGCCTTCGGACCTTGGATTTGTTGCTTTTAGTCTTACCGCTCTTCAACCGCCCGACCGTAGCTGCTACCTTGACGTGGTGGTCGGGCTTGCCTATCGTGATGACCCAACAGAGCTATATTGGCTGGAACACATGTTACTGCAGGTTCTACCATGCCAGGCAGGTCGATTGGAGAACGGTAAGACTAAAAGCAGCAACTCAAGGTCTGAGGGCGAAGTCGTACTGCTGACTGTACAGAGGTGTGACAGCAGTAAGGTGTTTCCCTCGGACAACCAGCATCTGCAGCGATGCTGCCTTCTCACAAGGAAGGAAGGGGTTAGAAAAGGTTGACCTTAAAAATGTCACACCTCACCTTACCCCACGGATTTCCGTATCCAGCGGTAAAGCCGTTTGAAGAACGGAGCTAACACATTAAAAACCTCCCACGAAAAGGCCGTGTGTGACCGGCCTCAAGCAGTTGTCCCTTGGGCTCTGCGGTCACGCACTCAGGTCGCTAAGACCAACACTAATCCGATTTCCTTTTCAGGTCCCTCAAGAAATACCCTTCCACGGCGTGGGCAACCGGGAAGTGATATCATCCCCCATACCCGTAACAGCACACGAGACCAAGTTGGTCACATTCAAATCCTTCCTACACCTCCTAATAACTCTCTTATCTCCACGACTAACCCTTCTTACGTCCCTTTATCACCTCGCTCCGCTAGTGCGAACGATTCGAGTACGCGGAATGTTATTCCTGGTCTCCTGAAACCACGCTCTAAACTACATTTAGGAACTTTCAACGTCCGAACACTGTGCCAAATAGTACAACAGGCTTCCTTAGCTAAGACTTTAGAATCTTGCTCCATCGATGTGTGCTGCGTCTTCGAAACGCGCACACAGGATCCTAGTAGTGTCATTCATTTGACCGCACCATGTCAAAGTAACGAACCAACTCGATTTACGCTTCGTGTATCTGGAAGCCCTGATGCTGCTTCCAGTGGCCTCGCTGGCGTAGGTATAGCATTGAGTCCTAGGGCAGAACTAGCTCTCTTAGACTGGATCCCAATAGACAGTCGTTTGTGCGCTATCCGATTAAACGGAGCAGTAAGGACTCGGAAAGATAGGGACACTCGTCGTTGCCTCTTCGTCGTCTCTACCTACTCTCCCACTAACTGCAGCTCAGATAATGTAAAAGATGAGTTTTACAGAAAGCTTTCCGACCTTCTCCGAAAAGCTAGGCGCTCTGATGTAGTAATAGTGGTTGGTGACTTTAATGCTCAACTAGGTAAACTAAGCGAAAGGGAAAGACACCTGGGTGGATCTTATGGTGTCGCGGCTCAAAGAACAGATAACTGCCTGTTTCTTGCAAACACTAACTTTAAGCATAAGGAAAAACATCTTTTGACATGGCGACCACCGATGGAGGGGCTCGATAGAAGACTGTCGCTCATTCTGGAGCACATGCTTAGACTCAGATCATGCTCTAGTGCGAGCGCGTATTTGTCTACGTCTTACTGGACGTAGGAAAGATGGTGCAAGGAAACCCCTTAGGGTCCTACTTAATGATAGTCAAGTTAAGAGTATATTTCAGGGACAACTAGAAGAACGGTTAGACAGCCATGTAAGTGATGCCCACCCCGAGGCAGCGTGGAATGACATCCGAAAAGCTGTAGAAACAGCAGTGATGTCTGCGAGTACGGTAAACCATAAGGTTAGGGAGAAACACTAGATCTCAGCAGCATCTACCGCACTGATAGATGCTCGAAAACTCATTCCATCTGGCTCTGAACATAACGAAGAGCGGAGTCAGCTTAAGCGTAAGCTGACTAGAAGCCTACGCAAAGATCGTGAACAGTGGTGGGTAGCGAAAGCAAGAGAGATAGAAAAGGCAGCGGCAATAGGTAACAGCAGGCAACTGTTCAGACTTGTTAAGGAAACCGGTATTAGGAACCCAACTGTTAGCGAAACAATCGCAGAGAAAGATGGATATATTATTTATTCTCAATCCAGGAGATTGGATCGATGGGCAGAACACTTTAGGGATCAGTTCAACTGGCTTTCAGCCACACTTCGGTTTCCCACGATTTCCAGTCAGCCTGAATGGCAAGTTGATGTAAGTCCTCCGACTCTTTACGAAGTTGAAAAAGCTATAGGAAATATGAAGCGTGGGAGAGCAGCAGGCCCTGACAGGTTTACCCCTGAGATTTTTAAGGATGGTGGTCCAGTATTAGCAGCGAGATTGACTGAAGTCTTAGGTAGAATCTGGGAAATGGACGTAATCCCATCTGACTGGTCTCAATCACTGATCGTGCCAGTTTATAAGAAAGGACAAAAGTCTTCTTGTGACAATCACAGAGGAATTAGTTTGACTAATATAGTGTCTAAAATATTAACTTCAATAATACTTCAACGCCTAACCAAAGCTCGTGAAGAGCAGACTAGAGAAAATCAGGCTGGTTTCCGACCTGGACGTGGTTGTATAGACCAGATATTCACACTACGTCAGGTCCTAGAACATAGACACACATTCAGACGCCCCACAATGGTAGTATTTCTGGACCTTAAGGCGGCATTTGACTCTGTTGATCGTGAGGTTCTATGGCAGTGTTTGTCACTGAAAGGAGTACCAAAGAAGTAAATTAACCTTATAAAGGCTCTCTACTCGAACACAACTGGTCGAGTGAGAGCTTATGGTGAACTGTCATCAGAATTGATTACCTCAAGTGTTGTTGGTCAGGGCTGTCCACTCTCTCCATTCTTGTTTAACTTTGTCGTTGACGTCCTTTTAGAGATGACACTTTCCTCATCTAAATTTCCGGGAGTTGAACTTCTACCGGGAGATCCACTTGTTGACTTAGAATATGCCGATGACATAGTTCTATTTGGTGAAGACGCTGACAAACTACAGAGTCTGTTGGCCACTCTAAGCAACAATGCAGGCATGTTCGGCATGCGATTTTCTCCCTCGGAATGCAAAATGATACTTCAGGATCGGGTTGCATTGGCACCCGAACTAGTGATAGGGAGTGAAGTAGTTGAGCGTGTCGACCGCTTCACTTATCTTGGAAGTCTCATCAGCCCTTGTGGTCTGGTGTGTGACGAAATCTCAGCACGGATACAGAAGGCTCAATTAGTTTTTGCCAACTTGTGTCATTTGTGGCGTAGGCGAGATATCCGTCTATCAACCAAAGGACAGGTTTACTGCGCAGCAGTCCGTTCCGTCCTACTTTATGGCAGTGAAACATGACCGGCAGGAGTAGAAGAAGCTCTAATCTTCTGTATTCTTCATGTCCTTTATTTTCTTTCCAAATCTATTCCACTGGATTATACTCCTATAATAACATCATCAAACCCTAATGTTCGATAACTGAATCTCTGTGTTAATGTGGTATGGTAACTCGAGATATTTTCACTTACACTTGACTTATTAATTCCAGTTTCTTTTATTAGTCTGTAGAGCTATCTTGTGTTCCCCATAGCCGCCTCGTTTTCTATGTCTTGCTTTCGTTGCTCACCACTGCTCACGGCCGTTCGTTAGATTTTTGCTTAACCTAGGTCTGATTTGCTTTCGCTCTACATCGTGTGCAAATCCTGATGTGATGAGTTTGTGAGAATCCATCAGTGCAATAGACCTTGAAGAAATCCATTGGCTTTTTGTAGCCTCTTGGTTTAAATCACTAACAGATGTCACTGCTGTTTCCACAGCTACTTGTATATCTTTCCAAGAAACATCCGGGTCAGCCTTCGTTTTCAGAACTACCTAAGTGTGACCTCAATTGTCCCCGGAATCTACTTTTGGCTTTCTCGTCACTGAGTTCAATTCTAACGGGTCTTTTTAATGTGCCTTTTTTTGCGTCCAGTGAGGCGTAAACAGACACGTGCCCATATTAGAGCATGACCGAAGTCCAAGCAGGTATTCTAGAATGAGCGACAATCTTCTATCGACACTCTCCAACGACGACTGATGGCAATATGGTCTATTTGAGTCCATCGTTGATTTGCTGCAGGGGGTCGCCATGTTAGACGATGTCTCTCCTTATGCTTAAAATTTGTGTTTGCTAAAAATAAACGATTGTCTGAGCACAGTTACAGCAGACGATCACCATTATCTGTTTGCTGAGCCGGAATACTAAAATACCCACCTAAATGTCTTTCTGTTTCGTTTAAGCTACCTACATGGGCATTAAAATCACCTGCTACGAGTACTATGTCTGAACGTTTAGCTTTCTGAAGAAGTTCAGATAGCTTTCTGTAAAATTCATCTTTCACTTCATCCGGGCTGCAGTCAGTGGGAACGTAGGCAGAAACGACGAAAGGGCAACAACGTGTGCCCCTATCCTTTCGAGATTTTACGGAGCCGTCTAGCCAAACAACACATATGCGACTGTTAACGGGTATCCATTCTTATAGTGCCTGTCCTGCCCTCATGCTTAGTGCTATGTCTACAGCCACCAGTTCACGAGAACTTGCCATCGAATCATATGGTACGATTACTTCGCTTCAGCTTCCAGCATTCCTAAGATCAAGAGGTTTCATGTAAGATTAATCTGCTGCTTCGTTTGAACCGCAATCAACAGAAGCGTGACCAGAGACGCAGACGGGTCGATAGCTGGAACGGGATTTGATCGCTAACAATGTAATATCAGGTTCTGTTAGAGATACGTAGGTGGTCATCTTTTTCCAGTTACCTACACCGTGTAAGAATACGTCTTCAGGGACGTTAGACGGAAACTGAATTAGTAGCGAACTGGACCATCTAGTAGCCCAAAGGTCATCGTTCTATATGTTGATTGAAGAAAACGCCTTACCACCCTCACACCTCAATACACTCAATAGTGCTATTTCACCCTGGTAGTTTAAATTGCTGTCTTTCGTCTTACTGCTCCCCAACAGACCTACATGGCTTGGTATGACCTAAAACAAACGAGTGTTTCAACAAGTATCGGTCGACTGGTTCGTCACAATAGACAAACACTAATGGTGGATACGGTCGGTTATGTTTTTGAATAAGTGCATTTTCTTTTGTTTTAAAACTTAGTTATATTAATAATATTTATCACTTTCATCTTATCTACCCACAATGGAGGAGCTTATCTCAAATCAAAATCAAAGTGATTTGGCTAACAAGTCCGTTTTTCAATGTTTGTACTGCACGCGCCCATTCTCAGAAAAACGTTATCGACTAAAGCACATGATTACTTGTCGGTTAGCTCCAAAAAACGTAAGTATCACCAGAAATAAATCATTGATTTTGATTATTGCTCACAATGCTTTATTTTTGTTAAGGAATAAGGTTCGTAGGTTTTGCTTTTATAGTTTTGGGTAGTATATGAGACAAAGTAATATGAACTGTTCAATCTGTTGACTAACTAAATAGATCTTATTAGCTGCTTTTATATGTGGAAATTTTTTTGTCATTGGTAACATAGATTTTGTTTGACACCGCCTTTGTATTCTTGGGTTGTTATATTTAATGTGATGTAATCACTGATTATGAGAAGGCATTTGACAGTGTAGATAGGAGGACGTTATGGAAACTTCTTCGACACTACGGAGTTCCTGAGAAGATTGTCAACATTATCCGGAACTCATACGATGGACTACAGTGCAAAGTAGTGCATGGAGGACAGCTGACTGACGCATTCCAAGTAAGGACCGGAGTAAGACAAGGCTGTCTACTCTCTCCCTTCCTGTTTTTTCTGCTGGTCGACTGGATTATGAAGACCTCGACATCTGAGGGAAACTACGGCATACGATGGACAGCTCAGAACCAATTAGACGACTTGGACTTCGCAGATGACCTAGCCCTCCTATCACATACACACGAACAAATGCAGATAAAGACAGTCAGCATAGCAGCAGTCTCTGCATCAATAGGCTTCAACATACACAATGGGGGAAAACCAAGGTCCTCAAACACAACACGGAGAACAGCAACCCAATCACTCTTGATGGCGAAACTCTGGAAGACGTGGAATCCTTCACATACCTGGGAAGCATCGTCGATAAACAAGGAGGTTCAGATGCAGATGTCAAGGCGAGGATTGGCAAAGCTAGAGCGGCATTCCTCCAACTGAAGAACATATGGAACTCAAAACAACTTTCAACCAATATCAAAGTTAGAATCTTCAATACGAACTTCAAGGCAGTTCTACTTTATTTATTTATTTATTTATTTTAACACATAGATATCGGTACAAGAAGGCACCAAATACATATGCGCCACACATATCTCATTTGATATGTGTGAGGGCTGTGATACTGCTCGGGTGCCCAAATCGAAGCAGGTAGTTTTCTTAGGGGGCCACACCCCGAGCCTTTGACCTGAAGATCTGATCCACAAGGCAGTGGAGCATCGTATGGAGATGCAGTCCCATGGTAGCCGGTGACCAAGAAATTGGTTCATACGCCATTTGTTCCTTCAGGATACTGGAGCCCATGTGCACCATTGGTTTGGGATCCGGTTATTGCGCCGGACATTCGCTTTTCGTCCTCTCATTTTCGTAAACAACACCCCCGCCACGAGAAGGCAGTGAGTAGGACTTCCCTGGCAGGGGCTGTATACGCGTGGCCATATGAGAGCATTTCGAGAGGGGGAGCGGACTCCCCCCACTCTCGGCCATACCAGGGCATTTGGGGGCAGCAGTTCTACTATACGGAGCTGAAACTTGGAGAACTACAACAACCACCATCAAGAAGGTACAGGTATTTATTAATAGCTGTCTACGCATGATACTCAACATCCATTGGCCGGATACCATCAGCAACAGCCTTTTGTGGGAGAGAACCAACCAGCTTCCAGCTGAAGAGGAAATTAGGAAAAGACGATGGAAATGGATAGGACATACATTGAGGAAATCATCAAACTGCATCACGAGACAAGCGCTAACTTGGAATCCTGAAGGGAAGCGGAAAAGAGGAAGGCCAAAGAACACATTACGTCGGGAAATAGAAGCAGATATGAAAAAGATGAATAAGAACTGGAAAGAGCTTGAAAGGATTGCCCAGGACAGGGTTGGATGGAGAATGCTGGTGAGCGGCCTATGCTCCTTCACGAGGAGTAACAGGCGTAAGTAAGTAAGATGTAATCACTAGTGATAGTCAGCTTATATAACGTTCCCTTTTTGTGTTATTACGATACATTTGTGCTTATAAGGTAACTGTCGTCGTAAATGAATTATTTTTCAAAGAACCATTTACTAAGCTTAGTGTTCAACAGTCTTTTCACTGTAGGGCGGTATATAGTATCATGTAATTAGTAGTTCTAGGGTTGTTCAAGCAACACCTTATTCATTCCATTGATGATTAGTAGAAATGTAGGGGTAACTACTGAGTGTTTTTGTTAAGTTTAACTTAACTTTTCTTTGAATGTTTTGTTTTGTTAACGAATGGTCTAATTTCGTCAGATGGTTTTCTTTTATGTTGTATCATCACTACTTTTATGGATGCTAAATAATTCAGTGGCTGAAAATATTGCTTGTCATCTTTCAAAATCAATCACTATAGTACAAATAAATTTACACTTTATCTTCCTTCAGATCTTAAGCGTTTTATCACTGTTCTCCTCGAACTCGAATTTTTCTATGTATCTTAACACCATGATTTTCTTTGTTGTTTTTATGTGCAACCATATGAACCGTTCAACTTTTATGTAATGTTTTAAATTGCTTTCCCTATCATTTTTCGTATTTGATCCATTTAGATAACTAGTTTGATATTTTAACTCGATTTCGATGTATAAAGCTATTTGTTTCCTGTTGGCAGTGGTCTAATGTTTTTAGAATACATCTGCTTTTAAGATTAAAAAATCGTTTTTTGTACGTTAAACTTTCGTTTGCGATTGTTTATCTACGTAGTATGTGTTGGGATTTGAAAATTGGTTGCAGAGATTTCACTTGTTATAGTTTATTTTTACTGTAGTATGTTCTGCACTTAATAATGTAAGGATAGAGTGCTAACTTAACAATGTTTAGGACTCTACTACAATCTAAATAGCAAATAAAGAAAAGTTGTTACAGGGCATATGGTTTCTAGGTTCATGATATATTTTTAATGCACTAAATAAATTGTAAAATCGAGAGAAAACTAAATTCTAAGGGTCAGGGTAACATAAAGGAAATAACTTTGTGTCTAAGTCAGTGTTGAAGTTGCATTGGCATTTTGTTCAATTCAAATTTATGGTCTAACTTCGATTGTCAACATACAACCTGTTCTTCCATTTCTTAAAACATGCAAATATGATCTATCTTTTTCTCGCTAATGAAACTTTAGTTAACAAAGAAAAAATTACACGAAATTAGTCGAATGTATGAGTCTTCATCGACTTCATCGGGAAGTCCTAATCTAGTTAATAATGTCGATGAAGAGATATCAATAAGTAATGGAGTTATTTGTCAAGCGAATCCGACTCTTCAAAACGGACATTCAGACAAAATAGAAAATACTATAAAAGAGGATAAAAACTCCCCTGAAAATTCATATCAAGTTAGTGTTTTATCCCTTTTTCTTTTCAGTAAAAAGTCTATTATATTTCACTGAATTTTTGGTATACCTCACATAAAATTTGGTATAACTGGGCACTAAAAATAATGTGCGCTACACATAAAATTTCTATGTGAGCTCAAACTGAAGCAGTTAGTTTTCTCGCGGTTAGGAACATTCGTCAAACCTTTAGCTTTAAGATCTAGTCCACAAGGCAGTCGGACAACTTCATCAGATGCATCCCCATGGCAGTCGTTAACCAAAAATAGGTTCATACCTCATTTGTTTCGTCAGGATTCTAAAGCTCATAGGCACCATCGTTTTGCAATCACAGTTTTTCAACTTCTTCTAGGTAAATCTTCTATATCTATCAATTAAACTTAATCGCTGGACGTTGTCTTTTCGCCTTCTAACTCTCATAAAAGATGCCCCCTAGTGCCGGTAGTGAGAAAGGTTTCTTTGTTGGGAACTATAAACACATGATCATTTGTGCATTGATACGAAAAAAGCTTTATTTGTAGTTGAGCTATATAATAAGAATATAATATGTATAATAATAATTTCAATCATGTAAAAATGATTTTTACTATTGGGATAGTTGTCTAATTATGACATAAAGTAAACAGTCTCACTGCGTTTAGGTCTGAGTAAAACTTTTCTGGTAGAGGCTATAAACACGTCGGGGTATGAGAGCGGGTGAGGGAGAGTGAACTTTTTACCCTAAGCCGTACCATGTCGTTAGGGGAGGATGCTCGTAACTAATATCCACCTAATGCATCATTCTTTGATGTGTAGTAGTTATATTGCCAGGAGTTAGTTGATCATTGGATTAACCGTCACATTAGGTGTAAAAGGTTTCAGATGATAGGTGGAGTTAAGTCATATTACTTAGGTATCGTGCTTATTAGTTGTTTTTTCTTAACCATCAAGGTTTTCAAGGAAACATTTTTGATCTGGCAGAATTTGTTCTTAACCAATATGTAATTTATTTATTTTCTCAAACCTATTTTCTGTTTTTTATTTATAGAATAATCCAAAGATGAATCATGATGTTGACTCAAAATCAAATCCAATCACTCCTTTCCTGTCTACCACGACTAATTCATTTATTAATTCTGATGATTCATTAAAAACAGATTGTAATACCTTAACTACTAATACATTTGATTCTCATTTAGTCACAAAACGTTCAGAAAATAATTTATCTTCTAATAATAATGAACCATATGAAGTATGTTAATAACGTGCATTTTATTTCCCTTATGACGATATATTATTTTTAGTATTAGTTAAAATGTTAGATTTAGAAATCAAGATTTATCCCATACTCATTCACCAACAGGCATTTCGAAATCGTTCCAACTTCTTGATAGTTTTTATCAAATAATCGTTCTTAGGGAATTATCGTTTAAGTTCCTGTTTTGATGTAGAGATATGTTTTAGGGGGAGGACTTTTGTTTTAGACTTAGGGGTAAAGTTGTTTGCCTTTTTAATACTTTACCTGGTTCATACTTGATAACCTTATTTTATAGTACCTATGTTTCTTTATTATAGTCCGATGAAAATATTTGGCAAAATTACAGACCCTCTTACGGTGGACCTTATACATGTTCATTTTGCTATCGTGTGATCCATAATCGTTCTAACTTTTCTAGGCATATAGCCACTTGTAAGGCTAGGATTTCACTAAGTACGGTAAGTCGTTTTAATATTTATGACCTACGTACATAACCTACTTTATTATTATTTAGTGTGTCTATGATTGTGGAATTTGTGTAATAACATTGTTCAATATCCGTTGAAATTTTATATGCGTTTTCCGCTCAATAGGTTCTTTTGACCAGTTATAATTGGTAATGAAAACGAAGGGTATATTATTTTTTATTTTACAGCGCAGTACCCCAAAACCGAAGCCTGCGGTACAGAGAAATAAACGCAGATTTCATTTTGTGTTTACGCCTACTCACAAAGCGAAACCACAGTTGGAGAATTTAAGAAAAGAATTATTCAAGGGTGGAATGTCGAATACTGAGCTTAATAAGGTATGTAGTTTTGACCGTTTATCTCTTTTTTGCTATTGTATTTATATATTTATGTGCTTCAATATTTGTAAATGTATGCGACAGATTTCTCCCTCTCTCACAAATACAAAAATCAGTTCATGCTGACAATCTTGTTTTTGATTGGTCGTCTTCACAGGGTTCATGTATCCTTGTATTCCTATTGACTACTTTGTTATGTTTTCCTCTGATTGAACCTTTAAAAAGCTGCATCCAACTCTAATTTCGTTGATGGGACTTCTGTGCTAGACGAATATGCTAATTCAAAAACGATAATGTTCTCTTTGAGTTTGAAACTTACGCCATTTACCTTATCCTTCAGAACTATTCAAAGTATGCCATTTGAACTGTAGTAAATTTTATCCAGAGTTGTATTACGTTTTTATTTATAAACCTAATCACCAAATTTCAATCATCACTAAGAAGTACATAATACAAGATTGATTTACTATTTAGCAGATATGCCTATTCAATTATTTACAATGTCATTTAATCTGGACGCTTAATATGTTCTTAACTCCTATCTACTTACTGCAGTTATTTTTAAATATCACTATATATGTAACTTGTGCTGGAATTTTTCAAACATCCTGGCATTAAAATGCTCAAGATTGTATCTTAGTATCCTTCACTAAAGTTGTGTTTTCCATGTGTTTCGGTTCCTTTTATTTCTTAAGATTGATAAAAAGATCTCTCCCCCTCTAATATCTCATGATCAAAATGTTGATAATTGTGTAACTGAAAATCAAGTTCAAATTCCAGTGTCGAGCCCGACTGTTATTCAGTCATGCCACGAATGTTCTCGTTGTCATAAAGTTTTGCGGTTCCGAAAATCACTTCAGCGACATAAATGTAACCACAAGGTAAGAGATTTTCACGAGAATTCATCTCCAAGTCAATTATTTTATTGTTATGATCTGTTGTTACAAGCACAAAAATAACAGTTCCGGGTTTATCATTCTATTACCTTGTAAAGTAAACGATACAGTTGTGAGACTTATGTCAGTCAGTAACAACGTAGAACTTCGTACGTACGTACATCAGTTGCCATACCACATTAACACAGAGATTCAGTTATCGAACATTAGGTTTTGATGATGTTATTAAAGGAGTATAATCCAGTGGAATAGATTTGGAAAGAAAATAAAGGACATGAAGAATACAGAAGATTAGAGCTTGAGAGAACACAGAGAGTGGATGCACCTGTGCCATTGCAAACGATTTTTAGCCATGTCATTCAAGGTCTCTAACCATCGGTTGCTATCGTCTCGCGGTTCTCAACCAGGTAGTCTACACCTACCAACATGGCTCAGTCCACTTGTCAGTGACTTCATGGATTTGTGCCATGTTTTGGTCTGGCCACCCTTAGTTTTCTTCCAACCTACTTCTACACCACAGAACATCGCTTGTCGGGGCAGTCGGTGGTCGGGCATGCGCAACACATGTCCCAGCCATCTCAACTGATTGAGTTTCACTACTTCATCAATTGATTTGCCATCCTTATCTAGTACCCGTTTCCTAACAACTGCATTACTTACTCGGTGGTCCCAGGATATATGAGCAATCATTCGAAGACATCTATGATCAAATACTAGTAACCTACGAATATCTTCTACTCTTGCCGGTCATGTTTCACTGCCATAAAGTAGGACGGAACGGACTGCTGCGCAGTAAACCTGTCCTTTGGTTGATAGACGGATATCTCGCCTACGCCACAAATGACACAAGTTGGCAAAAACTAATTGAGCCTTCTGTATCCGTGCTGAGATTTCGTCACACACCAGACCACAAGGGCTGATGAGACTTCCAAGATAAGTGAAGCGGTCGACACGCTCAACTACTTCACTCCCTATCACTAGTTCGGGTGCCAATGCAACCCGATCCTGAAGTATCATTTTGCATTCCGAGGGAGAAAATCGCATGCCGAACATGCCTGCATTGTTGCTTAGAGTGGCCAACAGACTCTGTAGTTTGTCAGCGTCTTCACCAAATAGAACTATGTCATCGGCATATTCTAAGTCAACAAGTGGATCTCCCGGTAGAAGTTCAACTCCCGGAAATTTAGATGAGGAAAGTGTCATCTCTAAAAGGACGTCAACGACAAAGTTAAACAAGAATGGAGAGAGTGGACAACCCTGACGAACAACACTTGAGGTAATCAGTTCTGATGACAGTTCGCCATAAGCTCTTACTCGACCAGTTGTGTTCGAGTAGAGAGCCTTTATAAGGTTAATTTACTTCTTTGGTACTCCTTTCAGTGACAAACACTGCCATAGAACCTCACGATCAACAGAGTCAAATGCCGCCTTAAGGTCCAGAAATACTACCATTGTGGGGCGTCTGAATGTGTGTCTATGTTCTAGGACCTGACGTAGTGTGAATATCTGGTCTATACAACCACGTCCAGGTCGGAAACCAGCCTGATTTTCTCTAGTCTGCTCTTCACGAGCTTTGGTTAGGCGTTGAAGTATTATTGAAGTTAATATTTTAGACACTATATTAGTCAAACTAATTCCTCTGTGATTGTCACAAGAAGACTTTTGTCCTTTCTTATAAACTGGCACGATCAGTGATTGAGACCAGTCAGATGGGATTACGTCCATTTCCCAGATTCTACCTAAGACTTCAGTCAATCTCGCTGCTAATACTGGACCACCATCCTTAAAAATCTCAGGGGTAAACCTGTCAGGGCCTGCTGCTCTCCCACGCTTCATATTTCCTATAGCTTTTTCAACTTCGTAAAGAGTCGGAGGACTTACATCAACTTGCCATTCAGGCTGACTGGAAATCGTGGGAAACCGAAGTGTGGCTGAAAGCCAGTTGAACTGATCCCTAAAGTGTTCTGCCCATCGATCCAATCTCCTGGATTGAGAATAAATAATATATCCATCTTTCTCTGCGATTGTTTCGCTAACAGTTGGGTTCCTAATACCGGTTTCCTTAACAAGTCTGAACAGTTGCCTGCTGTTACCTATTGCCGCTGCCTTTTCCATCTCTCTTGCTTTCGCTACCCACCACTGTTCACGATCTTTGCGTAGGCTTCTAGTCAGCTTACGCTTAAGCTGACTCCGCTCTTCGTTATGTTCAGAGCCAGATGGAATGAGTTTTCGAGCATCTATCAGTGCGGTAGATGCTGCTGAGATCTAGTGTTTCTCCCTAACCTTATGGTTTACCGTACTCGCAGACATCACTGCTGTTTCTACAGATTATTAATATCTTTTTTCACATTAAAATATGGTAATAATAGGTAAACCATAAACCTATGAATTACGAAATAGGAGTGGCGCTACAATTCTTAGATATATTTGAACAGTTTCAGTACCCATTAAAACCCAAAGACAGTTTACAAACAATTTTAGGACTGTCTAAACGAAGTCTACAAGTTTGTTGATTTCTTCGTTGGCATGTAAAAGGAATCGATTTTACGTAAAATGTAGTAGGGTGGATGTTCCTGTATATTTTACAGGAAGTGAATTGGACCTGTACTTCAACTCGGTTTCGGCTCTCTCGAAGTTCTGTTTTTATATATGCATAATCAAAATTTAAAGTAAAAAAAGTTATTTAGGTAATAGTATTCCCTGCAAAATCGTCATCCGTATTACATTTCTGAAGTGATTGTGTTCGTAAAGGTATTTATTTATCTTCTGTTTTAAAGTAAGTCTTCTAAAGGGAAGATTTTTAGAAATAACGTAACAAAATTATAAACATGAGTATTTTACATTTATTATAACAACTTAACCAAAATCAAACGTTCAAATAGGGATTTACTTATATCCATGAGAATTTCTGAGAATAAAAATTTATTAGCTATCTTTAAATTCCAATTAGTGAATGCAGTTTTTACAATTTATTCAACACATATTCAGGTTGATCACCGACATTCAAATGGCGATACAGACAATAATGAAATTGCAATGAATTCAGGTGATAAATCACTGGATCCTCATGGTCATTCTATGTTAGACAAGAATGTGACTGCTTTAGTAAATTCAGAAGACTCACAACATGATTGCACAGATGAACGTCTGTTTTCGACTGAATGTCATCAGGACAACCCCACTGAAGTAAGTACTTATTTTGGATTTGTGTGTGTTTGTTTGTTTATCAGGGAAACAGATACAGTATTGAAAGTGTGTAACATTTTTTTTGTAATGACGGCTGTTATTCCGTTCTAACTATCCCTCATTTGTGTAGGATGAACAGAAGAATCGGATGTCTCCATCGACGACTGAACTGGAGACATCAGAAGGAACAACAACAACAACAACAATGACGACGATGACGACAACAGCAACATCGAGTGAACAAGATGTTTCGAATGAAAATTTAACTGCAACTGTCTTCAAATGTAACATGTGTTCATTGAGTTATCGCCATAGAACGTCACTTTTACGTCATGCACGTCAATCGAACCACAAGGTAAGTAGGTAGGTAGGTAGGTGATGAGTGGTTAGATTGAATGAGTTTGATGTTGTTCATATTCGGTGATGATCATGAAATGGTTGTGGTAGCATTGTTGTTTGATCGTGGTGAGTGTATGGGTGAGTGTGTGAGGGAGTTTGAAGGAGAGGAAGTAGTAAGCGATGAAGAGTTTTGTGTTTTGGAATGTTCAACATGAGTATTTTGTGAATATGTTTGTGATTAAATTGTTTGTAAGGCTAAAATTTTTTTTATTGATGAATGTTTTTAGGTGGATCTGATTAGGACTCGTAAGAGAACAGATTATGTGAAGAATAATAACTCTGGTATAAGGAGATCAGGGGAGTGTTTGAATGGTGGTGGATGCATGAATAATGAGATGGTATCGAATTTGACATGGAAAGAATGTTCAGAGTCGGTGACGTTGGATTGTAAAGTTGTTGAGAATGCGAATATTGGGGAGGTAGTTGGTGAGGTGAGGTAGTTGTTATTATTGTCTGAATGTTTCATATTTAGTTGACTATATGATTTAATTTGTTGTGAATTTTGATGATCGTCCATTTTAACAATGAAGTGATGAATTGTTTTGTGAGTTTACTGATATTTCGCAATTTTATAAGTATTGAATTTCGTAAATAATTCATGTTTTTTTTCGGCATAGATAAAGGTTCACAATCCGATACATAATTCATATTTTATATTCTCTTTTCTTCAGTTTTTTTTAATGAGAATACTATTGTCGTAAATATGCTTAATGCGATATTCATCGCTTATCCTGAAAACCTTCCTGGTTTGTGATTAAATCATGTAATAAAGCGAAATGTTTTTGTTTGTCTTACAATTTGACCTCTTCATTTTTCTTTTTCCTATTTATAGTTCCAAATGTAGACTCAGAGTCTAATTTGGTATACACTCCCTTGTGGTGAGTGTTCTTGTCAGTTGAAATGACTCTGATAAATTATTTGAGACTAATAGGATGTGTCAGTGTAAAGACGTTTAGGGATTGTTTGATTTATCCACTGGACTTTGCTAATGAATGAATCTGGTTATCGGCTTTTCGACATCGAATTTGGATAGTAATCGTATTGTGAACTTGCGGCTCCTTCCCGGACACAATTGTTTTCAGAAGAGGATGGCGAAATAATCATCCAACGGTCTTGATACTATTATCAGTGTAATCCAATCTATGTTTGAGTGTGAATAGTACACACTAAACACAATACCAGAAATGTACGTCCTGAATAAAATGAGAGCAGTGGTTGTTTTTGCTGTTGTGGCAGCAGTACAACTTGTCATTCCTCGTTATATGGTGTAAAGAAACTGCTATTCAAATAGCTATTGTGGATCATCTTGAAGCACTAATAGCTAGTTTACTGAATTTAGTGCATAACTCGTAGTCACTTTCCTTTGTATATAACATCCTCATTTTTTTGCTAATCAGAGTGCTCTACACTGCATTGTCGGAGCTGTGGTTTGCACGGTCTTCGGAGACGTTAGGAATAACTGCCTTCGTTTGTTATAAGGTAGTTACTACTGGAAATTTTGTTGGAACTAATGGAGTTTATGGTACAACATATTGTCTTTTCAGTCGTGTTCCGTAATGGCTGTTCCATGTTAGTGTAGATATTTGGCTAAATGTACCAAGTTTTCGAAATTCAACCTGAACACTGCACTGAGTGGTTTCCGCTTCGATAACAAAGTGAAGTGCTTCCCATATATTAATTTGTTAAAGCATTCTGGTATGGTAAACAGTGGTAGTGTTTCTTCGATTTCTGCTCATCATTACCATTAAAGTTTATGGTCTGCTTGCGTGTGTGGCAGCCTTTCTGTGGCACTTCGGAGTTTTAGTAGGATCGTTTCCTCTACACCATAAATAAATGCATTACTTTAAACAATTGTTGTGGTCATTTGGATTGTATTTTGTCAATATACTTTAAAATAGCTTTCGATTCTGTAAAACATTGTACCAATACGTTGATCAATTCCAACAGGTGTTGGTTTAACAATACATTTATTCATGAATTTTTAAAATACAAAGTAGTTACTAAATAGACTCAAGAACGAGCGTAAAATATTTTTTTAAAATATCTTCATTTTTCCATGACTAATGTTCTTCGGTTCAGATAGATGACAAAAGCCTAGGTATCTAATTAAACAGAGTGGACACATTTTTAACCCAAGGTGTAGTTCATGTGTTTGCATATGTTGTGGAATGAACTGATCTCGGGTACGTAGTTCCTCTGGTAAACTTGCGACAATGAAGGTATCGTAGATTTAGTTGGAAGCATTCTGTGTATCTGCTAAAATTGCTTTCATCAACTGTTAAAATCCTGTTAGGACTTTTCTAATACGGTAAAGTAACCTGTTGTACTTTACCAACCCATAATGTTTGTTTGTAACCTATAGCTATCGGTGTAGAAACAAATCATTATATGTTATTAAACATTAACTACGTTGAATTTCACTAAGCAACTACTGCCATTTAGACTAGTGAACAAATTGTTTTCAATCGGCGGCGTTGTTTAAGCCGTCCTCTCAGACTGGTAATGAAGTCGGAACAAATACATATCAATTCGTTCGGCTTTATAATTCTAAAAACTGGATCAGCCAAGTTCGAGTGGGACGCAATGATACTGACATTTGGATAATGTTGTTTTTTTGGGGCTTGATATTAATTTCTTGATCGGAAGTGTAAGAAACAGGTCTTTTCGGATGAAACGTCTTGACAATATTCTGTAGTTGGCGAAAATTGGCTACTATATATGTGCAATAAACAGGAGTTTTACGTATGCCACCAATATGTTTCAAGACTTTTGTGTACAAATTCTGCATTTATATAAGGTGAAACAAGTCTGAAATATTGCCATGAAAAACCGATCAAATAAATTTATAGTTTTGGCCTGTGAACTGAACTGATTATGTTTCTGGTCTGATAACTTGTATCATTGCTAGTAAATTTATAGTTTTGGTTCAAACAATGTATCCAGCACTTACTCGCGTCAATGAACCTAGCACATTAGAGATTACATATAAGTCATGTTGTTCAAACTCAATAATACTTCAACATATCATAAAATCATCCTCTTTCACCACTAGCTTTAGGCAGCAGTGTCATTGGTTCTTCAGTAACCGTTGTTCAGCATAGTTGTATAGGTGCTACGAAGTAGAAATTGTATGGGTTTTATTATAATATGAGTTTATTGTACTTGTTGAGCTATGCTGGGTCCAGTTCACTTGAAATTAAGGGAAAAATCCAACCATTTTTTTGGTTGTTGAAATCAGTTTCAAACTGGTCTTCATAACTACAACACCGTAATGATGATTTTTGCAAATAAGTCAAATGTCAATTAACCAATACTGTCAACCATATTGTTAGTTGTAGAGCTGGCGGATGCTGTTCGCGAAGCTATCTTGTATGAAGTTACAAGAATCTCCATTAGGTTGTTTTGTAAGTGCGCATTCAAGCTGGCCTACTTTTTTATTACATACATTTCATCAGTTTTCTTTATTTTCATAACATGAGTCAATTCTTAACGGAAATCATCGTTCATTCAGTGACACCATTTATAAACACTAGTTTTCCTGATGTGAACACGTATTATACATGTCCTTGTGATTTCCATATGGAGTATTATGTACTGGAGCTTACACTTGTTAAGGAAAACTGGAAGTTGGCCAACAGTATAATGATACTGAATTAATGATAGACGTAATAGATTCAGCATAATTAATATACCACAACTTTTGACATGAATTCGAAGTGGTTTGGGGCTTTGTGAGACATGACTCACAGCAATAATGTGTACCACTCCATCTGATGTTACTCTTTTTGAGTTTATCATATACAGTAAACTGTAATTATATCTTTTGTTGGTCTATGCACTTTAATTCTTGATCTCTTTATTCTCATATGACCCCACTTTGGTTCTACAATGCACTTTCACTTCACTTTGTGTGATGGATTTATTGTTTCTTACCTACAAAAACGATTCCGTCATTGTGGTGTGTGCTACTTATATTGACAGATATAAGTAGTATGTAGCACCAATCCGAAGTGGAATACATATCATAAAAAGATTGAGAAGATCCAGTTAAGGTGAACAGAAAGGGAAACGGAAATTAATTGTAATAACAAGAGAATTGAAAGAATCAGGAGGTATGTAAAAGACAACTGATGGAAGATGTGGAAGTTATATATTTAATGTATGGTTTACATATTTTTCGAAAGTACTCTGTAATTTTGTATTAAACAATAAATTGGTCTTCCCCACCTAATTTCTCGTTCACTACATCATAAATAAATAAATAGACACCGTTAACTTTTGTTAAATGTTACTTGGTTTCGCTATGTTTATTAAATGCCTAGTAATGAACGGTTGTTCTACGTTAAACACTATCAAATACCACCTCCCTTTCCAATGATGACCATTTTCCAATATATCAAAATTATTGATTTTGAACTCCATCCTTATATTGAAATTTTGTAAAAACATAGTAATGATCAAATCAGTAGTGAGTTTGTTTTTAAAATTCAGTTTCACCTTTTTTATTCTTCCAGGCTAGCGTAATTAACTTACATCCTAAATCTACTGATTATGCTTCAACTTATCAATAAAATAGTCAAATACAGTGTTGAACATTTGTCGCCGTTATGTGGCACTGAATGTTCCGTACTTCTAAACTAATCATCTGTAGTTATCATAGTTTGATTTATTTTAGTTTTTACAATTTATTCAACACATATTCAGGTTGATCACCGACATTCAAATGGCGATACAGACAATAATGAAATTGCAATGAATTCAGGTGATAAATCACTGGATCCTCATGGTCATTCTATGTTAGACAAGAATGTGACTGCTTTAGTAAATTCAGAAGACTCACAACATGATTGCACAGATGAACGTCTGTTTTCGACTGAATGTCATCAGGACAACCCCACTGAAGTAAGTACTTATTTTGGATTTGTGTGTGTTTGTTTGTTTATCAGGGAAATAGATACAGTATTGAAAGTGTGTAACGTTTTTTTTGTAATGACGGCTGTTATTCCGTTCTAACTATCCCTCATTTGTGTAGGATGAACAGAAGAATCGGATGTCTCCATCGACGACTGAACTGGAGACATCAGAAGGAACAACAACAACAACAACAATGACGACGATGACGACAACAGCAACATCGAGTGAACAAGATGTTTCGAATGAAAATTTAACTGCAACTGTCTTCAAATGTAACATGTGTTCATTGAGTTATCGCCATAGAACGTCACTTTTACGTCATGCACGTCAATCGAACCACAAGGTAAGTAGGTAGGTAGGTAGGTGATGAGTGGTTAGATTGAATGAGTTTGATGTTGTTCATATTCGGTGATGATCATGAAATGGTTGTGGTAGCATTGTTGTTTGATCGTGGTGAGTGTATGGGTGAGTGTGTGAGGGAGTTTGAAGGAGAGGAAGTAGTAAGCGATGAAGAGTTTTGTGTTTTGGAATGTTCAACATGAGTATTTTGTGAATATGTTTGTGATTAAATTGTTTGTAAGGCTAAAATTTTTTTTATTGATGAATGTTTTTAGGTGGATCTGATTAGGACTCGTAAGAGAACAGATTATGTGAAGAATAATAACTCTGGTATAAGGAGATCAGGGGAGTGTTTGAATGGTGGTGGATGCATGAATAATGAGATGGTATCGAATTTGACATGGAAAGAATGTTCAGAGTCGGTGACGTTGGATTGTAAAGTTGTTGAGAATGCGAATATTGGGGAGGTAGTTGGTGAGGTGAGGTAGTTGTTATTATTGTCTGAATGTTTCATATTTAGTTGACTATATGATTTAATTTGTTGTGAATTTCAGTGATCTTTCATGTAAGTATTTTGTCTTTTTTTCGATATTTATTGGTTACTAAAATTCTGTTTTTAATGTTTTGCTATGTTTGTTGAAAAGGCTTCGGTTAAATTTAAGTATAAGCATACTTGTACCTTTTCTATTGTTTTTTGTATTGTCTAAAAGCTTCTTAATTCTGTACATTTATTTATGTCTTGTTGATAAGTGTTGTTCAGCAGACGAAAACACTATCGAGTTATCTGAAATTCGTCAAAGTAATGTATTCAGTGTTCATCCTAACGAAGAACTTTTGAAGTTTGATCATGCCAATAGTCACTGTGAAGGTAAACTGATACAAGCTTCAAATTTCAAAGATTGTCCGTCAAAAGATTTGTTTGATGTATTTTATCTTTTTACTTTTTGATTAACTTTTCCTTTCAATTAGTAGTTCCGTTTTTTCTATATACTGATATTATTGAGTTAATTTATTTGCTGAATCTTGTGATGTGTATCGATGAAAATAATTGTGTAACAGCTTAGCTTCTTCGTAGTTAATTGTTAAATTATCTTGCCTTCCTTATTTTTTGAACTTACGTTAGTACGATTACTAGCACAAATTATTGAAATAAGCGTTAATTTGTTCATACTCATGTTCGTATTGCTATTATATTATGAGTCATTCTTTACTTTTGTAAAGATTTTGCTAATTTTAAACAATGTTTTCCATTCGTTCCCTTCGAATATACTCACATATTCTTATGAAAATTCCGCAATCTTATTGTAGAGTTAGTATTTTTACCTTCTTGTTTGTTCTTTAAAGATACTGCAAACTACCACATTGTAGTTTATACATTGTATATATTGTATGATGAAAGATTTTAATGGGAGGTTAAAAGGTTTTTGATCTGTTCATTTGAATATTCACAAGTATATAGATACCAGTAGAGGGCAGGCTGTATTTCTTACAACCTTGAATGTTTTGCGCTGAAAATTCTTTGTTGTAGCTAAATCTTTTACATTAAATAAAGCCATTATTATAATATATCACACAGCATCGTCCAAAATCGTTGCCTATCAGTGGAATTTGAAATTCTTTTTCTAATTGTAAATTATCATAGGTAGTGTGATTTACGTATTTTACTTACCAACTACATGACATAAAGAACTATTTCCAATGAACATAACGTCGTCCCTCGATTTGTTTTGGAAGTGTTATTTAACAAGTCACCGGTCTCTTGTTACTATATCATCAGATTTATTCATTAATTCATCTTCGTCTTTTATTTTTATATAAAAAAATATACAGATGAAACAAGTATCTGAAACTCATTCATCATCCAATAATTCATCTATCCTAACTAGAAAGACTTATTCTCTTGGTTTACGAAGTCGCAGACTATCATTACAATCTAATCAAAGTATGCGGAATACAGAAACTCCATCTATTATATCCAAGTTAAATAGAAGAAAAAATAGATCAGTTTCTCCATATTCACTTCGTCATCCACGTATCGAAGAAGAAATATCTAAATGGTAAGCTTATATATTTTTTGTTGAGGTATCAGTTCTGTAAGGGCATATGAACAAGGAATAAACGTGCTGATGCATTAAAGAGATGATAATACTAGTTTGCATCATACGAGTGACATTCATAAAAAGATTGTATGTGAAAATAGAAAGCTTTGTAAAATTAATAAGTTATTAACAGATTATAATGTGAATAAAGCAAGATGATTAAAATGTTTTTGTAACGGCAAGCAGAGATCAATTGTGCAAAATTTGAAATGGTTAATACTATTTTCTGTTAACCCTTTTTGTCTACCCTATAGTAGTCGTCGATCATCGGTGTCTACACAATCTTTAGGTGATAATTTAATTGACGATGTCAGATCTATCATCTCAAATGCAACAACTGTCCCAGCATCTGATTGTAGTTTAAAAATCAACGAATCATCATCATTATTCATTTGTTCTTGGTGTAATCGTTCTGGATTTAAGTGTTGGCGTTACCTTCAAATACATCGTGCACGATGTTCATCTCGTCCAAATCGATTCAATAAACAAAAATCTATTTTATCGACAAACAATATTTCACAAGTTAAAACTTCTGTAACTTGTGAACAGTGCAATCGAGAATTTCGATCTGGACCTGGCTTAAAAGTTCATCAAACTTTAATGTCACATCATAATAATAAATCATTCATTCATAAAAATCAATTATCTAATAACTTATTATCACAATCTATCGCTTGTCCAGGCTGTTCATATGATTCACCATTATTTGAATCAACTGAAAAATTATTAAAACATTTACTAACATTAAAATCAACAAATACTACTACTAATACTAATCATCATCATACAAATCGTAGTCAATATTGGCCTACTGTATTATCAGTGCCTAATTTAGGTTATGGTTGTCATATATGTGGAATGTTACTTGCTTCAGAATCACGTTTAGATAAACATAAAAAAGCTGTTCATGAAGTATGGCTCTTTCAAGAACAACAAAATATTAGTCCAAGTAAAAAATTACCTACTTCTACTTCATAAATATATTTATATTACATGATTGTTATAGTTGACTGTCTTCATTTTCTCTTCTTTCCTTTTTCTTTTTTTAAAAACATTATTAGTATTTAATCAGAAATAGTTATCGTTTTTGTAAATAGTCAACTATCTGTAAATTTGTGTAATAACACTAATGTGTATATCAATCTCTTCTTAATTTTTTCTCTTTCAAAACTTTTTATCTATTATTACGTAATAATAACATGACGATGATGATGACTAGTAATGAGATACATTACAATGATCAGTCGAATGACAATGGATCAAGAGGATATGAATATTTGTAATTAGTATTTATTTATGCATTCATTCATGTATTTTAGTGTGCACTGTTTCTAGGTTTTTTTAATTAAAAATTTTATTTAACTTTATTTTTCAAAAATACATATTTTCTGTGTTAGATATACTACTGAATAGGATTATTTTTTAAAATAATAAATGTATATTAAAAGAAAAAAACTCAGCAAATTTTCCATCTTTACTTGTTAACTCCATAACCTTTTTTCAAGTTTAAACTCAGTTTTCACCACTTTGCCTTTGTATTCCTCTGCTCACTCACTCACTGTATTTAATTATTTGTGACTCATTCCATCTTATCTCCGTAAACTTACTATCACATCATTAACCTCTTTCAGAAATAAAAAACCTTTTTTATTATAAACAAACTAGATGTATGTTTGTCAGTTTATAAGATTATTATGCTTTTTAACTAGTACTGTTATCATTAATTATAATTCTGTTATGTACAGTTTATAGTGTGAAGATTGTTTTGTGTTTTTAGTATTTGTTATTTTGTTGTGTTTTCTCTCTCCCGGCGTATTTCTCCTGTTCTCTTAGAAAACCACGAGAAAATTTCACTGTGGCAATGAATAGTGAGAGATGGCGGTAAAAAGAGGAAAAGAGTTTCTTTTTTCTGCTTAGGATTTTTCAATGAATCGTTCTTTTGTATGAAAGAAATAAATTTATTTGTTTGCTTTTTATCATTGTTGTTGCTGTTGTGGTGGTGGTGGTTGTGGCTGTACCATTTGTAGTGGATATATTTTAATACAAACACTTCTAGGTTTGTGTTTCAATTATTCCCTCCCTCTTCTCACTCGTCTACTCTGTATTTTTTATTTACTTATTTTACAATGCGTATCATTTTCTCTTTTTGTATGTGTAAAAGAATAATAAATTTTTTTAATGACAAAAACTACTTGTATTCAAATTAAGTTATAATTAAGCTGAAGAAAAATGATGATCGTAGATCAAAATTGAGGTTATGTATTTATAAATATAGAATAATTAATTGTGTACATGTATTTTATGTTTGGTTGGTAAAATTTATTGATCACAAAACAACGCTAAATTCGTAATATTATTGAATGGAGAGGTATTGGAGTGGGGGATTTTAGCGTTACAAATAATTTAATAAATTTCTATCGTGTTAATTGTTTAATAGTCATTCGTATCAATTAAATAAGTTTTATTACGCATCGTTAAAGGTATATTATGTTTTAAAAATCAGAGTTTTGAAAAATACATGCCAAATTAAGTCAACAAATGTTTAAATATATTATTTATTATCAAAAGGTCCACACTGTACTATTTGTGTACAAGAATAAAGAATAAAATAATATACTTTCTAAAATCATGTATATTATATCACCTAAGGATTTAGTGATTCTAAGTAATGTTCTTATTGGATTAGTTTCTTTAAATTATGTTTTCAATCGATGTAGCCAGCACTGTTCTGTACTTACAGGAACATTTGCAGTAGTTATTAGTGCTTTCTTGCAAATCTCTTAGCATGAGATGGAGATGACCGTCTGTTTACGTTGATCAAAGGAAAAATGTTTAAGCCTGTTTGCGTTCTGATTCTTTTAAAAGGATCTAGAAATTTACACTAATCGCTATAAAATTTTAACATTCAAAATTGGTCTGAGTAAGAGAAGCCGTTTATTATTGTTTATCCATATATATATATATATATATATATATATATATATATATATATATATATATATATATATATATAATATGCCACTCTTCAGTAGTGTGCTTCCTCGACTGCACATACGGGAATCGAACCCATGGCTTTCGGTCTCGTGCACGGACGCTCAATTTCTAGACCACTGAGTCGGCATCAATCGGTGTCAATGTCTAACTCCAATCAATCCACGATATCGCGCGATTATCTGTTGTCTTCTATTGGTGACTACCTCACACCCAACACTGATCATTTCCATTAGTCACGACTTCTAACTGAGAATTTCCTCTCGAAGCTAGTGAGTAGTGAGCATACAATATTTGTTAGTATGGAGTCGCGGGGATTGATGAATTTCATTTATATCATGAACCGATACATACAAGTATATATATATTTTTACTGTGGTTATGTTTTCACTTTTGACTAAATTGTTATGCGACTAACAGAATGTCAGCTCACCAGTAGTGTTGTACACTTTGATTAAATCAGGATGAATTCGTCTTTTATTCGCAGTTTATTATGATCATTATTAATTAAATTATCTACTACCCTATGTCTCACTGAGTAACAGGAATGTTAGAATGCAACACGTGGCTCGTAACTGGGGAGAATTATTATCTAGTAAAAACAGTCGTTATTTTCATTCTTAACGTAACTTTACAATGTGGTTGGGTGGATTACGCTGATTTGTTTGGAAACCAAGTGATTATTTGAAACATGCATTAGTATGAATGAGAATCTGTCACAGAAAAATTCTCATTCCATTTGCTAAAAAAATGTAATCAAACTGCTGGCCTTCCGCTTTTATATAGTAAATAACATACATTTGAAGCAATTTATGTTTTGTATACTTGAGACACAGTTATTTAGCCGAATAAATCCCAAGAACAAACATTCTTAACGGACTAAGTACAAATAATATGACTTTTCAGTATGGGGTTGTGGAGGTTATTAAATTTTTGATTGAGATCATGAATCGACCAATGTTAGGCCACAATTGAGAACCTGGAAGCACTAGAAGACCGTTTCGTCCTATTATGAGACTCTTCAGCGGTGCGAATCCGCGATGATAGCAACCGATGGTTAGAGACCTTGAATGACATGGCTCAAAATCGTTTGCGATGGCGCAGGTGCATCCACTCTCTGTGTTCTCTCAAGCTCTAATCTTCTGTATTCTTCATGTCCTTTATTTTCTTTCCAAATCTATTCCACTGGACTATACTCGTTTAATAACATCATCAATCCTAATGTTCCCTATCACTACTTATACTTTCACTACCTCTACCACTACGGGATTTGAATCGATAACTGAATCTCTGTGTTAATGTGGTATGGCAACTCGAACTGATGTACGTACGTACGAAGTTCTACGTTGTCACTGACTGACTGCGCATCCGCGATCTTGCTCACGAGGTTTGAGCCCAGGGCCTTTGGTTTTGCGCGCGAACGCTTAACCTCTAGACCATTGAGCCGCCATCTAACGGTGTTAATCTTTAACCTCAACCAATCCACAAAATCGCGCGACCATCTTCCATTTTATTGAGGTAGATACCTGTCTCTATCCGACACGGATTAGCTCCACTGGTCACTGCTTCTCACTAGAACTCCGAGAATTCCCTCACGAAGCTGGTCATTAGTGAGCACGTGGTGATTTTACCCTATGGAATATTCTGGTTTTTGTTTTTAGATATTTCTCAATGAAGTATGATAATTACTTATTCATCCATCGAAATTCGAAGCAACATAGTTTGAAGTCTTAACTGGTTGTTAATTTCTGTACGTTTATTGATTTTTATGTGTATTCAAGTGATAGATAGCATTAGGGCAAAAACCTGAATATAGTATTGGTCACTTACAGTTTAAACATCCAACTTCCTAATGGTTATACATATCGAATAAAAACAAACATTCAAGCGACTAATCTTTATCAAGTTTAACGAAATGAGGTCGACACTCACTTATGCACATAATTAACAAGGAAACCAATAATAATTAAGCTAAGGTTTGACAAGTTATGGAAATTAAGTGCACTTTATAAGTGACTGGTTGAAAATGAAGGAGTAACTCACTGTTAAGAACCGATGACAAATTGATCAGCTTGAAACCTTATACAAACTAATAAATGTTAAATAGAGACTTAATCATTCGATTAATTATCATCAACTAATTGTGATCTGATATCTGTGTTTGATAATATTATTCTGATAACTTCATATTTTATGTATTTATTAAAATCTTAGACTTTATAATACTTTTATCCATTAATGTATGACTAGTCCTTCTAGATTTCATATTACGTATTATTTACAACTATTCTTTGCTTTATGAAATTCCTCTTTAGTTATTACCTATTTCGGTAAAATAAGTTGTAATACTTGTGTCGATTTCTTAATATTATTTCATTAGGTTATAAAAGATCCCATTCTTAATGGAGTTGTGAATGTACACTTCTAATGAGTTTTATACTGAGATGAAACAATTATCTAATATTGCTCAGTTTCTAATAATACCTCAATCGATATTAATTTATGATAATAATAAAAGACTCATTCACAACTTAAACTAATCTTTACATATATTTAAAGGCAACTAGAATAAGAAGAATTGTACATTTGTGTTTTAATGAAAATTTTAAAATCTGATTAACTGTACAATTTCGGAAATATATTTTCTCTATACAAAACTTAAATGGTGAAATTCATCAACATTTATTTTTTACCTATGTCTATAACTTCATGTATTTTTTATAAGCATTCCTCCGTTGTTGTTATTGTTGCTGTCGTTGTCGTTGGCGTCGTCGGTTTTTCTTTAAAATGAATATTCATATTGATTTTCATTCAAACGTTGCAATAGAATTCTTAGAGTTGATCCACTTGATCTTATCAATGAGACAGCTTGTTGATGGGTCATTGTAAATGTACTAATTCCATTAATCTCTAGAATTTCATCTCCAACCTAAATGATGATAACATTAAAGATAGTATTATATATTGAATGTTGGACTATATGTTGTCATTACCACTAATATATTTATTATCTATAGACATACAGTGGGTGTAAAGAAATATATATATATATATATATATATATATATATATATATATATATATATATATATATATATATATATATATATATATATATATATATATATATATATAAGAAATCGCATATATTGGGCTTTCAACAGATAAATAATTTTGAGTCACCCATGTAATATATTGGATATAAATAAGCTACTTCACTGATTGTTCTTCATACTTGTCAACGTGAGTACATATAACAGCGATGAATATATCTTTATATAGGATAACAACAAAGTGTATGATACCGAAATCCAAAGCATAATTCAGTTATGGTCCTTCAGTAAAACTGGAGTGATTAGTCACTTGGTGTGTTCAACTCGGGGTTGCAAATGTTTCATTCTTGTTTCTTAGAGGCTTATGTAAACCGGACAAAACGTCCATCACAATGGTGCGTGACTATTTGAGTAGTGGTGCAAATAATTTGTAAGACATTAACAATTGCTATATTGGTATACAACTCACTTTCATTTGTCCTTCTTGAAAAGCCGGTCCATTATCAGCTATCCGATATACAATTAACGGAGATGTGTTCGAGTCGAATCCACTGCGGACAGAGAAGCCAAAACCATTCGGACCACGTTGTAATGTAATTGAATATAAGCTTCTAATTGAAATGTTATTCAAACTTGGCTTTACAACACAGTTTTCATCTAGCAGCTAGTTTGAAATAAAACAAAATATTTAACTGAGATACTCTTTAACATTCATCTTTTAGGAATTCGCAAGTGAGTTTTAGGGGGCTCGATTGAAAACATATATTGAATAAAACAAAACATTTTATTTCTAAATACTTATAACTGAACCAATCAGCTCACGTAAGTTTATATTTAAAATTATACTGACAAATGCTATTCTTTCAATAATGCTACAAACGGATTTATCGAAGATCGGGTTACGTCTATATGTTACTGTGATACTTCATCCACATGCATAAATTTAGATTCATCGAGTTTGATGATTTATTCTTAGATCTATGCCAAGTAACCTTTTAAATAACTACTGTAAAACTGTGTTCATTATCATTTAATCAAACTCACAAACCTTATTACACTTTATTTTGTTCTGCTCCATTTTATCCAAAGCTAGGACATAACTGCTTGATTCGGTAGTTTTTCTTTAGTAGTTCATTGATGTGCACAGTTTATTGAGTTGGTCATTCAGAAAGGTCGAGAATTTTCCTCATGTCGCTATTCCAATTACCACTGATTATCTAAATTAATTTATAGTTAATTATTTGGCTTATCCATTTCTATGTTCAATCAGAATTGAACTGATTTATCGATAAATTAGACTCTATATTCTGAGGGAAAATATGGTTGTCAGGGAATACTACATTAGTTTTTAAAAGAATCATATTAAATGTAAACATTGTAATGAATTTCTGATTAACTTATGATAAATTGAGACTCTCATAATCGAAAAAACAACATTAGGCCAACTACATGAATTGAATCTTGGTAATAAATTGTGAAATGAAAATAGATGAATAGTGAACAGGATTTTTGACATAAATATTATTAAACTTGATTAGAATCTAGGTTGCTTTAGGATTTAAGGTATTAATATTTAGATGACGTATCGCTACTTACTTCTGTAGTTTTTAAACCATTTGTAGGACGAAAACATACATTTGGATTAGAAAATATCGTTGTAGAAGTAGCTGGTGGGATAAGGTTTTCATCTGTATCTAAACTGTTAGTACGGCTTTTATGTTGGTCATTAGACAAAGAACCTGTAATTGAAGAGTTAGAATTTGGGATGTAATGTTATAATATCGATGCATAATTATATGATATCAAAGTGTTGGGTTTCTTTACTTTACTAGATGTATGGTGGCTAGCAGTGGAATTCACGATGCGCATTTCGTCTTGTTTGGGACTCGTCAGTTGGATGTACCTGCATCCCAGAGTTGATGTTCACTCTGTGACTCGAACCTAGTACCGTTCGCTTCAAACACCATCGCATTATCAGGACTCAGTAGCTAAGTGGATAACGCGATGGCGTTTGAAGTGAACGGTACTGAGTTCAAGTCCTAGAGTGAACATCAACTCTGAGATTCAGGTAGATCCAGCTGACGAGTTCCAAATAGGACGAAACGCGCGTCAGGAATTCCAGTGCTAGTCACTATTCATCTTTGCTTAAAAAGCTTGTGATTTAAGGCTATATCGAGGTAATCCGCACTGGATACACATATGCCAACAAGAGACTGATTAATTACAGTCCTAAATAACAATGGGAAGATACAAGTAAAACGACGTCGAGTGAACATAACTAAGTAGTTTCTCTACAATGTCAACTTATAGTGAAAACTGTTGATTACTGCGGTAATCCATTTATCGGTAGATGATTTCTATTAAACCAAGGTTTTTTTTAATGACCTTTTTATGAAGTAAACAATTTATTCTAAGTTTCCTATGTTAAAAGTAGTTATGAACGTTTATTTCAAATTGTAAGAACTCCATTATACATAATTA
The DNA here is from genome assembly GCA_946903255.1 of Schistosoma spindalis. Taxonomy (NCBI): domain Eukaryota; kingdom Metazoa; phylum Platyhelminthes; class Trematoda; order Strigeidida; family Schistosomatidae; genus Schistosoma; species Schistosoma spindalis. The sequence continues at coordinate 34,229,302 of OX336420.1, read as the reverse complement.
ATTGTTTACATCAGTTAACATTGCACTTGTTAAAACCTATACTTTTCACTTCTAATTCTCTGGAACTATGTATGATGTATGACGCATAGAAGAGTAAGGAAAAAGATGTACTATATGTAAGAAACTAAACATTAGATAGTAGTGTTATGTAACATGTATAGAATAATCATCTTATAAATATAGCTAGTTTTTGATGGTGAGAGATAAAAAAGATCTTATCCGATTTCATTTTGTTTTCTCTGTCAAATATTATATTCAAGCTTTTAAGCATAACATATAATTTACCAGGTTTTTCAATTGTCAAAATTAATTGTTGTTGACTTTGACGTATAAGATTTACAATATCCATATGATCGATTCCTAATAAACAGTAACCATTTATAGCCAGTATACGTTGTCCAACTTCTAATTGTCCACATTTATCAGCTGGACTACCTGGAATTATACGACCTTTTAACAGAAACAAAATATGAGATAAATGTTTTAACTACTGATAAAGACACTTTGAATTTCGGTTTATAGTAAAAATAAAATGTTTACAAAGGTTATTCAAGATGAAATTTTAAATGTAAAATTCTCAGTAATCGAAGTTAGACAATACTAGAATATAAACAAACATCATTTTCTACATTTCCAGTATTGTGACGACTGATAGCAGCATGCATTTAATTGTTTGAGTAATTTTGATGTTTCGATATGCCTTTGACTAACTGGATTATTACAATACAAAAATATTAATAAACAGTTATTTATTTAAAGCACAGATATATGACGAGTACAATCGCTACCTACTTTTGAATTTGTGGTATATTCCAGACCACAGTCTAAGATTCTATATGTGACCACTGGATATAGATAAGAATATATGTCTTGGCATACAATAGTGTGAAGATAATTTGTTCCAGTTCTAACGAAAGTTTATACTAGGAATCTGCATGAATCATTGACTGAATGATTTACGTCTTTGTGGGATGTTTCTTAAAGAAATTAGTTTGTATTTAAATTAGCATAATAATTTACTTCTGTAGAATAATGTAAAAGGTTTTCAAATATTTTTTATAAGTGGTATGTTATATCTAGGACTAGAACCACGTACATCGTGAGCACTCAAACACTTGAACCCTCCACGTCGCAAGTTAGAAGACAGAAGACGAGCGGAAAGAAATCTTATTTCATCCAGTGTCAAATATAATACAAAACACTCGGGTATTTATAGTTTTCAGTAAAAACCAAACCATCATTATAATCATCCAATCTACATGCAGTGGTTTTTAGAATATGTCCAATCTGTAAGCTAAACGTTGGGATTGTGGAATGTTCTTCGAGACGATGATTGGATTGAATGTCTCTGGCTATTTCAGAGCTTACATGAGTTCACCGACGGCCATCCTCAGATGATGAATTAATTTCGATGATAATAATCAAGTTGTAAGTACTTGACAATGAGGTTGTAAACATACTGATTAAGCCCTATCTACTTTGAAATTACTTTAGATGATATAGAAATTGTGGTTTTATTTCTCTTTTTACTTGATATACAGTATATTGGTGAAATCAGAAATAAACAAAAAAAAACAAAGTTACTAAATCAAGTATTTGCACTTCAGTAACAAGGAATGAATAACTCCGCCTGTAGCTCTCCTAGAGTTACTGCCGGTCCCAAGCCCGGATAAAGGAGGAGGGTTGGGCATGGGGTTAGCGTCCACATCCCGTGGAAAACTAACTCGCTAAAAAAACGCTAACCAGAAAAAATAACTCAAACCATTTAAACTCTGCCCTGGAAGTTAGAAGGTCTTCATTTAGAAGAAATATGACGCCTCAGGGTGAAAGCCGAGTTCCCTCGGAAGCCATGAGGCCGATGCCCCTTCTAACAACCAGAGCAAAAATTTTTATAGGTACATGGAACGTCCGGACAATGTGGGAGACCGGGAAGACCAGTCAAATAACAGCGGAAATGAGGAGATACAACTTGGCAGTACTGGGAATCAGTGAAACCCATTGGACCCAAGCTGGACAACAAAGGCTAAATACGGGAGAGATGCTGCTATACTCTGGTCACAAAGAGGAAAATGCTCCACACGCTCAGGGAGTTGCTCTAATGCTGTCCAAAGTAGCACGAAATACACTTGTAGGATGGGAATTTCACGGATCCAGAATCATCAAAGCATCATTCAAAACAAAGAAGGAGTGGATCACAATGAACATTATCCAATGTTATGCATCCAACAATGATAGCAACGACGACGTTAAAGATCAATTCTATGAGAGGCTGCAATCAATCATAGAGAAGTGCCTAAGAAAGGACCTCATCATTCTGATGGGAGATCTAAACTCCAAAGTCGGAATAGACAACACCGGATATGAAGATATCATGGGACTGCATGGACTGAGAGAGAGGAACGAAAACGGGGAAAGATTTGCAAATCTGTGTGCGTTCAACAAATTAGTCATAGGTGGCACAATATTTCCACACAAACGTATACACAGAGCTACATGGATCCCACCGGACCACTCCACAGAGAACCAGATAGATTATATTTGCATCAATAAAAAGTTCCGAAGGACAATGGAAGATGTGAGAACCAGGAGAGGAGCGGACATAGCTTCATATCATCACCTGGTTGTGGCCAATTTAAAACTGAAGCTAAAGAAGAACTGGACAACTGGACAAACAGCACCACAAAGGTTCAATACAGCTTTCCTTCGAGATACCGACAAACTCAATGAATTGAAGATAGCTCTCAACAACAGGTTCCAAGCCTTGCAGGATCTACTGAAGGAAGAAGAAACTACTACGGAGGATAGCTGGAAAGGTATCAAAGAAACATTAACTTCAACGTGTCAAGAGGTTCTGGGCCCCAAGAAGCATCATCACAAGGAATGGATCTCTATAGAAACACTGGACAGGATCAAAGAAAGGAAGAACAAGAAGACAACAATTAACAACAGTCCAACACGAGCAGAAAAAGTCCAAGCACAAGTTGAATACATAGAAGCAAACAAGCAAGTGAAGAAGAGCATTAGAGCTGACAAGCAAAAATACGTGGAAGAACTAGCAACGACGGCGGAGAAAGCTGCAAGAGAAGGAAATATGAAACAGCTTTACGATACAACGAAGAAGCTAGCAGGAAGATATAGTAAACCAGAGAGACCAGTCAAAGACAAAGAAGGTAGGCCAATCACTGAGATTCAACAACAGCGGAACAGATGGGCAGAGTACTTCGAGGAACTCCTGAATAGGCCGGCACCAATGAATCCACCGGACATCGAAGCAGCACACACAGATCTCCCTATAGATGTCAATCCACCAACGACCGAAGAAATCAGAATGGCCATCAGACAAATCAAGAGCGGGAAAGCAGCAGGACCCGACAATATACCAGCTGAAGCACTGAAGTCAGACATCGAAGTAACGACAAACATGCTTCATCTTCTATTCAAGAAGATTTGGGAGGAGGAACAAGTGCCGATGGACTGGAAGAAAGGACACCTCATCAAGATTCCAAAGAAAGGAGTCCTGAGCAAGTGTGAAAACTACAGAGGCATTACACTACTGTCAATACCGGGTAAAGTCTTCAACAGAGTGTTACTGAACAGGATGAAAGACACAGTAGACGCTTAACTTCGAGATCAACAAGCTGGATTCCGTAAGGACCGGTCGTGCACAGGCCAAATTGCGACACTACGGATCATCGTCGAACAATCAATCGAATGGAACTCGTCATTGTACATCAACTTCATTGATTATGAGAAGGCATTTGACAGTGTAGATAGGAGGACGTTATGGAAACTTCTTCGACACTACGGAGTTCCTGAGAAGATTGTCAACATTATCCGGAACTCATACGACGGACTACAGTGCATAGTAGTGCATGGAGGACAGCTGACAGATGCATTCCAAGTGAGAACCGGAGTAAGACAAGGCTGTCTACTCTCTCCCTTCCTGTTTCTTCTGGTGGTCGACTGGATTATGAAGACCTCGACACCTGAGGGAAAACACGGCATACAATGGACAGCTCAGAACCAATTAGACGATTTAGACTTCTCAGATGACCTAGCCCTCCTATCACATACTCACGAACAAATGCAGACAAAGACAGCCAACATAGCAGCAGTCTCTGCATCAGTAGGCCTCAAAATACACAAAGGGAAAACCAAGGTAATCAAACACAACACGGAGAACAGCAATCCAATCACTCTTGATGGCAAAACTCTGGAAGACGTGGAATCCTTCACATACCTGGGAAGAATCATCGATGAACAAGGAGGTTCAGATGCCAACGTCAAGGCGAGGATTGGCAAAGCTAGAGCGGCATTCCTTCAACTGAAGAACATATGGAACTCAAAACAACTTTCAACCAATGTCAAAGTCAGAATCTTCAATGCGAACGTCAAGGCAGTTCTACTGTAAGGAGCTAAAACTTGGAGAACTACAACAACCACCATCAAGAAGGTACAGGTATTTATCAATAGCTGTCTACGCAAGATACTCAACATCCATTGGCCGGATACCATCAGCAACAGCCTTTTGTGGGAGAGAACCAACCAGCTTCCAGCTGAAGAGGAAATTAGGAAGAAACGATGGAAATGGATAGGACATACATTGAGGAAATCATCAAACTGCATCACGAGACAAGCGCTAACTTGGAATCCTGAAGGGAAGCGGAAAAGTGGGATGCCAAAGAACACATTACATCGAGAAATGAAAGATATGAAAAGGATGAATAACAATTGGAAAGAGATGGAAAGGATTGCCCAGGACAGGGTTGGATGGAGAATGCTGGTGAGCGGCCTATGCATCTTTACGAGGAGTAACAGGCGAAACAAAAACAACAAACAAGTAATGAATGAATGAATGAATGAATGAATGAGGGATATTTAAGATTAATATAATTAACATAATGAGCACAAATAAAACAGGTAGACAACATATGAAAAAAATTTAAATTTAGAAGAACCTAAAGAATAAACGAAGTTAGCTTGAGTCATGTAATTCGGAATTTCCATATTTATTTTATCATCAAGTGAAACTCAGTCAATAAACTTAAAGCTTAATACTAGATATACACTAATCCTCAAGGGTTTTGAGAACTGTTTCCAAATCATGTTTCTTTTTTTCCAAAATATTTCTTAGTTAGTCAGTATTACGTAATAAATACATAAAGTATACCATAGTTGTTTAAATGGAAACATTTGCTAGCTCAAAATATCCATTTGTTTATTTTCTGTTAATTCTTATCTAATAGACTAATTGTTTATCGTTTTATTAGTTAGAATGTTGTTATATTTTGTTATATTTATACTTACCTATTTCACTTGCTTTTTCTTTATTCAAAGAGCTGACGATCACAAAACCAAAACCTTCATCTTTCTCTTTTAATAACTTCACATTGATTATGTTTGAACTATTTGAATCTTTTGTCGGTTTCTCTGTAATATATATCAAACATAAATAAGAAAATTGAAATCAAAGATACTGTTAAACATCATTTATAGAAATTTCGCTGTTACTATTTTGGAACTCAATTAAAATTTATCCAGTCATCTATGTATATTAGCTATCAGGGTTTTGTATAATTTATCATATGCTGTATGGATTTATCGCTTTGAAGTGCTTTCAACTATCTTATTTCTGAGAACTGACCTTCGTTAGTTTAAAATATATCATGGAAGTAAAGTGAATATATTTTACTAACCCTATTTATTTCTACCCATAGTTTGTTCAACTCCACAAAGTAATAAGAATTAACGAAATGTCTACCCTATGAGCTTCAATATTGTATCGAATTCCGACAGTCCTTAGAAGCACCGTGCACTATATTAGATTAAAAAAAAATTATTTATTTGTAGATTTCACAAAACTGGTCTAGGAATTTCAGGATACAACAAATAAACTGTGTAATTACACGGAAATAAGGAATTCTGAACAATACATGTTCTGAAATTACAACGTTTTCGTTGTTAGTCCGTGAAAAATATTTAATATTCTATTTATTTAATGTAAACGTCGTAGAAAATTTTGTTAAATGTTTTATACTACTAATAAATTTTTCAGTGGTAATAAATAAAAGTAATAGTAACAGAAAACACTTTAATGTGAATTGGGTTTTATACGTTTAAAATCACGGTTTGTGTTATTTTACTTACAAAATTGATATCAGTATGCGATCATAAATCTTGTTGTGTTCAATTATATTTTCGGACATTTAAATGAAAAGATATACTATGTTATTTCATCCATAAATTGTTTTTAATCATTTATATAACATAGTTTAGCATTCAGAGGAGAGTCATTATCATCAGATGTGCAATTTCAATTTTGAGACTCGTCAGGTGGATGTAGATGTTGAATCTGGGACTCGAACCCAGTACCGTTCACTTCTAACGTTATCGCGTTATCCATTTAGTTGCTGAGTCCTGATAGCATCATGGAGCTACTTGGATCAGGAGAAATGAACAGAAATGACGAGACTGATCAATTGCAGTACTAAATAACATCAATTGAATTAAAGGCGATGGTTTCCAGTTTATCTACTAAATTTTTTCTCTTCTAGTCTCTGGTGTTATATATTACAAAATCATAGAAAAAATGGATGATAAAAGTAGAACATAATTAGCTTCTATTAGTAGATAAAATTAAACATATTCTTTTTAGAACCTCAGATAATATTAAGAGCTTCATATAATTCCATTGTAGTTTCTGCTTAGCTATTAAAAACGTTCCCCTCAGACTTCAAGACGATAGCCTAAAGGTTAAAGCCGCCATCTTTCAGAAAATAATTTGCAAGCATTGACTTTACTTCACTCACATTCGTTCAAAAAGACGGGAAGCATTATTAGCCCTTGCACAAACAACATGCCTCAAAGTAGATTAATTAGTCACATTAAAATCACTGTGTCATGACTTTGACTGAATTCAATTTAATAATATTTTTCCTACAGGACAAACACATTGATATTGTCATGATCTAGAATAAAATCCTAAGTAGTTTGTTGCAGTAATCGTAAATTATAAATAAAATCAAAATTTCAAAAAGTACACCGAAATTGATACTTACCTGATATTTTTATGCATTCAGCCTTATCTGATGAATGTATTCTACGAACAGTCAAGGTAACAAAACCATTATTATTCTTTGCTGCTAATCGAAGTAATTCTTCAATTTCACTAGGTTTACAACTCAGTACAGAATGATTTTCAATAGCCACTAACAGATCACCTACCACTAAATTTTGACTTGATTCGCTTGAACTTCCATTGTCTTCCATAGGTATAATACATGGCTGAAAAAAGTAAGTTATGTGTACAAAAATAGAGTTTTATAAGAAAACAGTGCCTTCTTAAAATTTATATTGTACATATTTAAATAAAAAGAGAAATAATTTTTCTTCCGATTAAGGAGAATATGTAAGACGTTTCAGTGTTCAAACTGCAAGAATAGTTTGACTTGTGGTCATTTGTTTTAATCAGAGATGTATAAGATGCTTGTATTCGATTAAGAGCTAAATAATTTTTTAATGATAGTTTCTATTATTTTGAACGTTTATAGAGATCATTGGAGATTTGCATTTGGGATGTCTAAATTCTACATTATTATATACTACATGTAACATTAATTCTAATGGTAAGAAAAAAATATGTGGACTGGAAGTTAACCGAAATTTATAGATGAAGTATTCTTGTACAAGTTCAAAAATTTACCTACTGGTTATTTCATGTATAAACAGTTAAAACTTCTACTGAATTTGTAATCGCTACTTCAGTATTCTAAATCACTCAAATACAAAGAGTGTGAGCTAGTAACTCACTGAAAACAATAGTGGATGTGTCGCTCAATTTCGTGGATTAGTTGTTCATTAACACCGTTGGATGCTGGCCGGCTCAGTGGTTTAGAGGTTAAGCGCTCGCGCGCAAGACCGAAAGTCCTGGGTTTGTGTTTCACGAGGTGGGATGGCGGATGAGCACCGCTGAGGACGAAACGGTCTTCCAGTGCTTCCAAGTTTTCCATGGTGGTCTAGTTTCAATTGACTCATGATCTCAACTATTAAAATTCCTATAATGTTTACAAAATACCCCTTCTGATAGCAAAGATTATAGTTTATTGAAACAATAGGTTTTTAAAAGGAAGAGAACTTTTCTATGTTTAAGTTATGAATAATAGCTTTGTAAAACCCTTGACAAATGGTTCCACTCTAATTACTTTTATGTATTCATATAATGAAAATGTAGTTTATATTATTTATTCTGATATGAAATGCTATACATTGGACACTTTTTCTTCAGTATTTATAAAAGGTAACGAGTGACTATAAAATGTATACATTCAAATGATTACACAGAAGTTTTTAACTTCATTGAGTATTCATTCACTTGTTTTTCAAATTCTAAAAAAGCAACTCATAGAATTGTCATGAAATCATTTTACATTCTTACTATATAGAAAATGAACTATAGCTAAACAATCATACGTTTATCATTTTCAGTATTAAGAATGATAATATTTACAAGGCTTAAAATGATTTAGTGCCTTTTGGACTACTTAGAGAATGTAAATTTAATAAACTGTTGATATCTTAATGTTTCCTGTTTTTGAAAATTAATCTGCAAGATAAGTTACGTGAATCAGTTGTGATATATCATTAAATGATTAAAACGTGGTTTTAGGTGAAACCTAACCCTATAAACACATACACAAGCTACATTAGCTTGCTCGGACTACACTACAGAGAACCGAATCGGTAATATCTACGTCAAATAAATTATTTGAGAGTCCATGGGATAAGTAAGAGCAAAGAGTGGAGCTGATATAGTTTCAGATCACCGTTTGGTGGTGGAAAAGCTAAAGTTTAAGCTAAAATGACATCGGACAACTGGACAGATAGCAATACAAAAGTTCAATAAAAACTCTCTTCGAGCTACTTACAAACTCAGTGTTTTCCAGATACATCTCAGCGATAAGTATTAAGCCTTACAACAACTACTAAAAAAAAGAAAAAATGCCATTGTAGAAAAGGATTAGAGAGGAATTAATTAAACAATCAATTCGACACTCTAGGAGTTGATGGGCCTCAATAAGCACCAGTATACTCTGAGGAAGACTCAAGAAGGGAAGAACAAGAAGACAGCAAGCAATATTGGCGGAACAATGGCAGAGAAAGTTAAGGCACAGTTTAGGTACACAAGAGAAAACAAACAAATCATAAGGAGTATTAGAGCCGACCAGTAGCACTTGGGAACAACTGAATAGGAAATCCCAGGATAGATAAGTACAAGGTGTTATCAAGCCTGGTTAACTAAGCGAAAATGTTTATATCGCTTTATCTAAAATAACCCTATTTGGTTGGTAATTATTAAAGTCTAATATACATTTTCTGCCGACTTAGTACAATTAATAATTTTGTATAATGAAGTTTCAATTTAGCATTGTTATTTGTACCCGTTGTCAATTAAGTAACTCTATAAGACTTTCTATCTTTGCACATAATAATAATAATTGTTATTATTATAAGCTTTAGAAATTGATGAGTCTGTAGATGGCTAACAAGTTCACTTTTCGATTTCCTAGGAGTCACAATAAATAAGCTTCATTGATTACTATAAGTTAACTTCTTAAGTTTAAAAAGAAATGATTTTAGGAATGGAATCAGCAACAAAATGTGATTGCGTAATAAACAAACTTTACACTTAAAAAATACATTGCATATTATTGCAACTTTACGAGGAAAAAAGGTTTATTTCAGTTGTGCATATGAATAAAATGAATTGACTAGCGAAAAATTAAATGTATAAAATTAATACATGACACGGCATCAATACCGTTGGACGCCGGCTCAGTAGTCTATAGGTTAAGCGTTCACGTGAGATACCGAAGGTCCCGGATTCGAACCCTACGTGCAGGATCGTGGGTACACACTAGTGAGCAGTCCCATACTAGGACAAAACGGCTGTCCAGTGCTCCCAGGTTTTCAATGATGGTCCAACATTGATCGATTCATGATCTCAATCAAAAACTCACCAATCTCCATTACCTCATAGCGATAAAATAATATCATTCACTTACTAAATTTTGTTCAATATTTTCTTTAACAAATTTTAACTTTCCATCTTTTGTACTACAACGAATTTGCACATCTTCAGTGAAATTATTACAATTTGTACTACTAGTATTAATTTCAGGAATATTCAACATTGGATTATGAGAATTTTTCATTTGTATTGATGGTGATAAACAAGGTGAAGAGATTCGATCTAATAAAGAATCATCACAATGTTTATAGTTTGTAATTGATTGTTGTTGTTCGTTTATTTGGTTTTGATTTTGTTTGAATACATCAAATTTTTGATAATCATATGGTGGCATATTATTTAAGTAAGAAGAATTATTGATTTGATGATTGTTTGTTTTCAATGTATTGATTAATTGTGATATAGGTATATAATCTGGTGCTTCACAAGGACCACATTTACCTATACCTGGAATAATAGATTGTTCAGGTAACCATGATTCAGATGTCCTCTTCATTGATAAATTATTTACATTGTTCAGATCAGAAGTATTCAAAGAAGTGTTTTTATCATTTGTTTGTAGATTATGGTTTATGGATTTTTTTCCATGACAATTTTTATTTAATACTGTTCGTAGGAAGGGGATCATTTCATCTTTATTTGTTTCTGTTACTGTTTCTTTAGTTGGTATGATATTGATTTTGTTTAAATTCAAATTATTGTTTGTAGATTTATTAGAATTCAAATGAATATTTGCATGATTTACTTGTTTTAAACAACTTGAGCAAACTTTTTTAAAGATAGAATGAAGCAAAGTTGAAGTATAAATAAGAGACAAATTTTATTAAAGGTTAGATTTTGCTAAAATTCAATTCTAATAAACAAACTGTTTCTATACCTCATTTTCAGGGTGTGGTTTGGCATTGAGTATATATATATATATATATATATATATATATATATATATATATATATATATATATATATATATATATATATATATATATATACTGAGAACCAATTAAGCAAGCGAAAATGTGGTTATGTACGAATATAAGTAGTATGTAACTGTTAAAAGCTAACCAATGAAAACTACAAATATATTTCTTACACTATTCTTGTGTACACACCCAGTAGACAAGATCTTGTGAAATGACTCATCTTAGAATATGAGTAATACTAAATGCCACTGATAATAATAATAATAATAATTATAATAATAATAATGATAATAATAATAATAACAATTGAGGCTACGTTACACGTTGCTAAGTCTATTCACTTCAGAATAAAAAAATACTATATGTAATGCTTTATTTGAAACAAAAGCCTTTGTTTTATTTGTCTGTATTAAGAATTTATCATTTTACTTTAGCCATAGCAACTGGTTATTCATAAGTTTACATTGTAGATTGTATGTTTGAGTACCAAAAAAATTTTAAAAATGTTTACATTAATTTATAAAATATTATCTTTAAGAATTCAATTTTGCCTTATATTACTTTGGTTTATGTATCTACAAATCATTTATATCATTAAATTTAATGCAGTGAATGCATTGTGTTCATCTGAAAAGAGGAACAATCCAGATCAATAAAGAAACCTATAGTTCAAAGTTATCCGACATGATCAGAATTATAAAAATACTATTCAGTAAATAAATGGTATAGTTAAACAAGGTATTGTAGAAAGTAGAGAGATGTTTGTACTTATAATGCCGTTGGATGCCGGCTCAGTGTTCTAGAGGTTAGGCGTTCGCGTGCATGACCGATAGGTCCTGGGTTTGAATCACGCGAGGCATGATGCGCACTTCGAAGGAGTCCCGTACTAGGATGAAATGGTCTTCTAGTGCTTTCAGGTTTTCCATGGTGATATAGCTTCAATTGACTAATGAATTCAACTACTAAATTTTTATGGAATGGTTGTTTGGTGATGAAAGACTAAATTTTAATTAATAAAAGCCTAATTTTTACATAAGTGTATGACTGATAGTTATCTTTACCAAACAGTTATTTGTTTACTGAAGAGCATTAGATTAAAGTAATTGATTAAACTTACTGTTCATCACATTATGAAAAAAGGCTCTGGACAACGACTAATTAAGTAAGTCAACCGTTTTATATTCACAGAGATGAGACAGACATGATTTCCGAATGTTTCCAACTACCGTTAAGTTAATATCAGACAATAATAGTTGTTCAACTACACAATTAATCGACGAAACATTTTCTAATATATTTATCAACTGTTAATACCAGTCAGAGATGAATTTTCTAATGTTTTTTCTCACCTTAAAATTCTTTCAGTATTTGATTCTGTTTTATCTAGAGCTAGAACTTTTGCTATACCGCTTACGACTTGTGTCAAATATAATACAAAACACTCGGGTATTTATAGTTTTCAGTAAAAACCAAACCATCATTATAATCATCCAATCTACATGCAGTGGTTTTTAGAATATGTCCAATCTGTAAGCTAAACGTTGGGATTGTGGAATGTTCTTCGAGACGACGATTGGATTGAATGTCTTCGGCTCTTTTAGAGCTTTTTAGGGCTTCTATGAGTTCACTGGGAGCCATCCCCACGGATTCATGTAAGCCAACATGGTATCATACAAATAATTTGTCGATAGTTTTCATTAAACATTGTTCAAAATTATTTCGTTCACATTCATTTTCATTGTTTATTGCTTTTAGAGTTTAGAAACGTCAGGTGACCAGACGAGACTGGATCTGTATATAATAAGTTTATTTAAAAGTAATCTCAATAAAATTCTATTTAAAATGATTGCACAGAATGTAACTGAGAATATTCAATGAAATTAATGCATTGCTTTTATTAAATAATTTTTTCATAAGGCACCCAAATACACTGATACGGCCGAGAGTGGAAAGAGTCATTTCTCCCTCTCGAAAGGCTCTCACATGTCCACGCATATACAGCCACTGTCAGGGAAGTCCTACTCACTGTATTTTTGCGGCGACGGTATTGCTTGCGAAATTGAGAGGATAAAAAGCGAATGTCCGACGATTTAATTGGGTTGATGGACGCAAAGATTCCAAACCAATGGTGCACATGTGCTACAGTGTCCTGAAGAGACAAATGACCCGTGAACCAATCGTTGGTCACCGGCTACCATGGGACTGCATCTTGTGACGTTGCTCCCCTGCCTCATAGATCATACGTTTAGGTCGAAGGCTCCGAGTGTAGCCCCCTAAGAAAACCACCCGCTTCTGTCTAGGTATCTGGGAAGTATCATAGACCACACACAAATCAAGTGACTTGTGTGGCGCATATGTATTCGGTGCCTTTTTGTATCAATATTTAGATGCTCAAATAAATAAACTGAATACTTACCGTGAATCACCGTAAACTGTATCGATTTAGATTTTAAGTATACATTTAATAATTGTGAAAATTGAGTTTTGGTCAATTTAACTACATCAAAATTTCCAATTTTCACTATCAAATCACCTGGTTGTAATTTTGTTTTATTCAACTGATTAATGTTATTTCCGGTTACCTGTTGGTTAAGAAATAAAATAAAATACACTTCAGAAACATTAAGTTTCATATGAACTACGTTTATCTAGAAGTTAATTATGATTTAAAATTTGATTGTAATCAGATTTAATTATTTCTAATCATTATACATATAAAGTATGTCAAGTGTAATAGTTGAATGAAAAGATAATGGTATGATGAACTAATAATAATTGTAGATGAGCACTGCTGAGAAGTCCCATTTTAGGACGAAACAGCCGTCCAGTGCTTCCAGGTTTTCCATGGTGGTTCAGCTATAATATCCACAAAACCCCTTCCTGATGATAATAGATAATTTTATATAAATTAGTTTTTTGTGGTTATTCAAAATTCTTGTAGTTAGATAAACTAAATTTTTATTTTAGATAACATGATCGTCAGTGTTGTAGGATTTTACTGAGTGGTTCATATTTTCTTTCATTACTTCTCATGCTTTATCTTGTGTGTGTGTAAGTGTATGTTCCTATTCAGCGATTTTGATCTTAACAGTACAATGTTTAAAAGACATTTGTGATCGCCTTACATGCTTTAAACAATTTTAAATAAAGAAAAGTTTGATGAGTTTCTACTCATCTAATTGAAGAAATTCTGTGAATAAACCTAATTGCCTTACTTCATTGATAGTTTGAAATTTCAAAAATAACACATAGATCTTTTTCTAATACAAAAGGTATTCTTTATGTCTAATATAAGTAGTTCTTTTTTTAAAAAAGCAAAACATTTCAATTATTTACCTACCTGGTTAACCAAACATCCATAATTCGTATAAAAATAAGTAAATCCATAATCATTTTCTTTTTTAATCAAATTTACAGTTCGTAGAGAATTGCAACAATTTGAACAAAACTTTATCGATAATAACAATAAAAAACAAAGTGTGGAAATCAGTGATTTATTCCATAACTATAGCGTATATATATATATATATATATATATATATATATATATATATATGTATATACTGTCCAGTATCAAGCATGAGAGAACAGAAGTTCTTTGGAGAATATCTAAAGTTGAGATAAGACTAGTTTTAACTAGTTAAATATTGGTAAACGACAAATATATCACGACGTTTATTACAATGAATAAACTAAACTAGGTGAATGAAATTATAATATATTCTCATAAAAATAATGTTGATACAGAAACGTACACAATAAATGGTAGCCAATGTCTCAATACCTAATCAGTAATATTTAATAAGTGTTTACTTCAAAAAGCATAAATTCTCCATTATTTTATTATTATTTGATAGTGATTATGCTCAAATAAAATCCTTTAAAGTTATGGTTTTTTTAATGATTATTTTAATATTAAACATCTAGAAGTATATGGAAGCACAGTATGACAAAATGTTTATTTTAAACTTTAAACTTTCTATAATCAGCATAAAATCATTTTATTAATAAAAACAACTATACAACACTTGATAGTTTCAACCATTTTAAAGCAATTTGTATTTTATAATTATTGAAAGAGTATACCTTAATTGTTGAAATGATGAATCAATTGAAGGTAGACCACGATGAAAAACCTGGAAGCACTGGATGGCCGTTTCGTCCTATTGTGAGACTCCTCAGCAGTGCGCATCCACGACCCCGCCTCGCGGGATTCGAACCCAGGACCTACTGGTTTCACGCGCAAGCACTTAACCACTAGATCACTCAGCCGGCATCCAGGTTTTCCATGGTGGTCTCAACCATTGAAATTACTAAAAAATCTCCAGAAAGCCCCCTTCTGACAAACATACTTTAGTCAAGAAATCGTGACAGTAAACAATCAGATGATAACGTAAAGTTTCAGATTTGTTCCATTTGGGTTCTGAGTTACTACTTTAATCCTAATAAAGATTATTGGTTTATTGTTCATGATCTGTCAAACTTTAAAAAAGGATATAAATTATTAAATGTATTCAATATTCAAAAGAAATATTCCGTTTTCCACGTATCCTTAGTAGTTTTGAGGTATGTTCCATTATGATACCGTAAATAATATGGATTTTCATCGACTAATTTTCTCAAAATCATGCAATAGTATCATACCTTAAAAAGTTATGTCAGACCATGAAGATATTGGTGAAAATTGAAAATATTAAGTTTCAGGATAAATGTACCAAGAAGTTTACCTGTGTGCAAGATAATTGTGATAAGATTTAATTCATCATTTACGATAAACTGTAAAATTTTGTTTAATGTAGTACAACTAATTTTCTGATTACTGTATGATGCTTGTTGATTATGAGCAACTTAATAGAAGAATTTATTTATAGCTTACCATTAAAAAAGAAACCCGAACAAAGAACATTTAGAAATTATAATTTTCTCGAATTTATCCAACTTTGATGCTTTAAGCTTAATAATATCTCTCATCGTAAACGACTCCTATTTAGTAACACCATCCAATAGATAAAAATGTAATAGAGTACCCCTCACTATTTGGTAAATATAGTTAAAAAATAGAGAAATATGCAGATGGTTTGCGCATCAGATATAATGGTTATCAGTTTATGGCTGTTATTTGTGAATGTAAACGACAGTGATCTAAATTATCGATTGCTTGCGAATTTCGTTACACTAGTGTCTCAAAATTTTTATACTGATGTTTACTTCTATACGATTAATTTCAACACGTTTTATCCTTAATTTATATTACATTACCGTTTTGTGGTATGGATTAGTCCATTTATAAGTAGGGTGACGATGTTATATTGGAAAAAGCAAATTGTTAGTATCGAATAGACATGCATCACAGAATAAACTTTCTGTAATGATATGGATTTTACCAAAACCTTATACTGAGTGAATCTCATTACGGTTTGTGTTAATTACAATGGTGATCTCTTCTATCATTAAGCCTAACTACTGATCCATTATAACAGGCTGACAGAATACATTTCCCTGATTTGATGACAGATATAATTTACATCTTAATGAAATTGCAGAGATAATAATATAGAATAAAAGTAAGGTCATTCACTTAAAAATTGGGTTATTAAGGTATTTTACATTCTTTAAGTAATACACTCACGTGTTCCATGTAGGAACTCGCAAATTTCGATCCATTCTGAGATTCAAAATCTGAAGTTTTCTTTTTTGGCGACAATTCTGAGGAGCTGCTCATTGAAGAACGCAAACTGAATGATCTCGGTTCATAAAAATGTTTGGTATAATTATGATCTTCGTTTACCGAATAAATTCCAGGAAACGCTAGTCCTCGAAGTAAAGTAACTTGAACAGCGCTGCCTACTGGAACCTTGGCTAACAACTGTACAGCATATTCAGGAGTGCAGCCAGCTAAACGACAACCACCAGCAGCAAGTAATATATCACCAGGTCGTATCGAATTATTCTTTCCACGTGACTGGACTAAATCATTATCATATGTAATTACATCATCACTCACACTTCGTATCTGTAATAAACGTTGAAAAAACCCTTCTTGCTTGTCCGATAAATTAGATATAACGTTAACATCTAATATACCATTTGGAATAAATGTTATAACTCCACTCAACGTCAACCCAAAGCCAGAAGGTTTTTTAATTAAACATGTATCAATTAGTTTAACACTACTCGATGAGATGATCTGTAATCAATCAGAATAACAGAACGAATATTCATATGAATGTATAAAATGATATTAAACAGAATAATAATTGTACAATAATTCTAAAATGAGAATTTTACATCATTCAGGCTGAAATATACTCAGGTAGTACTCAAACACTTTCACCACTTACCTAATAAAATTGTATGATCCAAACGACAACAAAGAAAGAATTTTGTTGTATATATATATATATATATATATATATATATATATATATATGTGCTGATGATGTCGTTCAGAAAAACAATAAATGCTCCACGACCAAAACCATCCATCTCAGAAAACGAAACTCCATCAACACCATGGTATTTTTTATCGATAATGTCTATTCCAAATATTGCTTATTCCATCCATTCATCATACAGTTGATATAGATTTGGAAATAAAATAGCTACTTTACAAATGATTTTTAAAATTTTCAATACAATCAAACTGAGAAATTTTATCCCTTCAACATTCAAAACTATCATTTACAACAGCTGAGAATACGTATCATAATAAGTATGAAGAAAATATAAAACAATTATTGGAATTTTTGGACTGAAATTCCTTTCATGATACGTTCATTTGTCTCAATATTTTCTATATCAACTATGTTACTGAAAAAGCTTTTAAGTAGGCCTAAACAACAAACAGTTAAATATAAGAGAATAAATTGACTCCAAACACGTTTTATAGAAGAGTAGAGTTTGTTGTCGACTGAGGTCATAAACGTTGTACTAATTGATAAAAAACATTTTAAGTTAAATCTGTACGCTAAAATGTTTTTAAAACCTATAACTAATGTGTCAAGTAAGAAACTACTGGCTTAACACTTTACAGAATTCGGTAGATATCTTTATGTAAAGACTACAGACTGCGATCATATGACTGAACTCTTAATTATAAGTTTTCTTTCTTTTTTCCATAAAGGAGCGTTAAATTGTCTGTTTCATTTTATTCAATCTGGAGTGGTTGAACTAATAGGAAACATTTCTGAAAAGCAAAGTAATAATTACTTAAAATTATGGAGAAAATAATATTGTTCAGTGTGGCGAAAATCAATATTATATATGAAATGAATTAAATCAATAAAGTAATCTGATGATATTGTGTGGTGGTCCGAGATAATCACTGGGAAATTATAGAATGAGGTTTTGTGCTAATTTCTATTTGAAAAATTCCCATATTGTAATTTAGAACAACATATATCAACGAACAATATTGTTTTCGATTAAATCCTCATCAGGCTTTACTCTAATATACAGTAACATTTATATGCATATACGAAATTACACTACCAATTAGTATTTTTCACTTATTTATGTAATCTATTCCACTGTTATCATTGACTCATAAACTGCCTTGATTGGTTTAATGATTTCGTATATGCATATAAATATAACTATATATTAGAGTAAAGCCTGATGAGTATCTAATCGGAAACAATATTGTTCACTTATATATGTTGTTCTAACTTATATTTATCAGCTAGGCGCGTCTGCAGTCTTAAGGAAACTGATGTTTATTGGCATTACTCTTTTAGACATTCTCATTTGGCAATTTACAAACTGCGGTGCAAACAACAAGATAGTTAATCATCACTGTAATATTGGTTTTAATAATCGTTAAATATTTGGTTACTTTAAATATTTGTGTTGTTCTAGTTTGTGTTCCACAGAATTTCACACAAGTAATGGAACAAAGAGTTGAACTAAAATAGTACTAACTAGTTATTTTAAGAAAAATTAAGGCCAAAAAGACATAGTTTGCATGTTATTAGCTAAAGGATTGCATTTAATTTAATGAGAGCTAATGGACTATGTATATATGTATATATATGTATTGTGGATTGATAGTTAACCGTCATATCAATGGAAATCTTCATATATAACTAATTTAATTTATTTGTTGTCGGTTATTTTGAAAGTGATAACCTAATTTAATAAATAGACTCTACCGGAATTTTAACTAGTTAACTACATAAAAAAACTTAATTTTAATCATGTATATGGACACCATATTGTAGTGAACGAGAACACAAATGGGGACAATCGAAAGTATTTGAATATGAAATTAAAATATCATCTTGGTAAAATCTGCATAGCATACAGTAAATTATTCATTTACAAAATGTCAATCAATTGTCGTAAACTTAACCGACTCTTCTTTTCCACACTAATCACTCTCTGTTCTCGTTCTCTTCTCTTTGAACTTCTTAACCTTCTACCACCAGGTATTTCACTGATACATTCTATTTATATTTATCGACATCAGTAGCATATACCACAATATTACATACTTTGAGATTGATTGAATTCACTTTCAGCGACGATCATGACTAACTATTTTTCAAAAATTTTGTGAAGTACCACTCATTTTATTTGAGAGGCAAATGTTTATATTATCACATGTTCTACTATGTATTTGTTGAAATGCTAGATCCCCAGAAACTACTTCGTAAACTCATTTTTGTAATTTTATTATGGAAATTTGAATTTCTCATTACCATACCAAAAGTTCCCATTTTAACCGTCAGTTTGTGTTTCCCACCTTGAAGAACCTTAAGTGTTATTGGTTCGTTTTCACTTTTGGTACACTATTTTATGACTTTTTCATATACATTTCAGTATTTTATATATAGGAGCTGTGTGCTTGTTCGCTCGTTCTTCCAGGTTGCTTGTAGAATTACATATTTTTTCGGCTGAATCTGGCTTTATCCGTCTAGTTAACAGATCTGAAGAGCAGCGGAATATCTTACCTTGTCCTATTGTTGCGTTGTTGACTTTCGTTCCGTTTACCCATTCTAGATGATATCTTAACATCTCAAACATGGCAATAACTCTAATGTATCATGTATACAAATATTAGTTTTCTGGTAGTCTTTTACGGATAATCACTTATTTCAATAATAATAATAATAACCAACTACTAAGAGTACTTTTTTAAAATTTTATCTGACGACTATTCAAATCAATTTTATAATCCGGTAAATACTATGCAAATAAAACTCGTGATCAAGTACATTCAATATAACAGAATTGCTGCCAAATGAGTGCTTTTTTCTTTAAAATAAAGTAATTCCCATGTTTGCCTATGAATGTATTCATAGCCTGCATTCATACGATAAATGGACAGTAGTCAAACATATTCCTATGATTTCTAACCGTAATTAGCTAGTCTTAGTTTATTAGTTGTGAAGAGATAATGCTTACGTTCGTAAAGAGTATTGATATTCTAATGAAAAAATGGTTATAAATGGGTATTACAAAAAGTTATATTTGACATACAAATATGAATTATCTACAGGTTGTAGTTCAAATATTTTATGAGATCATCATTTCTACATTGATATTGCATTAGAACGTGGATGAAAGTGCATTATTTACATGTTATCAGGCAGGAATTACGTAATTTTCATAACGAATATTCTCTTCGTTATTTCTATCTGTTTAATTGCAATATTTAAACATTCTGGTAAACAATACAATTGAATGAAAGTTTAAGGGCTGCTAAGATAACATTTGATACCATTCCATGAAACCATTAACAGCTATTTTAAGCCATGTTAACTGGTGTAAACTACTGAGCTGGCATCCATGCTATAACCGCAATCAGTGAGCAGAGACTGTGACTCTTATACCTTGAAATCTAATTGTAATAACACAAGAGGTCATCTTTTAAAACCATTTTATTAATTAATGTTTTCTCTAATCGATTTCATAAGATTTACATAATTATACAATATGATAGAGGATACTTATAGTTGCGTGAGAGAAGCTGTATCGTTTAATCGATCAGAGCATTTGACTACATTAAACCATAACTTAAAAAATGGATGACTATCACATTTTTAAAAATCTGAATAATCGAGATATATTCATAAAATGAGAATGTTATGTAATCTATGATGTGATGATTAACAACCTAACTTTATTATCAATAAACTTTGATAAGTTCGGACTGTCACGTATCATTTTACATCATCCAAGATGTAAACCGTCAAGTTTAGTTTATTTTCATTAAACATTTACCTAGTAAACTTGTTGTTACTTTCAGAAGTACGAACTGAGACTATGAACACATTCTTGCTTTATAATAGAGAAATGATTAAAATAATGACTACTCCAAAGATTCTTGTCACATTTGTGAAAATATTTATAAAACAATTACGTTAATAACAGGTTGAAAGGAAATCATGAATGGAAGTTTAATGATAGATGGAATCTATTATCTAGGTTTTTGTGTTATCATTAAGGAAGAGAGGTGTCTACTAGGATTTGAACTAATATTACTGTTAGAAACGTTATCATCTGGCAATTTAGGCTGCGATCAATCCGCTGTAATGCTGAAATATTTATACTAAACAAGATTTTACTGATTATTACCAGATAAGTAATTAGCGTTTATTTAACCAGTAAATTACAGTTTTCACTCAATACAAACATATCATATTAAACTGGAATATTACTAAAATTAATTATCATTATGATTGCATAACGCTAAACTTATATTAATTATTAAAGGAAATTAACTAATCACTTACAGGATTCCAAACACTATATCTAGATGAATAAGCATTTTTAAGTGGTTGTAGATTTGGGTGAATCGGTGATGTTGAGGATGATAATAGTGATGGTGAATTATTTTCTGATCTTGTGAACCCGCCAAATTTTGATGAATATTTCAAAAATCGATGAAAAAACTGATGATTTTTCAATTTAAATGATGAACTTTCATTTGTTGATTGACAACTATTTTTTGCACCATGTTTGACTGAGAGTGAACTACTGTTTATGTTTTCTGAAGGATATTTCAAAGTTTCAGTGACATTAATAGAATCTAAAATAGGAACATTTCATTATATTTTTCAAATGTCATGCTATGAATAACACAGAAACTCAGAAAATCACTAAACAATTATCATACAACGTGAATGTGGACTAAAAATTGAACGTTGAGATAATATTCTAGGAATCCATGAAATTTTACAACGAGTAATCTCCTTAAATTTAGATCACAATGTAATACGTGAAGCACAAATTTCGGTTACTCTACCACACCACAGAACATTTTATGTATAGCACACTTTATGCTTCGTGTTAATTTTTTGGATGTTCGTTTCACAGAATTGAGTGAATTACCTTCAATAATTCAATTCAATGTTGGTCAATAAACTATTGAAAATTGATAGGAACTTAACAATTGTTTTTTTCTAGCATGAGACCCATAGTAGTACCCATTCATGAATTTGTCAGAGATCAAACCAAAATCATCAGTCTTAATGATGGTAAAGTTACTTTTAGATTATAAAATTATAGTACAATTGTCCGGATATATTCTGAACCAAATGAAAATGGAATTATGGGTCACTAAATGCCAAATTCGCAGTTCAGTCGTAAAAAACTCGCTATGAAATATTTGACTATAATTTCTGACAGAGTTCTGAAATAGAATGTGATAGTTGTTCTGTTTTTATTGATTCTCAAGCTAAAGTTAATCCATAAGTAAAATTATTTTAAGTTTATTGTCTTGCAAAGCAATAGGCTTTCATTACATAGTCATATATATCATAAAGAAATTGCTTTGGAAAACTCTATAATAGTGCACAAGTAAAACAGTACTTTTTCTCTACCTACTGCTTGTTAAATGTGTCTAAAAATAGACATTCATATATTAATTAAGTTACGTAATAGTAACATAAGGTTATAAGTCACATTTGCAATGAAGACCGTCCTATTTGTTTATATAAGCTAATAGATGTAAGCATTTTCTTAAAATGTCTATTAAACTGTTTTGAGGAAAATTGAGTGATCAAGTAATGAATTACATAATAACATATGGGATAATGGAATATTTCATTTTGAGAGAAGCACATATACGGATTTACTTATAATTTCAAATATAAAAAACTTGGTAACTAATGAATTAAAGAAAGTTTGTAATGTGATTCAATGTTTTGTTTTTTATTTTTATAAACAATAATTTTTAATTTAATAGTTGAGATCATGAGTCACTCGAAGCTAGACTACTACGGAAAACCCGGAAACGCTGGACGACCGTTTCGTCCTAATATGGGACTCTGTAGCACTGCGCATCTACGATCCCATGACTTATCAGTCTCACGCGCGAATACTTAACCTCTAGACCACTGAGCCGGCCAGCATCCAACGGTGTTGATGTCTAACTTCAAAAAATCCACGAAATTGAGTTGCACGTTGACCATTGTCTTCAATGAATTACTATCTCACGAGACGGCCTTCGAGTGCTTTCAGGTTTCCCATGGTGGTCTAGCTTCAACTGACTTATGGTCTCAACTTTTAAATTACTATGATATCCACAAAACCCCTTTCTGATAATGATTTTTAAGACAATTCCGTTTCTACATATTTATACGAGTCAATTTATTTATTGAAGTGATTATCAATAAATAATAACAAATAGATAACTATTTTGAATTTCTTAATATTGAATGAATATTCTTCATTTTAATTCATTTTTGCTTAAATCTAAAGACTTTATAGCCTTTCTGAAAAAAGCAAGATATCACAATGAACTTCATTAGATTATTTCATTTTTGTATGGGTTGTTTTAATTTTCCCATTGATGTTTAGAACCTCAATCGATCAGTTACTTATTGGATTATGTGCACCTTCTGCGAATTGCTTTAATATTGCCTGAAGTCAAAGCATTATAAGCAGAGTTGGATGGTGGCTAGCAGTAAAATTCCAGATGTGTTTCCTCATATTTAAGACTCGTTAGCTAGTTGTACTGACATTCAAGATTTGATATTCGCTCCAGGACTAGAACCCAGTACTGTTCGCCTCAAACGCCATCACGTTAGCTACTGAGTCTACTTTGAATTATAATTGACTATATTTTGTTGAAATTCAAATAAAGCAGTCATTGATACTGTAGATCGGAACGACAATCAAAGACATGGAATTAAATCATTAAACTGAAAAACAACGAATGAATAAAAAGAATAACGACAAATAAGATCAACCGATGCAAAAATGAAACAAACCCAACGTCATTGCACAAGCTAGTGGCCATCTAAATTCAATAGATAAATTGATAACGTGATGGCGTTTGAGACGAACAGTACTGGGTTTGAGTCCCAGAATGAACATCAAATCTAGGATGCCAGTATAGCTAGCTGACGAGTACGAAATAGGGCGAAACATGCGTCCTGAATTTTGCTGCTAGCCACCATATATTTCTGCCCATAATGCTTTATTAGCTAATGTTTCCCAACTTTAGTCAGTTAACGTAGTCGTGTGGTCGACGGCGGTTGCTTTTGATCGCCTAATACTTTTATGGTCGGCTGTGAGCACACTATAGTGTGCGTTCACCAGGACCGTCAAGAAAATGATAAGTGCTAGATGTTCAGGCTTACTAGTGGGCTATCTGTTGTCCATTCAGTTTTATATACTGGTAATAACTATAATCGAAATGTCGACCATATATAAATCACTAAATAACAGAAAAATTTGACTCTATTTGAATATGAATCTTTTGTTTCATTATTGATCTATGATCTAGTTAGTTAATCGTCCATTTTTAAACACATTAAAACATATGAATGTGAATTTAGCGGCATAACATGAGTGTAATTGTTTGTGCTATATCTCATCAAGCAATTGAGCAAATGCTGATGATCATTTAAATTTATGTGTGTACAAGTTGCATTCACACATACATTATTGTATGGAATAAAACTGATATGGTTTAGCAGTTATGATTCAAACTTTCTCAACAGCAAGGTCAATTTGCTTTCTAATTATGTTTAAATATATATAACTGCCAACTTTGTTCTGATTCATTTCGTTGATGCTGAGAAATCACAGCTGGTTGAAAGATGGAGAGAAAAATAGAAATTATCAACACGTGACAGAGAATTCGGCAGTGAATTATATAAGACTGTCTATAAATGTAAAATGTATATACGTTAGAAATACAGGTTTATTAGTTGTGATTTACTGGTCACTGACCAATGACAAATATCACGTTTGTTAATCCATTATTGCTGAACGAATTAAGAGATTGGTTACTATTAAATGATAGGACAACTGTGTACTGCAGTCCTAAAAATGGTCAATTGAAACGTGAATAGGTCAGTAGTGACATTTAACAGCGTGAAACTGGTTAATTTGAGTTTTAATCTCACATATACCAGAACTTCTTTTAAACAGATTACTCGGGAGCCTTGTTGATGAGTGCCAGCTGGGATGAAACCTATGTTTAGGGCTTCCTGATAACTACATCTAACCCTTTAATTGGTCATTTAGTAGTCCCATTTATAGCTTCTTTAATATGTGTCGAGTAGAACAACAATACACTAATACAGAAGCAACGATCTGAACTTATGCTCTGAAATGATTTGGTCCAACGTTGACCATTTAGATGGTATAATATTAATCTGAGACATTTTTTTATGTCTTGGCTTTTAATGATGGCTTTAATAAAGATTCTCCGTTTGTCCCACCACTCATCTTTCAATTAGAGAAAGAATTTTCCTAGTTCATTTTTGACTATATTTCCATGATTACTGATACTACAGTTAACGCCAGTATGTCTGATTGGACATATGAACTAAGGCCATCAATATTAGGGCAACAATCATCATGATACATTCACCGTTGTGTCGTCATTACTGTCAATTGGCATGTGTTTCTTATGGTTGATAATGCCGAAATCTCTCTCACTCGGTTTGTGTGTAAATTTAATTCGTTTGATCATGAAAAGTACTGACGAGTTTTGTTTTATGAGTAAATAAACCTATCTTATCGGTCGATACTTCATATAAACTAACTTTTGTAAAAGATTTTAGTGACAACATCTTATTGATACAAAATAATCCATATGTGAAAGATTCAGAGCACATGAATTCAAAGGAATTTACTTGGTCTTATAATGTTAATCAATCTAACTGACCCAAAACTGTCTTGGCAGAACTAAATATATTTTGGGATAAAAGTTGAAGATATAACATTTTAAATACCCAACGATAACTGCGTGTAAGTTTGAAATATAAAATGTTGGATAAAACACTTTTAATCTTAAAAATTGAATGTTGTAAAGATATTCCAACTGCATAATAAACCAATAAAACTGAATATATCGGACAGAGCATAGAAAACTGAACAATGTCCGGTTATACATATCTTCAAACAATAAAAAACCACCGTCCATAAATCACGTTATCTTCAAAGAAAAACTAATCAAAAGAGTTATACAGGTTGGAAATAAAAGATAATTGGAGCTCAGTTTGAAGTAAGTCCAAAAAAAGAATGCACTATGATCATGAAATATTTATGTTGCATACATAATGAATAAATATAATATGGAATAATGTAATCACTATGGTTACATTCAGATTGACATCTACATATTTATTTCTGATTGATAACTAATGAATACTCTTGTAAACAGTGAACATAATTATTTATCACCAATTGACGTCAGTATAAAATACAATAAATATGTAATTATTACTAAAATGGAAGACTTATTAAGATTCTTCAATTTTAACTCCAGAATTTTTTTTACATACAGTAATATCCGTTGAAATATTATTGAATATCAAAGAGTATTGTATAGTTATCATTGTTTCGTATTTATAAGGTCGCAAAAAATGCTTATCAATGAATTCACATGTTGTTATTCATTGTTATCATGATTAACTACCTCTCTCTTACAGTGATTGAAACCTCTAATTTTTAATGGTTTTTTAACTGATATCATTTTTATGATTAGAAATTTAATTTCATCGTTTAAATGATCAACTGAATAAAAAAGTAATATACATATATAACAGGCAAATTGGCACCTCTTAACTTTATCGTTTTATGTTAATTGGTTTCGTGGTTAAGCACTGACGCGCATGATTGATAGATCCTGGGGTTCGAATCTAGCGAGGTGGGATCGTGGATGCACACTGCTGAGGAGTCTCATAATAAAACGAAACGGTCTTCCAGTGCTTTCATGTTTTTCATAGTGGTCTAGCCTCAATTAGCTCGTGATCTTAACCATTGAACTTATTACAATATCTACAAAACCACTTCTGACATGAATCAACATATGCTTACTAGTGACTGGCTTCAAGCGTTATTTCCTGGAGTTCTAGTAAGAAGCAGTGACTAGTGGGGTTCAACTAGATCTGTTGTATGATAGTAAATCACTGAAGACAATCGTGAAGTTGTCGCTCAATTTCGTGGATTGGTTGGAGTTAGACGTTAATACCATTAGATGCTGACCGGCTCATTGATCTAATAGTTAAGCGCCTATGCGCGAGACTGGTAGATCCTGGGTTCGAATCTCGCGAGACGGAATCGTAGATGCTCACTGTTGAGGAATCTCATACTAGAACAAAACAGTTAATTGACTCATGATCTCAACTATTAAAATTGTATTATTGATTGAGAATGTATAAAAAATAAGCATACCCCCTTCCTACTTTGGTAGTTATTGCACAATTATGTAACAATATCAACACAATTTTTTTTGAAAAAGAAAAGAAATTATTTAGATAGTTTAATTGTTATTATACCCTTAAACAGATAAACAAATCAAAAATTATTTTATTCATTGTCTGTATAAATTCATTTTGTTCACAATTGATTTTTGTATTAATTTCTAACAAAATAAAAATGTGAACAATTTCACTAAACAAAATTGTAATAATTAAGTGGTTAACCAAAAAAAAAATTAAACAATGGAATATAAAAATATTCAATGATAAATAGGATAATTGAATAATAAAAAAAGAATCACTTGAATATGATAGAATAAAATCACTTTTTTTTCAAAATTTATTTTAGTGTATGAAGTGTCATTGAGATTATTTGAAATGGTTTATGATTATTTTTTATTGTTGTTGTTGTCGATTGATGTCATTGGTAACCATTAAAATATCAAGGAAGCTTTCAATAAATAATTTATCATAGTACATCAATAACGCAAGTAAACACTAACTGAATACTGAACGAAAGATTTTATTTTCTGCATTGTAGTGAATGCAATGTTCAATAAACTGAATTAGAATTCAATAGTTTATAATTTTAATTTCAATCATTTCTCAATATAACGAGATAATTATTTAATTACGTGATATTTGACTTAGCTTAGACATAGTTGAAATTTACCAGCTTCTAGTGCTCAGAGTATTTGCCGAAAAACTTGAAGCTTGAAACCATACAGGCTCTTAAGTATCTAATACTATGACAAAATAACCATTATCGGTGAGGCTAGAATTTATGGACGACTTTTAAGCGACGCTAGAGTGACCTTGAGAGTGTCCAACCTACTTACTAGGGTTAAATGAGGGTTATAAATAATTTTGAGGAATAAAGACAACGATTTGCAATTGATGATAAGAATTAGGAATTAGATTTATAGTTTTCATCCCGAACTGATATCAGCTGTATTGCCATGACTCTATTTAGACGAAAGGGTGAGAGAATTTCTCGCCAAAATCCATGACCCGTTATCCCAAATTCGATTGGTTCGTCCATAAATTATAGTCTCGCCCCATTATCCATTCCCTAGTCTTTACAGTTTCTTAAGTGATTTAAGTCTGTGACGAAAATCATTCACTAGATCACTATGTATTGAATAGCAGATAAAGTACAGGATTAATAGTAAACTATTTAGAACCAAAATTATGATGACTGGAAATAATACTGACACTTATTGTGCATAACCGTAAAAACTATGAAATGAATAAATACTACCTAAATGTAAATAATGATTATTACAAATTATTGTTGATGTACTGAAACACTATAAGTTGTCGCTTAACTGAAAATAAATGATAGAAGCATAAGATAATAAAAGTAATTGTGTGAGAAATAAAAATCTTTGGTATTAAATTCACAGTTTTGAAGATTAATAAATGTTGAGAGTTTGATATTATTATGAATGATGATTTACTTTACAATTACTTATATCAGGTGTTTTGTGGATATTTTAGCAATTTTAATAGTTGAGATCATTAGTTTAACCGGGTTTGTTGTGAGATAGTAACTCACTGAAGACAATTGTGGACGTTTCGCTCAGTTTCGTGGATTGATTGGAGTTAGACGTTAACACCACTGAATGCTAGTCAGCTCAGTGGTTTAGAGGTTAAGCGTTCCCACGTGAGACTGATAAGGCCTGAATTCGAATTCCGTAGGATGGGGTCGTGGATGTGCACTGCTGAAGACTCCCACAATAGGATGAAACAGTCGTTCAGTGCTTCAAGGCTTTCCATAGCAGTCTAGTTTCAATTGACTCATGATATCAACAAAATTATATATATATATATATATATATATATATATATATATATGTCTAGTTGTTGAAGATTATGTTCAAACGCATAGCATACATTGAGTGATCATTGAAAACAAAGTCCTAGACTAGTTCCACAGGTTTATTCATCTTGAACTTCAATATCATGAAATGTATTCAAAATAACTTTTTAAGATTTTAGTAAATTAACAATAATACATTTTTTAAACAACATGTATGTATACATATTTAAGACTTTTGTTAATTTTCAAGCCATTCATCTCACCGTTTTTAAAAAAATATATTAATTGAATACAAAAAAATCAACAAAGTAAAAAGAATTTAATTCAGTTATACAAGATGAATATATAAATTTCATTTTTAGATTTGATCTAAAAAACAAACTTACGTGTAAACAGTAATAACTATTTAGTCATAAGAACACATATCCATAGCTATACGATAAATAGGTTAGATAAGAAAGTGATACTAATATCACATTATGAAGAAATCTGAATGAATAAATAGGGATATAAGCAGACATGGATAGTAGCTAGTAGTGGAATCCACGACAAGCGTTTCGTTCTACTTAGGACTCGTCATCTGGGTTTGCCAGCGTTCGAAACGATATACACTCCGGGACTCGAACTCAGTACCGTTCTCTTCAAACGACATCACGTTATTGACTTAACTAATGAGTCCTGATAGCCAACTGCTTGTGCAATAGCGTGGAGTTTAATTTCATTTGGTATTGTTAGTTTAAATCATTACAATGATGTTTAGATCTGCAATCGATCAATCTCTTATTGGCATATGTGTATCATACGTCGATTGCCTCGATATTACCTCAAGTCACAAGCATTATGAGCAGAGATGGATGTTGGTTAGCAGTAGAATTCAGGACGCATGCTTCATCGTTTTTGGGACTCGTCAGCTTAATGTACCAGAATCCCAGATTCGAGGTTCACTCTTGGACCCAAAGATTCAAACAAACCATACCAAATGAACATAAATAAGAATGTTTCATGTGATGAAAAATGGTAGAAATGAATCTAAAAGAGGTTCCGAGTAAGAATTTTTATTATTTAGGCAATGAAAACTGATCGATTAACAATAGGATGACATTACCACTAAGTATTTTAATCAATGGAATACTAAACTAAAGAACCTTTCGTTCATCCTATTGGCTTGCTATTCAAGGTATACATGTTCGTTTTCCCTCTGATATTTCAGTTCAACCTAAATGCCACTGAGCAACTACTGAGCTATCTCACATAAAGTTTATTTACATACTATATGCATCAAAACTTTGAAACGGGGTAGTTACAACCTTTGCTATTAATTTCATTATGTGTTAACTGCGTGGTTTAGTAAAATATAAAAATCAAACATTAAGTGCATTATTTGCACATCTTTGAATTGTCTCTTACAAGCTTCATTGTACTTCCATTCCCATTGTTATATTGATTACTTTCAGTCTCTTTCTGTCTTCTCTTCATTTCAATCTTCTCAACCTTCTGCTCTCAGATATTTTACTTCCGACTGGTGTTACCTATTAATTATATCTGCAAACATAAATAGTACATACCACAGTATAACTGGGTATATTGTTATCTTATTCGTTATTCATCCATAATAATTGGAAATTACCTGTAAACCTACTTTATGATGCATTTAGTGTGAAGATTTATAAGAAAATCATTGTTCCCGTGATCTAGTGTATATACAGTGCCAGTAACACTCATTTGAATTAAGATTTTTTGTTTTGCTATTTATTTAATGCTGAAGACATTAGGTATTGTAAAACATAGCTTTCATTCTTTAAATGCTTTGTAGATGATTTCCGCGCAAAAGTAATATTTTTTAAGCTTGTGTGAAATCTTAATTACAAATTGACAGGCTTTAAACAGTCAGTATAATAAGATCGTCTTCCTATTTCTTTTAAATATAATGATAACAAGTTTGGATGCTTTTTCAAGTTGTATTGTCAAGCCAAATCGCATTAGCTTGCGGGTATTTTATTTGGAGAAATTCTAAGTTCCATTAAACATTCAAAAATGCATACACAAAATAAATGCTATTGTATCATCAAGACATAGCTTGAAATTTTCGTTGGACATCCTTGGATTCCTAACTTAAACAAACTGATTTATACCTATAGAAATTTGCCGGTTCATGTCGTCAGTCATTAACTTCACGAATCACTAATTGATGAAACCAATATCTTTACTAAATAATAGCACACTGAAAATAAAAGTATAAAGCTAATAATCTGGGTTTCACTGAAATATTTTGAATAAAATATAAAAAGTAAACGGTAATTCATGTCAAAATATATTGCATTTGACTTACTTTGGAGTCCATTTCCATGTGACTGACTAAAAAACAATACAAAGAATATATGTTTTAGTACAGTTAGAAATAAATCAGATGTATAAAATATGCTTGTTTATGGTTGGATAAAATATCATACAGATCTATTCAAATCGCTCAACCAGCATGGCGTATGTTTTTACACAAACGCTTCGGCAAACGTTCATTCACATGAGAAAAACACCATGGGATTTCTGAAAAAGTAACTCCAAATATGTTTTTAAACGTCTAAAAGTGAAATGTTTACAAACTGGAATACGACAAGTATATCATTGTTGTGTTATCATGCAGAAAAGTATCTACACATTTGTAAGGAACATGTAAATGACCTTTGGGCGTTTGATTAACATCTCTTTGGATATAGTGAAAATCTAATAAACTGTACTTAATTAAAGATTTGGATGAACTAATCAACCATTATTTCTGGATATGCAAACAAAAGTAAAATTGTCGAAATTCATTCTAATCTTGATAACTATGTAAAACCATAGTTGTTAAGACTGATAAACTCAGAATTATCAGTTTGATAGAGTTATGTAATTTATGATTGAAATACATATAAAACCAAACTATAGTAGAACATTCAAACCATAAACAAACTGAATAAGTCTTCTTTCTACGATTTGTTTTAAATAAGGTTATAGGATATGTTTATCTTAGATACCTATCTAAAAATGTTTCACATTGTTGAATTTGTCCGTAAGATCGCTTATTCCAAACTGTAAAAAATTCTTCAATTTACCCGGCTAGTCTAATTGCTACAGTCTATAATGTCAGAATGGGGGTGTGCGCAAGTTGTAGTATTATAACAATTAAATTCATGAGTTGATCCAAGCTAAACAACCATTGAGAACCTGGAAATACTGGACAGCCGTTTCGTCTTAGTATGAGCGTCTTTAACAGTGTCCATCCACGATCCCGCACAGTGGACTCGAACTCAGGAATTTTATTCTCGCGTGAGAACGCTTAACCTCTAGACCACTGAGCCAGCCAGAATCCAACTGTGTTAATGTCTAACTTTAACAACTCCACGATATTGTGCGACCGTTCAATGTTGTCTTCAGTGAGCAATCGCCACATAACAGACACGGCTTCCCTCTAGAACTTCAGGAAATCAATCTTGAAGCTAGTCACTAATGTGCATGTGATTATTATTAGAATTGGGGTTAGCGGAGTCCCATGCGGCCGTTCAGTACTTTCAGGTTTTCAATAGTGGTCTAGCTTAGATCGTCTCATGAATGCAACTGTTACATTCTATAATGTTTGAAAAAAATTCAGTAGTACATAATGTGTTTTTACCACTGTTTCTTAGTAGTTAAAATATCAAAAATAAGCTTCTGTACCTTTGTCTACGTCCAATTATTATATTTTGTAAAAATTTGATAATTAAGATTTATCTAAAGACAATGACTAATGTTCTATTTTTAAGGAACTCTGCGAGAAGGAAAAAATAAAACCACGGTATGTCAACACATCCTTTCTTAGCCTTCATCATGCCACGGAAAATCGAATAAAAAACTTCACTTATTTCGACAAGCACGACATATTCTAATCAGTAAACCAGAATCTTTAAGTCCATATCTCCAACTCTAACCAATTAACGATCATTAAATATTACTGTTGATATATGTCTCTCAATAACATCGGGTGAACTACAAAACATGGAGGATTAGGAGTATAAAAACAGGAAGTTTTATTCATCCCATAAAATTAAGAGAGAGTAGTGATTTTTTTAAGGCAATCAACAACTGTCAGATGTTTCATTTTTTCTTTAGCATCTTACTGGGTTTTCATTTATCAAGAATTCATTGAACTACTAAATCTATTTAATGAAGACAGTAGTTGATTAAAATCTCTTGTATTTTTAAAGTTTTTTTCCCCAACTAAATAATAAATATGATGTTGTCATAGCTCTTTTTTTTATAACAAATTAGGCTAAATGATCAAAGAGTACTGTTTTGCTATTTATTTAGTCGTGAATAACTAAACTTATTGAGACATAAAACTGCTGAAATTACTTGAAGCATAACATTTAAAATTGTTTTGTTTTAATCTTGAGTTTGATGAAATTTCGTGATTTATTTTTAGTTTGAAAAAAATGTTTCTTGAACTGAGATTACTTAAAAAACAAACATTTCAGTGAATTGATTGGTTGAATCACCCTAATGATATTTAGATCTACAATTAATCTGTCCCTTATGGGCATACGTACATCCTGTGCGAATCACCTCATTATTTTCTGAAGTCACAAACGTAATAAGCAAAGATGGATAGTGGCTAGCAGTGGAATCCAGGACGCTCATTTGGTACTTGGTCCTAGTACTGGAATGAGCATCAAATCCGGGATTCCGGTACAGATGGCTGACGAGTCCTAAATAGGACAAAACGTGCGTCCTGGATTCCACTACCAGTTACCATCCATATATGTTCATACAGTACTTCAGTGATTTTATTAATTGATTTTACTTCTGAGAAATGTTTGAAAGTAACGGTTGAGAATGAATGCAATTTTTCAATATAAATCATGTGGTTGATTATGATCTTTCAAGTGTTATATAACGTTTTTTAGAATATTCAATTACTGAAAACTTTGTTCGCAGTAAAACGTGTGTTCTTTTTACTGACCATATTCTGGGTATAGTTTACGATGTTTCAAAATCATTTAGTTTGTGGGTTGTGTGTGGTAATTATATTAGTTGGTTTTTGACAACTCTACATAGTTCTAAATATTTAATTTTATCTAAGTTACTGAGAAATGTAACAGATTTATCGACAAGGTAATCATAAAAAGATCGGGTAGTGACGTAGAAATTATACATCCTTTCTTTATCAACAAGCACAAAAATAGCTTATACAAGGAATTCGATCTTAAAATATGTTTAAATATGGCTAACGGGGTCTTTGAAGTTCATTGTAGATTTCGATTCCTGTACTATGATATTTTTATACAGAAGCTCATCTGTATTGGTAAGCCTGAAAAATTATCTACGGCATTATATTAAGAGACATTGCTAACTGTATGTGAAGGTAAAACTAGCGTACTTTACATAATGTGTTGTGAAAAATATAATCTGCTTAAAAGTTCACTTTGAATAAACAATAAAAATACCGGTCTCTGTCACTTAATATTTCTAACAGTTCATATCAAAAGAAGTACCTCACGATTTGTATGGCATCATTTCTGCTTTACAACTGGACAATTAACTCTTTCTTGTAAATACTTAACTTCTAAGTATTAAAGTAAATTTAGGAAATTTCTGATTAAATGACTGATAGATAGTGTTACTTATAAATTTCTCCTTGTAACTCTCAAGTTAATCTTACACAAATAATTAAATAGTTGAATTCATGAGTCAATTGAGGCTATGGAAAACCATGGAAAACCTGAAAGCACTGGATGTCTGTTTCGTTCTAGTATGGAACTTCTTAGCAGTGTGCAACCATGATACCGCCTTGTGAGATTCAAATTCAGGATCTAATTACTTTGTCAGAATATAATATGAATAATATATACAAACTATTTTTACCGATTTCTTCTTTAGTTAATAATGAAAAAACCGATAAATGAGATGATCATTTGTAACCTGTACAACAATACATAAAGAAATAACTAAATCTAGAAAGCTTATAATTGAACATTTAATTAGTAAAAATATTCTTCCGTCCTTTGTTTTTTTCTTCTTCTAGTTTTATGACAGGTATATTTAATTTTATTCGTTTTTACGTTAACTATTCATATAGTGAAATAGTCAATTCCATCAAACATAATATTAATTGCCATATTTCATATTCTTTAGTTAAAATGTAAATATAAATTACTTTATACAAATAGTGTTTAACTGTCAAGTTATAGATAATAAATTGTTGAGAAAGTAAAATAATGTATAGTATTTCCTTTTCCTCCTCCCCCCTCTTTTTTCTCTTAACAAATAAGCAACAGTTATCATTTGTTTAAAACTCATCACGTTAAAATGATATTTTTACGTAGTACCTGCTTAACTGAAAAAAACAACAAAAATTCAGTTGTTTTTCCTGTTTTTGTCAGTATTACGTTTCTTACTGAGAAAAAAAAAAGAAACTGGAGTACAAATATTTTCAAGATAAAAATAACTGAATGAAAATTCTAGATAGAGATAAAAGTATGTAATAAGACAGGTTACTAGTTAATTCGAAAAAATAAACAAACATTAAGTTAGTTTATTCTGAGGTATTTAAAATAAATACGATAGAATTTTTTTATAATTTGTTAACTGAGTTTCAGAATGGTTTCATAAATTAACACTGATCAATCTCTTCGATAGCAATAAGTGTAAATAGTATTCATTTATAACTTTTAAAAAATGTAACATAGAGTTAGAGTTTAATCTAAATGGATACCTTTAGGTCATATTATTGCATTTTTTTAATAATAGTGAAGTGACCATAACCTACTACTCTTTTATTAGATGTGTTATATAGTACTTAGTTGCTCACTTCAAATATAAGTTGAATTTAAAGGGCAGTCAACATGGTTAATTTTATCTGGTACTTAGCCGTTTTGTTGGCGATTTTTACAACGGGATGGGATCGCTAACCCAATGCCCAACCATCCTCCTTCATCCAGGGTTGCGCCCGGCAGTAGCCTCAGAAGGGCTCCAGGCGGAATACTTGAAAATGACATCGTGGTGCACTATGTTTGATTTATTGGTATCAGAAGAGATTTTCAAAAGGATTTTAATTTAATTTTTGTTCTCAACAGCGCTCGTCGCTATAATTTGGATATCTGGATGAATAATTAATATGTTGATACATTGTGTAATTAGCACATTTAGTATATATCTTACTGTACTTAATTGATAAGAAAATAACGTCAGTTAAATCACTTAACTAAAAACAGAACAAAACAATAAAGAGGATAACCAAATGTGGATGGTGGCTGGCAGTAAAATCCAGGATGCGCATTTCGTCTTGTTTGGGACTCCTCAGCTAGATACACCTGCATCCTAAAGTTGATATCTATTCCAGTATCTAAGCGGATAACTCAATAGTGTTTTGAAGCAATTGGTACTGGGTTTGAGTCCCAGAGTGAACATCAAGTCTGGGATCCTGGTACATTAAGCTGACGAGTCCCAAAAACGATGAAGCATGCGTCCTGAATTCTACTGCTAACCAACATCCATCTCTGCTCATAATGCTTGTGACTTGAGGTAATATCGAGGCAATCGACATATGATACACATATGCCAATAAGAGATTGATCGATTGCAAATCTAAACATCATTGTAATGATTTAAACAAACAAAACAAAATGAATTTATAAGGATGATCGTTGTTTCATCTTTGTTCTGAAAAGCGTTCCTTTAGTTATAACATAATGCTTTAATATCACCCAATGATTATAAATGTTTTTTAGCTACATTCAGAATTTATTTTCCGGTTACTTCTAACTTAATTCTGTTCACATTAAATATCGTAGTGAAGCGTTTGTACGATTTATTCAGGCCCAAACACTTTACTATTACTATTAAAAATTATTTTTACTACTTCAAGGCAAATTGATGTTGTAAACAAAGCAGATATTAAAATGTTTATTGTCAGCTATTTTTGTTTAAGAAAAAGCAACTGTTCAATAATTCACAATGTAACCTCAGAAAATAAATAAGTAAAGAATAAAATAAAATGAAGAAAGTTGTATTTATAGTGGATTATAGAGTGAATTAATCTAATAGACCATGCTCGGATTAGATTTTTTGAAAGTCATGAAACACCTCTAAATAGAACAAAAATGCGTTCAAATCTCACTCACAAATTGATACAGTACACGCACAACTATTCTCCTTCAAACTTGACCTAAAAATGAAATGGTATACAGTAATGAACCTTTAACAGATTTATAATCTCTGGACAAATTGTCTGGAGCTCATTGTTCGAAAATGAAAGTATATTATGAGCATTTATTTGAAAATGATTGTTCTACCACTGCATTTGGCAAATCAATTCTTAATCGCAGAATTTCTGTATAAACCGAACCTATCTAATCTAGTTTCTTTCTTAATGGCATTATTTCGGTTTATTCCAGTTGTTCATTACTTCATCTTCCTTGGTTCTTAAATAAAATATCTTACATCAATATGCAGACAGTATTGTCCAGGGATGTTTGATGTTTCGTATGGAATGTATACTCTTTTGACACTACATTTAATATTCTATGCCGCGTAACTGTGAAATGATAAAAAGATATCTGCCAACGAATTCACTAAAATACATTGAATTCAAACTGATTGTTTAGTACTATATTCTTCAGCTTTAGTTCTGTTATAACTAAAATATAAATATTAGTTTTAATACTTTAACATACTTTACATCTTATTATTATTCCGTAGAGTATGAATAAACGTCTCAGGCTTTAATTTATTTCATATGAGATTTTCTTGTCTGATCGGTTTGTTAAAATTAAGATTAAAGTCACCCAATTTCGGCTCATATTAAATTTACTGGTAGTCTTACTATACATATACCTCTAATTCTTGAGCTCTATGAAGAAACATTACCTGGAAATTGTTTAAGATGTGAATTATCAGTATGGGGTTGTGTAGATTATTAAGATTTTGATTAAGATCATGAACTGAATGATGTTTGACCACCATTGAAAACTTGGAAGCACTGGACGACCGTTTCGTCTGAGTATGAATTTCATTTTGGACTGACTCACGTGGATAATAATCAAAAAACAAACATTATTGGACAGCTATTTCACTCTGTTTTGTTGAAGCACATTAACCATGTGAAAAAATCAAGTCATAGGCCTCTCATATCTGTTTAGAAAATGATATTAATAAACCAGTTAATTGAAATAAAATAATCCATGTTTTACAGTGTCAATAAATAAAGTCGTCGGTTGTTTACGCTGTAAATCTCAACTCTACTGAACACTTAAAATTTTAGTTCGTATTAAGTTAGTTACAGCTGATACACATCAATTCATTCAGCTGGCGAGTCCCGAATAAGACGAAAAGCGCGTCATGAATTTCACTGCTAGCCATCATCCGTCTTTGCTTAGAAATAATAATATTAAGAAAATATATTTCAAATCAATCTTAAATGAAATAAGTAGTAGTATTGGTGGTTGTAGAAATAGATGTTTTATTTCCCTGATTTGATATTCATACGTGTATGAATATGCAATCATGTATGCTTGTATACGTACGTGCATATCTACCTCTTTATATTCTTTCGTCTAGTTTCGTGTGAATATTTTGGCTATTTTTCGTTTTTTTTTTTATTCTTTCATGATTGGATTCATGAGATTGTGATTTCATAACTTAAAATTTTCAGTCTAATGTTAATATAGAGAGATTTTTATTTTTGCTTTGTTTATAAAGAAAAAAGTACAATATAAATGGATTACAGTTAACTGTCAATATAAACAATCTTTTTTATTGACTTAGTTGTATTGAGTATTTTATTTGTGAGATTTATATAGCTATATGTTTTTTTTTGGGATGGTCAAATATTGCTTCAGGGATAAAGGAGTAAATAAGATTTTCTCTACATACTTATGCTTCATTATGTTACATAGATTCAAGGTCTATTGGCAGACAATAATAAAAAAATGACAGATATTTGTTGGTTATACAAACATACAATGAATAACATTTCAAGTACTAGGTGATGACGAATTAGAATGAAGCTTCTAAGATTAAAGATTATCCATTTTATTTTATTCAGTGTTATTCTTTCTCACCTTTTTTATTCGAAATATCAATGATAATAATAATACTAGTGTTAGTTACTACTAGATAAGAAATCTGGTATTTTAGATATTTGAGAATGCGAGTACTACAATCATATTACATCAAACAATCTTACAGAACTAAAAGGATTTGTAAATGACTTAACTTTAAATCTTCATTCGAATTACTGATCTCACAAATATACTATACTGCTTTCTGGATATCAAATTATCTTCAATTTGATTTATTTTAAAGATGAAGAATGTATTTGTAAAATTTCAGTGAATGAATTTGAAGTAAATCCTACGTTTCGCCTAGCAATCTTGTCTAAACTTTCCTTGAAAAAGCTTGAACCATATGGTCAAGCGGAACGTTGGATTTACTTCAAATTCATTCATCAAAATGAACTCGCCGAAAAGAGAACTCTTCGCTGAATCAATCTTTCTTATTTAATATTAGTTTAATGACTAATTTTTATATTACTAAAAATGTATATTGAAAACAAAAATCTAATATAATTGTTCTGTAAATCATCAGAGATCGTTATTTTCGTATGAGGAAAAGTTTTGAAGGATAATGTTTTATGATACTACTTCTGTGACTGTCATACATGAAAATAATTATTATAATAATTGGTAAGTAGTGCTTTTCATGGTTGTGAGATCAGTTAAAATACTGATGAAAACCAAAAAGTAAGGACAAGCTATTCAGTCCTAGAAGTTGATTGTTATGATGTGTCATATTAAAGGTGAAATATCTACCTAGGTATCCTTTGTTTTGAATGGTGTCCCACCTAATATTAGTTCATGAAATAACACTAGCCATATGTTTATTCCACTTTATATACTGTATAATTCTTTCTTCCTTTAATTATTTCTTATGTATCCCCTTGATTTGTCAACTTGTAATTAGACCTTATCTCTACTTAACCTGTTTATTTCACATGCACCGTTATTCTGAATATTTTATCATTATAATTATGGATTTGATGGTTGTCATTTTGTATACACGTTGACGTTTCAAAAATATTTTCGATTTACACTTTTATTTTTATTTCTAATAAATAAATCAACACCTTATATTATTGATTAATAACTTGAACTTATATATATATATATATATATATATATATATATATATATATATATGTACAATCACTCATTCATTTATTATCATATTGTGGACTTGCACATAATTCACATCAAACAGCTTATCAAAGTTAGCGTCTGATAATAATTGGATAAGCTTAGTATAGATTATGTATGTTTGTTAAAAATTATATATTCCTTAATAATTTTGAGTTTGATTGTTACCCTGGAGAAGTCCAGACAAATTTGTTGGGAAAAACTTTGGAATTTTTAAAATTTTAGTCGCTGAGGTTATTTCAAACATAATTTTCACAAAAAATGTTTCTTCCACACTCAGAACTATTTGTCCAAATATCGATGAACATTCGTATAAAATATCCACTTGATTTTTTTCATTATTAGTTTTGGTATCGTTGAATCGCGCTACTTAGTCATCTCATACTAGAATGTGACGGTCATTTAGTGCTTCAAGGTTTTAAATGGTGGTCTAAAATCGATCGGTTGATGATCCCAATTAAGAGTTTGGGCATTATTTCCGGATTTTACTCCCATTCTTTGACGCTTCGTAACTTTGTATTCATATCGTTTATTTTACATAGGATCATATTATTATATTATCAAATATACACAAATTAATTTCATACCACATAGCTTATATGTTTTGTTTTTGAGTTAAAATATCAATAAAGTGCCATATCAATAGTGTGACGTAGATGAATTTCTAATTTCTCTTCATGAATATCAAGTGATGATCTGAACACAACTTTAATCGCTGATTATTGTCCACGGACGAACTGAAATCGTATAACATAAACTACTTCATTGAAAATGTATGTAATAATTATCCTGCTTACTGATACTGTACATTCTGTACGACAGTTATGTATACCATAAAATAAGACAGTTTGGTCTCTGACAATGATTATTATGATTAGGCTCTAACCAATGAGTCAGCTTAGCCTAATGAACATAGGCTAATAAAATTAAAATATACACTCCGTTTATCGCCCTGAAATAAAACTTCGTGCAATAAATATCTAGTTTTTGTTAGTTCACATTGATCGTTTTAAAACAAAATTTGCTTAGGAAAGAAAATGTAAAATTGAAACTAATGCAAAATTCATAATATAAACTGATATCAATTTAATTTATAGTTACTGTTAGTTTCCAGGATGTTGGTTTCGTTATGTGTCGTACACTACAACGTAACGTGGTTCAGTAGAGTTTCTGCGTACATAAAATTCCTGTTGAAATATCGTATCTTTGGTTTCTCGTCAAATTACAATAAAATACATGAGAATTTATTTTTGCAAACTCCTTACTTACTTATCATTCCTTTTTTGCATAGATACTTGTTAGTAACTAAGAGAACTATTGAATTAAACATCCGGATAATTTATGAAAATATAAACAACGCAAAACAATTAAAAATATCAAAGAACATTTGATTTCACACTGTAATTTAGGGTTTTTTATTAACTTTGCCTTTTTCAATTGTAGTAATCGCCATGAATATGGTCGAAATCATATGAAAATACACTTTCCTTTCTTCATGTTTCTCTATGTAATGGTCAACATTCACAAATACTACGAAATTGAGATGATGTAGTTAAAACTGGTTAAAACATCTTTTGTTTAAACAGTTTGACAATTAATAAAAATGGTGTGAAAAACAGGATGATAAACAGAATTTTGAAATTAATGAACTTGTTTCCTTTGAATAAAAATAGTTTGGTTAAACTTTCAAGAAGATTAGTAAAACAATGGGCTAGCAACAGACTAATTGTGTTTACTCAACATATCAACTGGTCGATAGGAATATATCTAATTAATTGATAGTAGGAAATATTTCAATATGTCAACAATTTTTGTTAGTTTTCTTATATACTTAGAGGAAAGAGCTTTAGTACCAGTAATACTCCAACCAACTAAAGTATTCGCTTTAAACAAATTTTGTATATAAAACAAAGGTGGCTGAATAAAAGATTTTCCATATGACATTCTCCAACTATGAACTCAGCAATGTTAGAAAATGAATGTTTGTCTTCGAATTTTGTTAAGTCGATTAATTTTATTTACTTTCATATCCATTCTGTTACATTTCTAGTAATTCTAACAGGTCAATATCTCATATGAACGTGATAAACGCCATCTATTCAACGGGTAAAAGGATCATACTAATATCATTTGCAACACTAAGTTTATGGAGTAAAAATGTCCAACTACAGTGTTAATGTAGTGAATGAGAACACAAGTGTGGATAGCCGAATGTATGCGAACACAAAATCACAGAATTTCTTAGTAAAGTCTGAGAACCATACATTAAATATTTTATTTGCAAAATATCAGTCAATCGTCTCAGATTTCAATGTTCTTTTGTTTCCATACCAAATATTCTCTGTTCTAGTCCTTTTTTCCTTGATCTTCCTTATCTTCTGTACTTCAAATTTGATTGGTGATACATAATACTTATATCTATCGACATCAGTAGCACACCACAATAACACTGAATAAAGTGTTTTGTTTCTTTTTCTTTTAAAACTTTCAAAATAAATTAAAATGTTTATTATCTAACGTAAATCTAATTTTCTGATTATGATTCTGTTAGCGTACTTAAGGTTCAAACAATTTAATAATATAAACTTTCATAGAATTACAAAAATAGACGATTTAATAATCAAATTTATTTTATTACAAATTTCACTTGTCTTTTTCAAATTCTGTGCAAGTTTTAACAATATTTTTCACGCTTTATGTAAATTGTACGGAAAGAAAAGACATATAGAAATTGAAAATATTACTGTCAGTTGATTGAGATCTACCCATACTTTAAGAAATTGTAACACTAAACAAAATCCAGAATAATAAGCAAAGATGTGTAGTGGCTAACAGTGGAATCCAGGACGCATGTTTCATTCTATTTGGGACTCGTCAGCTGGATGTACTTGTATCTCAGAGTTGATGTCGAAAAAGGTTCCATAATGTTCTCCTATCCACACTATCAAACGCCTTTTCATAGTCAAGGAAGTTGATGTATAGTTACGAGTTACATTCAATTGATTGCCCATCAATTATCCGTAATACCTCGATATGTTCTGTACACGACCGATTTTACGGAAACCGACATCTCGATCAGGAAGCTGGACGTCTACTGAGTCTTTTATCCTGTTCAGTAACACTCTGTTGAAAACGTTTCCTGACACCGATAGTAGTGTAATGCCAATGTAGTCTTAACACCAGCTCAAATCCCATTTCTTTGGTATATTGATAGGGTATCCTTCTATCCAGTATATCGGTGGCATTTGTTTCTTTTTCTTGAGTGCGTATTGTTCTATCTCATAAATAAACATATCAAAGATGAATTGTAGAAGTTAAAAGACTTTGCTATCTCTTTTTTGAGCATCAGTTTTGATGAGGCCTAATGATGTTATTCATTGTTACAGATGGGAGTAAAGTAAGTGTCACTTGAAATTTGGTGCCTGGAAGCTGAATAAGATAACCTCTAATTTTCTTCTCAAGATTTCATGTTCTTCTTACTATAAATCAGGCAGTTAAAAAACCAACGTTTAACAACATAGACATAGTCAAATAACTGCAGCTATGATTTGATA
Organism: Schistosoma spindalis; assembly: GCA_946903255.1. NCBI lineage: Eukaryota > Metazoa > Platyhelminthes > Trematoda > Strigeidida > Schistosomatidae > Schistosoma > Schistosoma spindalis. Next base: position 34,185,108 of record OX336420.1, on the reverse strand, counting down.
TATTTAATGATATCATAAAGCTATATTTTTAGAAAAATATTATTAAAATACTGGAAAGAAGTTTTTAGTTATTATATAACTTCACAACTCTGGTAAATTATACAATAATAATACTTTGTCTGAAATATCTCTCTCAGTTGTTACAGAGTTTTACTGAGTAATATACGATTCTATTCTGATAAGAACAAACTTGCTCCTAATCGTAACTTCTCGTACTTCCGTTGTCAACCAAATAATTAGAATAATTACCGACTTATTATTAAAAAAATTAACAATCGCTAAATATGTATTTTACATTTAAATAAACAAAAATATTTTCGACACAGACTAATGCCAGTCGGACAGCAATTAATAGCCAATAATTTATGAACAACTACATAATCTTTTTTTGAATCTATAAAGTAACAAACCTAACATCTTTATGACCTTTAAGCGGGTATATTATAGTTAAATTAGTGAATAAACATGTATAAGTTCATTATTATATTATTATCGTTATAAATAGAAAACAAACCAAACTATTGATTTTGAGGATACGAAACAGGAAGATTTCCCAAGTTACTTATTCTTTAAAAATAACTGTCAAAGAATCATAATTCATACAATTACCTGTATACAACTCAAGATAAATAAACATGAGATAAAAACCATGTGATTTATAAGTAGTCTATTATCATTTGGGACTAGTTTTATGTATATCATATTCAAGTAGTGATCGTATAAAATATTTGCTTTATTTAATTAAATAAAAATCCCATCAAACAACGTAGTCATGTTTTATCACTTACAGATTCTAATCAGTGCTTGAAAATTGCTATAATTGGATATAAAAGGAATAGTATTTTTCATCAGAAAGGCGGTTTTGTAGAGATTATAGTAAATTAATAATTGAATCCATGAGTTGATTAAAGCTAGACGACAATGGAAAAACTGGAAGCACTGGATAGCTGTTTCGTTAACATTAACATCGTTAGATACTGGCCAGCTCAGTGGTCTAGATGTTGAGCGTTTTCCCGTGAGACCGATAGGTCTTGGGTTCGGATCCCGCGTGCTACTGAGGAGTCCTATACTAGGACGAAACAGACATACAGTGCTCCCAGGTTTTCCATGGTAGTCTGACTTTATTTGACTCATGAATTCAATTATTAAAATATTATTTTTGCTGTTTGTTGAGTTTTCACGAAATAAATTTTTTAAAGAAAAGGGTATTATTTTTAATATGTACGTTATTCACTCCAACTTTAGTGAGTTTAGCATTAGTTACAATACTCATAATTTTGACAAACTATTTGAATATACAAAACAAATCGAATTTAGCGCTAAGTTTTTATTATATAATAAATTTAGATTAGACATAGTCCTATCCTTATTTTAGTGTAAAATTTATTTTGATCTGTTTGTGTGTGTGTTGTAAAATTAAAACTATTTTCAAAAGTACATACTGATTTATTTATTGATCAGTCAACTGTAAAATTGTCTTTCAATCCAGTTTTTTTTACAATTTATGAATTTCAAAATCAGTACATTGGAAAAGTAACCATACTACACTATTGAATAAGTTATAGTTTCTAAGTGAGTGGTTTTTTTAAAAAAAATTTTGAAGAAATTTACTTAGCTCAATTTTATAAAATATGAATAACTAAAGACTTATTTTTATAAAGGTACCCTCGTTTACTATTCATTCATTTAAACAATGAATCTTATTCATCAAACGGTTTTTGATAACTCCTTTCGTTTCAATAGTAACTTGATAGCTGTAAAGTGTCAATTAACTAATGTTTCATTTATATGTACTTTTTTGTCTGTGTTTCAAAAAGTTATACTTGTTCTACGTTTGACAGTGTTAAAGATTATAACTATACAAATTTTAAATAGTCATCATGTATTTTTTTAAACTCTATTAGATTTATGGAGAAATTAATACCATTGGAATTTAAAATAATTAGTCCCTTTGATAAATTTCGGTAATGCAATGAGAAGACGAAGTTTATCAGAATTATGTGATATATTTGCACAATACATTTCGAACAATCTGATCACACAAATACTTGTTAAGACATTTTTTATATGAAAATTGAAAGGTCAACTAGGCATGTTAAAAGTAAGCCATAACAAAGAAAAAAAATAATATTAAAGTGCACAAAAACAATGTGAAACACCTCTCTGGATAATAAGTCAGTATTACCAGGGTAGGTTAAGTGTAAGGACATATTGTTTTTGAACACATAAAGGGAGTTCCAATTTCCGTATAGACAAGGCTTCAATAAACCTTCGTTCACGTCCTTGAAGGCTTTTGTATAACACTATAAATGATGGCTTGATGTCAACCTTATGACCAGTTTCAATCAAGTGTTTCGCAATGGAGGATGATGTCTGTCTATATTGTGATCTTTTTTAATCATTGGTATTCATTTGCTTCTGCAGCCATTTTAGTAAGTGTTCACCCACCCTGAATTGCAAATTACGATTGCTCCTCCGTATGTACGTCTTTCCGCACATACGTGTAAATTGACAGACACAGTGGGATGTGACACAATCGCATTCATTCTGTTTGGGCTTTTGGTGAAACATACACCTTGTCTTTTCGATAATGACAATTTGGGCTGCATAAAATATCCGGTTGATAGCTAATTTGAGTCTCCGTTTCATCATGAGACTATTTGTGTCGTCTCTGAACGGTAACGTAATGCAAACTGGCTTTTTGGGTGCCAGAAGCGTCATAAGTCTAGTCGTATTGTAACCCTTCCAGCAGTTTATGAATTTCAATGAATAACCATTATTCATTAACGTATCAGTCAAGAGCTTCACCTCTACTTCAATAGTATCACTAGTACAAATACGATTGGTTCTGTTGAATAAGCCCTTTATTAAATCACATTTGTAAAGAATTGGGCAGTAACTATGAAAATTAAGATATTGCTCTGTCCATGTTGGCTTTCTATATATAAAACGTCGAATGGAACCATCATCTCTTCTACTGAACAGGATGTCTAGAAAAGGAAGTTGTTTGTTCTTCAATTCTTTACATGTAAGCTAAATGTGCTTTTGGTTTGTATTGAATTCTTTTAACAAACGGTTTACATCTTCACCTTTATCCCATATGATTATAATAACATCAACATACCGTTTATATAGATCCATCTTTCGAATTGAGTCTTCAACTAAATTTTCCACATATCCCATGAACACATCAGCCAGCAATGATCCTAAAGGGCTACCCATAGTTACACCATCTAATTGTCGGAAGTGCTCACCTTCAGAAGTTAATTTTACATTATCTGTACACAGTAATAATAAATCTTTAAGAGTGTTAACAGGAAATGGCAGTGGAACGTTATTCAAAGAGATATAGTCACACAAAATATCAATAGTTTTCATGAGAGGTACATTTGTAAATAAAGTGTTAACATCAAATGAGCACTTTGTCTTTATCGTTATATTTATGTCCTTTAAGTACTTAATTAATTTTTATATATAAATTTTCTTAACAAGTATATGGGTGATCAGATTGTTCGAAATGTATTGCGCAAATATATCACATAATTCTGATAAAATTCGTCTTCTCATTGAATTATAGAAAAATTGGGATTGTAGTTGCCTGATTGTTACTCAATGAACATTGAAATCTTTTATTACAATGGAATAAATAGACTTCAACGTAATACAAATTAGAATGAAATTAATTACTTTCTCTAAGCTAAGCTTTATTCATTTTATTTATGATTAAAATGATGTGTATTTTGACTTTCACCATATTGTCGAGAGTATATTATGTCATTTCGAATTATTTTCGATAGTATAAACGTTTAGCAGATAACAGATAATTTTCCATTAATTCATGAACACTCTTATTTAATATTCTGTAAATTGTTCAGTACTGACCGTTCAGTATTGACCAAAGAGAATGAATAGTACACTTACTTATTACTAAAAACTAGAGAATGATGTATATATGGAATTGTTTCTTTGTATAGTACAAAACAAAAGAACTTAAAGAAAATTAAAGAAAATCGTCTATGAATATGATGTCTTTTTTTCTTAAATCTAAATTATCCAAACATTTAATCCCTCTGATTGATAGTTGATAAAATTCATTACAAATATTACAAGAACAATCGATAAATGAAGACTGATTAGCATTTCACAAAACGAAATGTACAATTTAAGTATTGTTCTATCAATAAATAAGGTATCTATTAATGTATTTTTTAATTCATTTTGCGTATTCTTATTTTTGAAGGTTTATGTGCACATCCATAGCAAAAGTATGAAAATAACTCTACTTTGGTTGATATTGAATATTTTAAAGTTTGAACAATTTAGTTTTCATTCACTTGTTGTTGTTTTACTTGAAGTTGATCAGTCTCTTGTTGGCAAATGCGCATCCTGAGCAGATTGCCTTGATATAGCCTTACGTCACAAGCTTTTCAAACAAATATGGATAGTGGCTAGCAGTGAAATCCAGGACGCGCGTTTTGTCCTATTTCGGACTCGTCAGATGGATGAACTCTAACTCTGAGATACAGGTGCACCTATCTAACGAGTCCCAAATAGGTCGAAACGCGCGTCCTGGATTCCACTGCTAAACACTATCTACTTTTGCTCAAATTAGTTTTCACTTTTGATGTTCAATGGCTTTTATTTGTTGAAAGTTTAAATCAGTCAATTTACATATTCCTATTGATTATACTACATGAAAAATTTGAACTTGAAAGGACTGAAAACCTTCATTTATGAGTATCATTTCTAATTTAAAATATACTTTTTTTCTAGCAAAGTCAGACACTTATTACGTTACATGTCAATAATAAAACAAATTGTTTTCACGTAACACATCTGCATGAAATTAAAGTTTCATGATTTCCTGCTGACTAGGCGAAAAACAAACACCACAATTATTTTAGTTGAATGTAAATATAGCTATCTTTACAACTATGTATCGAAAAGAATTACGTCAACTTATCAAACATAAGAATACACATATGCGAAAATGCCGTAAGCGAACTAAATGTCACCTGAGCTGCTGATATTACACTGTACAAAAAACGGATTATTTATTTACTTAATGGATTAAAATCAATAAAAGCTCATTTGTTTCCATGATATCTCGTTTGGTTTTAAAAGATATTCAATGAATACTTTGACTTATATATCAATCCTTACACAACATACTGTTTTAGTGAGGCCTTTTATTTTTTTGTCATTTAGATAGGACGTTGTTGTCTATGGGCTCTCCACTTCAGTGACTCGAGGTCTGACTTCAAGTCGATTGTATGAATGATTGTTATTGAATGATTACTGCCGAAATGTATATGTCGCCTATCCTCGTATATAATCATCGACTTAAATCGCGTTAGTCAATAACGGAATCAAATAAATCAAACAACGAGAATGGACTTTTGAATACATATATTTTGTATATGAAGCGAATGAAATAGAGCGAAGCGAAACAACGCAGAGCGGAGAAGGCTGATTAATCAACTTTATTTAGTCAAGAGTTAATAAATATAGTCACACAAAAATAGCCTACAGACATGTGATGAATAGGATAACAAGTGTACATACATGAGCTCATATAAAAACAGTCAAGGTTGATAAGCAAATAATTAAAAAGGTCAAAATACAACTCAAGTAGAATGAATAGGTTGGCCTGTCCGAAAGCTAGAATAAGATATGTGGGCTTAACAACCAACACCACACTGTAATGTAATTTCTATCTTCTCTTGTAAGGTTGAACATATTTCAAACGCATTAAATCATATTCTACTGGTATTTATCTCTATTCATTCAACATACTGTTTAGTCACAAAGGCTGTTAAAAATTATCACATAAACTATCTTGTGAATTTACGCAGTTAATCTCAGGAAAACTTCATAGTCCTAGTGTTTATATCAGCTATTTTAAAGGAAATCGGGTTGAAGATAGTTTCATCATTATTTCACATAATATACAGGCTAAAACAAACAAGATGTTTAAAATGAAAAGTTTCTTGTACACTAGAAAAGTATTTACAGCCTAAAAGAAAACAATCTGAAACCAATGTATGTCATCACAAATTAAACCCCAGAAACTAAATCTAATTTTTCAGTATGTAAATGCTTTTATTGAATGATGAAAAGAAAATTTTCTTTTAGAAAAAAATCTGAATTAATTTAACATAGCAACGTGTCATTATCTCGTATTTGTTAACTACCATTAAACTACTCATTCACAAATTAATTAATAAAATGTATTTTCACTTCAATTCATTAAAATAATTCGACCAACTGTAAAAATAATCTGACAATGTTAATTAGGAGAATAGGTATTCATGTAAATAATTCTCTAAGTTACAACTTCATCTTTTCAAATATCACATAGAATAATTAAGTTTTAACTATTATTGCCAATATTACTTTCATTTGGATAATTTATAGTCTTGACATCTTAGTATAATGTAACTTAATTATTAGATACAACCTCTTTTGGTTTCATTGAGAATACTAAAGTGCTTTTTTAAAGTCCATTAACACTCATAACAACTAATGTCAAATTCTGTGTACGACAAATTTGGAAATAACAAACAATTATTTTGTTTATATAGATAAAAATAAAATGAAATCATGATTAAGATTTTGTAAACAAACATGTCATAGATGCATTTAAAAACATTTATATTTGTAAAACACAAGTGTATGCTATTAAGCATTATATTTTTCGAAAACTAATCACATTCAAACACGAGAACACTATCAGGGCTAGATTTCCTATATCAGTCAACCAGTCAGTCTAAACGTAGGACCAGGCATATACATGCATCTGTCCAAGTTTCCACACCTCATTAGCACAGCAGGACAAACACCGGATCCATAGAAGCAGTTAACTCAATAGTGGTAATATATAAAAAAGATTTTGTATAAAGACATAGTACAGGAAGAAAGAACTAGTTCGTAGAAAGAAAGATATAAAGCGATTTTAATCTTATGGTTCAAGGGAAGACAAATAGTGTATGCACCCACACCATTGTGATCGATTCTGAGCCACATCATCCAGAGTCTCCAACCATTGGTTACGATAGTCATGCTGACCCCAACGAAGTAGTATGAATCTAACAACATGGTTCAGACCAGAAGTTAGTCAATTCAACGACTGATGCCACGTTCTGGTTTGGTTTCACTTAACTTCCCTCCAACTATCCCGAACACTAGTCAGCATTGCACGTCGTGGTAATCGGTATTCAGGCATACGTAACACGTGGCCCAACCATCTCGGTCGATGAAGATTAACAACCTCACCAACTGATTTACCATCATTCCGTAATACCCTGCGTCCAACCTCGCTATTATATATATTTTTTTCACATATTTACTTTTACACTATGTAAGGGAAAAGATAACAAATCAACTTTGCTGTAATCTAAATGTATAGCTGACAATAATGAAGTAAGTAATTTTTAAAGATTCGTCCATCCTAATACATTCAATTTATTTACATGAGATAATTGTTTTATAATACTGAAATGGTTATTTTTATTAATTATTAACAACTTGAAAGTGAAATATGTGTGAATAGTTACAGTCTAAAGTGTTTACGTGTTACAGTTATTATCACGATTCATAACTAACCTCTAATTATTAGTTTTAATAAGAAAATTGATTTTATAACATCTTACTACTGACTAAATTAGATAATTTTTATGTTTCCAGTATTTATTGAAAGTGATAATGTATTTAATTCATTTTTGTATTGATTATAGCAATCTTCCAATTGATGTTTAGGACTGTAATTGATCGGTCACTTATTAGCATTTGTGCATACTATACGTATTGCCTCGATATTGCCTTCTTTGCAATCATTATAAGCAAAGAAGGATGGTGACTAGCAATGGACGCATTTTTCGTCCTATTTGGTACTCGTCAGCTGGATGTATCTGTGTCTCAGGGTTGATGCTCACTCTGGGACTCAAACCCAGTACCGTTCATTTCAAACACCGTCGAGTTACCCTTTCCAGTCCTGGAACGCATATCAACACTATGATGCAGGTACATCTAGCTGACGAGTCTCAGTTAGAATAACATGCGCGTTCTAGATTTCACTACTAACCACCATCATCTCTGATGATAATGTATTTATTCAAAATATACCAGATAGATTATCACTAAAGGCAAAATGTACTTATTTTATCTTGCAGATTAAAAACATTGTCAATAAAATATTATTGATTTAGAACTAAATATGGTAATAAATTGAAGTACATATATAAGAAGTTTTATGAAAATTAATAAATAACTCAGTTGGATTTCACTTTGACTAATAACTTCATTTGAAACAATAAGTACTTTATTTCTGATAATTTTTCATGTATATTATACTTGAAAAGCTCATAATTATTGATTAATATTAATCTATAAAGTGATTATTACAATGAAATAAATTACAGGTATCAGAAAATGAAACATTAAAATTGTTTTCCATATTAGTATAACTAAAACAAATGTTATGGATATCATATATGTGAGATAATAAAATGTAGATAATAATTTAATAATGTTGTTTATACATAGATAGACAGATAGATAGATAGATAGATAGATAGATAGATAGATAGATTAGATTAGATTAGATAGATGTGTTTGTATATATGAGGTGAATTTCATTAACTTAACACTTAACTTTCATGACTCTAGATTAAATGCCAATAAACTGATAATAATTATTATTATCAGTTTATGAAAATTAATTAAATGTAGAATGCAGTTTTGTTTTCAAGTAACATGACTTTTAATTTATAACTGAGCGTATTACCATAATAAATTGATCAGAAAAATACCATATTTTCCCATTAAGTAAGTAGTTTAAATTTGATAAAATGTATACGTTTTTGTTTTGCTTCATTGTATTTGTTCATTTTGAATTGATAGATGTTCTTCAGCATTTACAACTATAAGTGTTGGGTTGTAGGAGGTAATCAATGGGTTGCTTTCTTATTTACGCCCGTTACTCCTCGTGAAGGGCAATAGGCTGTCAATCAGTACTCTCCATCCAACTCTGTCCTGGGCAATCCTTTCCAGCTCTTTCCAGTTTTTTATTCATCTTTTTTATGTCTGCTTCCAATTCCTGACGTAATGTGTTCTTTGGCCTTCCACTTTTCCGCTGTGCTTCAGGATTCCAAATTAGTTCTTGCCTCGTTACGCATTTTGATGATTTCCGTAATGTATGTCCTATCCACTTCCAACACCTTTTACTGACATCCTCTTCATCTGGAAGCTAGTTTGTTCTCTCCCACAGTAGGCTGTTCCTGATGGCATCTGGCCAGTTGATGTCGAGTATCATGCATAAACAGTTATTGATAAATACTTATACCTTCTTTATGATGGTTGTAATAGTTCTCCAAGTTTCAGCTCCGTACAGTAGAACTGTCTCGACATTCGTATTAAAGATTCTGACTTTGATATTGGTAGCTCTTCTAGAGCTACTACCGATTTCAAGTCCGGGTAAAGGAGGAGGGTTAGGCATGGGGTCGACAACCCCATCCCGCAGAAATTAACCTTGTTAAAAAACGCCAACCAGGTTAAACAAATTAAACCAAATCAACATGTAAATCTAGATAAGTGTTTTGTCGTAGTTGGGACATTTCTAGTAAGGAGTTTATGTTATGTTAACTGATGGCATTTTGTGAAGTCGAATTCGCATCTTACAGCTTTTAAGTGTCAGATGTTGCTAACAAGTTATTCAGCGCTTCATTAGCCTCTAATATGTATGAGATATTTATAGTTGACCGATTACTAAGAAATGACCGTTTTCACTTAGACCAGTGGCTAAACAGTGTTGTCACTAAAACATTTTCACTTTAGACATCGATGAGATTTTAGAGACATTATAGTTAACCTGAATGATGATGCTAGTATCTCTTCGATAGGATTCTACATGTGTTGGCATATTCATTGAATATATATATATATTACACTGACATCGTAGTTGTGATAAAACTGCATTAATTTGTCCCTGTAGATATTTTTATTAATTTAAATTCTAAATAATATCAAGTTAAAACTGAATGACATCCAGTGTTATTTTAGGATATTTCTACTGTAATAAAGAAAGCCAACTCACTTATTAGTCACACGTTAATATTTATTTTGAGCTGGCGGGTTTCAGTTTACTTAAAATGTCTGTTTTACGAAGTAAATAATTTATGTTCGCATTTTTATAACAAAAAAACTATTTCAAGTGTATCTGTCTAGTCGTTGGATAGAAATTGTGATTATATAGTCGAAACATAATACAGACTATGGTATGTTTATAGACGTCATCTAGCCAGGATGAAACTAGACATATTACACAAATTGCGTGTAATTTGTATCTTTCTTTGAAATGAATACACACTGTTTGAACATTTAATTGAATTAAAAACGTTTGCCATGTTGAATTTGTAATCGGAATTTATTATTGTCTTCAGGTTCTACAATTATGTTACCAAATTAACTTATCAGACTTATAGTCCTTCAAACAGCTCAAGAAGTAGCCATTCTGAATGAAGAAACTGGAGCTATGCGTACAGAAGAAATATCTTCAATTACTTCTCTTCCCCTGGCCAACCTCAAGGCCAATTAGTCAGTAGTAATCTTAACCTAATTTGCCTATTGTACTTACGACCTTTCATAGTCAAATGTAATTGTCTTCGTTATCTTTATTTACAAATCTTTGTATTATTATTACTAATATTGTTAACATTGGTCAAACATTATTAGTATCAGAAGGGGTTGTGTGGAGATTGTAGTAATTTCAATAATTGATATCATGAGCTAATTGAAGCTAGACCACTATGGAAAACCCGGAAGCACTGAACGGCCGTTTCGTTCTATTGTGGGACTCCTCAGCAGTGCGCGTCCACGACCCCGCCTCGCGAAATGTGAACCCAGGACCTATCAGTCTCGCGCGAACGTTTAACCATTACACCACTGAGCCGGCATTCTACGGTGTCAATTTCTAACTTCACTTCGGATTATTACGTCCTACTAATTTTTCAATATAGTCTTCTACTAAACATTTGACCGAATTGTAATTGCACTATTATTTTCCTCACACTATTTGACCCACATTTATTCTGATCAGGGATCTTAAGATTTTCACGTAACACATGTGCAGATTCAAGTTAACATTCCATATGAGTCATATCAACATTAACAATTTTGTTTAACAATCTTAAATTCACATGCTTTAAACGATGTACTTTGCCCTTGACCTGGCCATTTTTTCGGATTATCACTTTATACATAATTGCAGAACCTGAAGAGAATTTATCGAAAAGAATATTCTTCATTCAAATTCTAATCTTTTAAAATGATGGGGATCTTTAAACAATTTATTATTGTAATGATTTTCAAACAGCTTACATAATATTAAGACCCATTCCAACAAAACATAGACGCTACATATTCAGTAACTTATATTAATAACAGCTTGAAAAATGTCTATTTTCTTCAAAGCTACCTAGACATATATGTAGGAGTAACGTCTATCGGATTGTTGTTCCTTTAATGCTACTATGAAAAATGAAATTACTAGTCATAACTTCACTTTTTTTCAGTTTATTATCGTTAAAACAAACTGACAAAATTTTATAATAAAAATATAGTATGAATTAGTTTACCATATTTGCCAAATGGTTCCCCCACCTATGTATGGTATATAATGATGTTTAATTATTAAATTATACACAAGTGATATTCACCAGAACGGAAAATCGTTATTTTTTTTGTTTAGTTTCTACATTTAGCTAGTTGTTATGTTCGTTCACAGACTGGAACAGTATTTGATAATTGACTTTTTTTGTTCTGTTAGTTATTTAACCCATTTTTAATAGTTTCAACTATAATTAGTAGATTCAGTTTAAGTTAAACAAACATAAAAATATTACTAAACTGATTTTATGTTAATAATATTTTTTCTCAAATATTTATTGCTATTTAGGGAACTATTAAATCTATTTGTACATATGTATGTTTTAAATATAACCCAAATAACAAATGCTGTTTAAAAGTTATCTAACTCACTGAACATTTGACTATTTAAGTATTATACAGTAGAAACATAGTTATTCATTTCAGTGACTTGATAAATCAAACTGTTATTTCATGATAACAATAATCATAGCTCTTGGTTGGAGGTAGTCAACAGGAAACTCTGAACCTAGGTTTTGTGCTACTTGGCGCTCGTCAGCAAAGTGTATCTGTATTGTTGAGGGAAATGGTACTCCCTGACGCAATCGATCTCGTGTCAAGGGTTTCCTATTGACTACCTTCAACCGCCATCTAATCTGAACATAGTACACGCGATGTCGAATCATCTAGACTGGTGACCACACTGCATCTTGATCGATAAGATTCGATATGCACTAAGAAGGACACTGATCACCACCCAGTGACCAATCAATTGTAAAGGATCATAGAAGTAACCCTAATTCAAGGGAAAGTTAAAATACCTGAATGATATTCTCTTATTTATATCATTTAGATTTAGACGGCATAACATCATATTGATGTAATAAATATTAAAAAAGAAGGTATTATTCAATGTTTTCATGTGAATACAATTCTTTGAGGCGTAAAATTAATGATACATATAAAAGCTTTTTCGCTTAATTGATTTATTTATTTTGAAAATCGAAGAAAACCAAGTAAAGAGGCAAACTATGGATGAAACAGTGATACTGTGTTTATTAGTTGGATAGGATAAAACAATAAAATATTCACTATGAATTGGAAAAAAAATTCTTTTTTTGGATTGAATTAAATAAATAGTTATCATTTTAACTTGTTGAACTAATTTATTATTGAAAAATAAGTAAATAGGTTCGAATCCCACAGGGTGGGGTCATGGATCCTCACAGCTCAGGAGTCCCATAGCAAAACGAAGCGGCCGTACGGTGCTTCCAGGTTTTCTATGGTGGTCTAGCTTGAATTGACTCATGATCTCAACTATTGAAATGGACATGTCATTTTGAATATAAAAATTATTTCATTTTAGAATCATTTAATAAATAGGACGAAACGTGCTTCCTGGATTCCACTGCTAGCTACTATCATTCACTAAAGCTCGGTTTAACTTTATTAATTAAAAAAAAACTGTTTGGAATGCAACTATAAATGAAGCATAAAACAATTCGACGAAATAATTTATTCTTTGATTGAGTCATAAGGATAGAGTACATACTTTATGTTTAGTGTTTCCTAAATATCAATGATCTCTATTGAAATCATTGAACGAAATCTTTTGAAACCAGTCACAATGATTAGGCAATTTTACCTGTCGTCTTTGTGTAAATGTTGAGATGCAATACTGTTTCATAATGTTTGTTTTTACTCTATTTCATTCGTCTTCCCTCTTTCTATAAGTTCAGGGACTTTTGACTTCAACCTAATAAAGTATTCTCTATATGCGCTGATATTGTTTGTTACAATTTAAGCCGACGCTCATGTGCCTCTCTACACATTTTCTTCGTTCACTTTATGATAAAATCAGTTTATTATTACACAAATTGATAAAAAGGATAAATAACATTTTCCACATTCTTAAATAAATAAAGGCAGGGGATTATACTTTAGTTAAAACTTCAAGAAATTATACGCACTGATAAAAGTGATGATATTAATCGACGTGAAAACTATTAAAATGGTTGAGATTTGAGTGCTAGCTAGTAAATATCTGACTAATTACTACTTATTATAGAAAATATGGAATTAATCCATCCAACTGCATTACAATACGATCTTGAGATGAACGAAGAATGATTATTAAGCTAATTTCACTGGCAATAATACATTTTTTATGATATATATAAGATTGAATTTTTGGTGCATACTGTAATAATAAAAACATGACTTTTAAGTTGAGGTTGACTTTTAAACTGTTTACAAGTACAAACACTGTGAACATATCACTAACCGAACACCTAAATCATGTTAGGAGTTATGTACTTCACAGTAAACATAAGATTTGAGTCATAAATATTTTTACTTACCTTATTAAACTGTTATTAATATCATTAGAAAATGTACGATTATATGAAATGTTTGGTGATGGTTGACAAGATAATGATAACTGTGGCCGATAGGCTGATTTATAAAATGAATTTCGTTGTAGTGTATAAAATGGTATACAATTATTTTGTGGTAGAATTATATAAGTTGACTGGTCAAGACTTTTACTATTACTAACATTAGTAGAAATGATGCTCTCACTTTGTTTTGTACAAAATGATATAGTTCCATTTGTAGAAGAATTTGTGTTATAATTAGAAATAGTGAATAAATTTATCTCTCCATTTAAGGTAACAGTTGGACAAAACGATGATTTTACCACAGTTTTACTTGAAGTCACTGATGAACTGGAATTTAATTCATATATTAGATTTTTAACTGAATATATTGGTGATGTGTTCAGTAGTTTATCAGGGCATATATTTGATTGTATACTGTTTGTTGTGATTGGATAGACTTTACCACTATCTTGTATATCATTATGACTATTTTCACTCATTGGAATCGGTGTTTCGGACATGATATCATTCGTAGTACAATTTTTATTCTTATTTTAGTTTATTCATCAATCTGTTTAATACATTCATACAGATGATATACAGTATATATATATATATATATATATATATATATATATATATATATATATTTACATAAACAAAATAATTCCAAATTCTTTTCAATCACCTTAAATATAATATAGTAGTAACTGTTTTCTGAAACTGAACTAGTCCAATTGTAAAATTAATTAACACTACATTATAATGCTCCAATAAATAAATAAATAACAAAGTAACCAATCAGAATTGTGTAATGATTATTATAGATATGAACAATTACAAATAAAAACAAAATTTATACTACAGATTGGCAGAGACTAAAATTTATAATAATAATAATACTTCTATTTAGTTTATTCTTTAAAAAAATGTGTTCTGAATGAGAAACGCGCTATAAGTTGTTTTTTTTTTAAAAATTTATATAAAACACTCCATGATGCCACTATTTTTTTTGTTTATCATTAACAAATAACACTTGTATCCATGTATGAAAAATTCACTGATGAAAATTATGAATAATGATTTTGAGACTGTACCCCTTATGAATCTAATTATTGAAATTAAATAATGTATTATTAGTTTCAAAACATAAACAATATGACATATCTGACTATTTTCAGGAAACATTTAATGTACAACCATAGCATCTAGACATATTTTTAACAAGTATTCAAATTTGATATACAAATCTAATTTTAGCTAAACTCATCTATTTAGAAACGTTTATAATGTTGCATATTGAAAGAAATTATTTCCTATAACATCCATGTGCAGTTGCAAAACTGTGGTGTTTTTACGAACTAATGATTCCTTTGTAATTGATTGCCTACTGATTACGAATTCCAAATATAATACGTTCATTGGTGCACATCTAGCTAGTTTTATCTGCCTTAAATTGTACTATTTCAGGAATTCTTGGTTACCACATTAATTTGAATATTTCTAATTATCATAGAACAATAACATTGATTTCATGATGGTAAAAATTCTTACCAGAAACAATTGATATTTCACTCTGACTAACTTGAAGATTAGTATGACAGAATATTTTTAGAGGAGATTCCATGCTTTACATTTTTGATTTAGAAAGTTGAAAATTTTTTATTTTTTTAAAAACATTCCAAACAAGTTAATGTGACTAATAAAAGTTATAAATAAACTTATGAGCAATAACTTGACAAAGTTATGGCGCAAATTAATCCATTTACTTTATGATTTCACACAATTAGTCTGTTCTAAAAGAGATTTACTCCAATCAGAATAATTCTGTTGTGATTTGTACATAGTTCAGTTAATTATTATGTACTTGCTTACTTACGCCTGTTACTCCCGATGGAGTATAAGCCTCCGATCAGCATTGTCCAACCCACTCTGTCCTGAGCATTCTTTTCTAGTTCTATTCATTTTTTGTTCATTTTTCTCATGTCTGTATCCATTTATTGGCGTAATGTGTTCTTTAGTCTTCCTCTCTACCTTTGGCCTTAAGGATTCCAGGTGAGGGCTTGCCTTGTGACGCAATCGTATGTCTTCCTGATTGTGTGTAATGAATATAAATTATCTAAGCAGTTGTAAAAGTCTTATTATTTTACTTCTGTATTCACATCCTAGATTAGTTGATAAATAATTGATAATAGTTTGAATTATCATTTAATACGAGTTGATTTGTTTAAAAGCAAATTTATCTAAGTATTTTATAAGAAGAACTGATATTACACTTACGCAATTAGTGCTCCTCAGTTTGTCTTTCGTAGCTAATGAGCATTGTGACAGAGTGAACAAAATAAAAGAGGACAATATCAAAATCTGTACGTTTGTATCAATTCGTATTTCAACAGAATGAGAAGCAAAATCATCTGTACAAATGTAAAACACATGAAGCACATTTTATACTTTATCAAAATATACATGTACTGACATGGTAAATGTCAGTTGTAAAAGAGGTGAACACTTATGACCGTAAAATACGAGTATATATAATGGATTTATTTTTGTCTCACCTATAGATGAAAAAAGAACCTTTGTTTTTAAAAACCGATATGATTTGTCTAACTGTTTACGCATATATCTTAAACAATAAATAAAAAAATGAAACATGTTTAACAAAGATTATGTAATAGGGAATTTACCTCCGAATTTTCTTATGATTTAAGTAAACCGATTACTATGTATCATTTAAAATAAAAATGAATGATAAAAGACAAATACACAAACTGTAATGTATCCCTGGGTATTAAATGTTTTACATCTAATGATGGTTTCCTGAAATTCTTTTTAAACCTCATCAACAATTATTATTATTTAATGAGTGGAGATTGTTTATTGGATTTTAGTTTTTGATTGAGATCACGAACTGATTGACGTTAGACCATTATGGAAAACCTGAAAGAACTGAACGGCCGTTTTGTCGTAGTGTGAAACTCCTCAGTGGTGCGTATCCACAGTCCCACTCGCGAGATTCCAGCCGAGGACTTTCGTGGATTGGTTGAAGTTAGACGTTAACACCGTTGGATATTGGCTCAGTAGTCTGGAGGTTAGGCATTGGCCTTCAAGACCGATAGGTCCTGGGTTCAGATCGTGCGACCGGAATCATTGGTGAGCACTTTTGAGGAGTTTCATATTAGGACGAAACGGCCGTCCAGTGTTTCCAGGTTTTCCATGGTGATCTAGCTTCAATTGACTCATGAACTCAGTCATAAAGTTATTGTGATCTCCACAAAACCCACCTTCTGATAAAACAGTTTATGTCAGTAACTAGTAAATTATCAATAAATTAAATCATACCTACATAAGTTGAACTGACATTATATTAATTGACTTCATTTTTTATCGCATGAATTAATTCCGGCTTGATATATTAGACACTAGTTAAAACATGAATGAATGTTAAACAAAATTGAATACTAATATTGTAGTCAACGAAAGCACGAGTGGGGACAATCGTATGTATTTAAAAACGAAATTACAGAACATCTCACTAAAATCTGAGAACCATACAGTAAATACCTCATTTACAAAATATCAATCCATTGTTTCAAACATGACTGTTTCATTTGCAGATATCAATCCATCGTCTCAGATTTCATTTTTCATGCGTTTTCATACCGATTACTGCTCATTCCTGTTCCTTCCTTTTCGATCCTCTACTGAAATACATTATATTCCTGACTGTCGTTATATATTACATATATGTAAAGAAGTAACGCACACCACAAGAATACAGTAAACATCATTTGATCCATTCAGACAAAAGTTTTAATCAGCATCATAAATATGAAAGTCAGTAAAACAAAAAAAAATACGCCCAGTTACTCATGATATGTAGAAAACGCTTATATGAATCAGAAAGATTTTATTTAAAGAGAATTATGCTATCCATTTGAATAATAATATTACATTGAATAGAAAGATTTATTTTGTATATATTAGTTTATTAATGAATAGAAAATAATTACCAACAACGACAACAAAAAAAGAAAATGCCGAATGTATAAACGAATCATAATAAAAATGTAAAGTAATACAATTTGTAACTTTCTCAAGCATTTAAATTAAAAAATAAGTAAAAATAAGTAAAGCGGCAATTTGTTTGAAATACATTTCCTTGCCCAAAAACTACTGTGCAAATATCCTTTTGTGTGTGTGTGTGAGTGTATTTCAAACAAATTATATAATGAATGTCTATAAACATAATGTATAAATAGAATTTTTATTTGAAAGTATGTACTTTATAGCAAAATATGTTTCCTTTTTTTCCATTAAGGTGTTAATATTGAGTTTTATTGTTAACCTTTATTCATTAAACTAGATATGAAGTAACATTTTGATATATTAGATTAACTTTACAAATAAATAGATAAATTACTGTTGTGCTTTTTCTTCTCTTTTTTTTTTAATTTTTGATTAGAAACAGACAAGGTTTAGTGATTACTGGCTAAATGGTTATAACAAGATTTGTTATTACAATCAAGTTATCTTGTAGAATTAAATCACTTTTTATTTTCAATGTAAATAATATTAAATTACTTAAATAATGAATAGATTTAGACTGGAAATTAATCATTCCATATGAAATAGACTATAATCATTGGAATATTATTACTGAAAATAATAATATTAATAATCAGTTCCAGTCTCTTGGGGTGAAATATATTTCTTTCCTTAATTAATAGATTTAATACTTTCATAAATGGCAAACTTTATCATTATAGTTTGTTGTTTTTCATTGGAATGATTTTACTTACATTTTTATGTTAGTAATTCATGAATAGTAAATTGTTGGTAGAATAGTGAACTGAAAAACATTTGATGTTACAGATGTATCTTTTGTATTGATTAATCTTTATAGTGGTTTAAAGATCTCTACATCATATTGAAAGACTAATATTTGAATGAAGAATATTTTTTTCGATAAATTCTCTTCAGGAGCTGAAACAATTATATATTCAAATTAAAAATCTGAAAAATGCCCAGGTTAAGGGCAAAGCACATCGTTTAAAGTTAAAGCATGTAAATTTAGGATTGTCAAATAAAATAGAATAAAATTGTTAATGTTGATATATCTTACTAATTTTTGACACAATGTAGTATTTCATTAAACATTTGATTGAATTGTAATTGCACAATTATTTCTCTCACCCTAATCTGACCCATATCTATTCTGATCATGGATCTTAAATGTTCACTTAACATATAAGCTGAATCAAGTTAACATTCTCTATGAGTCATGTCAACATTAACAATTTTATTCTATTATGTTTGACAATCCTAAATTCACATGCTATAAATTTAAACGATGTGCTTTGCCCTTAACCTGTACATTTTTCAGATTGTTAATTGGGATATATAATTGTTATAAAACCTGAAGAGAATTTATCCAAAAGAATTTTTCTCGTTCAAATATAAGTCTTTCAATATATATGGATTTAAGAAGTACGCATTTATGCATTTATTCTGGTTTGAGTCATTCTTCAATTGTACACTCTCATCGTGTAAATTGATTATGAAATCTTGATTTTTGCAGAATACAAAGTTATGCCAACTAGTTCTAGTTTTTAATCGCTATCTGTGATAGATGGATAGTGGCTAGCAGTGGAATTCAGGACGCACATTTCGTCTTATTTGGTGCTCGTCGGCTAGATGTACCTGCATCTCATATCTGATATTCACTCCAGGACTCGAACCCAGTACCATTCACTTCAAACACCATCATATTCACTCACTATTAATCCATTATTTTTGTAAATAAAAAATGTAGTACTTTCACATTTTAGACCAGAATAATAACCGTTTTAACCGGGAATAAATCATATTGCAATTGATACATTCATGAAGACTTATTGTGTTTTTTCCATCAGTACATTTGGTTATGTTAAATACAGATACAATTTTTGATTTACCATTAAAATTTTGATTCAGTTCATAGATTAATTAGTTAACTAAGTAAAACAAAAAAATGTAGTTATAATCTGATATTAATCTTTAATTATATATCAGTTCTTTGCTCAATAGTTTAATTAATCTGATTTTTATGTAACTATCAACCAGTATATTATTTTATGGCAAATTTTAAAATGAATAAAGTTTCTTTAGTATAACAAATTAGTACATATCACTTTATAGCTCATTGTATCTACTCAAACGAATCAATATCAAATTGCTTATTAAACTATAAACTTTTGATAATGATCATCACAAAAAATAAGAATTTTGGAATATTTTGTGTATATCGTTTCACTGAGCATTTAGACATCCAGTTTATTCATAGCTATATAATGTACTCTTGTGGGCCAGGGTAATTTGACATTGGTTTTCAGGAGAACCAGACACCATCCAGGCTTAAATTTTATAACCCGAGCAGTACAGCTCAATAACACTTCACAGGAGAACCAGACACCGTGTAAGCTTTAATGCTACAATCTGAATAGTACAGCTCAATCCTGTGGCGCAACCACACAGGTACCAAGCACCCTGGTGGACCATTCATACCATTCATATGCACATTCACGTCACATGCTTGGATATTCGATTAATGATCACGTGAATAAATTATGTACAGCACGAACAGGCTAAAGTTGACCTATTTCGCTTACACGACATTTCAGGTTATTAATTTTCACAAGGTCGTTAAGTCATGAATTAAATTACTTATTTCTTTTAATCGTCAACTTGTTATTTTTCTTCTTTTTCTACAAACATTAGTGAAACATTGAGACCATGAATCGGTCAATATTAGACCACCGTTGAAAACCTGGAAGCAATGTACGGCCGACTGATCCTAGTATGAAACTCTTCAGTAGTGCTCATCCACGATCTAGCATGAGGGAATCGAATCCAGGATCATCGGTTTCACACATAGACGCTTGCCTCTAGAATAGTGGTTTGTAGTTCAATCACTTTAATGTCTAACTTCAATGAATCCATGATATTACGCACCATTTATTTATAAATTATTTAACAGTTTATTACAGTATAAAAACTATAACGAAATTCGACAAACACAACGTGTCAGTTTACAATAATTTATCGTCTAATAGAATTAAGTAATAATGTTGCTTAATCATTAGTGCTAAATCAGTTAATTTCATAAAGTTTCAGTTTGATATTCAGTCTAAGTGAAACGATATTATTATTCACTCTGTTTTAAATCATTTGATAGAAATTTGTCTTGATAGAACACTGAGAATTTAATTAACGTCAAAAACCCAATAAAATGAGTTTTTTAACTACTTGATGACGCATTATTGTATATTTTTATGTAGCAACCAAAATAACACGAGGTCTATGTCTATGATCATTGAAATGTGTAGCAAAATAACCGATACATTCACGTTTGTAACCATTAAATGATAATAAGTTTTAATTAGCTGAAAATGCAGTTCTAAGGAATTTTGTTAATTGTTTTCAATAAGTTAACCTTATTTCGCCTAAATAAACATAGTTTCTTGTTAAATAACACGTTATTAGTACAATGGGAAGAAAACTAAAAAGAATACACTTTGAACCATTCTAATGGAATATTAGTGTACCAATTGTAAACCAAACTACTGAAGTCTATTTTTTTGTGCATACAAAAAAGATTCATATCTCCAATACTTTTTAATCATATAATTTTAGAAATATGCAATATAAGAAACTATAGTAGCCTGAAATAAAACCGACCTTTAAAAGATATACAAAACACAACATGATAACCCTAATCTGTATCATCAACGAGAATGAAAGGAATAATGATATTTAAGAAAACAATTAAAATTTCATTTTCAAACTATCACGTATCCATTTGGCTGAACGGTGAATGATATTGTTGTGAACGAGAACACAGGTGGGAACAACCAGACGTATTTGGTACAGTAAATGCTTCATTTGCAAAGTGTCAATCAATTGTTTCAGAATTGATCGTTCCTTCAATTCCACAAAAAAATTTTCTTTTTCCTTTGATTTTCTTAACCTTCTACCTCTAAGCATTTCACTTTCGAATGATGATACATACTACTTATATCTGGTGGCATCGCTAGAACACACCACAATATAACTATTTTTACTTTTTATATATTTATATTTCAGTCGGTATTTCAATAATCGGTTCTACCGAGGAGTCCCATACTGAGACAAGACGATCACCCAGTATCTCCTGTTTTACCATGGTGGTCTACCTTTAATCGACTCATGAATTCAACTAGTAAAAAGTTACTATAATATTCACAAAACCCTATTCTAAGAAAAAATTTATGTTGTGATATTACAAGTTTTTTTTATTATTTTTATTAACGTCAAATTAACAAAACTACTCAGTTTGATTAAGCAGGAGAAGTAAAATCTATAGAAATAAACAGTAATTCATACACTTGATTTTAATAATTTTGATAAAATCATTCTAAACTTTGTAAAGTTTGATAACATGGTACTCAATAAAAGTAGACTATAAAATAGTTATCAGTATGGGATTCGAGAAATAGTTGGATTTTTCATTGATATTATGAATTGATAAATGTTAGACCACCATTAGAAATCTGGAAGGACTAGATGGTTGTTCGTCCTAGCATATGGCTCCTCAACAATGTACTTACTCGATCGTCTACTCACTCATCACTCAACAAACATTTTAAATGAAATTCCTTGCAAATCAAATTCATTGCAAATGAAATTCAACGAAATTTATACCCATCAATTACACACACACACACACTAACATCTTCTAAGTTCACTTCACTTCACAAACAAAGAACAATTCACTAACTCATTGACACACCAACAAATACACATCACAATCGGAGTTGCATCAACTGATACCGTAAATCAAATCCAACTCACAGTCTCAAAATTACTGATCCGAATTTCATTCTCGAACTAGTAGCTGTTTCGGTCGCATGTTAGTAAGAGTATAGAAACGACAATGAGAGAAATAATTCAGTGAACAGTCTACAAATTGATTGTTGTATAGAAAACAGATAATGTCGAGTATAATAAAAATACAATTGAAACATATTTCAACTATTTTCATCGTAAACATGAATGTATGGTGAGCAGTTGTGTGTAGAGAAACAATGATTTGCCCTAACCAATTTGTAGGGTAATGAGAGTGAAATGACAAAAAACTACAATGGATAGATGACCTTATTGATAATTGCATACTTTGTTAAATTAAATTTGTTTTTAATTCATGTTATGTATAATACAAAATCTAGTACTATATATTCATCGCTGCAATGATCTGATATTACCATCCATTATAACTGAGAATGTTTCCAAACATTAGAAATGTAAAACCTTGTCGTTTTGCAAAATATTTCCCCACCCATATAACAAATAGCGTTTTACAACTACCGCCAATATGAACCATATATATTTTTCGTTTGAAATAAATTTAGGCAATATAATTAAACAAAATGCATTATCCATTATTTGAAAAATATCTAAAAAACAGGAATTATTAAATTAATTTGATGGAATATCAAAACTGTGTTATCATCCTGGCATACCTTATTACATAAGAATACTAGAAAGCTCCAAGTACTATCTTTAAAATAGTTCTATGGCTTCGCAACGATTTTCACACTTATTGTTCACATGAATTTATGTGAATAACAGCTGTTGACCATTCTATCACACATGTGATTATATCATCAAATTCAAAATTCAGTTCTATATGAAGAAAACAATATTTTAATTATAGAATTTACTCTGACATGATGTTGTGGTCAATATGCTAAATGGAAACATCTAAATGTTGTATCAGTGTCAGATTCAGATTCGTGTGGTAAAGAAAGAAGGCCTACAGCCTATGTTATTCCTCTTCTGGTATGATTCTGTGAGTGTCCAGTCTTCTCTCGAATGAGTCAATTGAACGTACGGACACCACTGTTTCGGGTAACAGGTTCCAAGAATTGATACATGAGTGTGAACATTTATATGCCGCTGGTATTTTGTTCGTTCTTGAATTCTCTACTCTCCTGCTATGTCCTCTGAGATGTCCCAATCTAATGAGAAGAGAATGAAAGAATATATAAGTTCCAAAATCATTTATTAGTTTTCTATACATCAAAATCAGATCACCTTTTAATTGACAATAGGACAGGTTGAAGAGGTCTTACTTTTTAAGCCGGTCTTTGTGTGATGAACTCCGGAGTTTTGAAATTGCACGGATAGCTGCCCTGTATACGTTTTCCAAGATATCCGATTCACTTTTAAAACAGGGACTTGAAGTCTGAACGCAGTTCTCAAGCTTAGTTCTCACTAAGGTTGTATATACTGTATAAATCATCAATATTCTTTTCAATTTTTAATAAATCCCTAGTATCTCGTTATATATCTAATAACTTTTAAAAACTCATGTTGTAGCTGTTTTACAGTTATTGCTGGTCCCAAACCCGGCTAAATGAAGAAGATTAGGCATGGGGTCTGCAACCCCATTACGTAGAAAACAAACTTTGCTAAAGAAAAGGCCAATCAGATTAAACAACTTTTAAAACATAATATACACAATTCCTGATCATTTATATTTATATCTGATTATTTTAATTTAATCTAAAATTAGATAATTATAAATTATTTTTGTTTATTAATTAGCTTAGTGTTTAATATCCAATAATATTCCTTTTTTTCTTTTATTAATTGATTTTATTACTAAATCAATAATTATAGAAAATATCAACAATTAAATATTATTTTTTATCTAATCTTGTTTCTATGTGTTTCTAAAAGATAAAATCAAGATTAACTGAATACTTTTTTTCTTTTTTTTTGTTTTTCTTTTTCTTTCTAGTTTTATTTATCTGAAGATTAGTTAATACTGTATTAGATTGTTGTTGTCTTTGTTTTTATTGTTGTTTTTGTTGTTCTTGACGTTGTTGTTGTTGTTATTGTGATGATGATAATAATAGTTTGCTTGAAAATAAATTTCTATAGTGCTATTGAGATTTAATGGAAAACAAAATTTCTCCTTTTCTTTTTCTTAAAATATTTTGTTTGTCGTAATAGGTAACTTAGAACTAATAATGTATTCATTAAAGTGTGTTATTTGTCCATTAGTTTACTTAATTGTTTTTATCATGTTCAATAATTTGATATTTAATGTAACATATGTTTTTAACAAGATTAATATTAAATGTTTATCTATTTAAACATTGAAAATTATAATGTGAAGAGCTATTTATTTATTTTTTTTTGAAATATGATAAAAAATAACCAGTCATTTGAAAGACGATACAGCAATAATGAACTGTCTATAAATATAATGAATGGATCGTGACACTTACCTAGCATTTATTGGAAATGAATAGTTTAGCATATGGAATTATCCATAATTCGTTAAGTTCGTTAAAAAATGAATAACATATTTAGACGGTAAATACTTGAAAAAAAGACGTATGTGAACAAAGTTGTAAAGATATATTTATGCAACGGAAACATAAATATAAATAACATTGAATGAATTAAAAGTTAAATAAATGAAACAAAGAGAAAACGACAAGGTTTTAAGTATTTAATGCTTGGAAACATTCTCAGTTATAATTGTTGTTAATATTGTAGTGAACAAGAACACGAGTAGGGACAATCGAATGTATTATACACGATATTAGGGAGCATCTCACTAAAATCTGAGAACAATATAAAAATTAGTTAATTTGCAAAATATCAATCCATCGTCTCAAATATAACTGTCTCTTTAGTAAATGTCAGTCCATCGTCACAGACTTCATTGTTCATACATTTTCATACCTGTTGCGTTCCGTTCCGTTCTCGTTCTTTCCTTATCGATCTTCTAATGAAATATGTTCTATTCCTGATCACCCAAATATACTACTTATGTGGATATAAGTAACCCACATCACAATAACAGATCACTGCAGCGATGAATATATAGTACTAGATTTTGTTTTATACATAATATGAATTGAAAACAAATTTAATTTAACAAAGTATGCAATTATCAATAAGGTCATCTATCCATTGTAGTTTTTTGTCATTTCACTCTCATTACCCTACAAATTGGTTAGGGCAAATCATTGTTTCTCTACACACAACTGCTCACCATACATTCATGTTTACGATGAAAATAGTTGAAATATGTTTCAATTGTATTTTTATTATACTCGACATTATCTGTTTTCTATACAACAATCAATTTGTAGACTGTTCACTGAATTATTTCTCTCATTGTCGTTTCTATACTCTTACTAACATGCGACCGAAACAGCTACTAGTTCGAGAATGAAATTCGGATCAGTAATTTTGAGACTGTGAGTTGGATTTGATTTACGGTATCAGTTGATGCAACTCCGATTGTGATGTGTATTTGTTGGTGTGTCAATGAGTTAGTGAATTGTTCTTTGTTTGTGAAGTGAAGTGAACTTAGAAGATGTTAGTGTGTGTGTGTGTGTAATTGATGGGTATAAATTTCGTTGAATTTCATTTGCAATGAATTTGATTTGCAAGGAATTTCATTTAAAATGTTTGTTGAGTGATGAGTGAGTAGACGATGATGGACGATCTGTACATGTGATGTTTTATTGATTCATGCTGTTGTCATTTGTACGTTGTGTTTCCAATTGAAATTTTCATATAACCACTTTTGTTTAAGTTTTATCATTTTCTATGATTCATGTTTGAATATATGAGCTAACATTGTATGATATTTGAGAATAAAACTGTTTTTATTGTTTGTTTGTTCGTTAGTTCAAACTATTCATCAAAATTTTTTTATCAACTTGTATAATACAATGTTGTTTGACGTGATTCATGTGATTCTACTGATTCACTTAGTTTAGGTGGTTCTTGATATAACTTGAAAGTGAATATTCGCAGGTCCTCTTGACACTAATAATGTTATACGAGTGTTTCTTTACAGCATATGATACTAAATGCTTTTTGACATAAATCTTACTTACTTACCTACGTCTGTTACACATCACGAAGGAGCATAGACCACCGACCAGCATTCTCTAGCTGACTTTGTCCCATGTAATCCTTTTCATATATCATGAGTTACGATTCATGCTTTTGATGTCTGATTCCAGTGTCCGATCCAATATTTTGTATTGGTCTTCCTCTTTTTCTTTTCCCTACAGGATTCCAAGTGAAACTTTTCCTCGTAATACAGTTTTATGATTCCCGTAATGTATGTTTTACCCACCTCCTCTTCATCTGAAAGCTAGTTTGTTCTCTTCCTTAGTAGGCTGTTCCTGATGACTTCCGTCTAATGGACATTGAGTATCTTGAGTAGGTAATTGCTTATAAATACTTGTACATTGTTGATGATTATTATGGTGGTTCTCTAATATATATATATATATATATATATATATATATATTCTCGATTCGTACAACTGGTTATTAAAACCAGAAAGACAGTTTATCAATTGATTTTCTCAAACTTGAATACTTGTTATACTGCTACAGTTTTACGTCAGTAAGTCCTTTTGTTGTAACGGTCGGATCTCCTCGTCTACACGAATGGGATGTTAATTTATCTTAGACGAATATCTACATTAGATTTTGCCCAGTGTCTATTCTAAAGTGCTTCAACGTAACTCATATCAAGAACACGTGATTAACCTAACAAGAACATAAGTATATTTCCACGCCAAAAACCGAAAACAGTTACAGTAATAATAAGGGTAACTGAATATATATCATCATATATATCATTATCATCTTCACCTACACGTCACCTTTCAGTTCTACAGTTTAAAAGTTCTCTTATAGAATATTTGAAAAAGTGATGAATATTTGAACAAACAATTGTTTTCAAAAATTTCATCATTAAACTCTACAGTTATAAGTTACAGTTATGTTGTAACAGATGCAAACGTTCACCACATTTTTAACATATTACATTGTTAAGTTCATTACTGTATGCCTCATTTTGACCATTTATTTCTGTTGTATATCCATACCATTAACTGAATTCTATTTTTTTTAAATTTGTGTTATACAAGTAATAACTTTAGAATATTTGTATAACATTCCAAAGGTTGCTTCATTTATTAGTTATTACTAATTATTATTTAAGTAATATCATTCGAACGTTTTTAAATATTTAAATTATTTTCCTATATTTTATTAACTATTTGTCATGAAATTCCATTAGTATGTAGAATAAGTAATCTTGGTTACATTTGTTGACAGAGGTAATCAACCTACAAAAGTCAAATACTGAATCATTTAGTTAAAAAAAAAAAAACAAATTACTTACCTTATAAGGACACTAATAACAAATATTAATTCATAGAATTTTTACTGGGTAAAACTTATAAAGTATTACTACTAGCAGTAGTAACTTCCTTCAGAAATGAACATGGATCGTCTTTTTAAAAAGATATTATTTTATATTATTTGATATGTTATGTTTTAGTTAGTTGTTAGAAAGACCCAAGTTTCCCATTCCTTTGAATAACCAACTTAAAATTGAGATGTTTCCACTATTTTATTATCTAATGAAAACCAATGTTAAAATTCAGTGAGCACCAAAGATTAGTTAAATAAACATCTGTCATTATTCAGAGATTAATTCTTGTGATTATTTTAATCCTAGCCACCATAACTCATCGACATCTTTTATTGAGACGCTATTTGCGGGAGGTTGTTTAAAGTGAACATCAGGAAGTCTTAAAAAGTAAGTTAGCATAAGGAAGTGAAATTTCACAGATATGTGCAATTATTATAGTAGATTCATGGAAACTATAAGATTTTGATAGTTCCAATCACGAACTGATTTTAGACTACTCTAGTATTCGCTACTTACGAAGATGTTTGTAAATAAAGTGTAGCTGAACGTGGCGTCGAAGATGCAACAAATGTGAAAACTTACAGTACATCAAAAGCATGGCGTTGACAGAATACTTTGGTATCAGATGAGAAGACAATCTAGATGGCAGGAAACGTCGAAAAATAAAAATGAATGATTCAAATCTATGTTTATGTATTACTTAAATACTTTGTAACTTCTCTCAAAAAACACATTCCTCCACTACCACTGAAAATCAAGAAGCAGTAAACAATTATTTTATTCCAGTATAGAACTTATAAGCAGAAAACCACTACCGAAGACGATGGGACATTGTAGTGTAATATTGTGGATTGACTAAAGTTAAACATGCACACCGTTGAATCATGGATCAGTGGTCTAGAAGTTAGGAGTTCCCTCACGAGACTGAAAGTTCTCAGTTTGACCCTCTGTGTCAGGGTCATGGATGCTGAGAATTCATATAACTAGACAAAATAGCTGTTAAATGCTTCACGACCATTGACAATTGTTTTGCCATGACCAGCTTGTGGAATAAACTATAGAAATATATTGACGTTTATAAGTTAAGTTGAACGATAACATTCAGTGATTCCTGAACGTCTTGAAATCACAGCTAAAACAAGATTAAATAAAGTATGGATTCTGATTTATTGGAACAAATCTATGAATATTGGTGCATGAACTTGATCAAAGTTGAAACAATGAAAATTAATGTTCATTGAATCTAATAGTTGAATTCGTGAATCAATTAATGTCAAACCACCATGGAGAACTTGGAAGCACTGGATGGCTGTTTCGTCCTAGTACGGGACTCTTCAGAGATACGTCTACAAGATCCCGCTAGGAGGATTTGAACGCAGGACCTCCGGTTCTGCGTAGAAGCGCTTAACCTCTAGATCACTGAACCAATTCAGATGATTTTTGAGTGATTATCAGGTCTCGTGTTTTCATGAAGTTAAAGATATTTCAGTCGTGATGTGAACGTTACTATTTTAGTAAATTTGAAAGCACATCTTAATAGCGTGTTTTACCTACTTAAAATATATGAATGTTTGACACTTTGATACTGTCGATCTGGATTCTTTAGTAAAGGAATAATGTTTTGATTTTCTTTTGGTAAAAGATCATCTAACAAATTGATAAATTTTCTCTTTGCTAGTGTCCTCTTAGTGGGCTTTCATAATTTGTATTATATATTTATATATCGACCCTATTTATTTACAATTAACAATTTCAATAGTTGAAATTACCAATTCTCCACAAAACCCATTCTAGTAATTAACAATTAGTATATTTTTTGCATTTCTAATTGAGAATTAAATACACTTACATCTCTTTAGGTTTACTTAAAAACTCCACTTTAAGATTATTCATAAGAAATTTGGTTTGTATCAAAACAAAGTTATAACTTCACATGCTAAACGGGATACATCGAATTAATACATAGATTTGTGTCTGAAGCTTCTAATTCAACTTAGCTTCTATTTGAAAAAGCAACAGCTCGTCAAAAATATCATATTCATTAACATCAGTATTTCTTAAGTATGGACTAGTTTGTAACTTAATGTTCTTTTTTATATTTGTAGAAATTTCCGTATTTCAAAAAGGAAGGGACATCAGTCAGTATCTTTAATTATTGAGCAGTTATGATGCGAGACGTTTCAGTATTGTACACCCATACCTTTAACACAGAATTGAACCGAACCTTTACAAGTCTCTTAGTGAATATAATATCTTAAATGACTTCCTATCATTTTTCAAATAGTGTAGAAAATTATATTTAGATTAATATTTCTATTTTATTCACATTTCTTTTCTTTAGGAACTAGTTTTTTTTATCTGAGATTAATGAACGCTATTAAACAAATGTTAATCGTTTGTGCTGTGAGAACAAATTTCTATCATTACGGTTTATTGAAAAGATATCTGTGTTACATAATATAACAAAGCTATCACGCTAAATAGCAATTTAGCTTTTTCTTATTTAGAAAATTTTATTTTATCAATAAGAAAGATTAATGAAGTAATATATTTTTTTCTAAATTAAAACAATAAATTATCCTTATCCATGGATAACTCTTTTCCTATCAATTTGGTATTAAATACATTCCTTAAACATAACAGCTGTTGACCATTCTATCACACATGTGATTATATCATCAAATTCAAAATTCAGTTCTATATGAAGAAAACAATATTTTAATTATAGAATTTACTCTGACATGATGTTGTGGTCAATATGCTAAATGGAAACATCTAAATGTTGTATCAGTGTCAGATTCAGATTCGTGTGGTAAAGAAAGAAGGCCTACAGCCTATGTTATTCCTCTTCTAGTATGATTCTGTGAGTGTCCAGTCTTCTCTCGAATGAGTCAATTGAACGTACGGACACCACTGTTTCGGGTAACAGGTTCCAAGAATTGATACATGAGTGTGAACATTTATATGCCGCTGGTATTTTGTTCGTTCTTGAATTCTCTACTCTCCTGCTATGTCCTCTGAGATGTCCCAATCTAATGAGAAGAGAATGAAAGAATATATAAGTTCCAAAATCATTTATTAGTTTTCTATACATCAAAATCAGATCACCTTTTAATTGACAATAGGACAGGTTGAAGAGGTCTTACTTTTTAAGCCGGTCTTTGTGTGATGAACTCCGGAGTTTTGAAATTGCACGGATAGCTGCCCTGTATACGTTTTCCAAGATATCCGATTCACTTTTAAAACAGGGACTTGAAGTCTGAACGCAGTTCTCAAGCTTAGTTCTCACCAACGCATTGTATGCTGCAGTGAACATGGTAGTATCTAACTTGGTGAAGGTCCGTTTTAAACCTTAGAGGGTTCTAAATCCCCAAGCTGTGACCTCCTGGCAATGAGCCGTCGTCTTAAGATCATGACTCACTGTCACCCCTACATATTTCACTTATAAATATTAAATGAACATATTTGTCATTTTAATGAAACATCAACTAAAAAGATGTAATGTAAAAAATGAAAATTGAATTACTTTATTCAAACTTCAGAAAACAATAAGAAACAAATATAAGTTATTATATCCTTGATCTGTTTAACCACTGTTGTGCAGATTATAACTTGTCTAATCTAGATTAAGACCTTGACGCGATAGGCTGACTGACTTAACCTTGAGGCTAGTATGCGTGAGTTCGAAGTGACACCGACTGCTTAAGGTAGAGAGACGAAAACTACCCTATCAACGGATCGGTTGACAAGCGCGCGAGCGAGAGAGAGAAGACAAGTCAACTGGAACACAATTCGATTTATTCCCAATTTCGATCTGATTCCCAATTTGATATCAGGATATAAAGATACATGAATAAATAGATGACTAACCAGACCACAATGCATAAACAATTAGGAAAGTTAGTATCAGAATGGGTTTTGTGGAGATTTTAGTGATTTCAGTAGTTAAGATCATGAGTCAATTGAATCTAGACCACCATGGGAAACCTCGAAACACTGGACGGCCGTTTCGTCCCACTGACTCATGATCTGAACTATTGAAATTACTACAATCTTCACAAGACCCCATCTGATACTAATCAACATATGCTCACTAGTGACTGGCTTCAAGAGGTATATCCTGAAGTTCTAGTGGGAAGCAGTGACCAATGGAGTTCAGCCGGGTCAGTTGTGAGATAGTAACTCACTGATGACATTGGTGGATGTGTCGCTCAATTTCGTGAATTCGTTGAAGTTAGATGTTAACACCATTAAATGCTAGCTCAGTGGTCTAGTTGGTTGAGCACCTGAAGCGAGACTGAGAGGTCCTGGGTTCGAACCTCGCGAGGCCTGGTCATGGATGCACACTGCTGGAGAGTCCCATAATTCCGAAGTTGGGAATTAGAGTAGAAAATAGAGTATAAAATATTATGTTTAAATTACAATTGCTTTGGAACAAAAAAGGATTTGGCAGTCAATCATACATACATGATCTGTAGAATAGACTGGGGACAAAAATAAATGTTACTGTTTTACAAGATTTGAATTAAATGAAATAACGTCCCCATAAATAGTTTCCGTAGTTTGTCAAGGCTCCTTAATTTTCTGTTCATATAATAAGTCTAAACAGATACTTTTACTACTAATTAAATGGATGACAATGCATCATCCCAAGTTAATAGCAAGTGTTCAGTGACCATAGTTTAACAGTGTACTGTTGCTTTAGTTATGATATTCAACACACAAATAACAGATAAATTCTACAAATCAGTGATATATTTTTCCAGTCATCTTTATTTTATGAATTTAACAGCTCGTTTATTAGTGTAACTGTTTCCCGTAGGCTGTTTTCAGATCATTCGAGAGATCCTACGATGCTTATGATGTGTACTGTATAGCACACTCAGATGACCTACCTGTTCCTGCCATCTAGATATTCCAACACGTTTTCTGTTGTTGTTTGTTCTAAAATATCCTTATGTCTATTATTCGCATAATCTACTTACGTGCGTTTGTGAAAAGTTTACGGCTTTTCGCTGTACGAGTTACAAAAAAGCTTAATCAGAGACGACGTGGCTTCTAGCAATATGCATAGAAAAATTGTACACTATTCAAATATCGATTCATAAACTGCTGAACTCTAACTGGAAATCACTCAATATTTTTCATCAGAATAAATCAAGAAATAAGGAAAAAAGACTTTGTGCTGAGAATTCTATATTGTACCAAAAATATGTTATGAATAAAGCTAATTATAACAAGTGTACATCTCATACGAGCAGTATTTTAGTTATAAAAAGGTTTCTTAGTAAAAACTGATCAGATGTTTATTCGTTCATAGAAACGTTTTGATTAGTAGTGTATAGGATTTAACCCTGACCCTGATTAATTGAAACTTAGGGAATAGATAAGTGTCAGAATTATCAGTTACTTTATATTTTTATTAATATGAAAAAAACATAAGCATGATAAATCTAATGATCAGATTTACGAGATTTTTTGATTGAGATCATGAACCAATTCATGTTTGACCATTATTGAAAACCTGAAAGCATTAGAAGGCCGATTCGTTCAATTAAGGGACTCCTCAACAGTGCGCATCCACGATCCTGATCCGCGGGATTCGAATCCAGGGCCTTCAGACTCGCACGCGAACGCCTAACCTCTAGACCACGAAGCCGGCATCCAACGGTGTTAATATCTAACGTCAACCAATTTACGAAATTGCGCGTCCATCCTCCATTGTACTGAGATAGATACTTGTCTCTGTTTGATACGGATTAGCTCCACTGGTCACGACTTCTCACTAGAACTCCAAGAATTCCCTCACGAATTTAGTCACAAGTGAGTACATGGTTATTATCAGTATAGGGGTTGTGGAAATTATTATTAATCTCCACAACCCCTTTACTGAAGATTTACAAGAACTTAATTATTGAGCTCCCCAACTGAAATTGAAAAATAACTGAATGAACTAACATACCACAAAACTTTTCACACATTGCCTTATGTTGTATCAAAACTTATTTACTTCATTTAACTGGGTTTCGCATTATTTTGTATCATTGTTTATAATATTTACAAACAGGTGAAAATTGTGGTTCGTGATCTAAATAATAGAAAACTTATCAGACAATAGAAATAGAATAATACCTAATGGTTTAACGATTATTTACTAAGAATAGACACTTTTCAAAAGAATTTTCAATTACTAATATCCAGATTGTATACAGCATTTAAGTGGAACTTGTATTTTACTAAGATTATGAATCCATGTTCACCGTTATAATACCAAAAAGTTATCGACTTATCTCATAATGCTTTAACATATATGAAGGGAAATAAATTTAACAGAATAATACACTTGATTACTTGTCGGTTGACTAATTATTCTTCATGTTTTTACAGAAACAGGTCAGTTCAATCACATCAACAGAAAAATACAACCCGCTATAAAAATTAAAATAATACATCGACTCAGAGGGTGATCGTCCAATATTGTACAAATACACATTTGAACGATGAGTTATTGAGTCACTTGTATATGACTGTTTTCTATCCTCTATGTGAATAGTTTTCTTGAATGCTACAGCAATAACTTGATGGTTATTGTTATGTAGCGATAAGCATAATGAATGGTAACTTCTGGGATTCATTCATGGATCAGTACCATGCGTATATTTTTATCGTATAATTGTTAAATAAATAAACTGTTTTATTCATGTCCCTCTTATTATGAGCCTTATTTTTACCTATGAACTATTATTATACGATTTACTATTCTTGAATTATGCCCTGTCTATTAATTACTACCTTTCTCATTCACAGCCACATTTGGCCAAAACTTGTATAAATGTTGTTTCTTATTTTATGATACGATGTGGTATATTTGGTTGATATCTAAACCCAGTATGCTTTAAATTAATGATTCATATCGCAGAGGCTGAGGTTGGTGTTCTGAACTTAACTGGCTGGGCTAGGCAGGAAGCAGGGCCAATAAGGACTCTAGGCTGCCCGTACAGGTTTTATCTGTCATTGGTCTGAACGATAATCCCCTGCTCTCTAATTGGCAGTATCACTACGTTATATATTAACAGGGCACACAGGCTACAAGTTATAACAGTTATCAGTGTTTATCATTTTTTTCAAATATCAAAATTCAGTCCATAATATAATTATCTCAATTTTCTTGATATACCATATTGGTGTATATGCACAACTCTTTATGACTACAGATTGCATCAAGTTATTTGTATGGAATATTATGAACATGTTAGATTTTCATCATCATCCACCATCTCAAACATAGTTTGAACAGTAAACTAAGCTTCAAACATTTTTCATGCTCCTTACTAAGGCCAATCAAACGCTTATCTAAGTATGCAAAACCGATAGAATTTAACTTTAATAGTATCCACTTACGTACACTTTACATCACTACTACATCCCAATCTTAGAGGTTGAAAATGAATGGATTTCTAAATAATTTACTTTCTTCATCTTAGATATAATAAACATATCCTTATAATAAGTTTGAAAGATAACTAAGATTTATAACGTCTTATTATGTATATGACATTTCATTCCTTCGTATTTGAAAAAAGTCGAATTTTATAACGAAATCATAGACAATATTCGAAAAACTAAACCGAACCAAATTATACATTAAGTAAAACTTATTAACTTATAATTATTAACTAGTTTTTACTGTCTGTGAATTTATAAACATTTACATCTATCAGGTTTAGTAAAATTCAGAGTAAAATCATTGAAAATCTCCATAATGACTCAACTGGTAGACAACCTATTATAAGTTAGTGGACAATATAACTTTTAATTACAGTAAACGTTTCAATCATAAAGAGTTCACTTATATTTTGATATAAGTGATTTAATCATTTCAATTATGATTAAATTAAAACTATACATTTAGTGACCATTTATTTAACAAACTATGTTATTAAACACATTACCATATGCTCACTAATGACTAGCTTCGTGAGGGAATTCTTGGAGTTCTAGTGAGAAGTCGTGACCAGTGGAGCTAATCCGTATCAAACAGAGACAAGTATCTATCTCAGTACAATGGAGGATGGACGCGCAATTTCGTAAATTGGTTGACGTTAGATATTAACACCGTTGGATGCCGGCTTCGTGGTCTAGAGGTTAGGCGTTCGCGTGCGAGTCTGAAGGCCCTGGATTCGAATCCCGCGGATCAGGATCGTGGATGCGCACTGTTGAGGAGTCCCTTAATTGAACGAATCGGCCTTCTAATGCTTTCAGGTTTTCAATAATGGTCAAACATGAATTGGTTCATGATCTCAATCAAAAAAGCATAATAATCTTCACAACCTATACTGACATAGTGAATCAATTAAATTTTTCTTTGTCGTCATAAAATATAAACAAATAAGTCCGTATAAAAATAACACTTTGAATAAACACTTTATTCGTGTTAGTACTTTGTTTAAATTTCGCAAACATGTTTTTAGTTTAAACATAAGAGTTTTGTTTAAATAAAACTTTACGTAAGTTGCTTTATTTAAGAAAAATTTAGTAATTAAGACATAAAATAAGCTAATTACAAGTAATTAATAAAAATATTAAATTAAATGATTTACTATTTTCATAAATAAACATTTGAATAATTTTTTTTAATTTACTAGAATAAACAAACTGTATGAATTTATAGCATATGAATAATATTTCATTAAATAATTATTACTAAACTTATAAGTAAGAATCATTGTGTTTCAGTATACAGAAAGGAATAAGTAAGATCCTCAAATATAATACAGAGAACATTAAAGCAATCACACTTAATGTAGAAATCCTGGAAAATGTGGAATCTTTCACGTAACTGAAAAGCATCATTGATGAAGGTGAAGAATTTGATTCACATGTAAAGACAAGAATTGGAAAAGGAAAAAAAGCATTCATGAAACTGAGAAACATATGGAACTCAAAACAACTATCTACCAGCTAATATCAAAGTCAGAATCTTCAATACGAACGTCAAGGCAGTTCTACTGTACGGAGCTGAAACGTGGAGAACTACCACAATCATCATCAAGAAGGTACAAGTATCTATCAATAGCTGTCCACGCAAGATACTCAACATCCATTGGCCGGATACCATCAGGAATAGCCTACTGTGAGAGAGAACAAACCAACTTCCAGCTAAAGAGGAAATTACAAAAAGACGATGGAAATGGTTAGGAAATACATTGAGGAAATCATCAAACTGCATCACGAGACAAGCGCTAACTTGGAATCCTGAAGGGAAGCGGAAAAGTGGGATGCCAAAGAACACATTACGTCGAGAAATGAAAGATATGAAAAGGATGAATAACAATTGGAAAGAGCTGGAAAGGACTGCTCAGGACAGGGTTGGATGAAGAATGCTGGTGAGCGGCCTATCCATCTTCACGAGGAATAACAGGCGTACGTAAGTAAGTTTAAGTAAGAATTCGATCAAAAATAAACATTAAGTATCAATTTAATTAATTAAAATATATTCTTGTAACTGTTTTTGATCTATAATCAAAGATAGATGGTGGCTAGCAGTGGAATCCCGGAATGCGTTTCATTCTATTTGGGACTCGTCAGCTGGATGTTTTTGATCTAGTAAATTGTATATCGATCCTAAATCACTTGATTAGCTCAAGGAAATAATAATGAATTTCAACTAGATTATTGATTTCTTTAATGTTTAAATATTTTTAGTAAGATGACATAACGATTACTACATTTTTGAGTTGTTCTAGAACATAATCTAATTACACATTTCAATTTTAAATAATACACATAGACGATAGTAAATTACCATTTTTTCTCATTAAGCATTCTTTATAATTAAACGGATTGAAAGCTATGTGTAAAGATCATATGTTTATGATAAAAATAGGGCAAAACAGTACTTACTAAATAAAACTGAAAAATATATAATAAAGTTATTTTGTTTTACTGAAGAATTTGAAGATAACTTTGTTTGTAGTCGACAAAGCATAAAACATAAATTTAATAACATCTAACTTTGTTTTTCATTCGGCTACCCATATATGTTTCAAAAAACGAACTTAACTGTCATTTTTAATCTGATTGTTTGTTACTAAGGTTAATCACAGTATACAAGTAAAAGAGAAACACAATTGTTTGACTAAAATGATTGAAACTTGTATTTCGTATCCTTAACAGTTCCTATGATTCTCAGTTTAAGAGTAAATTCTAATAAAGCCAGGGCCACCTAAACCAAGTAATAGCAAAAGTCCATGTATTCATTAACGGTTAAAATAAGTCATATTGATGAATGAAAACTACCAGTTCTCGGTCCTCATGTTTATTGTAACCAATGGTTCTTTTACACTTCGTTCTGCCTTTGATTGTGAATTTTTAAATAAATACATTCTATTAATTCCGCAAAATCATTCTTCCTTATTGAATAATAGTGTAAAACCCATATCTTTCTGTTATCATTGATTCCATGTTCGCTGTATGTCCTGTCTGAACTAGATGGTCTAGCCACTTCCTTCTGTATCTATCAATTCAACTGCTCCTGTGGAGGAGGTATATTGGCAGATGTTCTAGGAATTTGTACATTCGGGCTCGTGAGCACCTACCCGTGTGGTTAAGCAAAGGTATAGTCAAGACGGTTAACAGCTCCATCTTAGACCATCTAGTTCAGACAGGACATACAGCCAACATGGAACAATCTTTTGCAATAATCTATCGTGTCAACAGCAGTCTACCTACTTCCGTCAGACTGCGAATTCTACAGACGGCTGAAGCAATTGTTATTCGGATCAAAAAGCCAGAGCTTTGCATCCAAAAGAAGTATGTTCAGCCACTTCTTTTACCCTGGCCAACTTTGGGGCCAACTAGTTAATAATCAGTTTTACAATATGGTGACGTAATTTGATTAATCTTCATTTTATGTCCCAAACTTATTATTATTATTATTGTTATTATTATAATTATCTTTACGACTGTGATTATCATTATTATTATTATTATTATTGTTATTACATTTGATAACCGTTTTGAGGAATTTATATCCACCCCTAAATCTACTATATCTGACCTAATTCATATTATTCCACATATTACGTAATTTCCGATTTTTATCCAAAAACTTTTTCTCACACCCCATGTTGACTATATTTATTCTGATTATTTATCTCACAACATCATTTCACTTATAAACTGATTCAAGTTAACACTTCATATTATTCAGCTCCAACATTAACGATCTGATTTGATTTCATATAACAAATAACAATTCTTGATTTATATATTACAATTTCCAAATGATGTACTCTGCCTTAAATCTGGCCAATTCTATGGATTATTAATTTGGATTTATAATTGTAGAACTTGATGAGAAATTATTGAAAAGAATATTCTTCGTTCATACAATTGTGTTTTAATCGGTAGTAATTGATCTACAACTCTTAACCAATGTCATTTACTAATGACCACATTAAGGATCTGTCAAACAGCTTCGTACTTCACAATGTCGCTAGGACAACACAATACACCTTCTAGTTTCATGTGATATGATTGATACATTTGTAATTTATTTTCAAACTGTTTCATTAAGTAATATCATGAAAATATTTCTTATCATACTTCACTTTGAATATAATAGTAAATTGTATTTAGGATAAATAATTATAATTTAAAGAGTTAATTAGAGCCTCTTCATTTTTCTGTATATTAACAATTACATATTTAGCATACATTTTGTGTATAAAATAACTTTACAATCTAATGATCCGTAGTTTAAAAGATTATACACCTTCAAGATAATAAAACTATACAAAGGAATGTTGTAGAGTAATTTATGTCTAGGACATATCACATATCTTACATTTATTCATATGGCTTTCTACACAAAAACTACTATGGACAAGAAATGTAAAACACTTACCATAGGCATTCTTAACTTGAAACTGTAATATGATAAGTTAAACTTATAAAGTAAAAACTATGATATCAATTGATTAGATTCTATTTATCATATGAAATGAAAATAATCATTGATTGTAAT
The DNA here is from genome assembly GCA_946903255.1 of Schistosoma spindalis. Taxonomy (NCBI): domain Eukaryota; kingdom Metazoa; phylum Platyhelminthes; class Trematoda; order Strigeidida; family Schistosomatidae; genus Schistosoma; species Schistosoma spindalis. Next base: position 34,144,772 of record OX336420.1, on the reverse strand, counting down.
AAGTTTAAAGTTCAATGGAACCAGTATGTTAGTTTATCTAAAGAGTAGATTTATTTCCATTGAGATAGTCTGTGTATATCAACACTGCTAGTATCTAAGTAAAAACATTTTGCAAAATAAATCATATATAATATCACTTTATCACTTTACACAACATTTTATTGAGGAAATTAAATTTTCTTTAAAAGAAATAACAATTTTACTCGTCTGCCTATTTCTCTCAGTTTTTATCTAATTTTGATTGAATTAATATAAGGGCAGTAAACAATAAAGTTTTGATCATCATAATCGATGAAATAGTTTTCAGTAGTATAAACGTATTACGCCATGCATTGTTTTTTGATCATATATGTTGGTATGATCCAGAAAATTTCTCGCAAAAGACACGCAAGGATCAGGAAACATTAAGAAGCATTCCATCCAATCAGCGTTCACTTGGAGTTTTAGCCAGAAGCATCAAGGATGTGAAACGTCATAAAATCAACTGAAAAGCCTTTATACAGTATCGTTTGATCTTCTACTTAATGATACTGTCTATTATCAGTGCATTCCCAAAATATAGAATGATTTCATACGATTGAAACGAATGATCATAGGCAAATGTGAAGCATCTGTTGTCTTCTACAAGACCTTGCTTTTTCTACAACCAGCTTAATGATCGCTTCTAGTGGCAGTTTATTTTCAAACGTTGCTCCATAATTTCGTAGCAACTCGACTCTATTTTATTACTGCTTGACTCACATTAAACAGCTGAAGTAGTTACCTTATAATCAGAAAATACAAAGGATTGTTAAAAATGTAGTGCACAAGGTGGCTGTAAGCGATGTTCCACTGAATTTTTTAATAAAATGCAGAAATGTTTTCAAGATAATGTACTTATAGCTAGTGATTCTTCCTCGCGTAAACCCAAGCGATAATCATATCCACCTTAAAAGTTAATTTTTAACTCACTGTTGCGAACGGTATGATGAAAAGGGTGATTTCATAACGCTAATAAAACATAATTGATCACTTTATCGAAAAAAATGGGTAACGCAACTTCGCATTTTTTTTATTTCATTTTTATTTGTTTTGTGTTAAACGTTTGAGTCAGACAAATAAGTTAGGATTAAGAAATTGTTTGATTTGTAATGGCTTCAATTATCTCATTGTTGATATTTTGGTTGAAATATGATCACTCTTGGCTGGTATGTGTGCATTCTCTGTAGATTGTCTCGATATGGCCATTATGACACAAGTTAATATAAAATAGATGGAACGTGACTAGTGATGGAACCCAGGATGTGTATTCTTCCTATTTGGGACTTATCAACTAGATAATTCAAACGTTTACAAATTAAATTGAGATTCATGCCTGTATAAAAGTGAGTGGCCACTTAAACTCAACAGTTAAGTGGATAAGATGCTGGCATTTAAAGTGGACGGTATTGCGTTCGAGTCCCGACGTGAACACCAAATCTGGGATCCAGTCGCATCCAACTAATAAGTTGAAGATAGGAAGAAACTAGCGTCATGGATTTCATTGCTAGCCTTATTCCATCCATTTTATAATAATGAAGTTAGTTGATATTTTATAAATTACATCACTGCTTTCAGTATCGGTCATTCACATCTCCCAACAGAAATATTGAGGTTTACATACATATATATTCTTGCTTAAACATTGACTTATGTGCAAACAAATTAATCTTTTTAATATAATTTTTTGCTAGCATGTAATGACGAAACTTAAATAAATCTAAAATAGCTCACCCATTACTTTCTCTCAAGTTATTTAACTCTTGTCTTCGTTTTACTACTCCAAATGTAGCAAATCAGTTTCATTTATTATACAGTAAAAAGTCTGTACATGTATCCTAACACACTCATTTATCCTAAACACTATGTATAAGTTTCAATCATGAAATATGCACAATTTGTAATAGGCCTTGTTCTATTTTGTAGTATAACGAAATAGTGATATAAAAACATGTTTTCAATAAATCAAACATGTATAGCGATTGATTTCTACTTGGACATACTATATAATAAGCATAGATGGATACTGGCTAGCAGCAGAATCCAGGACGTGAGTTTCATCCTATTTGGTACTCGTCAGCTGGGTGTACCTGCATCCCCGAGTTGATGTCCACTCTGGGACTCAAACCCAGTATCGTTCGCGTCCTGGATTCCACTGCTAGCCACTATCCATCTTTGCCTATAATACTTATGAATTAAGGCAACATCGAGGCAATCCACTCAGGATATACATATACCAATAAAATACTGATCAATCGCAGTCCTAATCATCAATGGGAATATTCAATTAAACAATACCAAGTGAATTTAAGTTATATAATCCAGATAGAAATCTCACAAATTCTAATTAAAGATTAGAAAATAATAAAATTCAATTTAAAATAAGTATCAACTTCAAAAATTTATTGATTTAAATATTCTTTAAACTTTTCGAGAACGAAGAAAAAATGACAAAACAACTGTCATCTGCGTTTCAAAAAAAGAAATTTTCCTCGAAAAACAGATAGATGTTCATGAAGTTACAGTATTTGAAGGATAATATCTAGTAAGTCTTTTATTGAAGTAATCCCATTTTCACAGTGGATCACTTTTTTCTTTGAGAATTGTAATGTTACTTTTTGACATGATAATTTTTCGGCAAAACTCTTCTAATACAATCGAATAACTCTCTCTAATAATAAGTATATCTTTCAACTGTTGTTGTTTATTACAATTTTTTGCATATATTCTAACACAATGTTTAGTTCCAGATCAGATTTTCATAAACAAACTACTTATTATGTTTATATAGACTACTACTAATTTATGTATTTTATCGACGATTATATTTTTAATAGAGTAAAAAGTGTTTTTAGTGATCTGAGATCTAACTCCAATTTAATCGTTTCTGATTGCTATTGAGATGTGCATGTTGCCAATCCTCGTATAGAATTATCGACTTAGTCCGGTTTAATGTATAACAGAATTAAATAAGTCAAATACGAGAATGGATGTTTGAATACATATATTTTGAACACTTATTGATCTGGACAGACGCTAAGAATTAACGAAGCGAAATGACGCGCAGTGGAGAAAAGACGTATTAGCCAACTCCATTTAATCAAGCGTTAATCAAAATTTATAGTCACACAAAAATAAGCTACAGACGTGTGATGAGTAGGATAAGTTTTACACACAAATGTGCACATATAAACATAATCAAGGTTGATAAGTGAATAATTACCAAGCTCAAAACGTGACTGTAGAAGAATGAATAAAATGGCCTGTCCAAAAGCTAGAATACGTTATGTGAGCTTAACATGGTGACTAACACTACATGTCAAAGAAATCTTCATGTAGATTTCTATTTTGAACACTGAACAAATAAAGGAATAATTATTTAATTTGGAATTGTTTAGAATTTAAATAACTTCCTGTTATCATTTCACGTGATATAGGGTTTATACTTTAGTTTGATAAAACTTGGGATTTCATAAAGATCAGTATGAAAAGTAAAGATACTAGAGTTGCTAATAGGGTGTATTATGTTGTTATTATTATAAATAACTACTAATCCTACATAAACCAATCAAATAGGTTAGAAGCACTGCATTTTTTTCAAGTGGATTAAGAAAACCACTCCGACACCATCAAATTTATATACAATGAAAGTTTTCATACATTAACCACCGTACATGTTTTTCTCATTCCAATGATTGATTATAGGTTTGTGTGCATAACTTACTAACTATAGGGTAAATATTATTATCGAATTGTACTAATCAATATAAAATGAAAGCAGAACTTGTGACTTGTTAAAAGAAACTACTTAATTAAGTTTCTTTTATAAATGAAATATAAAAAACGACAAATTATTCACATCATTTTCAGGAAATGTTTACTTATTATATCCATACTACCTGTTAATAAACTCTTAATAATGAAAACAGTTTTTTGCTCGTTATTGATCGTTATTTCTTCATTTAATTCAAAATATTGAAAAGACTTAATATAGAAGTGCTTGGATCTGAATATGGAATTAACGATGATTTGCAGAAATCTAATTAGAGAAAATTCCCAGTTATTTAGTGGTTATATCCTTTCTTCTTTAATTAAATATTATCAGTTTGACGTATTTCCTTGCTTACATCTAACTCGCCTACTAACTTATATTAAAACTAATCCTAGAAACTGAAACCAGCTAGATAAGCATCAAAAACAAGAAGACGCTGAACGAATGTTTCACTTTAATTTCAGATACTCTAGCAGTGATAAAAACAAACGTCAAATTAAACAACCTCTATAAATCATCTTATCTGGATAATAACCAAGCTTTGAGGGCAATTCCTGAATTCTTGATAAAAAGTCATAATTGATAAGATACAATCATCATAGTTTACGCCGATAATTTTAATGGTCAATATTAGAAAATGTCTAAATTTAAAAATATAAATGGATACTATCCCCAACACCTGAATTTTTTAAGCTTAATCTCTATTAAGGAAATGTTAATGCACTACTCATATTTTCTAGTTAGTGAAAATATATTACAAACTAGGCAATTTTTTATAAACATTATTTATTTATATCCATCCATTCGTACATTTATTATATGGTTCACAATTTACAAGTTGACTGTATTGAGATAATATGCTATGATTTTACATTTAATGCATTCACACTGTATATATTCAAATATTGAAGATCTTAGATTGATATTTAAGCAATTAATCTGAAAATGAAAATTATTCAACTTGAGACAACAGTTTCTGAAATTTATTCTATTTTCCTAGTATAAATTGAAAGAGAATTTAAAAATTTTATCATTACATTAATAAATTATTATAAAAAGTGTTGAATCATTCGATTTATTTATTGTAATGATATAAAGTTTACTGTTCTATTGATGATACCTTTCAAGTTATCAGTTTTAAGGTAATTTACATTGAATTTGATGAAAGAATGCTTAAAATGCCATCAGTAGGCTTCCCAAGACATGAAATAAACAATTATGGAACCATTAAAATGACATGGACAGCTGACAGATGCATTCCAAGTAAGGACCGGACTAAGACAAGGCTGTCTACTCTCTCCCTTCCTTTTTCTTCTGGTGGTCAACTGGATTACGAAGACCTCGAGATCTGAGGGAAAACACGTGATACAATGGACAGCTCAGAACCAATTAGACGATTTGGACTTGACAGATGACCTACCCCTCCTATCTCATACACAAGAACAAATGCAGATAAAGACAACCAGAGTAGCAGCAGTCTCTGCATCAGTAGGCCTCAACATACACAAAAGGAAAACCAAGGTCCTCAAATACAACACGGAGAACAGCAATCCAATCAATCTTAATGGCGAAACTCTGAGAGATGTAGAATCCTTCACATAGCTGGGAAGAATCATCGATGAACAAAGAGGTTCAGATGCAGACCTAAAAGAGAGGATTGGCAAAGCAAGGGCCGCATTCTTTCAATTCAAGAACATACGGAACTCAAAACAACTATCTACCAGCCAATATCAAAGTCAGAATCTTCAATACGAACGTCAAGGCAGTTCTACTGTACGGAGCTGAAACGTGGAGAACTACCACAATCATCATCAAGAAGGTACAAGTATCTATCAATAGCTGTCCACGCAAGATACTCAACATCCATTGGCCGGATACCATCAGGAATAGCCTACTGTGAGAGAGAACAAACCAACTTCCAGCTAAAGAGGAAATTACAAAAAGACGATGGAAATGGTTAGGAAATACATTGAGGAAATCATCAAACTGCATCACGAGACAAGCGCTAACTTGGAATCCTGAAGGGAAGCGGAAAAGTGGGATGCCAAAGAACACATTACGTCGAGAAATGAAAGATATGAAAAGGATGAATAACAATTGGAAAGAGCTGGAAAGGACTGCTCAGGACAGGGTTGGATGAAGAATGCTGGTGAGCGGCCTATCCATCTTCACGAGGAATAACAGGCGTAAGTACGTAAGTAATTGAAATGTCATGGAAATTTCTTTTCAGTCCCATTTACTGTCAAGTAAATTGTCAGTAAGTCTCAAATATCCTAATGTTTAAGGAATATATTTTTGACTCTCTTCATTATCATAATCGTCAACATAAGTCTAAAACCAAATTCAATAACCAAGGTTGAATTCATGAAATATTATGGCTACTTCTATTGGTTATTTTTTAAGATTTTTCAAGCATTTACATAGTCGATTATGGTCGATTACCGTTAGAACCAACTCCAAAAACACTGAAACTGACATAAGTACATCAAGTGAAACAATATTAAGCAATAATTTAAAACAGTGACAACGTTTATTAGTCAATACTGTTTTTGAAACTTGGAAACAAACTAGTGGCATGTTTACAGAATAAAAATGTGTCTTACTTTCTATTTGTCAGAGATTTAAACAAAAAGAAAACCACGAAAACCTTTGAAAGTTTTTATCAACAGAACATTTATTCTCATCATTATTCAAATAACCTACTTGACCGAAAAGGAGAAATTGCTACTTGTGCTAATACAAGTCATTAAAATTCCTCTGTTTTCCTAATGAATAAGGTTGCCTTAATTGTCTTTCTTAGACATAAAAATAAGTTACATTTTAAATTATATGGTTCATTATATCTATAACTCACATTTATAGATAAAGACGATGAAGAATTTTCTCTATAGGCTACTAATATTTTTAACATCAAATAACTTCTAGAGGTTAACTCACTAAGTAATGAAGTTATGAAACTTGATATTCGTTTGTCAAATGCATAATTAGTTGATAATGAGTACACATCTTGGAAAGCAGCACAATCTAGTCAAGAAAGCTTCTAAAGATTCAACCATCAAAAATTACGTTTAATCAGTAGCATTATAGCAAATGAATCTTTATGACTGGTTGACTCAGGTTGCTACTTTTAAGATATAAAGTAGTATAAGTTAGTTTATGAAATTCAACCATCACAAATGGCTAATATTGATAACAATGCTGTTCAGGATATTGCAAATTTCCCTAAATATAGTTTGCCTACAGATCCACTAGTATGAGATCTAACATTATATATTCTTTTAATGCTATTATATGACCAACGACCTAGTAGCTTGGACTTATAACCTAAATTTGGACAGAAGTAACTCCTAAGAAAGCTACCCGGAAATTCTTAGCTAGGTTATAATATCAAAAATCTCCAAGTAGTCAAACTTAACGACTTTTATTTTGTCACTTTTCGCCCTGCCAGTTAAATGACAGTAAAACTTATAATACTGAATTAATTAACTGGTAGCTCTACAAAGTTTCTGTTCTCGCAAGACACATCGAGTTTATCGAAGCCGATAGGTTAACTGCTACCTAAATGCAAATAATTAACTGTAGGTTACTTACGATGAAATCTAGTAAAATTTTTCGGAGTCTGTAGAACCCAATACGTTAGGTAAATAAGCTAACATAATTAAGGACTTATTTGATATTTTATTGTGGATTTTAGCTGGATGTAAGAATGTTTTACAAACTAAGAAACCCAAGAATAGTTATTCTCACGTATCCCCATAAAGCCAGTATTTTATGCTGGCAAACAATAAACTCCCCAACTCTAATGACAAAAATAAAGTGTTTAATACAATTACGTGAATTTTTATCCAAGCGATCAAGACACGTAGTATAGATTGAAGTGAATTCATTTTATTTTAAAATCGTTTGGAATTTACAAAACAAACTCATCTTTAAAAAACGTTTATTTTGACACAGTATTCTATATTACATCATGAAAATTCCCCGCATCCAAAAACATGATAAAAAATTATTACGTTCCTTTTTAAAGGATCCACAACTGCATAAGCGAACGTATTCAAATGTTCTCTACTTGAGGGAAACACCATGTTATTTTGTTCATCCTTTAAAGAGATGCAAATAACATGTGGGAACAAGCAAAATGTTAGTAAAAAACAGGAATAAAGCTATTAAAAAAGGTACTAGTTTCATACATATCAGTGATAAATATATGTACTTAAGTATACAGTTAATCAAGTTAATAAGTTTCTGATCGATTAATCATGATTTCAGACTAAATTCAGATATATAGCCTACAGTATATCATCTTTTTTGAGCTTCGAAAATATTTGGGATTGAACAAAAAATTGTCAAATATTTCGTGAACTAATCGGATTATTTTTCGTCACATAGATTGTGTTTAGCAAAGATAATATTTTGTTCTCAAAAACGTTGAACCTTAAACAACCGTATTTATTTCAAATAATAACTAGACAGTAAACATATCAAACAGGACTTGACGAAAAAATAAGATATTCAAGCAAAATAGTAAATTAAAGCTAAACATACAAACTAAACAAGCAATACTGATAGATATAAAGCCGAAAAGCACCAACAGGTATTTGTGGATCTACATTACCATCTTTTCCGTTCCTAACTACCAAAGGAGGGTCAAATGCTCGATTTATTGCATAGCACAAAATATTTTCCCTAAACACCCAGAATATTTAAACATGGATTCAACGAAAATCATTGCAATTTACTCCTCAGGTGGTTATAAATTTAAAATGCTTACAAATAGAAAGAGTGGTACAAATTCCCTTCCTGTATGTTTTGCGTTACAGGCACTCTTGATTGTGTATAGAGGCTTCTAGTGACTAGGTTCTTCATATAAAACTTCTCTCATTGTTTTACAAAATCATAGAAAAGTATGTTATCATGCTCAATCCGTAAATTTAAAAATAGTGATAAAACGGTTTTCTTCAGTTTCTGAAATTTGTACAATTTTTGTCATGCTATTTCAGAGCATTTGTACACTCAGAAAAATAATAGCTACTTACAAACTACGAATAATCACAAAATTGTTACTTAACTGTAACCATATCAGTGTACCGTTGGCGCTCAGTCCTAACTTATCGTATGAATTTGAAACAGTGAGCTTAAACTAAAAACAGGGTCTGTAATGAAATTTTGTATGATATTGAAGATGCCACAGGTATTTGTAATCTGACAGCACTTTAACCAGTAAAACCTTCTATAATTGAACAGTGCCCACCTAGTAAAGTCAAACGTCAGAAGCAAAAAGACCCGAAAATATATTTGAAAGGTTATCAATATATCAGGCAGTGACTGATTTAAACTGGCTAGTGGTCGTAGAAGAAGTTGAGTACGGCGTTCCCACTCGTGATCTGGTGCGGATTCGTGACAGAGCGCTTTCAGCTAGGTGAGTCCATTAAAACTAATGTGGTCAGCACCAAATGTCGAAAACTTACAGAGCCACTGGTTTATTTGCCGCTACAATATTTAAGTCCTAAAGTAACTATAAAGAACTAACACAAAAGAGTTTGGTAGGTTAAAATGATATGTTGAAAACGGCATGCGAGTCATCTACAAAGTATATATGATGAGTTTATCATATAATTTTAGGTTGAATGGCTACTTCATCAGTTTGTTACGCGCAAAGTCTATAAGATCAAGACTTACAAGTTTAAAACTGAGAGATAGTTGTAATCAATTATTATAAAGGTCGGGTGATGTGCAGAAAAATAAACCAGTGTGGTACAGTTGTATTGAAGACCTAATATTTTTTCTAAACTCTTAGGTTAATTAGAACTTTAACTGTTCATTCTTAGGCCTTGTTATTTTCTCTTAAATCAGATCCTTAATGTTACAATGTTTGTTGTAGTTAGAAGCGAAACCATTTTCAACTCATTTTATAAAATGTCTGTGTTGATATGCAATTTGACTGTCTGAAAAAAAATTATATTCGTCTCACGTCCTACATTGATGATTATTGGCTGACAGACTATATACGCACATTTGATCGTAATGGTTTTAAGTGAGGTTGGAGGATTTATTGCATATCAAAATTATCGCGAAGACAAAAGCTCGCATTTGTAAACACCGTGTGTTCGTTCTCTTAATATATGATACCGTGAGTAGTGAAACGTTACACAATAACTTGTAAATTTCATAGATACAAAAGTCTGGGTAACGGCAAACTTAATTTTAAACAACACCATCTTGATGTGCTCAAATAAAAATTACCCAAGAATACAGTATTACTCACACATAAATTTATGGAAATACAGACACGAAGAGGACAAAAACTTACATAAATATATTGAAGCCGTTTTACACTGACTTTGTTTAAAGTCATGTTGTTGATCATGTAAAAGGGACCTTATCAACATGCTATAACAATGAATTAAGCGCTCAAAAGTATATTTTTAAAACTTAGGCTTGGTAATTAACTTACATACACACGAACTTCATAAACATGAGAAACAATTTCGATTGCTTTTGAATCAGGATTCTTCTGAACACTGAAACCGTAGTATTACAATAGTATAGCAATATATACCATATTATATCACGATAGATTTTGCGTGCAGTATCAATGTATGGCTTAATCTCATCTTCTTGTTGACAGATTTCACCTCCAATACAAATGTGTTTAAACAAGCGAACGAGAAACTCTTCTCTCTCTTTTTCAGTAAGGATAGAATAGCTGTCTGAATCTTCAAGTAACAAACACTGTAGGCTGATAAAAACGAGTGGTACTTGCCTCTCTCAATTTATCGGAAATAATGATTGTTTCGAAAACATCGTCCATACGTGTTTTAATTCTTCCGCACTCATGTGTCACACTGGAAAGTTTGCGAAAGACGTCCAAGTTGGTGAGAGTACATCTGACGCTCTTAATTTTAACAACACTAGACAAAGTATTAGTGTATTTATCATGAAGAATTGACGGGTCATATGAAACTACTTACGTTTTTGTGTAGGGAATAGTGAGAGCATTTTGCACGGAAGGCGAATTGAAAAACCTCTAAGTAAGATTACTTTGAAAGTAACTTATCTTGAACGTACTGTGAAAAATGAATCTGCTTTATATGGTACAAAAATATGGTCAAAAGTGAATGTAACGACGTTCAACCTGCCCTTCATAGACCTAAAATAAACAACGTTTATCAATTTGATAATTTACCATTTGATAAAGTAGTCATTTATTTGCTTGTCGGACAAAAATGGATATTCCCTATCAAGTATAATAAGGAAATCATTCGCTTGCTCCATTGACAACAATTTCTTATATTTCTGCCGAGTAAACAATATAGTTGTTTACTAGTTTAAACAAATTACTCACGTAACAGTGGACTGAATGGAAAGAACCTTTGCTCAAAGAACTTCCATTTATAATTGCAATTGATAATCAGAGATCTCAAATAAATGGTTAGGTGCGTGAGACAAGGAAAACATATAAGGCCTTATTATTAAATTAGTATGATATACTGTTTTCAGTCTTTAAGAATTTACCACGTTTCCTCTCCAAGGACTACAGTGAGGTTACTCGAATCACTTAAGACGTTCATAAATATAAAATTCTGACTGCCAGTAAGAAGTAGAATACCAGTGTACATTCCATTTTCCTGCGTTGTACCTCTAATTTCCATGTACTTCCACAAGGCTCGAGGTGATAATATATGAAGATATGTACTCTCAAGGACACATGGGGGTGTAAGGGATAGTACGGACAATCCAAAGATTATTTCAGACTCGCCAGTATTCTAAACCATAAAGATATGTCGATTCAAGGCACTCCTCATAAGGCTTCAATGCGAGTTCAAAAATGATCTCGAAGCCACTTGTAAGACATACTCAATTATATGCTCATTCACTAGTGGTGAAAAAAAACATTCCGTTACTGTAATCTTTATGTGATAAAAGCTGTCGAAAATAAACTGAAATATTTTATCATCTTATTAATAACGCTCTTCAAAGTTTTAGCGCAAGGTTGAAGGTAAAGACATTTCTATCAGAATCGGCATCACAGATTATCAAGACTCCTAGGAATTTTCAGATTATTGGCAAATCCACAAAAGAAGTAATAGGGTTGTATGTTTAGTTAGCAATATGCCTTAGATGGACTAATTCACTCTTTCAAGCGTTGAGAGCGAAATCAATGTTGTCTATTTGAATTCGAAGTTGAGCCACACTCTTGCAAAGTTTCAGATCACATTTTAGAATCCAGACTACACTGTGTGATTAAAAACCTTCGACAAACGTTATTAATTTAGATGCTTGCTGAAAACGATCATTTAAATAAATTAAGAAGAAAAGTCTCAACATAGTATCCTATAGAACCCCATCATAACATTTTACCATGTAGGAACCCAATCAACCAATAAAGGGGAAATAAAGGGGAAAAAGGGGAAATTAAGGGGACGAAAGCGTAAATAAAGGGGAAATGTCGCTTTTTCACCTTTACGGCGTGTATTTAGGGGATATTTGTAGACAAAAATACGCTACGTATAGTTGTTGAATATGCCGCCTCCAGTTTTTATGTTTTCATAAACGTCCACAAAATAACTAACGGATTATTAAAGAAACATCACTATTGTCATAAAAACAATTAACAAAATACGAACGCAGTGATTAGGCTGACATTCATATTCACTGACTTTAATTTTTGTTTAGCTAAAGTGTTCGGACATGCTTGGTATCCAACACAAATAACTAGCGCGATGCAAGTAAGTGACGTGCTCTCCGTTTTTCATGTTCATTACAATTGACTACCTTGTTAGTCCAATAACATAAGTTCCATTGAAGTTGCAGATAGAGCTCGTAGACGAAGGGCAACTATTAACCTGTCAAGCGTTCCTGGTTGTCATAGATCAACTTATAACAGACGATGGAATAAAATACGAACAGCTTTCATGAAAAAACATAACTTGCTTTCATTTAGTGAGTCTGCTAGTGAAAGCACAATCACAAGTAACTGACTTTCTATGTAGTGCACGTTTAATTGACAGCAGTGGAGAGAGAAAATACTCGTAATGAGACTCCTTCAAATGTGACACCATCAACTAGCTACAGTAATCAAAGGCTTCCAGATAATAATGGTATGTATATAAAGTGAATACGCGAATCCCTTTTTTCTTGGATATAATGACGTTATTTTATGCTCTCAAAAGTCCGTTAATCGCAAAGACCAGATCAACAACGTATTGATGACATTAATTACAAACACCTCTCTCAGCATCACTGATGCTGATCGAATTCTGAATGACTTAAGAGACCTAGTTCCGGACTTACCAAGGAGCATCAGAAGTATTCTAAGGACATGTACAAGTGTCCAACCACAGTTCATCAGCAGTGGGGATTACTATCACCTCGGATTGAAAACCAATCTGTTATGTTGAAATTTGGTTGTGTACTTTTGAAATCGATACTTTGCGTTTTCATATTAATGTAGATGGACTATCTATGTCTAGGAGCTCTAATCAACAATTATGGCCAATATTAGGACAGATCATTGCCCCAAGGTGTAGTGACGTGTTCATGATAGGGATCTACGGAGGGAATAGTAAACCAGCAGAGTTCAACGAATTATCTGCTGACACAATTTCTGAAATAAAAGAAATGACTGACGTGGGTCTGTTTAGTACTAAGTTTAATAAATACATAACTGTTAAGTTGTCCCGTGTAATATGTGACGCACCTGCTTGTTCTGTAATTAGGTACACAGTTAATCACAATGGTAAGGCAGGTCGTGATCGGTGTACTGTACTTGGTAGACGGCTTGAGGGAAGAATGACATTTCTAAATGGTGAATATACTTTAAGAACGGATGACAGCTTTCGTCGTCAGACTCAATCTATTCACCATCAAGGCCATTCACTTATGGAAACGCTTTCTATTAATGTGATCTATTTTTATTTTATTTTTATTTATTTATGGCTTTATTCAATATTATATTTTGGTACAATATAGAATTCTCAGCACAAAAATATTTCAACAAGTTTCTTTTACAGAACAAAAGAAAAAAAACGGTTCAAAGAAAAATCTGAAAAAAAAACTGTACAACTTTTCAATTAGAGTCATGTTAAGAATGCAGATTATTGACTAGGTTAACTCTAACAACCTGTTCGTCACAGAGTACATTTGCTAGGTAAGGTACTATAGAACGTTTATACTTTTGCTTGCGTGCTTGGATTTTAATGTAATTTCGTCTCGTTCTACCAGAAGATATACAAGGAGAAAGATATGAGTGAAGGGGATGGTTAGTATCTGATAAAATAACATCTGCCAGGAGTTTGCATGACTTTAGATGTCTATCCACAATCATATTAATTATGGTCTCGAAAGATTCACCACATAACTTGCTAACTGCCTTCAGCGCTCTCCGCAGTACAGCAAAGTCTTTTCTCAAAAGCCCGGGAAATAATAACGGAGAACAGTACAGAATAATAGGTAATATGCAAGAATTGACAAAGGCATGCAACCTCTTAATGTAGTATGTCAGACGGAAAACCTTCTTCGATAACAATAAAACGTGAGAAGACCAAGAGAGATCAGAGGAAAAGGTAACACCAAGATAATTGACCGTCGACACTGTGTTTATCAAAGAGTCGCCAATGGCACAAGCATTATGAGATCTCAAAAAGGTGTTTAAATGCCGATCATGTCTCATGCTAAAGTTAACAGCTTGACATTTAGACGGATTATGTAGGAGACCATTAACGACAGACCAACTATCAATGCGAGATAAATACTCGTTCATTTCTATAGGATGTAAAGAGGAAGAGATAGGCATACAAACAGTGAGATCGTCTGCATATTTCACGAAAGTGTTTACTGTGGAAGATGGCAGATCATGCAGAAAAAAAGAGAAAAGAAGAGGTGAAAGAACAGCTCCTTGTGGTACACCTTCATAAGACACTAGAGACTCTGAACACTTTCCTCCAAACACCGTGTACTGTTCCCTTCCAGAGAGGTAGGAACATAGCCAGTCGGTTATCCAGCTGTCAGTGTTGACGCTGATTAACTTGTTAAGTAAACGTTGCCTTGATATAGAATCAAAAGCAGAAGTATAGTCCAGGAAAGCGCATCGAACATACTTCTTACCCTTTTCTAGGTTGAACACTATATTATGATGCAGAACAGCAACAGCATCGAGGGTGCTTCTTTTGCATCTGTAAGCAAACTGATACTGGTCAATGTGCTCTTTCATCGCAGGCTGAAGTGAAATTGTCAATAATTTTTCCATTGCTTTGAGGAAGGGTGAAGTTATTGCAATGGGTCTGAATTTCACATTCTTATCACTGGATGATTTCTTGGGTATAGGGATTATTTTCATCTTTCTCCACATTTTCGGTATGAGATTAGAAGAGAAGGATCTATTAAAGATAGTGGTGAATGGATAGCATAGGACGTCAGCACACTTTTTGAAAAGGAGGTTTGGGATACCATCAGGTCCCAAACATCGGGATGAATTTAGTGACTGGAGACATTGTCGGACATCAGTTTCGGTGAAACTAGGAACACAGCTATTTTTTAAACCCGTGAATAAAGGGAGTATCACATCAGATGATTGACGTAAGAAAGACTTATTTAAATCACAAACATCCAGCTGGTTATCGGTCCTAATCTGTCTGTCACCTGTAAGTTCTTTAAAGAGTTTCCACATACTTGAAGAGTTTTTACAAGACAAGAGTTTTTGAGCAAACATAGTGTTGAGACGACTAATCTCGAGGTTTATCAGACCATTTAGCTTACGAACTTCACTATAGTTTTTCTTTTTGTACATTCTTTCTTTCACCCTCCGTAGTCGTTTTAGTTGTGAAGATGTAAGTCGATCAAAACTTACAAAAATAGTTTCAGTGGGACAACAAATATCAAAACAGAATTCAAGGTAGCAAGTGATAACATCAGTAGTGATTTCTAGTGAGTCATCTGTAAATAATTCCCAGTTGGTCGTATGAAACATGTCTTTCAGGTTTCGGATATTTACTACTGAGTAATTCCTATATTTGACATTCTTGCTTTGATTTAAGAGTGTACTCTTCCCATGCTTTCCATATACTTTAGGTAGAACACGAATTATACAGTGATCCGAGCTAGACAATGGAGCACGTTTACGAGTCACATATATACCTACATCATTAATGAAAACGAAGTCAAAATGAGCATCCAACCGAGTAGGAAAATCTACTACATTTTGGTGACCTAGCGATGTAAGGAAGCTACAGTCACATGAATTGAAATCACCACATACAACTGAAAGTGAATCACTGAAGGCAGTAACAGCGAACTCAGTGGATTCATCAGCGAAGACAGATAGAGCAGATGATGTGCAGTCTGGGGTCACATAGATATTGGTAACATAAACATATTTGTATTTATTTAGATGTTTTGGACGGCATCTTAGAGTTAGACAGTCGATAAAGTCATTTGAAAACTTGAAACACGCAAACGTAGATCGACACCAGTTCACGTTTACAAAAGTAGCTACACCGCCGCCAAACCTCTTTTTATCGTTTGATCGATCCTGACAATAAATTTTGAAATCATGTAGGGATACTAGGCAGTCGTCCTGTAAATCGTTTAACCAAGATTCTTGAATTGTGATGACACCACAATTACGATACATATTTTGACTTAGTAGGGATTGAAGATAGTCTATCTTGTTAATTAATGATCGGCAGTTAGAATTGAGCAATTCGGGAACCGACATACGATTAATGTTCATTCTCTTCAACGCATATTGCCAACCACCACGATGTATTTCATTGTAGGTTTTTGTAACTTGTGCAGCGAAAGGTCGTAGGCTTTTAATAAACGCACCTGTATATGTTATGCGATTAATGGACATAATGAGAGGTTAAAACAAAATAAAAAAAACAGATAACTTGTTGAAATAACTAGATGGCAGAAACAGGTAGCCCAGATATTCAAGCAGGCCGCCAGGTCCTTTAGATCTTATGCACATGGTTTACCTAGGTGTCACAAAGAAGCTAGCTAACCTATGGATAGAATTTGCACACAAAAGACTGCTTAACATGAACTCATGTGCAATTGGGGACGTAAATAATTAATTATCTGGTTGCGTGGCAAGTACTCCTTCCGACTTTCAGTGCAAATGCCACACATTATACTTCGTTTCCGTTTGGAAAGCTTCGGAATGTAGATTGTTCCTTCTGTATTTAGGACCAGTGATTCTGCAAAAAACACTGCCGCAACCTCTGTTTCTTAATTTCCGGCGTCTGGCGTTATCCACTTATCTGCTTGCACATCCTAAATTACATAATACCGTTGTAGAATCTGTCAAAATAGACTTAAAGAACTTTTTTAAGGAATACGAATGGTGTTATGGGTCTGAAAACTTAGGTTACAATGTGCATTTGTTACAGCACCTTCCTGACGATGTTCGTGCACACGGACCTTTAGATTGCTTTTCAGCCTTTCCATTCGAGTCTTACATGAGACAAATAAAGAATTCTGTGCACGGCGGGTATGCAGTTGCTAAGCAAGCAGCTCAGCGTTATGCCGAGAAAGTTTCATTCTACGATAGGCTTCAAGTTACTTGTTCAAGTAACAGGAGTCCTATAACCGCTAAGGAGGTCTCCAAGCGACAAGAAATTACTTTTAATAATACTAAAATAACTTCATTCAAGCCTGATAACGTGGTAGTAGTTCAGGGACAACCTGGTTTAATTACTGATATACTGGAGGACGGACTACTGAAATTTAGGTTTTTCACTGACCCACGCAATTACTTCGAAGATCCTTTCTCATCCAGTGATATAGGAATATTTATGTGCTCCGTAGTTAGCCATGAACACACATTGATATCGGTTAAGGACATTGACTGTAAATGTATAGCCATTAATTGCATCAATAATTTTGTGAAAGTTCCATTGTTACATACTGTACTGTGAATGTATTTTGTTGTATTTGTGCTTCATTAATCACCATAAAAAAGTTCATTAACTATTATGTTATATTTAGCCTGCTAACAAACAATACGTCATTGTTGACGTTCCTAGCAAACAACAGCTTATGATTGCAGCCATGCAGTGGATTTTTGGCAAAGACCTTTGCTTTTTTCCAACGGAGCTGGTGGACATCCACCTCCAAAACTCCGATAAACCAGATGACAGTCGGTCACTTCTGAAATGCAAAGTAATTCATGAAATTGTTGTGTAAAATACATTTAAACTATAATTTACTGTAAATTCTCTGCAGTCTGCAAAGGACATGTCAGTGTCCCTACAAATACTGGAGCTGCATCGCAAAAACACGTCCACGGAGAACACATTGCCGTTAAACACGGAAAAACCGAAGAGGTCTGTACAATATTATTACTAACATTTCTTAGAGGTGCATTAAAGCGTAAAGAAGGATTTCTGTACAATTCAGTGGATATGGATGTGGCCAAGATGCAAACTGGAAATAGCCACGTGCATTATCCGAAATTTCTCATTTTAAAATAAGAATTTTAAACCGAAGTTTTCAAAAATGATGAGCTAAGTGTGATGATTGGAAGTATTTCAATTGTTACACGAACTATGGATTCCCGCAATAACGCAATTAAGGCCAAACAACTAGGTGAACACAAATGAACATGTTGTATTTGGAATTCAAAATCAGGTCGTCATCAAGTACAACCGAGTCATTAATTCATACAAACACCACAGCTAAATCAATATGTATGTGGTAGTTTAATATATATCAGCTTGATATTACTGAGAAAGCAAGTTTAAACAACCTTTTCGATAGCCTTTGTCCAGTAATATTATGGGGTATGCTTCTAATGTCGATAGATATGTGTAGTATGTATCATCAATAGAAAGTGAAATACCTGGCTGCAGAAGGTTAAGAAGATAAAGGAAAAGAGAACGTAGACATAATGATTTCTGTGGCAACGAAGAGACAAAGACGTCTGAGACCATTGACTAGTACCTTACAAAAGAAAATTTCACCGAACGTTTCTCAGATTTTACCGAGATATTTTGCAATATTGTGTTCAAATACATTCCATCGTCCCCACTTATGTTCTTGTTCACTACAATAGTACGCTACGTACAGTGGTCCAGAACTATCAAGAGTGGTGTTTCAAATATCCATCTGCGTTTATGTCATGTCCAAAGGTGGTTCCTACGATAACTGTTTCGTCGGGAATTCATTAAAATTACGTTATAGGGGGAGTTATATGCCTGTATTCAGAATTGACTTTACATCCTCCTGATAACATGTAATCAAGTTTCACAGGCTACAAGTTTTTGAGTCAAACTCCGTATCTCATTACTCACTGAGAAACAGTTTTAGGAATTTATAAACGAACAGCTACACAACTAGATGTAGTTAATTACGCCGGAATCACTTGGTAATAGAACTGACATTCGCACTGAGTGCTGAGTACATCTAGGGGATCATCATTTATACTTTTGGGTTGAGAAGTATGTCAAAGTGCTATTGTGAAAATCATTGTTTCCACTGTGTCCGGATATATTTGTTTAACTTAAGCATATAACTTGAACAGTGAATATTTCAAACTCACATTGTCTTGCACGAAATGTCGATCACTTTGCTCCGAAAACCTGAAAAGTGAGGGCTTAATAATAACTATTATTGTAAGAACGATACACTTTTGTTGATTACTCGCAATTCAACAATACGTCTTTGATACCCGTATTGAAATTTTGTTTTCTTGTCACTTGGGTCGTCACTTACAAGTACACCAATCGACAGTGCCCAAAAACGAACCAGAGCAGAATTTGCGCCTGGCGAACTGCCTTTTTTAGATAAAGATATGCAGAAGCTGATTGCTACAATCGACAAGTTTTACCGTGTGAACAAAAAATTTATCAAAACATTTGTGTTCTTAATCACTATGATACATTGCAACTTATGAGCAAAACACACGCCGTTCAGTCATTATCTGACTCCAATGACTATTTAGCTTACATATAATAAGCTTAGATATGTCCTGTAATAATAAAAATATATCTTCCTACTTGATCATCTTAGAGTTTGAAACCTGAAAATATTTCTCCAGAACGAGTGCGAACGACAACATCATCGAATTCTGGATATTCGGAATCTCCTCAAGTGGATAAAATTCGAATTTAACGATAAGGGACGGATATGTGGTGATAAACAAATCCCCATAATGGATACCTGCATATCTCTTCGATATTGAGGCTGACCTCATAAGTTTAAAAAGGCACACGCCAGCTGAAGATGCTCGGTCACACAACACTACCGGATGACGACTGAGTGAAACATGCTACTCATCCTTTACAACAACTAAGCGACACAAATCTAACAATTCTCAACATTCCTTGCAAATATACCTTCGAGTTCCAATCATGACTCCTAGGTTGACTGTGTTCTCGATTCACGAGTATAAAGTTGTCACGGACAAAAGCTCTGTCAAGCCCTAGATATCTTTGACATATCCAGAAACAAGATCGGTCTGAAGTATTGGATAAAATCCATAACCTGGTCTTCTCGTGCATGCGTCGAAATTCTTCGTAGTACTGCCTGTAGAATGCTAACAACCGTATCAGAAAGGAAATAAACATGGTTCTAGTATTAATAAAAATTATGAGAGAGGGCTGCAATTAAACACAACTCAATTTCGTAAATGTGCCCTTCAGCTTAGCAACCAGTCAGAATGAGGTGGGGATCATTATATCCGCCATCTTTGTAAGCAATGGCGGTCGGCTTTCTTCGTTTTGTGGTTCTTTCAGCTATTTCTTTCGTGTAGCTACGTAATTTAATGTTTCGGTGTGCTAAACTGCCACAGCTAGTGTAATGTTTTATATGTCGGTGTGAAATTTATTTCGAATCAGCGATTTTTTCTGGGTTTTTGCTGCTTCTATTCGAGTCAATGTATTTCTTCAGGCAATCTGGCTAGTCTTGTGCTATAAATGTTAATGCGTTTTGTTCTGCGTCTTTTTTAGATATCGGGAACTAAGGTTAGTTTTGTTAGCTTAAATAAGTGTTGTAGCTGTATGGAACTCGAAATGTCGGCATAATCGTTAATAAATGGCAGGCAAGCTCGTTTTTCTTGTCATAAAATCCTAATCCGTTATATTTTGAGCATTGTTTTTTAGATATGGAGAACGGACGTTAGTTTTCTTTAGCTAAAATAATTGTTTCTGCCGCATATTCGTTCCTAACTTATTTATTGTTATCAGGCAGAATGAAAGATTTGTTATTTTCTGCAGTATTATGGATCACGCTACTCCATCAACCAGTCAAACTAATATTGATTGTCCAGTGGCTGTGGATACCAGTGATGTCTTCGAAATGATTATGAGACCTAGGCACCTGACAAGCTGAGATCAAGTCAGAGAAGCTATCGATCTGTTGCAAAAGGTTTGTTACTGATAACACACCATCTAATTGATAGATCAAGTTGATGAATTAATACGCATGAGGCGTCTGGCTAAAGTTTCCGAACATGGTAAGTTCACTGGTTCTTTGGAAACCAAAACCTAAGTATTTATAAATGCATCTATTAAGCTAATACTCGTACTCTCTATTTCAGATAATCAATGAACACAACAGGTACGATCATTTAATGATAAATGTACGTGCAGTGGGAAATTAACAGAATAAATGCAAATAACATTAAAAACTATTTACAAAATAAACATGTCAGGCGTATCTTCACAGAAAAAAACGGTGACAACCAGTCAAAATTTCAATAAACAAGGGAAAAACGTTAAATCTTATTATGGCATCGTTACTTGTTGCGCAGATTCGGTAGCCTTGACGACAATAAAGTTTTTACGATTATACGTGCTTATATCATGTCAATTCATATGAAAGTGAATTATTCGTCTACTCTTAGTGTAAGGCTTAGAGGAAATAATCACTAGTCTGAGATGCGAATTTAGAAAAGCTATTGCAACGATACCCCTGAAGCGTTGCCTTGTTTCTCGTTGAGTTCATTAACTGTTTTGATCGTAAATTACGCATCAAAACTACTGTTTACACTTTAATTGAATCTACTCCAGTTAAAGTGATATTGTATTGATTGTTTTGATTCTGCTTTTGTGTATTTATTGCAGCAAAGCATACTTGGTCGACTTTTACTTGATAATTTAGTCAAGGTTTTAGCATTTTTTTTTACATATCCTCTTTGTATCACCATTGTATTTGGTCACGATCGATAGCTGTAAACACGATTCCAAAAGAAACTAAACCACTCCTCAGTTTAATTATTTGGAATCTAGAGGAGTCGATAGACAACGATCCTGCTAAGAGACATGCACATGATCTGAAGTTAGTAGAATCCGTGGTAAGAAACATACTACCTGAAGAGGTTTCAGGAGTACATATCACGAAAGTGATACGACTCAATAAAAGGGTTGGAGGCGAGACCCAACCAAGAAGGATCTTGAAGAAAGAGTTATATTATTGAAAAACACACAAAAAATTCATGATTCAAATATTTGTATCCGACCAGATCGGCCGCTTAAGGATCGAATCAAGTGGAAGAATGCTCTTACGGAGTTAAGAACTCGCAAGTTAAATGGCGAAACTAACCTTACCATTAAGGGTTTTCGGGTAGTCAGGTCTTGGAAGCCAATGCTTCCGAGGCCTGTATGGGTAGAACGAACGATTACCAAAACACCTTAAGTGTGTGCTACACGAACGCTCGTAGTCTTAGGAATAAAACGTCCGAGCTAAGTCTGATGGTGGATGAATTAAGTCCCGATATAATTATCATTACAGAAACTTGGTTCACCGTAGATATAGAATGTTCTCCCATCATTGCAGGCTATATCTGTATTAGAAGTGATAGAGTTTTAAGCCGCAAGGGGGGAGGCATAATGCTATACATTAGGGACCACTTTCGTGTACAATCAATCATATCGGAGGCTCATGTTAGTGGTACATGTGAGTAGCATGTTGTAAGATTAAATCTAGAAATAGGTTAGTGACTATAGGCGGAATATACCGTAGTCCGTGTTGTCTTGCTGACGACTTTATCTTAAGACACATCTGTTCTTGGAGTATGGCAGAATGTTCCCTCATCATTGGGGACTTCAACGCTCCGCACATAAACTGGATAGAGCTTACAGTTCCAGGTGGAGGTTTCGATAGCGAACTTTTATCAACAGTTATTCAGTGTGCATTTGTCCAATGTATCACTAAACCGACACATATTGATCTGAAACGTGATCCGTCACTGCTGGACCTCGCCCTCACCCACCACTGTGAGGACGTCTTTGATATTCAGCACCTTCCTACACTAGTGAACAGTGATCACGTTGTACTTCACTTTAAGTTTAGGACACATGGTATACGATTTGTATCTGCTCCACCCCGTCCCAATATCTGGCGGGCTAATATTCCGGCAATCAGAGACTGTGCGATCTCTACTGATTGGTCGGTTGACGCAGATGGATCGATCGAAGACGAATGAATTAAGTTTAAGGCTACATTCGAGTCCGTAACGTCGCCGTTTATCCCATGGTCAGCACGTAAGCTATCGCATTGCCCTCCATGGATTAATAAGGAAACCCGTAAGCTGTTAAAGCGTAGAAAACATTTCTGGGACTTATTCTTGTTGACAGGTCATGCATCTTTTAAGAGTGAGTACCAAAAACTCCGGAATATTTGTAAGAAAACAATAGCTAAATCCCGTATTACTTACGAACGACAGTTGGTATATGATAGCCGTACTTGTCCAAAACGATTGTTTTCGTATGTTAAACGGCAAATAAAACGTAGTGATAGTATTCCCCCATTATTGTTACACGATAATTCAGGTTTACTAGCTGAATCAGATCGAGCAAAAGCTGAGACATTTTCAAACTACTTTAGCGAAGTCTACTCTACGTTTATTGTAACAAATACTTGTCCCAATCACGCCGAGATACCAGCCATTGAATCTGTACAGGTGACTGAAGAAACTGTCCTTCCGTTAATAATTAACCTCAAACCTTGTAAGATACCGGGTTCTGACGGGTTACATCCACGACTGCTGTCATCTCATGCAGACATTATTTCAAAACCGCTCGCGACACTCTTTAACATGTCCCTTTCACTCGCTCAACTAACTAGGGATTGGAAAGATGCTATTGTCAGTCCTATATTTAAGGATGGTCAGAGACACATCGTATCTAACTACCGACCTGTCAGTCTGACTAGCATTGTCGTTAAGTTACTTGAAAAGATAATTCGGGTTAGGTTGCTAAGCCACGTATATTCACACAATCTGTTAGCTCCTGAGCAACACGGATTTCGTGATAAGCGTTCATGCTTGACTAACTTATTGCGAGAGAGGATTGGACAGCAGCCTTAGATAAAGGTCTGTCTGTCTATGTTATACTCATAGATTTTAGCAAAGCATTTGACAAGGTTTCACACTTAGGTCTTATGCAGAAGCTCACAAGCTTCGGAATAATAGGTGCTGTACAGGAGTGGATAGGAAACTTCTTATGTGACCGCAGACAGAGATTGAGGGTCAATGGGACGCTATCCGATTGGAAGCCGGTCAAAAGTGGTGTACCCCAAGGCACCATATTAGGCCCTCTGCTATTCCTTCTCTACGTAAATGAGTTACCGCTGTTGCTTAGGTCGTCGACATTATTATTTGCGGATGATGTCAAAATATGGAGAGCAATAAGAGGTGAGGCTGATCATCTGGATCTTCAAGCTGACTTAGACAATTTAGTTAGATGGGCTCGAGATTGGGGCTTAGAAATCAATTCTAGGAAGAGTGTGCTAATGCACATCGGTCACGGCAATAGTTACCATTATACTATTGATGGTAAACCTCTTCCATGCGTTCAAGAACATAAAGACTTAGGAGTAATAATAAGTCATGATTTAAAAACAACTGCGCACTGCAACGCAGCCGCTGTCAAAGGTTTTCATGAGTTGTGGTCACTTCGCCGAGCGTTCAAATCCTTTGACGAGGAAATGTTTCGAATTTTATATCCCACCTATGTAAGACCACATTTAGAGTACTGTATTCAAGCAGCTAGCCCATGTCAGATAAAGGATACTACCTCACTTGAGCGTGTCCAGCGTGTGGGAACGAAATTAGTGAAGGGTCTTTCTAAACTCCCTTACGATGAGCGTTTAAAACGCTTAAACCTTTTCCCCTTGTCGTATCGTAGGACTCGAGGTGACCTTATACTGGCATTTCGTATCTTTAATTATGACTTGGGTGTTAATATGTCTTATCTTTTTGCTCCCTCGGATTGTCTAGTTTGCTTGTAATACGATTACTGGGTAGGAAGTGAAATCAATTCAATGTTCCAAACACAATTTATTGAGGTATTTTGCATGATAAGTCATCATCAATACCACTAGTTCGTAACATTCCACTAGACCATAAGGAGCCGTAATTTAACAAAATGTTCTGCCCTACAGACATGGGTGGATTGAATTTATCTCCCCATCATCATGTTTGCTGGTCAGTAACGCCACCCTCCCTCCTTTTGTGATGTTAGGCTCTCTTACGTTTGTGGTAAGTATGCATACTGCTTTAATCAAAGCACATGGTTGGGATACACTGTCTCTACTGGTTCCATGTTACAAGCAAATCTGATAGTTAAAGCGTTCGTATTATGGGTTAGATGTCCATTTAGTATATCACACTGCTATAAAGATAACTATTGGTGAAAGATAGAAAAAACAGGTTAGATTACATGTGGTTTAAAGATAGTAGGACTAGTAGCAAATTAAATGATATGAAAGAGTATAAAATTGTAGAATTTTAAGGGTAAGAAAAATAAAACACAGAGCAACTCACAAGATTTTCTGATCAATTTTGAGCTTCGTATGATCGGCCTTAGCAGATCAGCATCCATAAGATTACTGAGTTATCTGTCTACTTGCAATAGAAAAAAATAACGCGACACTTAGGAAGAAAAATGTATATTTAACCAGTAGAGAGATTTGCAAACTGAAAGTGAGGGTTAGGAGCATTAGGATATGATTAATGGACAATGAACAATAGGAAAAGATAAACCATATGTTCTGTAATTTCGTTATATTCGTATTAATAACAGTCGGGCTCATTATATTCTTGTTCCGTCTAGACACTAAGCCGTCCATAATAAAGTGCCTCATTGGTGGGCGGGAGTTCAAAGAAATGTTGAAGCTCTTCAGAGTCTAGAAACAGGGTTATTAGCCTTTTGAGTCTGGCGAGTGTCACAGTTACGGATAGACATTGGAAACCTATTCCACAATGAAATTTACCGTACTGTGAAAAACTTATAACGCATTTGTTTTTGGTGTTTTACGGTAAGTAGTGTATATGCGTTGTTTCTTAGTCTATAGGCTGGGTCGTGAATCATAGTTGGGCAGGAGGTTAGAAATGAGAGTCCATATATCGCTTTGTAGAGAAATATTAAATTATTCTTTACCCTACGGTGCCATAAAGGTTCTAAAGAGAGGTGCTTACATCTATCTGTGTAGTCGGCCTTCGAGTTACTTCCTAGCAGTTGGCGTGTGAAGCGTCTTTGAACGTCTTCTACTCTTATCTTGTCTGTGGTATTCATATTAGAGAAGATAAAAGAGCAGTACTCCAGGGAAGGTCGTACACATATTTTATAGAGAGTAAGTTTAGCCTCTGTTGTGAAGAAATTTCTCATTATGAAACCAATCTGCCGTCTACATTTAGAAATAATAGATGATGCATGTTCTTCAAAGTTCAGACTTCTTGTGTAATTAATACCTAGATCGTGTACTGATTTGAGTGTCTGGACTCTACTTTTATTTAAATCAAGTTGTAGTTTATAGGGATGCTTTCCAAACTGCATGATCCCGCACTTGTTGAAGTTAAATGGTAATTGCCATTTTTCACTCCAGATAGTTAAGTTATTGAGGTCATTTTGGATCAGGGGTACACTTTCGTTTAGGGTCTCAGGCTTATAACTGTATACTATCTTGAGATCATCAGCATATAAGTATGGATTCCCAAATGTTATGGTGTTACATATATCGTTTATATACATAAGAAACAAGAGTGGGCCTAATACGCTTCCCTGGATGATTCCACTAGTTATTGGTTTAGGTGATGAGAGACAGTCATTGTACTTTACAAACTATTTACGTTCGGTTAAGAACGAAGCGAACCATGAGTACAGTGGGTCGTTTATTCCGAAGGACTTCAGTTTGACGAGAAGCCTTTTATGTGGGACCTTATCAAAGGCATTTTTAAAGTCTAAGAATAGGACTGATACAAGGAGTCCGTATCCACAGCCAGAAGCATTTAATCAAGACAGAACACTCCTCATCTAAGACTGTATACTGTTGTTTTGCACGCAAATAAAAGCTCAGACACTTAGCTATCCAGCTACCGATGTTATTGTTGTGGAAATCGTTTAATGACAGTGGTCTTGAAACATGGACAGTGTTAGACATACTGTCTAGAAATAAACAGCAAACGTGCTTAAAGCTACCAAATAATGTATGACATCAACAGTACCAAAGACATTTTTCCCCATTTTTAATCAGACTGATTTGAATTAGTATACACATTAGAAACAGGCAGCTCTACCTACTAAATTGATCTGTTTCGTTACAGGCTTCAAGCAATATACTTAAGTATACCATAATTCTTTCGACTAAACTGAATTATACGACAACCAAGAATACTAAACTAAGCAAGTGTCATAATTATTTTTTCATTTGCACAGACATGTTGCTCAAAGTAGTTAAATGGACATAATTCAGCCGACAAAACCAAAACACGAAATATAGGCCAGTCGAACTTACCTAACAGAAGACAAAGGATATATATATATTGCTTTCAGACTGAAAATAACAATCAGTTGTTCATAAAAACATAGTTTACAGTACAAAAAACCTTCCTCCAGTAACATTATGCACTGGCGGTCTATGAGATTAAACTCACTATGACTTGGGATATCATCCCAGTGTGCAATAAATGTACAGTGTAACGCAGTCAGACGTGGTGAATAAAAATTATAACCAGAGTAAAATTAACAACATAATCTAGTTATTTAATTAAAAATACATTATGAAATGACAAAATCTGTGGTTACGCACAGATGACTCTGGGCGATACATTAAGTTTACACGGTTGCGTTGCGGATAAATTCACCCGTAGGAGAGCTGAAACGATGAGTGAATGTGTTAAGATGCGGTCAATTTAAAGCGACTATCAACGTCCATGGATACGGATGGAGGTCATCGGTATTATCATTTATTACCAATATTGTTTCATTATATTTGAATACGGCGGTCAGTGCTTGTTTACAAAGACTAATATGGATAATCATTCAGAGTGTGTAATAAATAAAAGATGTTTATGTAATTTCAATCATTGTGCACTGTATTTAGCATTTCTAAAGATAAAACTTGGGCTACAGATATAATAGTTTATTCAATGTAATTACGGATGAATTTCACAGAATTGTCATACCTACAAGGTCGAGTTAGGCCTTACAGCGTTCACTACTGACCTTTACTCTGTGTCAAATGTCGGTTGTGAATTTTATTTCCCATTTCTTATATTAGGCTTTGAGTACTGTGTGGTCAGTACCAATACCACTACGGATACTTCAGATGGTGAGCGGCCCATGAGTAAATTGGAAAGAAAACCATCTGTTTAATGGCGTCATGACAGCTCACAATAACCTGAAGTGTGAGCAAGTCAAATATAGTCAGAAGTCGACAGCACTACTATCCAAAACCCCTTCGTACGCCATGGTCACAAAGCGACTAAAACCAAGAGACGAGACTGATGAAAACACCCTCATCTGGTACTAGGCATCAATATCAAATGCTCACAAAACTGTTTAGATATGCTATTGGTCCACTCCAACATATTTGCTAGAATCTAAACGGGAGGAATACTCTTATAACTTAGCTTATAAATTGAATGGATATGCTTGCCTTCCAGAAGAGTAAACTAAAACGAGTCTCATCAATCACTCTGTAGCGGTAAATAAATCCCCAAAATAAATAGCTCTGTAAGTTTTCGACATTGGATGCTGACCACATTAGTTTTAATGGACTCATTTAGCTGAAGGCGCTCAGTCATGCATCCACACCAGATCACGTGTGGGAACGCCGTGCTCAACATTTACTGCAGTCGCTATCCAGATTAGTTCAGACGATCCTCGATATATTGATAGCTTATCAAATATATCTTCGAACCTCCTCGTTTCCGTTTTTTGATTTCACTTGGTGGATACGCTCCATATTAGGTGTTACTGGTTAAAGCGTTGTCAAACTCCGAATACCTGTGTCATCTTCACTACAAATATTGTGCATGTGAATTCTTTATCATGTATTTTATCTTTACGCTGTGACTGGTTGGGAAAAATAGGGTGGCGAATAGTTCGTGACAGGTTTCTTTCTGCCGGTCGATCACTATTACCCATTTTGGTGTCCTAGATTACGTGCAACACAGTGGTTTTGGAAATTACTGTACATGACTCAGAATAAAGGCCACTAGGAGTCCTACTTCAATCGCCTTTTACTTACTGAACAAAAGTTCACGAGACTTTTTCAACTGAAATGATTCTTTCTGGTTACATTTGCGTTGTTCGGACTGCATCTTCGATTATTTTTAAAACTGTCATTCACTTATTTTTATTCATTTATCGTCTTCTTAACTTATGTCCACATTCCCTCATTTATCTCTTCACAAATTCATTTCCGTATTGTTTGTCGCATGACTATGTTGATATAAATTTATACTAGTGTTTATGTTTAAGTAAATAGATATTAAACAATCAAGTGTCCCATTACGCTGCTAATTATCACAATATAATAATCTACCTTTAATAACGTCAATCTTGTTGAAACATTGTATTGCAATAGTGTATTCATTGATTTGCTGCATTTACGTTATCTAATTATAGAGTTGTGAGATGAATACAAATTCAGTAGTGTCATCAAAGACAATGAGTATCCTATAAACGCTAGCGTCGCATTTCATATATAGATATACAAATAACTGACCGGAAGTCTGAGTTCGTTGTTTAATTCACACATTCAATTTTTTCATACGTTAAATTACACAGTAATCGTGTCAGTTATCTTTACTTCTATTACTGTAAATAAATCTCCAAAATCAATGGCCCTGTGAGTCTTCGACATTAGATGCTGACCACAAATGTGTTACAAGGCAGGCCCTCTTTTGGAATCCTCAGTGCCAATGGACAAGAGGAAGACCAATGAGCACAATACGCCAAGAAATGGAGCCAGACATGGCACCGATGAAAAACAGTTGCATAGAACTAGAAAGAAAGGCTCAGGACAGTGTGGGTTGGAAAATGCTGGTCGGCGGCCTATGCTCCATTGTGAGTAACAACCTTAAGGAAGTATGTAGGTAACATTAGTTTTAATGGACTCACCTAGCTGAAGGGGCTCATTTACGCATCCGCACCAGTTCACGATTGGAAACATTGTGCTCAACTTCCCATGCAAAAGCTAGCGAGTATAGATCAGTCAATTCTCGATATATTGATAACCAATCAAATATAACTTCGAATCTCATCTCTTTTGACTTCTGATTTCGCTGGGTGGACACGATCCAATTATAGAAGTCGTTCCTGGTTAAAGTGCCCACTGTGGAGAATTTGCAGCTAAGAGTGAAGCTTTCAATTATCAGTGAAACTGTTCCACCAGTCCGTTAGCTTTTGGGTGGTGGACACATTTCGGAGTCTTGTGGGTCCAAGTAATGTGATAAGACAACGGAAAACTGCAGATCCGAACTGCCGTCGACTGTCTGTGGCAATGGCTGAAGAGTAGGCCACGAAAACGCAGATCACTGATTCAGTAGTAATGTCCCTGATAGATGCCTCAGTG
The DNA here is from genome assembly GCA_946903255.1 of Schistosoma spindalis. Taxonomy (NCBI): domain Eukaryota; kingdom Metazoa; phylum Platyhelminthes; class Trematoda; order Strigeidida; family Schistosomatidae; genus Schistosoma; species Schistosoma spindalis. The sequence goes on along the minus strand of OX336420.1, from coordinate 34,114,180 downwards.
GTGCCACTTATTTAGACATCAACTAGGTTGAACAATGTTGTCGACGGGCTCACTACTTTAGCGGTCCGAGATCTGACTCCACTTACGTATTAAACAGAACAATAACGTAGGTTAATGCAGAATAATATAAATTTATTTTATTTCGTTAGTTTCACATCAGCTGATTACAACCTAAAATATTTGAAAATCAACGTTATTACAGATATTGGTTCAACGAAAATACATAAACAAGGTATTCTCCTTAGACCTATTCTGTCAATTTTCAATTCACCTGCCGCAAAGTGCACTATGGTTGCCAGATAAGTTAAAACCTCTTCGTCAACGACTAGCCTCGTATACATCAAAGGATTCATTTGGTTTCGCTAACTGTATGAACCACATAAATTTTACTGGTAAGTCTATTGTTTCTTTTGATGTGACATCATTGATTACAAAAATACCACTTCTTGAAACTAGAGATATCATTTGCCAGCACTCTGATATCCTATCTCTACCAGCTCCAAAATTCAAACGACTGTTACTCATGTGTACAAAAGATGTTTAGTTCCAGTTCAACAATATGATATGCTGACAAACCGATGATGTGGAAATGGGAAGTTCGTCAGGTCCTGGCCTAGCAGTTATTTGAAGGGTGACCTCGAAAGAACCAAGTTCAAAGGAGCGATTGATATAATGATGTGTTACTCGACGTGTGTCTGTGATACTCTCATCTTATGTAATGATCAACAGCATGCAACAAATCTGATAAAACTGTTCGATGAAGCCCATCCAAATACTCGTTTTACTATGAAATCTGAAAGTGAAAACAAGTCCCGTTTTCTCGATATTGCAATAAAACAAAGGAGGGATGGGACAGTTCAACGTTCAGTTTATAAGAAAAACACATGGAGTAAGGTATATCTCATTTTCGATAGTTTTTTCCAATCAGTTACAAAAAGGCACTTGTCAAAACACTGTTTCACAGGACAGAAAGAATGTGTACTGTTGATACACTGGAAGAGGAAGTTATGAATGTTAAAAAATGTTTAAAGAATAACGGATACCCACTGAAATTTATTAAGAACTATGCAAAACGTGAAGATAAAAAAGGTAGAAGAAAATACAGCAAATAAAAAACCTAATTTTTATTCAACGTGAATTCAAAGGTGATGATGCCACAAAGTCAATTATTATAAGACTAAAAACACATCTCGAAGCTAAACTGATTGTCCTGCCCAAAATTACATGTTCATTAACACAATTAAAAGTTGATAGATATCCCTTTAATGTTACTAATAACTGTGCGTATAGATCTACATGTATCTGCTGTACCAGTTACATTTGTAGAACGGAAAGGACAGTCTACGTTCAATACAAAATAAATAGATTAAAAGCATTCAACAGTGCCATTGCAAGACATCTCTCTGACACAGGACATGAAGTTGATACACTGAAGTCCTTCAAGGTGATTAAGGAGCAATCAAACTCCAAACTTTTGAATTTCACTGAAACGATCGCAATCAAACAAATGAAACTAGATCTGTGTATCCACAAAGAAACAGTAATAAATCTTTCCTTACCCTGATAAAATCAAACCCTTTTTGTTTATTACGACATTCATTATTCTGAAGTTTGAATCACATCATAGTCATTTTTCTTCAATTCATAAATGAATGATTTCAATTCATATCTTTCTTCGTTACCATTAATCCATTTTCAGTTACTTCATTGCACAATCATCTCATGTTTGTTAACTTCGTGAGTTCTAATCACTGGGACTTTCCCTCCATAACTTGAGTTATTCGAAACAAATTTTTTATGAACCTATTAACCATGGAAATTTTCGCTACATACTGATACATCTATTCATCTTTAATCACCTTCGTAATTATAAGTATGTCAATATCTGTAATGAAGTTGATTTTTGAATATTTTAGGTTGTGAGCAGCTGATGAGAACCTAACGAAATAAAAAGAATTGGTACAATTCTGCACCAAACTTCGTTCTTGCTCTGCTTAGGATAATAAAGGGAACTATGTGTATGAAATCCAGTTAGGTAGTACGACTGATATTGAAATATACGTATCTCCGATTCACATGTATAATCATGGACTTTAATCGCGTTAGTGAATAACGTAATTAAATATGTCAAACGCGAGAACAGATTTTTCGGTATGTATAATTAGTACACTTCGCTGATTTGAACAGACCATCAGAGGGATGAAGCGAAAGGAGGAAAGCGAAGCGAAATGGCGTGCGGTGAAGATAGTGTGTGTGAATACCCGGAATAGAATGTTTACGGAACGTATTGAAGACGTTGCATCGACAACGTTTCGGCACAGTTAGGCGATCACTACTTGTATATGTGCCACACACTAAGGTTTTCTTCTTGTTCCTATCTGTTTGAGTAGTAGTTCTAGGTTTGTTGGGGTCAAATTTTGTGATGCGCAGTGACAGAAGTCTGGTACTTATATACGACGTGCTACGCGCCGACCCTACAACTCACCACTTTGGCGAGAACACAAGGGTAAACGAGAAAGTATGTTGGGCTATCGTATAAAATGCATAAATACTCGTTTACATATAAATGTATAATTTTACTCCTTGGAAAAACCATCTATTTCCTAGACATTTTACCATTCTTAGGCATTTACTTCGGACACCACTTTTGCACATCACATCTTACAATGACGCCCGCTACCGACACAGGCTCACGTTGTCGAAAAGGTCTTGACTGTGCTGGTTGATAATTTATTAGATATGAATGTGGGTGCTTTTATTCAGTATCACAGTTTGCGCGCTTTGTGATGGTTGCGTTGCAACGTGCAACTGATGGTCGAGGATAGATCGATTGAAGGTGGGAGCTTCTAGAAATCGCGACCATATATACCCTTGGAATATCTGAAGCCTTAATGATGATGCGAGAAGAAGTCACCCGTTCCATATCTCAAGGGAGCCGAAAAAGAGTGCTAGAAAAAGAAAGGACGAGAAGTAGAGCAGATAATATTCATGAAGGAATAGCTAGGGTATGAATACTCAGTCTAATTCTCTCATTTTAAAGTATTCACTAAGCAAGAGCATTCCAATAGGTTACGGAAAATAAGTGTGAACAAATTATGAGTGGATAAACAACTGACAAATGGAAGTGGTTCAGAAAGGAGCTGAGAGTATGGGATTATGTGTAGTTTTAGAATTACGGTCTACTAAGCCAAGTATGTAGCATTGCCTGACGAACAGTCTAAACGAGACCTAAGATTGCAGGAAACCTATAGTTCAAACTCACCGTAAATTTCTGGCATTTGCATCCTGTTTGGCCATGGAACTCAGCAATTGGAAATTAGGCAGGCAGTGGTCGGAAGAAAAGATATTGCAGGATAGTGTATAGTTTAAAAATAGAATGTGTTAAGTGAGGGAACACTAAGAATCAGATCCGGATAACTATTTAGTCCTTGATTGCATTGTTAGCCAATGTATATTTAGGTTATCTACAGGTCATATTTTCTAGAGCTTGATGTTATAACAAGTTTGTTTCGCTGAAGTAAGTAAATGCTATTAAAGCTTGTTAACGAACCATCAAAGCTACTTAGTTAATGTAGATGACCAGTTTTTATTATTGATTAAGCTAGTAAGTTATGAGTAATAATCAATATACCGTTAAGATAATACATATGAGCATTAATCGGAGGACTTTTAGACTAATGAGTTTACATAAGTAAATATCGATCGAAAAAGTTAAAGTGGAAATATGAATGAAGAATAAGAGATTGCGTTTCATCACGTCGGGCTCACCAATGTAGAATTGCGGTCTACTATGATATTGGCGCTGCTCTAATAATAGACCTAATCCTAAAATTGTAGATTTATCATGATGTAACTGCTTAATCTATAAGATCTTACGTGGAAGTTACATCATCGTCTACAAGAATTCATTGCATTGTAACAATTACCAATACGTGATAGAGAACAAGCTTAGGCTAGAGATGGAACAATACATTTAATATCAATAAAAGACATTACGTAACATTTAGCAGAAGGGACCACGCCTGCATGGTCGGGCCATGCCATAAGATTAACTCCCATATTGTCTCGTGGTAAGGCCCAATGACACTACACTACTCTCCCACCAGAATCAACGTGACGTTGATTCGATACCATGTTGTGCGGGATTGTCGTGCGCCGGAGGTTAGCAAGAATAATAAGAATCATCCGGGTATTGATGAACTGAAAGATAAATCAGAAAGAAGGCGGCAGCATCTGGTCGGGAAACACACGTAATAATTTTAAAGTGTCTGGTTTAAGGCTTAACACGCTTAAAATGAAAATTCGGTCGGAGATTATTTGAGCTAAACAAAGCGGGATTATAATTATAATGAAATGACTCCGTATTGGGATATTTTAATAAGTCACCGTAAGATAGTTAGTAATAGCCGTAGGTTAATAACATTTCCTGTTTAGAAATATTAAAAACAATCAATATTGTAGAAATGTTAAAAGTGGTATTATATTTGGTCTAAATTATGAAATCAAATAACGTATGTGCCGGTAAGTTGTCCATGAGTTGATTTCTAATTGCATCTGTATTAGTAGGCTAACTGAAAGAACAAAAGTATAAGCGCGGAGAAGAATTCCAACTAGTGTTCCAGTTAGTTTGATACGGTTTATTTAGATATGAGGAGATTTTCTCGACCTCATTTTTACTTGACCGTGATAGAAGTTAGTAATACAACTAATACATATGAATTGTTATCAAAAATTTTAAATACGTGAAAAGTAATATTTATGTGGATTTTGGACAAATAGATAAGAGCGATTCGTTAAACATGAGTGTATCCGTTAGAGATATGCTCTAGACTCAATGTTCTGATTTGCCATAGACTATTTATTTATATTCATACCTATCGGCTGATGGTACATACAAGTTAGTTGCAAGTGCCAGTTTAGTATAAGACGGAATGCTATTTCATTGAGATATAGTGATTATAAGTTATTGAAATCAGTTAGGCCTATGTGCCATATTTTTAGGTGATGTGGTGCTGCAAGATGTATTTGTCTAAATAAGTTTTTACAAGATGATTAACAGTGAGTGATGCTCATGGGATTACCAGGGAGAACATAAGTTGTAACCAAGGGGAGTACATTCCCAACTTATGTCTATGATAATGGCTTGAATTTTAGTCAATGTTGGGGTAAATTCGACATTTATGTTTTCAGTTTGCAGGAGATTTGCTCGACTGCTTATACTGATTGTTTGCATGCATGATTGTGTCGCTAAACCTCCAATTAGACTGACAAGGTTTTGAGATATTTATTGAATGAGCTACTGATAAACATACTGTAATCATCCCTAGTGAATGAAAAGAAAAACAACACTACTTAATGATAATTATAAGTCAATTTGCTGACCGATTTGTTAATAGTTTCGTCAACTTTATCAATCATATTACGTGATTGTCAAGTCATGACAATGCTTTATGACGATATACTGAAACCATTATGTTAAAATAATTATAGTGTTGATTGAGGATAATCCAGTGAAAAATATATGCTGTTGCTTTGTGTGATTCAAAATTATCAGAAATTCGTAGCGTGAACGAATCCAAGTTACCTGTGTATATTACTAATGGTAATTTAAATATATTCGTGTACATAATGCTAATTTTAATAATAGGCTTCGGAGATTTAATTTTAAATATTTGTTTGTCGAACAACATGAGAATTTAGTTATTAAATTAGTGCAGTATGATAATACCTAGATTTGGTGACTTTATTATCCCCTATATGTTCGTCTTTTTAGGCTACTAATACACTAGACCAATTCGTAAACCCAAATACGTATAGCAGTAATGTCTATGACGGGTTTATTGAAAATGTTAAAGGCGATTCATACGATTTTCAAATTTAAGAGGCATAGAGATATAATACAATGCAAGTACGAGCCAGATTACCATGAAGGTTGTTGAGATATATGGCAAATTAAAACTAATAAACAGGGCCAAAATGAAAAATATTTTTCTAAATCGAGACGACTTAGGGAATTTAAGTTAGGAATATGATGAGTTATAAACTTAACATAAGACGACGCTGTAGTTAACCTAGCGATATTTATAAATGTGTGCAAAGGGAACTAAAAATAAGAAATGCCTTTAAACAGCATGTTTTCTTAGTAGAATGTTGTGGTATAAAAGTATCAAATATTTCTACTTAGTCCTGGGAGTGGCTCGTATGAAATATACAAAACCAGTCTAACATAAAAAATCTAAGTTAAGAGGTGCTTAAATCATAATAAATGAACCAGGAAAGGGAAAAAGTAAAACTCGCCTGGGTTGTTTTCGCTTCCAAGTAATGATGATTTGAATTGGACAGTAATTCGAATCTGGACTATACACGAGATACTGTCGACTAAATTATTGGATTAACCCAGCATTGAAAACTGGATTTGTGTAAGTCCAAAATTAATTTAAGCCAAATATGTAGCATTGCCTGACGAACAGTCTAAACGAGACCTAAGATTGCAGGAAACCTATAGTTCAAACTCACCGTAAATTTCTGGCATTTGCATCCTGTTTGGCCATGGAACTCAGCAATTGGAAATTAGGCAGGCAGTGGTCGGAAGAAAAGATATTGCAGGATAGTGTATAGTTTAAAAATAGAATGTGTTAAGTGAGGGAACACTAAGAATCAGATCCGGATAACTATTTAGTCCTTGATTGCATTGTTAGCCAATGTATATTTAGGTTATCTACAGGTCATATTTTCTAGAGCTTGATGTTATAACAAGTTTGTTTCGCTGAAGTAAGTAAATGCTATTAAAGCTTGTTAACGAACCATCAAAGCTACTTAGTTAATGTAGATGACCAGTTTTTATTATTGATTAAGCTAGTAAGTTATGAGTAATAATCAATATACCGTTAAGATAATACATATGAGCATTAATCGGAGGACTTTTAGACTAATGAGTTTACATAAGTAAATATCGATCGAAAAAGTTAAAGTGGAAATATGAATGAAGAATAAGAGATTGCGTTTCATCACGTCGGGCTCACCAATGTAGAATTGCGGTCTACTATGATATTGGCGCTGCTCTAATAATAGACCTAATCCTAAAATTGTAGATTTATCATGATGTAACTGCTTAATCTATAAGATCTTACGTGGAAGTTACATCATCGTCTACAAGAATTCATTGCATTGTAACAATTACCAATACGTGATAGAGAACAAGCTTAGGCTAGAGATGGAACAATACATTTAATATCAATAAAAGACATTACGTAACATTTAGCAGAAGGGACCACGCCTGCATGGTCGGGCCATGCCATAAGATTAACTCCCATATTGTCTCGTGGTAAGGCCCAATGACACTACACTACTCTCCCACCAGAATCAACGTGACGTTGATTCGATACCATGTTGTGCGGGATTGTCGTGCGCCGGAGGTTAGCAAGAATAATAAGAATCATCCGGGTATTGATGAACTGAAAGATAAATCAGAAAGAAGGCGGCAGCATCTGGTCGGGAAACACACGTAATAATTTTAAAGTGTCTGGTTTAAGGCTTAACACGCTTAAAATGAAAATTCGGTCGGAGATTATTTGAGCTAAACAAAGCGGGATTATAATTATAATGAAATGACTCCGTATTGGGATATTTTAATAAGTCACCGTAAGATAGTTAGTAATAGCCGTAGGTTAATAACATTTCCTGTTTAGAAATATTAAAAACAATCAATATTGTAGAAATGTTAAAAGTGGTATTATATTTGGTCTAAATTATGAAATCAAATAACGTATGTGCCGGTAAGTTGTCCATGAGTTGATTTCTAATTGCATCTGTATTAGTAGGCTAACTGAAAGAACAAAAGTATAAGCGCGGAGAAGAATTCCAACTAGTGTTCCAGTTAGTTTGATACGGTTTATTTAGATATGAGGAGATTTTCTCGACCTCATTTTTACTTGACCGTGATAGAAGTTAGTAATACAACTAATACATATGAATTGTTATCAAAAATTTTAAATACGTGAAAAGTAATATTTATGTGGATTTTGGACAAATAGATAAGAGCGATTCGTTAAACATGAGTGTATCCGTTAGAGATATGCTCTAGACTCAATGTTCTGATTTGCCATAGACTATTTATTTATATTCATACCTATCGGCTGATGGTACATACAAGTTAGTTGCAAGTGCCAGTTTAGTATAAGACGGAATGCTATTTCATTGAGATATAGTGATTATAAGTTATTGAAATCAGTTAGGCCTATGTGCCATATTTTTAGGTGATGTGGTGCTGCAAGATGTATTTGTCTAAATAAGTTTTTACAAGATGATTAACAGTGAGTGATGCTCATGGGATTACCAGGGAGAACATAAGTTGTAACCAAGGGGAGTACATTCCCAACTTATGTCTATGATAATGGCTTGAATTTTAGTCAATGTTGGGGTAAATTCGACATTTATGTTTTCAGTTTGCAGGAGATTTGCTCGACTGCTTATACTGATTGTTTGCATGCATGATTGTGTCGCTAAACCTCCAATTAGACTGACAAGGTTTTGAGATATTTATTGAATGAGCTACTGATAAACATACTGTAATCATCCCTAGTGAATGAAAAGAAAAACAACACTACTTAATGATAATTATAAGTCAATTTGCTGACCGATTTGTTAATAGTTTCGTCAACTTTATCAATCATATTACGTGATTGTCAAGTCATGACAATGCTTTATGACGATATACTGAAACCATTATGTTAAAATAATTATAGTGTTGATTGAGGATAATCCAGTGAAAAATATATGCTGTTGCTTTGTGTGATTCAAAATTATCAGAAATTCGTAGCGTGAACGAATCCAAGTTACCTGTGTATATTACTAATGGTAATTTAAATATATTCGTGTACATAATGCTAATTTTAATAATAGGCTTCGGAGATTTAATTTTAAATATTTGTTTGTCGAACAACATGAGAATTTAGTTATTAAATTAGTGCAGTATGATAATACCTAGATTTGGTGACTTTATTATCCCCTATATGTTCGTCTTTTTAGGCTACTAATACACTAGACCAATTCGTAAACCCAAATACGTATAGCAGTAATGTCTATGACGGGTTTATTGAAAATGTTAAAGGCGATTCATACGATTTTCAAATTTAAGAGGCATAGAGATATAATACAATGCAAGTACGAGCCAGATTACCATGAAGGTTGTTGAGATATATGGCAAATTAAAACTAATAAACAGGGCCAAAATGAAAAATATTTTTCTAAATCGAGACGACTTAGGGAATTTAAGTTAGGAATATGATGAGTTATAAACTTAACATAAGACGACGCTGTAGTTAACCTAGCGATATTTATAAATGTGTGCAAAGGGAACTAAAAATAAGAAATGCCTTTAAACAGCATGTTTTCTTAGTAGAATGTTGTGGTATAAAAGTATCAAATATTTCTACTTAGTCCTGGGAGTGGCTCGTATGAAATATACAAAACCAGTCTAACATAAAAAATCTAAGTTAAGAGGTGCTTAAATCATAATAAATGAACCAGGAAAGGGAAAAAGTAAAACTCGCCTGGGTTGTTTTCGCTTCCAAGTAATGATGATTTGAATTGGACAGTAATTCGAATCTGGACTATACACGAGATACTGTCGACTAAATTATTGGATTAACCCAGCATTGAAAACTGGATTTGTGTAAGTCCAAAATTAATTTAAGCCAAATATGTAGCATTGCCTGACGAACAGTCTAAACGAGACCTAAGATTGCAGGAAACCTATAGTTCAAACTCACCGTAAATTTCTGGCATTTGCATCCTGTTTGGCCATGGAACTCAGCAATTGGAAATTAGGCAGGCAGTGGTCGGAAGAAAAGATATTGCAGGATAGTGTATAGTTTAAAAATAGAATGTGTTAAGTGAGGGAACACTAAGAATCAGATCCGGATAACTATTTAGTCCTTGATTGCATTGTTAGCCAATGTATATTTAGGTTATCTACAGGTCATATTTTCTAGAGCTTGATGTTATAACAAGTTTGTTTCGCTGAAGTAAGTAAATGCTATTAAAGCTTGTTAACGAACCATCAAAGCTACTTAGTTAATGTAGATGACCAGTTTTTATTATTGATTAAGCTAGTAAGTTATGAGTAATAATCAATATACCGTTAAGATAATACATATGAGCATTAATCGGAGGACTTTTAGACTAATGAGTTTACATAAGTAAATATCGATCGAAAAAGTTAAAGTGGAAATATGAATGAAGAATAAGAGATTGCGTTTCATCACGTCGGGCTCACCAATGTAGAATTGCGGTCTACTATGATATTGGCGCTGCTCTAATAATAGACCTAATCCTAAAATTGTAGATTTATCATGATGTAACTGCTTAATCTATAAGATCTTACGTGGAAGTTACATCATCGTCTACAAGAATTCATTGCATTGTAACAATTACCAATACGTGATAGAGAACAAGCTTAGGCTAGAGATGGAACAATACATTTAATATCAATAAAAGACATTACGTAACATTTAGCAGAAGGGACCACGCCTGCATGGTCGGGCCATGCCATAAGATTAACTCCCATATTGTCTCGTGGTAAGGCCCAATGGCACTACATAGTCATAAAATACAGTGCTAAAACAGTATTATCATGCACAAATGGCTGTCTCCCATTTTTCTCCGAAGCTATTAAAGACTTTTTCTAGATTTTATAGGGTCTTGAGTAGGCATCGTTTTTAGCGAATAGTCTAGTTTGCTTGTAATACGATTACTAGGTAGGAATTGAAATCAATTCAATGTTCCAAACACAATTTATTGAGGTATTTTGCATGATAAATCAGCACCGATGCCATTAGTTCGTCATATTCCACTAGACCATAAGGAGCCGTAATTTAACAAAATGTCCTGCCCTATAGACATGGGTGAATTGAAGTTATCTCCCCATTATCATGTTTGCTGGTCAGTAACGCCACCCTCCCTCCTTTTGTGATGTTATGCTCTCTTACGTTTGTGGTAAGTATGAATACTGCTTTAATCAAAGCTCATAGTTGGAATACGCTATCTCTAGTGAATAAATGTTTCAAGCGAATCAAACAGCTAAAGGTTTTGTATTGTGGGATAGGAATCCAGTTAGTACCTCAAACTTCCGTGAACTTAACTAATGGTGAAAGTTAAAAATACAGGTTACATTATATGTGGTTTAAAGATGGTAAGAACTAATAGCAAATCAAATTATATGAAGGAGTATTAAATTGTAAAATTTTCAGGGTAAGAAATATAAAACATTGAGCAACTCACAAGACTTAATGAACAATTTTGAGCTTCGTATGATCGGCCTTAGTAGATCAGCATCCATAAGATTACTGTGTTATCTATCTACTTGCAATAGAAAAAAATAACGCGACACTTAGGAAGAAAAATGTATATTTAACCAGTAGAGAGATTTGCAAACTGAAAGTGAGGGTTAGGAGCATTAGGATATGATTAATGGACAATGAACAATAGGAAAAGATAAACCATATGTTCTGTAATTTCGTTATATTCGTATTAATAACAGTCGGGCTCATTATATTCTTGTTCCGTCTAGACACTAAGCCGTCCATAATAAAGTGCCTCATTGGTGGGCGGGAGTTCAAAGAAATGTTGAAGCTCTTCAGAGTCTAGAAACAGGGTTATTAGCCTTTTGAGTCTGGCGAGTGTCACAGTTACGGATAGACATTGGAAACCTATTCCACAATGAAATTTACCGTACTGTGAAAAACTTATAACGCATTTGTTTTTGGTGTTTTACGGTAAGTAGTGTATATGCGTTGTTTCTTAGTCTATAGGCTGGGTCGTGAATCATAGTTGGGCAGGAGGTTAGAAATGAGAGTCCATATATCGCTTTGTAGAGAAATATTAAATTATTCTTTACCCTACGGTGCCATAAAGGTTCTAAAGAGAGGTGCTTACATCTATCTGTGTAGTCGGCCTTCGAGTTACTTCCTAGCAGTTGGCGTGTGAAGCGTCTTTGAACGTCTTCTACTCTTATCTTGTCTGTGGTATTCATATTAGAGAAGATAAAAGAGCAGTACTCCAGGGAAGGTCGTACACATATTTTATAGAGAGTAAGTTTAGCCTCTGTTGTGAAGAAATTTCTCATTATTAAGAAATCCATACTTGGAGGGCAAGATGAGATTTTTAGTAAGTATATGTTGGACTAAAGCCGCCTTAAGTACTTTTTCTATCACTTTAGATGCCACTGAAGCTATATTTATGAGCTGTAATTGTCAACACGTTTGGGAATGATATGTGTTGTTTTCCAGGCAGTAGGGTAACACACTGTAGGGAGTAATATCGCAAATAGTTTGAGAAACGAAATACACATATCATCACCTCCATATTTTAGCATGCTAGTTGGAATACCATCTGGTCCATCAGCGTAGGAGTCTTTCAATGTACTACTTGCCTTGGAGATATTTTGTACATTGAACCCTACATTAGTAATTTGAAAGGGAGGTACTGGGATTGGTTCTGAATCATTTATTGGGTTTTCGTTAGTTAGTGAGAAACAAAAGTGTTCACTAGATAGTTCCGTAACATGTTTAGGATCTTCGTATACTTGTTTGTCTTCAATGAATATGCTCCCTCTCGATTTAGAACGTTCAAGTTTATTTTGAAGGCGTATGGTGAGTGCAGAGGAGTTATTATTAAGTTCGACTGCACGTTTTTCCTGTGCGACTGTTTTTGTGTACTTACTGCCTCTGTTCGGACAAATATTTCTGTCATCGTTACTAAAGAGGAAAAGTCATTAAAGTTGTGGAATCGAGTACAATGTTTTTGAAGACGTCTTTGTGTACCGACCGGCATATAGAGATCTTTAGAGAACGTAGGATCCGTCAGTAGCATAATATTTGGATTTGATTATTTGACCATTAAACTTGACATTATATTTCATAATTTCAAAAATGTCGATTGGGATGCCTGATGCATTCTTTATGTAATCGTTAGGAATGCTGGACTGACCAAGTTCGTGCCAAGTTTAGCAAGAAATAAAGGTAGCATCGGATGCAGTTTCCAACTGGATTGTGGTGAGACGATCATTAATATTTATGGATGAATACTTGCGAAAGCACTGAGGGTTACACCTTGACAAAATGTGTACACAGTCGATTATTAGTGACATTTGATAGTGAAATTAAGTTTCGCTGTGTTTATGACATCCCTCCTTATGGCTAGTTACTCCACACTTTGCGCATTTGGATTTATTGAAATGGAAGAAACGGGAGAAATGCCATGCTTCATGGTTCCAGTAACTATTAGAAGATCTTGAGCAGCAACGTCGACTGGAGTTATGGACATTGTAAATTCAATTCGGATGAAAACATTTTAGCGAATAATGCTTTGAGACATCAATAATACTGAGTGAGAAATTTCTGAGTGAAATGAATTAGGATGTGCAGTGGCATAAGACCTTAACTACACGAAATTTGAAGCCCAGAATATTATTACTGAAAAGAATAAAATTCAACAACTTTTCGATCTCCAGTCTAAAAGTGTTCATAATAAACGTCAATCATATTGTCAATTGTCACGATAGGATAAGTCAGTGTCGAAAATGATGTGATTTCCATGTAAGGTCTAATAAACTAGGTAGTCATATCGTTCTATTATCAGAGCAGTATTATTAAGAACGTGAACCACATTTCTACAGATGTACGATTAGGATTTGGGCATTCTGTTGTTTTAGTAACATTCCTGTGGTTAATAAAACGATAGCATTCGTTAATAATATGTTTCAACGCATGATTGGGGCTGACTCTATTCTGTTTAAAAGTCTAACACTAATATCTGAGTATATTGCTGCACTTCTGATTACCGTCGATTGACTTACTCATTTGACAAATTCTGATTGGTTTGCCGTGTCATAAATAAAGTGTGGTGTAGGCTAGTGACTTCTCGAAATTTAACGAATTTGAGGTCAACTATCTGGAAACTCTCCGAAGAAGTTATGCGAGACGATGAGTCTTCCACTACTTGGTTTGCCCCAGAAATTTGTTGCGTATCTGAAGCAAAATGAGACTTGTGATATAGTTGCTAGGATTCTCGAGCAATGAACTAGTCTGGAAGCGAGCCTAAATAAGAGGTAAGAGGTTTATGGTCGGTGAACAGAGAGAATTGTGGGCCTTCCAGACCGCTATTTGCACAATGTATAGCCTGATTAGTCAAAAATTGCACATCCCATATACATACAGACGAAGCGTACCACCGCAATAGAAGTGAGGGATAACTGAAAAAGAAACTATTAACCTTGAAAACGCCACAGGTATTCGGAGTTTGACAACGCTTTAACCAGTAACACCTAATATGGAGCGTATCCACCAAGTGAAATCAAAAAACGGAAACGAGGAGGTTCGAAGATATATTTGATAAGCTATCAATATATCGAGGATCGTCTGAACTAATCTGGATAGCGACTGCAGTAAATGTTGAGCACGGCGTTCCCACACGTGATCTGGTGTGGATGCATGACTGAGCGCCTTCAGCTAAATGAGTCCATTAAAACTAATGTGGTCAGCATCCAATGTCGAAAACTTACAGAGCTATTTATTTTGGGGATTTATTTACCGCTACAACACGTATACTATTAACCTTAATTCATAAAGTCTTTCAAAAGCATCTTTCGTCCACTGAAATCATGGACTTCCTCATTCTATTCACTTTCTTCATACATCAAACACACTATTCAGGTGTGATGCAACTCCAAAACATCCAGCCTCCTACTCTCGCAAAACTGAAACCGAAATTGAGCACTCGCGGTCAGTTCGGGTGTTTTGGTCCGAAACAATGGCGAGTGCTGTACGCAAGAAACTTGTTATTGTTGGAGATGGTGCATGCGGGAAAACTTGTTTACTTATTGTATTCAGCAAAGACCAATTTCCCAAAGTGTATGTCCCTACTGTATTCGAAAACTATGTTGCAGATATTGAAGTTGATAACAGACAAGTAGGTGTATAAGTACTTATTATATGTGGTAGGTTGAATTAGCTCTTTGGGATACTGCTGGTCAAGAAGATTATGATAGGTTACGGCCACTTTCTTATCCTGATACGGATGTAGTTCTGTTGTGTTATAGTATTGATTCTCCTGATAGTTTCGAAAACATTCCTGAGAAATGGTTACCAGAAGTAGATATAACGAGTTCATAAATCCTATTATAGATCCGGCATTTTTGTCCTGATGTTCCCATTATCTTAGTTGGAAACAAAAAAGACTTACGACACGATGAGGCTACGAAGAATGAGCTTCACAGAACCAAGCAGCTTCCTGTCACCTTTAATGAGGGTAAAGAAATGGCTGAAAACATTAATGCTTATGCGTTTTTTGAGTGCTCAGGTACTGTCTTTACTTATTGTCTAGCTTTCTTTAGCTAAGACCAAGGAGGGTGTCAGCGATGTTTTTGTAGCAGCTACTCGAGCCGCCTTGAATTCAGCGAAGAAGAAGAGGAGGAAGTGTGATTTAATTTGATCCTCACTATTCTCTGAATTGTCTAAATTTGATTTTCCGGTCTCCAAAACGTACATTCCCCTCCTAATTCTTCCTCAGGACATTAAATTGCTACTTCTATTGACTGCTTGTTTCTTTACCGATCATACTTTTTGTTTACCAACAAGGCAATCCATTCCACTGAAATATTTACCATTTATTTTTGTCTTGATACTAAGACAGGGCATGCCTCATGTAACTTATATTTATTGAGAATAAATTATTATAATCAGTCATCTTTCTAACTTTGTTACCCAGCATTCATGTCTGTTGAGTGTAACAAAATATACAAAGCCAATTTATAACTAACTTTTGTCCCAAGGTTATCCGGTAGGGAAAATGATTGCGACTTACCTACTTACTATGTGCTACGCTTCGTATATGCACAGGAGTGAAGCGGAAAGTTGCCTTGTTTATTTCTGCTTGGTTTACGTAGCGGCACAGGTTCATATTAATTATGTTACTTCTCCAGTTACATCTACTGAGTCGGTTTTGACTCAAAGCAATGTACTGACCATGAATAATGTTTCAATTTAGAATGCCTTTACCTGCTGTTTGTATGATATATGGTGAGTGTTTTACTTATCGTTGTTGTGAAACGTACTTTTTAATACTTATTCGCTTGCAAATGTAGTTTCACCGACTAGTATGTACTGAGTTTGTACGGTAGTGGAAAGTCCGACACATCGCAGTGCCTGGGGGATAGGTATTTATTATTTATTTATTTATTTAAACACATAAATATTGTACCAATATTTATGTGGACTTGTCTCACGAAACAACTTGAGCGGCTCAATGGAAATCAGTCTAGTTTACTGTTACCAAGAAAGCCTGATTAAACTACTTACTTGTGTAAAGTTCCAGTGACTTGGACTTGTTATAGAACGGATCTTTTTTTCCTAACCTTTCTCCGTACTTCGAATCACATCGAGGTATTTTGAACATATACTGTTATAACCAACGTGACCCATTGTCCTGAACATCACAAACCAGAAAACCTAGGTTGCCATCAAGTATTTGGTGGAATTCTAGATACTTCTACTATATCTCAACAAACAACTTCATTACCTACCACTGTTTGGTTGACTAGTGGTGTAGAGCACCAAATAATATTCCCGTTATTTGTAGCCCAAATGTAGATGCTCGACTGAACCATATTTTCAAGAGTTGTAGTTGTTGAGGTAGCTATCCGTACTCCCTTCATGAGTAGTTCCTGTCTTGAATTGTCCCAGTTGCGTTGCGTTGCTCTGTATTTTATTTTGTGTTAAGACTGAGCATCGCGTATACCTCTTCACTTACGCTTACCTATCAATAGCTTGAATCCTGTCATCTGACCTAATGAAGCTTGAGGTAGCAGTAGGTTGTGATGACTTGCCTTTGAAAAGGTGCTTCAAAGTTATGATCTGGGTTTGCCAGACTGTCTTATGTGTTCTTTAGCTAATGGTATTTTCTTCTATCTGTGTCCAGTTGCTAATCTCATGAGTCTTGTGATGACCAGAGGGAAGTAGCTTGGCTGACATGGTATCGAAATTCCCAGTCCCATAACGATTTGATCCTTAACTACAGGTGGGAAACAGCAAGTCTATGTCTTGGGCTTGACCAATAGTATGTTGGTTAAATGGTTACCATTTGTCATATTCTGGTAACCACGTGACATCTAACTTACTTGTACTTACGAGTGATACTTGATTCCACTTGTTGAGTTTCGTGACGGTGTTTAGTTTTTGAAATTGATATTAAGATTATAAGTAAGGGTTCAAGATTCGCCATCTGAATGGTGTGATTTTCGTATGGATTTTTACCTTAAAGTTGTGCTCATTTTGTCATCTACATGCTCTGTGGGGTGGTGTCCGATTCTACGTATCATTGAACTAATTTTCGTGTATGGTACAATTAACGAGTGAGCAATGTCAATGTTCGACGCAGAGTACTGGGTGAATTGACAAAGAAGTTATTAAACTTGTGCAACTGAAGTAGCCGTGAGACAAGTTACTTTTCCATACACACCAACGTTTTAAGTTAGCCACTACAGAAGAGTAATCATACTGTCTATACAATAAACTCATTTAACTTCATCTTACGTGCAGTTACGAGTCAGTTTTGCGTTCACATTAACAGTCTGGCTTCACATCGCATGCTGATGATCAAAAGATTAGTTACTTGCATTTACCAATGTGCGTGACATCAATATATTTTCAAAGAAAAAATATGGATCAACTAAGTTTAGAGGATTTCCATTCTGAATAGTATCCTAACTTTAATCCTGAATGTCTCACTTAATAATGACGAAATTTCATTTCAACGCCTTCAATAATCGAGTTAGATATTTCAACCTAGAAACTTTATACAGAACAATCAACCGCCACATTGAACCATTACTAGTTCTCCCTATCAATGTAAAAATGTTACAGTAATGCTTCTGTTCAAAACTTAAAATTGGTAGCTCACCTGACCTACTAGTACTTATTACTCATTGTTTGTGCGTAAATCAAAATAATTGCATGTTTCTTCCGTCATCTCCAAAAACAAATTAACAACAAGTGAAGTAGAAATTATGTAGACCGCTGGCATATTTATTGTCCGAATTCTCTACATAATCTTCGATTCCACTCTTTATTTTGATTATATTTACTGACTAATTGTCTTAAGATTTGTGTGTACTATGAACGTGTGACTCTTCTAATAGAAAGAAATGTTTCCCCACTTGACATAATATGAAAACTGTCTTGTAAATTGAGTCGAAAGACTGTTCTTTGCGATCCAATCAGATTCATGTCTATTTAAATAAAGCGTGTAGTCCTAAAGGTTTTTCATGTAATCACAATTCGAAGTTAGATGAGAAAGGAGTATAAGTCAGGATAAATTCAATAATATAACTGATCCAAAAGGCCTTCAGTAGTATCAATCTCTCAGAAACATGGTTGTATCTGAGACTAATGGTAGTGAAAGATGGGACTGAAGGAATTGCAATTCATAGTAGTATATTCCTCTAGATGCACAACAGTGTGCTCATATAACTTGAAGTGAAGATGTTGCTTGGTAGTGAGGCATATGAACTCCTGGCTTGTCGGGTGAAATATAAAGAACAAATCAATATACTAGATTTAATTCGGTGTGGCTCTGGTCAGAAGGGTGGTAAGTTTATCTCAAATTAAGTAAAATGTTGGATCAATAAAGGTAGGCGCTTGATGGTCAGTCAGTCAGTAACAACGTGGAACTTCGTACGTACGTACATAAGTTCGAGTTGCCACATCACATTAGCACAGAGATTCAGTTATCGATTCAAATCCCATAGTGGTAGAGGTACTGAAAGTATAAGTAGAAATAGGGGACATTAAGGTTTGATGATGTTATTTAAGGAGTATAGTCCAGTGGAATAGATTTGGAAAGAAAATAAAGGACATGAAGAATTCAGAAGATTAGAGTTTGAGAGAACACAAAGAGTGGATGCACCTGCGCCATTGCAAACGATTTTGAGCCATGTCATTCAAGGTCTCTAACCATCGGTTGCTATCGTCTCGCGGTCCCCAACCAGGTAGTCTACACCTACCAACATGGCTCAGTCCACTTGTCAGTGACTTCATGGATTTGTGCCATGTTTTGGTCTGGCCACCGCTACCTTTCTTCCAACCTACTCCTACACCATAAAACATCGCGCGTCAGGCATGCGCAACACATGTCCCAGCCATCTCAACTGATTGAGTTTCACTACTTCAATTGATTTGCCATCCTTACCTAGTACCCGTTTCCTAACAACTGAGTTGCTTACTCGGTGGTCCCAGGATATACGAACAATGTTTCGAAGACACCTATGATCAAATACTAGTAACCTACGAATATCCTCTACTATTACCGGCCATGTTTCACTGCCATAAAGTAGGACGGAACGAACTGCTGCGCAGTAAACACGTCCTTTGGTTGATAGACGGATATCTCGCCTACGCTACAAATGACGCAAGTTGGCAAAAGCTAGTCGAGCCTTCTGTATCCGTGCTGAGATTTCGTCACACACCAGACCACAAGGGCTGATGAGACTTCCAAGATAAGTGAAGCGGTCGACACGCTCAACTACTTCACTCCCTATCACTAGTTCGGGTGTCGACGCAACCCAATCCTGAAGCAACATTTTGCATTTCGAGGGAGAAAATCGCATGCCGAACATGCTTGCATTGTTGCTTAGAGTGGTCAGCAGACTCTGCATTTTGTCAGCGTCTTCACTAAATAGAACTATGTCATCGGCATATTCTAAGTCAATAAGTGAATCTCCCGGTAAAAGTTCAAGCCCTGGAAATTCAGATGTGGAAAGAGTTACCTCTAAAAGCACGTCAACGACAAAGTTAAACAAGAATGGAGAGAGTGGACAGCCCTGACCAACAACACTTGAGGTAATCAGTTCTGATGACAGGACGCTATAAGCTCTCACTCGACCAGTTGTGTTCGAGTAGAGAGCCTTTATAAGGTTAATTTACTTCTTTGGTACTCCTTTCAGTGACAAACACTGCCATAGAACCTCACGATCAACAGAGTCAAATGCCGCCTTAAGGCCGATAAACACTACCATTGTGGGGCGTCTGAATGTGTGTCTATGTTCTAGGACCTGACGTAGTGTGAATATCTGGTCTATACAACCACGTCCAGGTCGAAAACCAGCCTGGTTTTCTCTAGTCTGCTCTTCACGAGCTTTAGTTAGGCGTCGAAGTATTATTGAAGCTAATATTTTAGACACTATATTAGTCAAACTAATTCCTCTGTGATTGTCACAAGAATACTTTTGTCCTTTCTTATAGACTGGCACAATCAGTGATTGAGACCAGTCAGATGGGATTACGTCCAGTTCCCAGATTCTACCTAAGACCTCAGTCAATCTCGCTGCTAATACTGGACCGCCATCCTTAAAAATCTCAGGGGTAAACCTGTCAGGGCCTGCTGCTCTCCCACGTTTCAGATTTCCTATAGCTTTTTCAACTTCGTAAAGAGTCGGAGGACTTACATCAACTTGCCATTCAGGTAGATTGGAGATCGTGGGAAACCGAAGTGTGGCTGAAGGCCAGTTGAACTGATCCCTTAAGTGTTCTGCCCATCGATCCAATCTCCTGGATTGAGAATGAATAATATGTCCATCTCTCTCTGAAATTGTTTCGCTAACAGTTGGGTTCCTAATACCGGTTTCCTTAACAAGTCTGAACAGTTGTCCAACGTTGGGACGAATTAGGGGGTCGCCATGTTTAAAGATGTTTATCCTTATGCTTAAAGTTAGTGTTTGAAAGAAACAGGTGGTTATCTGAGCATAGCTGCAACAGACGGTCGCCATTATCTGTTCTTTGAGCCGCGACACCATAAGATCCACCCAGGTGTCTTCCCCTTTCGCTTAGTTTACCTACTTGAGCATTAAAGTCACCAGCCACTAATACTACATTAGAGTGCTTAACTTTTCGGAGAATATCCGAAAGCTTTCTGTAAAACTCATATTTTACATCACCTGAGCAAAGACTAGTATCCCTATCTTTCCGAGTCTTTACTGTTCCGTTTAGTCGGACAGCGCACAAACGACTGTCTACTGAGATCCAGTCTAAGAGAGCTAGTTCTGCCCTAGGACTCAATACTATACCTACGCAAGCGAGGCCATGGGAAGCAGCATCAGGGCTTCCAGATTATTTATTTATTTATTTGAACACATAAATATTGGTACAAGGGGGCACCAAATATATATGCTCCACACAAAACAATGAGCAATTTAAAGAGAAGGGAAGAAAAAAACAATAACGAACTGATTAGTGTAAGGTAGTGTAATAGTAATAATGGGGGAAACGAAAAGGTAAAATCAGGAGAAATCTGTCAGTTAAGGAAGGAGCAACCGCTTTTTATGAGGAAAGTAAAAGAAGGTTACAGCAGGATCGCCACTGGCTTCTATTCTAAGCCATATCTGATAATGTCTCTAGCTACTGTGTTACACCATCACTCAGACCCCAGCCAGGTAGTCGTGGAGGACCAACACAAGCCAGCCCTTTGCAAATCAACGATACTACTCTGATCCTGTATGCGCGTTTCGGAGACGCAGCACACATCGATGGAGCGAGATTCTAAAGTCCTAGCTAAGGAAGCCTATTGTCCTATTCGGCACAGTGTTCGGACGTTGAAAGCTCCTATGTGTAGTTTAGAGTGTGGTTTCAGGAGACCAGGAATAACGTTCCGCGTACTCGAATCGTTTGCCCTGGCGTTACGAGGTGACAAAGGGATGTGAAAAAGGTTAGTCGTGGAGATAAGAGATTTATCTGAAGGTGAAGGAGGGATCTGAATGTGACTGACTCGGCCTCGTGTGCTGTTACGGGTATGAGGGCTGATATCACTTCCCAGCTGCCCACATCATGGAAGGGTATTTCTTGAGGAGCCTGAAAAGGAAGTCGAAATAGTTTTGGTCTTAACGACCTGAGAGCGTGACCGCAGAGCCCAAGGGACAACTGCTTGAGGCCGGTCGCGCACGGCCTTTTTGTGGGAGGTTTTTAATGTGTTAGCTCCGTTCTTCAAAGGGCCTTGCCGCTGGAGACGGAGATCCGTGGGGTAAGGTGAGGTGTGACATTTTTAAGGTCAACATTTTCTAACGCCTTCCTTCCTTGTGAGAAGGCAGCATCGCTGCAGATGCTGGTTGTCCGAGGGAAACACCTTACTGCTATCACACCTTTGTACAGTCAGCAGTACGACTTCGCCCTCAGACATTGAGTTGCTGCTTTTAGTCTTACCGTTCTCCAATCGACCTGCCTGGCATGGTAGAACCTGCAGGAACATGTGTTCCAGCCAATATAGCTCGGTTGGGTCATCACGATAGGCAAGCCCGACCACCACGTCAAGGTAGCAGCTACGGTCGGGTCATGATGGTCAATCACAATGATACACATCAGAAAATTTTGGAAGCAAATGTGTTTCATTTATAAAGACTGTTTCTCGTATCCAGCTAACAGTTCAGCATTATATGTCGCTTTTTATTCTAGCACGGTTCGGTAGCCTAGTGGAGATAACACTGGAATTTAAAGTGAATAATATGGAGTTGAAATCCAAGTGCATCAGATTGGTGAAACGCAGATTGAACTGAACCATGGATTTTTCCTCTCGCCACTAATCTAAATAAACTTATAAACGAAGCCATATATTTGCACAGTATTTTAACAACTATAAAAATGTGAAAATGGACAAATTGATAAATAAGTAAGGTAGTTGATCCTTTTAATCAGAAACTCATCGTGAACTTCAGATCAGCTTTGATGTGTTAGTGTTTGGCTAGATCTCAAAGTGTATTCAGAAAGCTCGGTTAGCTTTTAATAATTCGTGCAGGTTTAGACCACTGAGATAGGAATAATAAAGTTTAGAATAGGGTACTAATTAAGGATGGTTAAGTGATTGGTGAATATTTATCACCAGGGTGGTTGGGACATGTTTCACGTAAGCCTAACTGCTTCCTACCTTGACAGATATAGTCTGGTGTGGGAATAGTCTGGGAGAAGGAGATGGATGACCAAACGAAGACGTGGGATCACTGCACGAAGTCGTTGACAATGGGACTGATCCTTGTAGGTAGGTCCAGACCGCTTGATTGGGGTCCATAGGATTATGATAATCAACTGTCAGAGACTTCGAGAAACATGTCTTATAATCAGTCATAATGGTGGAAACGCATTTACCCTGTGTCCCTTTAAAACTTAAGATTCTTAACTGTCGTATAGGTGATTTTTTAATTACTCCATGAAGCTATATTCTTTTCTGGAAGCACATCGTCTACGAGTAATCTTTCCCATTGCCACTAATACTGCTACTACACACACTACTGTGGCATGGCAGTTTTGGAATGATCCGCCCGTGTAGTAGGTTCTTAGTCACATTTGACTAACTTTTATAATGCACACGATCATACCGGTCGCGCGACGAATAATTGAATTGGTTTTCTCGTACTTAGTTTTATAACTAATTCTCGATCATTATCCGCAAAATTTTGTTTATTTCCTTATCTTATTACACAATTCCTTTAAATAACAATTATTTGAGATACATCAAGTTGATTTTAAGCTATTGCTATTTTGATTTGACATATGATTTATGGATTGCTTCAGAAATGGATGAATGAAATAAATTTATAAAATATATCTTTAACTCGACTGTTGATAAAATATTAACCTGGAAAAATTAGGATATTTTACATTTTCAACAAAAAATTTGTATAAGTTATTTTTGTTAGTTTATGTGCGCAATATGACTTCTTTTAGCAAATTTGTGTACATGATTAAGCGACCATTAACCTCTTCTTAGTTCTTATTAGCCCTATTTGTCTATGAATCTCACTTATACACACCAATATATCAACGAGGTATTTTAATTCATTTTTAGCAAATTGAGTTTGCAAGTCAAGTTACAATGTAAAACAATACGGATGATCTTTTTATTACATATATTGATTAAGGTGATCAACAAGTTACAAATATCCACACACATCTTAATAGAACTGTTGTTCTTAGTTAGTACTAATGTGTATACATTTTGTGTTGAATAATTTGTCATAAAATCATATATTTTTTCGCTTAATACAAAACAGTCCATTTATATTTGATTCTATGTGTTTACAAATTAGACGAAACTAAATATTGGCTGTGTTCTGATATACAGTATAGATAATAAAAAATACTCCTGAATGGTACACAATTTTTCGCATAAATTAAGAAATTATTGTAATAATACCATGATTGAATGTCGCTGATTTGTAATAAAAAATATAACTTGGTCATATATTTTAACATTCTTAATTGAAGTGAAAGTTGTGAATAATCGTAATTCATGGATCAATCAATTCTTTCTATACCATATTTCTATTACCCTGCAATAACTTATTTTGTCTAGGAGTACATATTATCTGGTTTCTTTGATGTTAGACTACGATTGAGATTTAACTAAATAGTTTTCTTAAATAACAAAAGTAGACTAAGGTGTCATTGGAGAAAAGTTAAAGACAGTTATTTGCCCCCGGGTGTGGCCCCCTAAGGAAACCACCTGCTTCGGTTTGGGCACCCGGGCAGTATCACAGCCCTCACACAAATCGGATGATTAATGTGGCGCATATCTATTTGGTGCATCCTTGTACTCATATGTGTTTAAATAAATAAACGACACGCTTGAGAGAATAATGCAGACTCATTGAGTTTCTTAACTTTCACAGGTTTCTACATAATTCTGCCAAGCCCACTTGCTCGAATAGACGGTTTTTATCAATAATTTGTCAGAGAAAACCTTAGTAATATTCTATGTTTAGGTGGTGATACTTTGACCACATAAAAAAGACGTTGAAACAAATAAACTGTAAAACTAGAGCACCATTCTTTTTGTATACTCTTTAACTAATACGAGAATATTGGCTTGTTTCAAAACTGAAACTGCTGATTTTATATCTAAAGCCAAGTCATACTTTATCGGGTCATTTAAATCATAATTAGTTTTTTTATTTTCATGAAAATATTTTAGAAACTGATTGTATTTCAAGAATTTATATTTAACATAACACCGACTGTGTACTAAAGTATCTGGAATCAATCCTTTATTCTTCAGACTGAAAAACTACTATTATTAGTACTAAGCTTTCTCATTGGTTGTTAGTCAGATAGGTTGGCTAATGCCCGCAATTAAAAGTTGGTAGATTTTTACAAACTATGAGACAACTGAGATTTATTAAATAATACTAGAATTCTAGTTAAGTGTTCTAACGTTAACCATTGGTGATGATAAATTGTATGATCCACTAGTGAAGTTTTTCTCCTGCTCACATTGGTGATCAATAGTATTCATATACTTATTATGATCATGTTAATAAACATTAGAAGCATCGAAGAGCTAAATATATTCGGCAATATAGAACTCAAGTGATACCGATGTGAAAAAAGCCTAAGGAATCCAAAAGACAAACAAGAATATTTTAAAGGCTACAAAAATGAACAAATCAGTGCACTGAACTAAACAGGAAATCTGCATTCTCCCCGTTGGTAAATTATCTTTTTCCGGTACGTATTTAAAATACTGTTTTATGGGTGACTGCAAATATTATGACATACACAAGTTTTCACTTTTTCCAACTTAACCATTCTACAAGATTGAAAGTTCAAAATAATCATACATATACTAGGTTATTTTTACTTTGAATTGTAATCTGTCTAAAAGTGAACATCATACAGATTATGAAACTATTTTACATAGTAATTAGGACAGTGCATCAGTGTTACTAGTATCTGAATTTGTTGAAAATATTCAAACATCATAATTGTAAAGTGCTTACATAAACTTATGTCTAGAACGTAGAAAGATAAAAGTGTTATGTTACACAAAATACTAGATAACCAATGTTACAGCGCATTGATTAAAGTACAAAACGAAAAAGTGATTAAATGAATAATGCGTCAACTGTAAAACTATTAGAGTATATCTCTCGTACAAAGAATAGCAATATGTTCTCAAGTATGGCGTTGTGGAGAATGTTGAGTTTCATTGAGATCTTGAACCGAACTAAATTAGACCACCAGGAGTAGTATACTACATTTTGATAACAGAACGGCTTAGTTTCCATTCCATACGATGAAGCTTTCATGAAGACATTATGTTATCTATAAATACTTTTCTTCTCTACCTATTCATGATAGATAAGAACATTGCTAAGAAATAAATGGACTGAACACTATTTTACTCACAAGTCTAAATACTAAAACACTTATTTATTGCATTTGATACTACATTATTTAGAGATGATTTGCAAGAAGTGATTTACCTAAGTTTTATAATTATCGACGCTCAGCAACATAGTGTGACTAACACTTTGCAGGAACTCTAGAGATCTCCCAAATTAAACAAGCATTAGAGACACAAGTAATAATAAGGTCGTCATTGTCTTCCATCAAGACTGGAATGGCTCAAGAACTTGATCTTCAAAGGAGATTTAGGGATTACTAGAATAGCATGACGATGGTATCTAAGTATCGAAGATAACGTAATTATACACGCACAAACTAATCGAACTAGCTTCGGCTCACATTTTTATGCAAGGGTCAGTGATGGCATATGGTGGCTTAAAACTATGGCCGCATGACTTAGCCATCAAGCCAATAAACAGGCAACGCAGATCAATGACATCATGGCGATACTTTACATTTCAACAGCAGTTATACATAAGGGGGAGTTGTTGAGTGCTTCACCAGTAATAAAGGACACTTTTTGTTTAGTCGGTTTTCCTATTTGTGCTAATTAGGAATCCCGCCATATATTTTTCTTCCCATGATTCCGAATCAAAATACGATACCTCCGTGTGTGGTCACTGAATCCTTTAACTTAAATACTGGTTCCTTCTTGAGTACTAGGGTAAACATTTCATAACTACTAGCTACTAAATCAAACTCGACTACTCTTAATTATCATATCGAGCCGAGAATATTAGAGCAGTTTAATATTGAATTAATTAGGAAACCAAGATAACTCGTCAAACTACTCAGAAGTAGTTTGAATTCCCAAGCAGTTTTTTTCGGCCCGAATATCACGTGAGCAGTTCTAGTTATGTATGAAAATGAATAACTAAGAATCAAATTAATAATGACTAAAAATTCCAGTGGTTAGTAGGATTAACACACTTGAATAGCACCATGTGAATATAACGTTTCATGTGAATTTAGTCATGCATTAACGTATAATCATACATCATCCTGTTAAATATTTTAAAATGTTTCAACAAAAATGTCACAATCACAAGAGTTGTGAACAAAGAATCTTCTATCAACAAACTATTCCTATTACCAAAGTTGAAAAGAAGGATTTAATTTATGTAAACTGTACTCAACACAGGCTAAAATGTTTTTGTAAATATGAATTCAATAAACTACAATATTCAGTTTTACAAAATGGTAACGTGTTGCAGGCTGGTCTTGCGAGTTCCTAATATATACTTGTGGAGATAAAGGAGATTTAGTACCTGTCACATGAACTAGTGGAACTAAAAGAATTTAATTACTGCTGAAGCCTCATTAAACAGATGACTCATAACCATGTGAAAACTGTGTAATATCTTCAGGACGGAACTCATCAACAATCTATGAGGAAAGCAACTATGGATTGATTAAAAAAACGTGATAATCCTGGGATTTGAATGAGGTTTATTGATTGCCAAATACAGTGTGAGCTAACTTATACAAACACTAAATTTAGCGACCGTTTCCATATTACCTGTGAACATTCAGTACAATTCACTATGTAATAACTTGAACGATACGTAAAAACGTAGACAAAAAGGTACAAACTTGGAACAGGCTTTAATCCCTTACCATCGGACCAGTAATTAAATTGTTTAAGACAAATTGTCAAGAGAGGAAGTTACTTCAGGTATTTAGCAGTACAAGGTTAGGAATCGTAAAAATGTACAGTTATAACAATTTTTGTCTTACACTCTAAGAGATAAGCATATAAATAACACTCTACGGAAAGCGAACACGATATAAATGACGCAGAAATTACTAAACAAGGTGTTTGGTAATGTACAAACTTTATGAGAATGTAAATACAAATACTTGGTAGCATCCCAAAATATTTCAGCAGATAATAACCATACACGAAAAAATATGCCTCCTAGAATCAATCAAAATTGCAAAAAGTAATCGTATTTGAATTGGTCAATCTCATATATATTTTCTAGGCAAGTCACCTATCTCAACGATTTTACAGAACTCAGTGTTGTGCTTATTTTTGAACGGGATGAGGAGAAATGTCAAGTGTGGATAAAGAGCTAATGCACTACACGTAGATTAGTGATGTTTTATATTTTAGAATAAGGAATTTAAAACTTACAACCCATTTAGAACTAATTCATTTGGTTAAGCCTTGATTTCTAGGTGTCATTCCCAAAAACAATTTTAAAAGTGCTTGTTCACATTGTACGGACAGATTCTGTGCTTGTGAATAGGTATTGATATGAGAAGTAGTGATAAATGGTGGATACTTACGACTGGTTGAATTTAATAAGTATAAGCAACTCATGCACATGTATTAAGCACAAGGTGAATTTTATCATGTATACAATACAAGGAACGATGAATACAAAGGATTCCAACTACCAATGAAATAGAAATGTTTATTCCATTGGGAAAAATGCCCTTCGTAGACACCCAGCAAAACTTGAATTTTAGACTAAAAGACAAGCAATTTAAAAATTAGAAAACGACTTTTATAAATTCAAATAAAAACAGGAAATACAAATTAGAAAAGTAAGACGGAAGTGAAAAACCTCAAAGTTTAATCATAAGACTTTGGGACAAAGCATGAGATTAGAAATGCAACACTAGGATGATTCTAGCTTACGTACAATTAACATCATTATATCTAACAATAACAAAATATCAAGCAGTTGGCAAATTTAAACCAGATCAGCTACCGACATCAGAATCAAGAATTAGAGCACAAGAATTAATGCAATAACGAAGACCTGTAGGTTTAGGGCCATCGTCAAACACGTGTCCTAAATGAGCATTGCATCCCTTGCAAGAAACTTCTACACGGACTTCACCTAAAAAATAAATCAAAAACCAAAATGTTTCACATAATCCATTAAAAATGATGGATTGTTATTGAATATTGGGAATACTGAACAAATCGAAAAACTTCAAGCGTAAAATTGCACACTGTTTTTCTATATATATCAAAAGGGTTATTAATTACTCAAGTTAACAGCTTGAAACTTGCATCATTTTTATACACAATGAGGTATAATTATTAGATCGAATGTCAGTTACGGAATTCTGAAACACCAATTTTGTAATACGAAGCCGTCTTGCTGCTCTACACAATATTAATCTTATGAATCCATATAAAGTTTAATGAATTTAAGATAAACAGGATTTAGAGGACGAAGAAAAGCAGAAGCTGACTAGTAAAATATTTGAAAATTTGCGCGTATTAGATTGTGATAATACTGTGTATTTGGTGGTTAGTATTCAAATTATATATTTGAGAACACACCAAGAATACACAAGTATCGTAATTAGGTTAACTATTTTAATATAGAAATGCACCTTATGAACACAAATTCTAGTTTGTCCATCAAATAGTTGTACCTTCATATAGTACAAAATTATATATTTACATGAAAGAAACGGAATGAATTTTCATCAATATTCTAAGGACAGTACAGTAAATCAGAAACTTATCATAAATATTATACTTTGAAACAGGACAATCGAAACAGAATATGATCCATTAATTTATGCGAAGACTTGAAGTGCCAAACCGCATAAGATGGATTCGGGTTTGTAAAAAGCATTTGAGTATCCAATCTATTGATCGCTGGACCACAGGTGAAATAGTAGTGAGCCAGTGATGATGCTAAAAAGCGATGTCATTCGTTTAGGATACTTGTTAGAATATAAACTGAGAATAAGTTTCTTAGCGCTTTATTAGACCTAGTATGTCTGTTGAGAATAGAACCAGTAAGCACTTCCAAACTTATTTACGCAAAAATTTTAAAAACTTGTAATTCAGCCTTATTAAGAAGAAATAGTTGCTTTTGAAACTTTCCTTTAGCATTTGAACATTTTGCTCAACTATTAATCATTGTCAACAAGTCAGTCAATCAGTAACAACGTGGAACTTCGTACGTACGTACATAAGTTCGAGTTGCCACATCACATTAGCACAGAGATTCAGTTATCGATTCAAATCCCGTAGTGGTAGAGGTACTGAAAGTATAAGTAGAAATAGGGGACATTAAGGTTTGATGATGTTATTTAAGGAGTATAGTCCAGTGGAATAGATTTGGAAAGAAAATAAAGGACATTCAGTTTCAGTTTGGAAAGGACAGGAGGCTTGATGGCCTGTGTTAGTCCTGGCAATTGTGTTCTCTCAGTTGATCCAACTTTCTTTTGAAAGAATCTACGGATGGAGCTTCAACCACGTGTTGAGGTAATGAATTCCACTCGTTGATGATTCGGTGGGAAAGTCGATAATCAGCTGACAAGTAATTCGTTCTGGGCTTGTTAACTTTTTTGGAGTGTCCTCGTAAATTCTCTGTTTTGGAAGACAGGAAGAATGAGGGCATATCAGGTGCAAATTTATCACTAAGCAATTTGAAAACTGTAATCAAGTCGCCTCTAGTTCTACGATATGACAAAGGGAATAGGTTTAGCTTGGCCAGTCGAGCATCATACGGAAGCTTCGCAATTACGGGAATCAGCTTAGTCGCTGTTCTCTGGACCTTTCCTAAAAGCTCACTGTCTTTTTTTAAGCAGGGGCTAGCCGCTTGTATGCAGTACTCAAGTTTAGGACGTACGAATACTGTATACAAAGTCAAAAACGTTTGAGCGTCGACATGAATAAAAGCCCTATGTATTGACCATACAGTTCTAAAAGCTTTGGCGGCTATTGCACGAAAGTGTGCAGTAGTCTTCAGATCTCGGCTAACGATGACTCCTAAGTCATTATGTGTCTGGACAGCAGGTAGCTCAGTGTTATTCATCGTGTATGTTACTGAACCTTGATGACCGATATGCATCACAACACACTTGGAAGTATTTATCGGCAGCTGCCATGTATCAGACCATTCGGATAATTTCTTCAGGTCATTTTGGAGTTCTAAGCTATCACCATTACATCGTATCGTTCTCCATATCTTGACATCGTCAGCATATAGCAAGACCGATGATGATAGTAAGCGAGGAAGGTCATTTACATACAAGAGGAATAGCACTGGCCCCAAAACTGTACCCTGGGGCACTCCACTAAGCACAGTTTCCCAGCTAGATAATTTTGAGTTTACCCGTACTCTTTGTTGGCGCCCAACAAGGAAGTCTTCTATCCACGTCAATAGATTGCCTCCGATCCCGACATTTTTTAGCTTATATAACAGCCGGTTGTGCGGAACTTTGTCAAAAGCTTTGCTGAAATCAATGTAGGCTACGTCTACAGGTAACTTTTGGTCCTTATGAGAGCACCAGCTTTCACGAGCGACTAATAAGTCAGTGAGACAAGAATAACCTATTCTGAAACCTGCTGTTTCTCCGAAAGGATTCGGTTTACATCGAGGTATTTAAACAGCTCTTTCCGAATAATCTTTTCTAAGATTTTAACAACCACACTAGTTAGGCTAACGGGTCGGTAATTCTCAGGTTTATGTTTCGTACCTGTTTTGAAGACAGGACTTACTATGGCGTTCTTCCAGTCTTTTGGTAAACGACCCTGCGTTACGGATAGCTTAAAGCATATACTTAAAGGATTCGCAACGAAGTTAGGTGATTCCTTTAGTAGCCTAGGATGCAATTCATCGGGCCCCATGGATTTACCTATGTCAAGCTTATTTAGCAGACCAAAGACATCGACTTCTTTAATGGTCACGCTATCCAGTGTGCGTGTGGGGGGGTCAGTATGCGCTGACGGGAAGGGTGCTTCTATGGTATATACATTGCTAAAGTAGTTTGAGAACACTTGAGCCTTACCAAAGTCATCTTCCACTAATGATGCGGCAGCACTGTCCCCCCATAGTGCAGGAATAATTCCTCTTCTTTTTGTCCTCTGGTTTATATAGGAATACAGGCATTTAGGACATTCTATGGATTCCTTAACAATTTTTTCTTCGTACAGCTTTCCAGGCTTACGGAGGGTCGAGGCACAGGTATTCCCAGCTATTCGGTACTGAGATTTTGTCTCATCAGTCCCCAGTAACCTAAATCTATCCCACATTTTTCTTCTCTTACGGAGAAGGATGCGGACCTCCCTACTGAACCATGGTGAGGAGTTTCTCGGCTCCCTTGGTATAGTCCAAGGAATGTGGGGCGCGGTAAATTTTAAGTATAAATTTCAGAATGTGTCTCAAGCCGTTTCAATTGAGGACTCTGGGTCTATTGTTCAATCTAATTCAATTGATTTGCCATCCTTACCTAGTACCCGTTTCCTAACAACTGAGTTGCTTACTCGGTGGTCCCAGGATATACGAACAATGTTTCGAAGACACCTATGATCAAATACTAGTAACCTACGAATATCCTCTACCATTACCGGCCATGTTTCACTGCCATAAAGTAGGACGGAACGAACTGCTGCGCAGTAAACACGTCCTTTGGTTGATAGACGGATATCTCGCCTACGCTACAAATGACGCAAGTTGGCAAAAGCTAGTCGAGCCTTCTGTATCCGTGCTGAGATTTCGTCACACACCAGACCACAAGGGCTGATGAGACTTCCAAGATAAGTGAAGCGGTCGACACGCTCAACTACTTCACTCCCTATCACTAGTTCGGGTGTCGACGCAACCCAATCCTGAAGCAACATTTTGCATTTCGAGGGAGAAAATCGCATGCCGAACATGCTTGCATTGTTGCTTAGAGTGGTCAGCAGACTCTGCATTTTGTCAGCGTCTTCACTAAATAGAACTATGTCATCGGCATATTCTAAGTCAATAAGTGAATCTCCCGGTAAAAGTTCAAGCCCTGGAAATTCAGATGTGGAAAGAGTTACCTCTAAAAGCACGTCAACGACAAAGTTAAACAAGAATGGAGAGAGTGGACAGCCCTGACCAACAACACTTGAGGTAATCAGTTCTGATGACAGGACGCTATAAGCTCTCACTCGACCAGTTGTGTTCGAGTAGAGAGCCTTTATAAGGTTAATTTACTTCTTTGGTACTCCTTTCAGTGACAAACACTGCCATAGAACCTCACGATCAACAGAGTCAAATGCCGCCTTAAGGCCGATAAACACTACCATTGTGGGGCGTCTGAATGTGTGCCTATGTTCTAGGACCTGACGTAGTGTGAATATCTGGTCTATACAACCACGTCCAGGTCGAAAACCAGCCTGGTTTTCTCTAGTCTGCTCTTCACGAGCTTTAGTTAGGCGTCGAAGTATTATTGAAGCTAATATTTTAGACACTATATTAGTCAAACTAATTCCTCTGTGATTGTCACAAGAATACTTTTGTCCTTTCTTATAGACTGGCACAATCAGTGATTGAGACCAGTCAGATGGGATTACGTCCAGTTCCCAGATTCTACCTAAGACCTCAGTCAATCTCGCTGCTAATACTGGACCGCCATCCTTAAAAATCTCAGGGGTAAACCTGTCAGGGCCTGCTGCTCTCCCACGTTTCAGATTTCCTATAGCTTTTTCAACTTCGTAAAGAGTCGGAGGACTTACATCAACTTGCCATTCAGGTAGATTGGAGATCGTGGGAAACCGAAGTGTGGCTGAAGGCCAGTTGAACTGATCCCTTAAGTGTTCTGCCCATCGATCCAATCTCCTGGATTGAGAATGAATAATATGTCCATCTTTCTCTGAAATTGTTTCGCTAACAGTTGGGTTCCTAATACCGGTTTCCTTAACAAGTCTGAACAGTTGTCCAACGTTGGGACGAATTAGGGGGTCGCCATGTTTAAAGATGTTTATCCTTATGCTTAAAGTTAGTGTTTGAAAGAAACAGGTGGTTATCTGAGCATAGCTGCAACAGACGGTCGCCATTATCTGTTCTTTGAGCCGCGACACCATAAGATCCACCCAGGTGTCTTCCCCTTTCGCTTAGTTTACCTACTTGAGCATTAAAGTCACCAGCCACTAATACTACATTAGAGTGCTTAACTTTTCGGAGAATATCCGAAAGCTTTCTGTAAAACTCATATTTTACATCACCTGAGCAAAGACTAGTATCCCTATCTTTCTGAGTCTTTACTGTTCCGTTTAGTCGGACAGCGCACAAACGACTGTCTACTGAGATCCAGTCTAAGAGAGCTAGTTCTGCCCTAGGACTCAATGCTATACCTACGCAAGCGAGGCCATGGGAAGCAGCATCAGGGCTTCCAGATTATTTATTTATTTATTTGAACACATAAATATTGGTACAAGGGGGCACCAAATATATATGCTCCACACAAAACAATGAGCAATTTAAAGAGAAGGGAAGAAAAAAACAATAACGAACTGATTAGTGTAAGGTAGTGTAATAGTAATAATGGGGGAAACGAAAAGGTAAAATCAGGAGAAATCTGTCAGTTAAGGAAGGAGCAACCGCTTTTTATGAGGAAAGTAAAAGAAGGTTACAGCAGGATCGCCACTGGCTTCTATTCTAAGCCATATCTGATAATGTCTCTAGCTACTGTGTTACACCATCACTCAGACCCCAGCCAGGGAGTCGTGGAGGACTAACACAAGCCAGCCCTTTGCAGCTTTCTTTCATACCACGACACCATGTCATATACTGACCACCTCTACGCTTTTTCCAACCTGTCCCAGAGTCGGCAAATAATTCTCTGGGATGACATTCGTAGAACATGTCCAAGCCACCGAAGTCGGTGTTTCAAGATGGTGATACAAATTGCATTATCGTCTCCGAACCTCTGCATTACTAACATATTGTTGCCACTGGATGTCAGCAATCCTTCGGAGACAACGATGATCGAACACAGAGAGTCGTCTAACATCCTCAACTCGGAGAGGCCAAGTTTCACAAGCATAGAGCAAAACTGCTCTCACCGACGCATTGCAGATCTTACCTTTTACAGCCAAACTAACATCACGAAGGCGCCAAAGATGGACGAGATTGGCATAAGCCGCTCTGGCTTTCACTATACGTGCATTGATCTCATCACTCACGCCACCACCAGCACTTATGCAGCTACCCAGATACACGAACTTTTCGATTACTTCTATCTGCTCACCATCCAGAGTGAGTACAGGATTAGAATCCTACCAGTCTTGTCAAAGTACTTTGCACTTCGAAGGTGCAAAGCACATACCATACCTACGGACACTGATTGCCAACTGATTAAGTGCGGATTGCATAGCTTGGGTATTATCGCACAGTAAGACAATATCATCCGCACACTCAAGGTCGAGAAGTTCTTCTCCAGGCAACAGATCCACACCACCATTACTTACATCCGTCAGAGCTGTTCTGTCCAACGAATCGAAGGCAGCCCTGATATCAAGAAACACTACGATTGTTGGCCTTTGATAAGTATGGCGGTGTTCTAACACTTGGCGGAGGGTGAAGATATGATCAATACATCCTCGACCGGAACGAAACCCAGCCTGCTCCTCGCGAGTCAATCCTTCTCGGGTTCTGAACAACCTACGAAGTATGACGGAAGCCAATAGCTTGGACGTAATCGGAAGTAGACTTATCCCCCGATAGTTGTTACAGGAACAACGTGAACCCTTTTTAAAGATAGGGACAACTATCGACTCATTCCATGACGTTGGTACACTCTCTAGTTCCCAGATCTTTGTAAACAACGTCGTCAGTCCCTCAGTCAGAAAGTCACCACCATCTTTAAAAAGAGCCGGAGGTAAGTCATCTGGGCCCGGTGATTTGTAACGTTTCAAGAGTTGGAGTTTCTTGCGGACTTCCGCCTCATTTGGTGGATCAGTCGTCACCCGCCATGGGGGGCAGGACAGTCTGACTGATGTTGCTGGAACACCAGGTCAGTTGAACTGCCCTTCGAAAAATTCTGCCCATCGTCCAAGACGTCGATGGATGTTAGTGATTGGCATCCTGTCATCCTCGCAGATTGTTTCGCTCACACCAGACTTCTTGCTGCCAGTGGCTCGGACGAGTTGGAAGAGCTTCCCGTAATTACCAGATGCGGCTGCTGCTTCCAGCTCACTAGTACGCTCCGACCACCGGGTTTCTCGGTCCTTACGCAAGCTTTGACCAATTTCAGTATGCAACATTCTTCGTTTGTGGTCATACTCGCGGTCACCCGGAGTAGACCGACAGGCTTCAATCAGTTGTAAGGAACCAGAAGAAACCCAGTGCTTATAAGCGGGACGTTTCGCGAACCCACAACTGACTTGACCCGCCATCTTCATGGCGTCATGCAATTGCAGCCAATGCTTATCTGTACTTTTCGGTGGAATGGTAGCTAGCCTAGAAGCTAGCTCGATTCAATACTTTTTAGCAACAGAAGTTGCAGCCAATATGCTGACATCAATCCTTTGGTGGCGGTCACTTCGTTGTCCACTGAAAAGTAAGGTAAGATTGGCGCAGACCAGGGCATGATCAGATTCCAGATAGGTACTCCAAAAGGAGCGGCAGTCTTGTACACAACCACGCCAGCGGTAGCCGATCGCGATGTGATCAATCTGAGTCCAGGCTTGAGATGCAGAAGGAGGACGCCAGGTGGCACATCGGCGATGACTGTGTCGAAAGTTAGTGCTAGCCAGAAACAGGTTGTGGTCTGTGCACAGTTGCAGTAGACGTTCCCCGTTATCTGTCCTGCGACCAACAAGTCCCCATCGGCCAACTAAACGACTCTCTTCTGTGCCTAGACGCCCGACCTGAGCATTCAAGTCTCCAGCTAGTACTACAATATCTGTCGAACGCACTTTCTGGAGAAGAACGGTCAAGTGGTGGTAGAATTCATCCTTGATTGCATCCGGGCTGCAATCTGTCGGGGCATAGGCGGAGATAACGAAAAGACATCGTTTCTCACGCCGATTTCTTCTCACTTTGATGGTACTTTCTAATCTAACAGCACATAACTGACTGTTAATGGGGATCCAGTCGACTAGTGCTGCCTCAGCTCTAGAGCTTAGTGCGACACCAACGCCAGTAAGACCAGACGAAGATGCCACAGAATCCCCGGATAAACGCACTTAGAACAAGCTTTTTGAAGCGACAGATGGAGAGCGAATTTGTAGTACTTCACCAGAGTCTCGAATACGGGTCTCGGATAGACAACAAACGTCAATATTAAGACTTTCCTAAGACATAGCCAGCCCAATCTGTTGTCCGACCTGTATAAGTGTGCGAACGTTGAAGGCAGCCAGTTTGAATGGTGCACGTGGTTTCAGAAAAACTGCTTCAGTACTCGTATTCGGTGGTAGCATACAATTTTCAACCAGGCAGTAACTCGAGTACGTTTAGATAGAGCCGAATGTCCACCATAGGCGAGCTGCTGTATAAGTCGAAAAATAAGGATAGGTAGAGTAGAAATAAAAGGGAGTGAATAAATGACGTAGTAAATAATAATAATAATAATAATAATAATAATAATAATAATAATAATAATAATAATAATAGCAGTAACAATGATAATAATGCGAGTTATTTGATTGTTAATCGGGGCTAAAAGAATATTTTCCATAAGTAGACTGTTCATTATGTTTTTGTACGTGGGCTGAGACACTGCCCCGGTTCCCAAACCGAAGCAGGTGGTTTTTTAAGGGGGCCACACCCCGAGCCTTTGACCTAAAGGTCTAGCCCACAAGGCAGTGGAGCATCGTAAGGAGATGCAGTCCCATGGTAGCCGGTGACCAAGAAATTGGTTCATACGCCATTTGTTCCCGCAGGATACTGGAGCACATGTGCACCATTGGTTTGGGATCCGGATAAAGCACCGGACATTCGCTTTACGTCCTCTCATTTTCGTAAACAACAACCCCGCCACGTGAAGGCAATGAGTAGGACTTCCCTCGCAGAGGCTGTATACGCGTGGCCGTGTGAGAGCATTTGGACATGGAGGGCGAACCCACCCCACCCTCGAACATACTAAGGCGTTTGGGGGCACCCAGATACACGAAGCGTAAATCGAGTTGGTTCGTTACTTTGACATGTTGAGGTCAAATGAATGATACTACTCGGATCCTCTATGCGCGTTTCGGAGACGCAGCACACGTCGATGGAGCGAGATTCTAAAGTCCTAGCTAAGGAAGCCTATTGTCCTATTCGGCACAGTGTTCGGACGTTGAAAGCTCCTATGTGTAGTTTAGAGTGTGGTTTCAGGAGACCAGGAATAACGTTCCGCGTACTCGAATCGTTTGCCCTGGCGTTACGAGGTGACAAAGGGATGTGAAAAAGGTTAGTCGTGGAGATAAGAGATTTATCTGAAGGTGAAGGAGGGATCTGAATGTGACTGACTCGGCCTCGTGTGTTGTTACGGGTATGAGGGCTGATATCACTTCCCAGCTGCCCACATCATGGAAGGGTATTTCTTGAGGAGCCTGAAAAGGAAGTCGAAATAGTTTTGGTCTTAACGACCTGAGAGCGTGACCGCAGAGCCCAAGGGACAACTGCTTGAGGCCGGTCGCGCACGGCCTTTTTGTGGGAGGTTTTTAATGTGTTAGCTCCGTTCTTCAAAGGGCCTTGCCGCTGGAGACGGAGATCCGTGGGGTAAGGTGAGGTGTGACATTTTTAAGGTCAACATTTTCTAACGCCTTCCTTCCTTGTGAGAAGGCAGCATCGCTGCAGATGCTGGTTGTCCGAGGGAAACACCTTACTGCTATCACACCTCTGTACAGTCAGCAGTACGACTTCGCCCTCAGACCTTGAGTTGCTGCTTTTAGTCTTACCGTTCTCCAATCGACCTGCCTGGCATGGTAGAACCTGCAGGAACATGTGTTCCAGCCAATATAGCTCGGTTGGGTCATCACGATAGGCAAGCCCGACCACCACGTCAAGGTAGCAGCTACGGTCGGGATTTAAATAAAGCATGTAGTCCTAAAGGTTTTTCATGTAATCACAATTCGAAGTTAGATGAGAAAGGAGTATAAGTCAGGCTAAATTCAATAATATAACAGATCCGAAAGGCCTTCAGTAGTATCAATCTCTCAGAAAAATGGTTGTATCTGAGACTAATGGTAATGAAAGATGGGACTGAGGGAATTGCAATTCATAGTAGTATAATCCTCTAGATGCACAACAGTGTGCTCATATGACTTGAAGTGAAGATGTTGCTTGGTAGTGAAGCATATGAACTCCTGGCTTGTCGGGTGAAATATAAAGAACAAATCACTATACTAGATTTAATTCGGTGTGGCTCTGGTCAGAAGGGTGGTAAGTTTATCTCAAATTAAGTAAAATGTTGGATCAATAAAGGTAGGCGCTTGATGGTAAGTTATTTTAGTACAGAATGTAATAGCTTCAAAAATCTGGACGAGGGTGCTAATCAACCCAGTCCTCATTCATTGTTAAGATCTTCTTATTTTAATCTCATGGGTTAAGGGAAGACAGAGAGTGTACATACCTACGCCATTGTGATTGATTCTGAGCCATATCACCCAGAGTCTCCAACCATTGATTACGATAGTCACGCGGACACCAACCAAGTAGTATGAATCTACCAACATGGCTAAGAATAGAAGTTAGTGACTTCAAGTACTGATACCGCGTTTTGGTTTGATCGCCTCTAACTTTCTTCTAACCGTCTCCAACACTAGTCAGCATTGCGCGTCGTGGTAATCGGTATTCAGGCATACGTAACACGTGGCCCAACCATTTCAATAGATGAAGATTTACAACAGATTTACCGTTATTCTCTAATACCCTGCGTCTAACCTCACTATTACTTACCCGATGATCCTAGCAAATACGAGCAATATTTCTAAGACATCTGTGAATAAATACTAGTAGCTTACGCATATCTTTTACTCTTAATGGCCACGTTTCGCCGCCGTAAAGTAAAACGGAACGAATTGTAGCACAGTATACTTATCCTTTAATTGATAGACGGATATCTTGCTTTCGCCATAAATGACGTGAGTTGGCAGAAACCAAATGAGCCTTCTGAATTCGTGGACAGATTTCGTCGGACAACAATCTATTAATGCTGATCAAACTTCCAGGACAAGTGAAGTTGTCGACGCATTCGACTACCTCACTCCCCATCCTTAGTTCAGGAGTTGACGCACTCTAGTACATAAGTTATCTCGATAAACAAAAACGAAATGAATTACCTAGCACATACCTGATGACAAATCAATGGATGAGGTCAAGGAGTTACACTCTATAGGACTGTTAAATGCAGGCCAGCCACAACTACAGAAGAATTTCGCTTCACTGCTAAACAGCTTTGAGCTACAGACAACACATTTATATATTCCAGGTGATTTCTCATTTACATATTTCCCCGAAAAAGGTCTAAAACAATAAGATAACTTAAGAAAGCATACTTTTCCGTTTCTTTATTCTGTGTTACACGGAATTCCAGGTCACTCAATCTAGCCTTTAAAGCATCTCGAGAAAATGGAGATTCATCATTTGCTTCTTCATTACACCTGAAACAATTACTTTCTTTTAATAAGGCTTGAATTCTCGGTGAAAGAGAATCCATTTGTTTAACCATCTGCAATACATTCATCCTAAAATCAAAACAGGAATTCTTATTTCAGATGTAATCCTATTTTAATGAATAACTTTATGGATAAATTTCATATTTTTATGTGATTGTTGAACACTATAGGTAACTACTTTGTAATGTAAGAATAGTTGAACACACATGACAAGAAATGTAACCTTGCAGTTATTTTCATAAACACAATTAGTCTACTTACCATGACCCCTATCCCATATGTCTACTTTTCCCGAGATAGAAATATATACTATCTATCAATGCAGTGAAAAGTTCAAACCACTTATCCAACATAAATGTAAAAACTTATGGTCAAGCTGTCATAAAAAACCATTATTTTCAATTATATTGAGAACCTGAGCAGAATAGTTACTGGAAAAACTTATCAGAAACGTATAATGGTCACAGAACTTTTATGTAAATGAAAACTAGGCAAACACTTATAAACCGAGATATAACACTAGATAAAATGCCACAGATGTTGTATCTCATAACTAAGCAAACAAGCATGTAAGTAAATTACATTAGATTGCTCTCTTACTTTCCAACACAGTACACTAAATCGACACTTGACATTCCACTTCAACAAGGAGAAACTGTTAGGTAACCCCACTAATTGCAGGTCAACATGCTGATAATAGTATTCATAAGTCAAGGGATACTATATTCAGATTCAGATTTGTATAGTAAGGACAGAAGGCCTACGGCCTATGTTATTCCTTTTCTAGTATGCTTCTGTGAGTGTCCAGACTTCTCTTGAAAGAGTCAATTGAAGGCGCGGACACCACTGCTTCGGGCAGCAGGTTCCAAGTATTGATGACTCAGTGTGGAAACCTGTATTCCATGGGTATTTTGTTCGTTCTTGGCTTTTCTACTCGCCTGCTATGTCCTCTGAAATGTCCCGATCTAGTGGGAGAAAAAAGAGAATATGTTAGGTTCAAAATCAGTTCTCAGTAATCTGTACATCGACATTAGATCTCCTCTTAGCCTGAGATAGTAAAGAGGTCCAGCTTTTCCAGCCGTTTTTTGTATGGTAAACCCCAGAGTTCTGGAATTGCACGGATAGCTTCCCTCTACTTTTTCCAGGATATCCGAGTCACCTTTTGGATAGGGGCTTGCAGCCTCAACGCAGTTCGCAGACTTAGTTCACACCAAGGTTGTGTATACTGTAGTGAACGTGGTAATATCTAATTGAGTGAATGTCCGTTTTAGAACCCTCTGGGTTCTAAACCCCTTAGCTGCGACCTCCCAGCAATGGGCCGTCTTCTTAAGATCATGAGTCACTGTCACCCCAAGATCCTTATGAGACCGGACCAATGGTACTGGCACTTCCCCTATGCTGTACCTATTAACCATTGTATCCCCAAAGTGCATGTAGACACACTTTGCTGCGTTGATAGGCATCAGCCACTCTTTAGACCAGTTAATCACATTATGTAAGTCTACCTGAAGTGCG
Source organism: Schistosoma spindalis (assembly GCA_946903255.1). NCBI lineage: Eukaryota > Metazoa > Platyhelminthes > Trematoda > Strigeidida > Schistosomatidae > Schistosoma > Schistosoma spindalis. Next base: position 34,072,111 of record OX336420.1, on the reverse strand, counting down.
CATGCATCTGCGTCTCCGGTTATTACTCACCAGATTTTTACACCGTCAGCGTATAATATTGGGGACTGTACTATACTTGAGAGATTATTTACATCCAGTATGAAAAGTAAAGGACCTAGGATGGAATCTTAAGGTACTCCACTAAGTACTGGTCTTCAGTTGGAGCACTTGGAATTTATTTTTACTTTCTGTCTACTAGGAAATCCTTAAGCCATTTTTAAGGAGGTCCAACAATACCAAGATTTTCTAACTTTAGTAGCAGTCTATTTGTTGACACCTTGTCAAAAGCCTTACTGAAATGTATGTAGACAACATCCACCAAGTTTCCGTTGTCTAGCGTCTTTGTCCAATATTCTCTTGCTATAAGGAGGTTCGTTGTACTAGATAAACCCTTTTTAAAACCATGTTGTTCGCTGCTTAACAGGTTATTGGTCTCCACAAATGTCATTATGGCCTTCTTGACTATTTTCAATATTTCAACTACAACGCTGGTGAGGCTTAAAGGTCTGTAGTTCGATGGAAGTTGTCTTGGTCCTGTTTTATGTATGGGAGTGACGATTGCGTCCTTCCATTCCATAGGTAACACAATTTGGTCAAGTGACATGTTGAATATCACAGTCACTGGGGTCGCGATATATTGTGCAATATGTCCCAAGATTTTAGGGTGTAGTCCATCTAGTCTTGTTGACTTTTCCGTGTCTAAAGTGCTAAGAGCCTTAAATACATCGTCTTGATCGAAGTCCACGGTGAGAGGTGGTTTGTTGACTCTGTATTTGGGTTTGGTTCTCTGTCTAGAGGAGGTTCCCGAGTGAAAACTGCCCCAAAAGTCAGCCAAAGCCTCTACTTTTTCCTGATCTTCCTCTATCATTTCAAATTCACTCCCTTTAATTAGGTCGGAAATCCAATGATGCATCCTTGTTCTGTAGTTTATGTACGAGACGATTCTCTAAGGCTGCTTGAGTCCACATTGTGCCAACTGCATTTCATATTTTCTTTGAGCTTCCTAAGTTTTGATTATATACGTGCTTACCGATCTGTAGCGTTCCATTGTACCTGCTACACCAAGGCTGATAGCAACATTTCTTATTTTGTCTTGGTAAAAAAACGTCGAATATCCCTGCCTATCCAGTAAAAGCCGTACTTTTTCCTCTTTGGGACTGTCTAGAGTATGTATGGTTGAGTTACCCGGTTATATAACTGCCTGAAATGCGTCCATGCCCCTTGTACTGATGCCGTTGAGTCAATTTCCCAGTTTATAGCCGATGCTGCGGAGTTGATGGCCTCCATATGTTAGGACGGGCCGGCGCAACTGTTTGACAAGCAATCTCAGCCACGAATTTGAATAAGATGACTGCGTGGTCACTTCTCCTAGTGGTGGGAGGAAAGTCATTTGACCAACGTCATCACCATGTGTGAAGACTAAATGTAAAAGAGAAGTGTTTCTGAAGTCATATCTTGTGGGAGTTCTAATGTGTTGGAACAAAGCTAATGCAATTGATGTTTCTAACAGTTTGAAATCGAACGACGTTGTCGATGATCCTACTTCTAAGTTAACCCAGTTTATATACGGTGCGTTAAAGTCGCCTACCACAAGGCTTTTACCCTTGTTACACCAGGACTTAAGTTTACTTAGGAGAAAATCATCTACCACACATTCTGGACTGCGATATACTACAACTAACTCAATATCTTGCCGTATACAATTCAGTCTACATCGCACCAATTCACATGTCCCTGAAACGTGTGCTACTGTCTCAGCTACTCTTATGGCTAGGGTACTTTTCGTGTACAGGATTACCCCGCCTCCCCTACGATTTAATCTATCAGCCCTACTGGATAAAAAACCAGACAAGTGAATTTCATTATCTAATACTTCCGACGATGGCGAAACTCTGGAAGACGTGGAATCCTTCACATACCTGGGAAGCATCGTCGATAAACAAGGAGGTTCAGATGCAGATGTCAAGGCGAGGATTGGCAAAGCTAGAGCGGCATTCCTACAACTGAAGAACATATGGAACTCAAAACAACTTTCAACCAATATCAAAGTCAGAATCTTCAATACGAACGTCAAGGCAGTTCTACTGTACGGAGCTGAAACGTGAAGAACTAAAACAACCACCATCAAGAAGGTACAGGTATTTATTAATAGCTGTCTACGCATGATACTCAACATCCATTGGCCGGATACCATCAGCAACAGCCTTTTGTGGGAGAGAACCAATTAGCTTCCAGCTGAAGAGGAAATTAGGAAAAGACGATGGAAATGGATAGGACATACATTGAGGAAATCATCAAACTGCATTAAGAGACAAGCGCTAACTTGGAATCCTGAAGGGAAGAAGAAAAGAGGAATACCAAAGAACACACTACGTCGGGAAATAGAAGCGGATATGAAAGGGATGAATAAGAACTGGAAAGAGCTGGCAAGGATTGCCCAGGACAGGGTTGGATGGAGAATGTTGGTGAGCGGCCTATGCTCCTTCGCGAGGAGTAACAGGCGTAAGTAAGTAAGTAAGTAATACTTCCGACGTTAACCAAGTTTCTGAGACAGCAATAACATCCGATTTTTCTTTATCCACCATTGCCTTAAGCTCCGCCATTTTATTTAGTAGACTACGAGCATTTGTGTAGCATACCTTTAAGTCTGTGGAAAAAAATACAACCCTCAATGGAAGGGGAAGGTTTCTTGGGTACACGTCGCCTCTGAGGTTTGGAACCTATTTCTATCTTATGTGGGTAGGATTATATGCGACAAGTGGAATATGGAACCCAACGCTTGATACAGACATTAAAATAAGAAATTTATCACTAAATTGAAGTTGAATTGCTACCATAACTTGTTAATTTTTTGTTTGTGTAAGAATATACAGTGACTGTAGTTGGTCATACATTAGGGGACACATTTAAAACAACCACCGTATGTAACCCGTCAGACAGAAAATCACTGGCCATTGAGTGGGGTGTTGAGATTCGATTCATCTATATTACTCACAGAATCAGTTAGTTAAACTAGCCTTGATATTAGGTATGAATCAAAGCCAAGTCAATAAACATGTACTAGACTATCAATGCCGAAGACTTCACGGCAATTAACCATGGTGGCACTATGGACTGAAATAGCTACAAAAATCATGGTAGTTAAGTATTTATGAACTGAATAGGAAAGACTTTCAGTTAACGAACTTGTGTCTGTCCATACAAAGAAAGACGTAACAAGTGTAAACTTCAGGAAAATCTAAGCGACATCTCTCAAGAAAAATTGATGTGAATTCAGGTTACATTAAATCTATGAATCGCATTTTCGCCTGTTAAGAGGGAATATTGAGACATTTCGCCCGAGTCTCCAGATTCACGTCTTATTGGTTGTCAAACAGTACTACAATACTAATAGACAACAGGTGAGCACCACGCTTATCTTGGGGTTTTATCCTGAAACCTCGAGTGAATTTGGAGGAATCATCAATACCCCAATTAGTCTAGGGTTTTTTCTCCAAATTCCCCTAGAATCTGGGGAAAACTAGTTGTTTTTAAACGGCCTAGGGCGATTGTGGATGACATTAGCTGAAGGCATCTAAAATTAATTTTGGATCAAGGTATACAAAAACAAACAGATATAAAAGTCCTGGTAAATAAACATGAAATATTATTTTGACACATCAGGTTCCTGGAACGTTTCCTGATTCACATTTCAACACGTAGAAAGTTCTAGGACTCTCATAATTTCAGGAAGAATATAATGTTCCTGGAACCAACCTTCAACGGCTGCAAATGCAACGCTCCAGGGGTATCGTCCACTAAGGGAGGTTGCGAGCACTTGAAGGTCAATCTGTCTCAAGATGATTGGTGCGTCACATCAACAACTCGTAAAGTTTTTCAGAGGCGGTCAAATCAATACATTTTTAGATTTGAATTGAGTTCAGCCACACCATGTCTGATAACGTCCATCCTTCTAATAACGAAGATGATGCCATCGTGTTGATGCATGATATAGGACGAATCTTCAATGATATTATGTTATCTCTGAGATTTACAAGTTGGGACAATTTTGAGACCTGTTTGAAAAAAGTACATAAGGTCTTCAGTCTTCGATCAGTAATAAGGATAGTAGGTTAGTGAACCTGTGTTAATCCTAACAGGTTGGCTTCCAGTGAAGTTCCAGTTTCTCTTTGAAAATATTCACTGATGGGGCTGATACCACTTGATCGGGCAATGCGTTCCAATCATTGACTACTCGATGAGAAAAACGGAACCCCACCTTGATTTTATTAGATCGTGGTTTATGAACCTTCTTGCTGTGACCTCGGAGATTATTAGTGCTGGAGGGAGCAAAAAGATAAGACATATTAACACCCAAGTCATAATTAAAGATACGAAATGCCAGTATAAGGTCACCTCGAGTCCTACGATACGACAAGGGGAAAAGGTTTAAGCGTTTTAAACGCTCATCGTAAGGGAGTTTAGAAAGACCCTTCACTAATTTCGTTCCCACACGCTGGACACGCTCAAGTGAGGTAGTATCCTTTATCTGACATGGGCTAGCTGCTTGAATACAGTACTCTAAATGTGGTCTTACATAGGTGGGATATAAAATTCGAAACATTTCCTCGTCAAAGGATTTGAACGCTCGGCGAAGTGACCACAACTCATGAAAACCTTTGACAGCGGCTGCGTTGCAGTGCGCAGTTGTTTTTAAATCATGACTTATTATTACTCCTAAGTCTTTATGTTCTTGAACGCATGGAGGAGGTTTACCATCAATAGTATAATGGTAACTATTGCCGTGACCGATGTGCATTAGCACACTCTTCCTAGAATTGATTTCTAAGCCCCAATCTCGAGCCCATCTAACTAAATTGTCTAAGTCAGCTTGAAGATCCAGATGATCAGCCTCACCTCTTATTGCTCTCCATATTTTGACATCATCCGCAAATAATAATGTCGACGACCTAAGCAACAGCGGTAACTCATTTACGTAGAGAAGGAATAGCAGAGGGCCTAATATGGTGCCTTGGGGTACACCACTTTTGACCGGCTTCCAATCGGATAGCGTCCCATTGACCCTCACTCTCTGTCTGCGGTCACATAAGAAGTTTCCTATCCACTCCTGTACAGCACCTATTATTCCGAAGCTTGTGAGCTTCTGCATAAGACCTAAGTGTGAAACCTTGTCAAATGCTTTGCTAAAATCTATGAGTATAACATAGACAGACAGACCTTTATCTAAGGCTGCTGTCCAATCCTCTCTCGCAATAAGTTAGTCAAGCATGAACGCTTATCACGAAATCCGTGTTGCTCAGGAGCTAACAGATTGTGTGAATATACGTGGCTTAGCAACCTAACCCGAATTATCTTTTCAAGTAACTTAACGACAATGCTAGTCAGACTGACAGGTCGGTAGTTAGATACGATGTGTCTCTGACCATCCTTAAATATAGGACTGACAATAGCATCTTTCCAATCCCTAGTTAGTTGAGCGAGTGAAAGGGACATGTTAAAGAGTGTCGCGAGCGGTTTTGAAATAATGTCTGCATGAGATGACAGCAGTCGTGGATGTAACCCGTCAGAACCCGGTATCTTACAAGGTTTGAGGTTAATTATTAACGGAAGGTAATATGACTTCTGTGGTTAGTGATTATTTTTGTAGTATACGCATATTAGGTACGTTATGTCAGTATGTAAACGAACAATGATCATTGTTCTTTATAGATTTGGGCCATCGATGACCCAAATCTAAAGTATTTGTTCGTGAGATATGTTTGTATATATGGACGTAAACGCAGTTCGTCAGAGTCAGATGCTTGCGTTCAGGATGTAGGTAATGATAGTGATCATCATTCTTCCGAAGAGCATGCAACTTCTAACTCACCCCCACAACCTAGACAAAGAAGGCGACGTCAGTCATCTACGTATGCTTTGCTTCAAATTAATTTATCCTTCAGGTCGAAATATTGCCAGTGTCAATCTGGATTTTGGGTCCGTGCAGTAAATGGTGAGCTGAAAGTCACCTCTATCAAGACCGTGCACAACCATTCTTGCACAGAAGGATATATTTCTGTAGATCCTTCAAGACGACAGTTGACGTCAAGTGAACGTCTATATTTAAGAACGGTGCTATTGAGTAAGACGCTGACTCGTAGTTTACGGCATCTGGTTTCTTGGAAGTTCCATAAACAGCTTACCAAGGACGAAATCTCTAAAATGCGTTCACAGTTGTACCCAGGTTGTTGAACTCACATTGTAATTGTTTGAGCTTATACACTAAAAATATCAATAACATTTTACAGCGCGTTTAACCAAACACTGAAGTAAAGGTATTCAATGAACATGGGAACATATCTATGATTTGCTTCAGTCGCAGGGAGCAAGTTGCTGTTTACCACGCGTTCCCAGAGGTAATATGTATTGACTCGACTTATCAGACCAACAAAGTTGGGTAAGTAACGAATAGCAATTAATTTATCTTACAGTTTTCCACTGTTCCAGCTAGTGGTGACTGATAGTCTTGGGCAAGGGCACACTGTTATGTATGCTCTTTGCAGGCAAGAACGACGAGATGTCGTAAAACTATTGGAATGCTTCAAAGATATAATGTGCTGTACTTATAATACACGCACTTTTGTTATGGATTCGGCAGCAACCGAAATTTCAGAAGTGCAGTCTACGCACAGTCATGCCGACATAGTACTTTGTTCATTCCATGTCTGAAGAGCATTTTTCAGGAAGGTAAGTGTTAGCTGTACAAATTATTTTCCGTAGTTCCAAAATCCTGATGTACGCAAATGCTTGGAACACCTTGTAAAGACTAGACGGTCTGATATGTGAGCTTCGTTTTTCGTAACGCATTATATTCAGATTTACTCAAAAGTACGAACATCTGAGGATCCATTTCCCACGGGCGTATGATTACAACAAAGATTACTGGATTGCCCGGAAGTCAATGTGGGCCCGTTGTTACCGGCGACATGTATTAAACCTGGGTAACCACACGAACAACCGTGTCGAAAGTGCTCATAAACATTTAAAAGAATGTCTTAGAAGAGGTGATTCTCTGCTATTGACGTTCTGGAAAATTTGAAGCAGAACAAATACTGACCTACGTTTGCGTCCATATGGCGCTGTGAAGGATCGTCAACGTTTTCCAATTCTTGAGGTAAGAAATATAGTTAAATGTTTCATTAGTTCCACGTTCCTATGTCATTTCGAACTCTTTTAAATGAGTTCACATCTTTTGCAGCTAAAATTGTAGCTGTAAATTATAAACGTGTTAGGTCAATGAGACACGAATGAATAGCAGGGGAATACATCCGGTGCTACGACAAGGGTATGATGTATGTTGTTGATACTTCACGTGTACGATGTGCTTGTGAGCGTTTCAATGACTACATGCTGCCCTGTGGTCATATTCTGTATGCACATTCTAAAGATCTAATAAGTGGAGGTAAGTATGTGTTCCTTTGTCTCAATAAGCATTGTAGACTTATTTCAACATAGCAGCCGATGGACAAGGAAATATAATGGACTTGGTTCTTCGTGCGCTGGACAACATGTCAATCTCTACCGGGAGTGATGAGCTGCTAGAGAAGTTCACTAACAACTACCACTCAATCCATGCTCTTAGTGAACCCTTGGCAAGTAAACTCATCCGTTCATGCTTCGAAGCATCGGAAGACATTTGCGCACAAGTGATGAGTTCAAGCGGTGCTAATGATGAAGCTACATCGTCAGAATCCATTGTTAACACTGACCATAGCTATGTTTCTTGATGACAAGAAGTTCTAATATTGTAATTTTTTTAGTTTTACATAAATTTATTTATATGGGCATTAACTCATTCTTATAGCGTTACGGTAGGGAGAGTGTACTGTGCAGTCTTATGTGGCTGTGAGAAAGGGATGTTGTTTCGCGTTCTTGTGTAATAATTACCAGTTTAGCGCACACGCGATTAGTTATACGCACCGTTTACCAGACACTGCAACTTTGAACATGATTTACTATACTACTAGGTCGAATTTCGACTTGTCACGATAGGTAAGCATTGCCGTAATTAAAACACTGATGTGTTATAAATGAGAACGTTTATTAAAGTTTATATCCATCAAAAATGATCCATTATTGAATAACTCCCAGTTCTTAAGAATTGTTCCAATTAGGTCTGTGAACACTTGCGAAGCCAGCTGGAAATAAGATAGACAGGAAATAACTATTACAGTATAAATGTTTACTCAAAACTAATATAGAAAGAGAAACCGGTATTCAATTACAGATCGAGAGTGCATTTGGCACATCACGCTTATATATATATATATATATATATATATATATATATAAAGACTGCTATGTGAACTTACTTTGAATCGTCCTGTATAATCTGCAATTATTGGTGCCTATTTTATTTTAGTCTCACTCAAGGTATAAGTAATTGTCATTTACGGCATCAGCATATAAGCTAGCCAGGCTTTCGGTGATTTTCGAAGATCATTATATACGATCTCACACAATCTGGTCACCTGAGGTCAAGATATCTTGATTACCCAATCGTACTTTCCGATGCTTTCTCGTAACCGCTTTATAATAGTACTTATTTCTGCTATTAGCTATCTTTGCAAGAATACCGGCAGCCTGAACGTTGGAACTCTGTTCAAGAAATAATATACTACCTCTAAGCTAATTAGCTTTATAATGCAATCTTAGCTTACTCTCTGGTAAAATCTTCACATAATTGTACCTCTTTCGCATGATTAGGATTTATTTCCTGCAATATAATGATTTGGTAGCTTATATATCTAACTGTAGAAGGTGATATTAACATATTGCTATGTGTTATAACCATCTACAGCATATACATAATATTGACAACACTAAGGACAGCCAATATTTTCACTGTTGACCTATGTCTGCCATTAAAGTCGAACAAAACGGTGAAAATCAGCCAAAATTGTAATAGAGAAGGGAAAAACGACAAATGTTATCATGGTATCGTTAGTTGTAGCTCAGTTGGGTAGCCTTGACGACAATACAATTTTTATGACAATATATGCTTAGATAATGTCATTTCATATGAAAATAAATGATTTGTCTGCTCTGAGTGTATAGTTAAGTAGAAATAATTGCCAGTCTGCGATGCAAATACGAAAAAAATATTATAGTAGCACCTGAATAATGAATTTTCAAGGATTTTGCGATACCATGTTCCGCAAACTGAAAAAGCCTCTTTTCACTTAATTATGAAGACGGAACATAAATTTTCTAATTTAATTATACTAAGGCTCAAATTTTGGCTGTGCACAAAGCAGAAATGAAGAAGTAGCGCAAAAACGCGTCGCGACAAACCTGGAGCGCTGCCAAATGTAAAGCTAGGTTCAGGTCAAATCTCCTCCCACAACCTTGAGTCGCTTTGTTCAATTTCAGTTTGTAAAAGACAGTTTCAGTTTGGAAAGAACAGGAGGCTTGATGGCCTGTGTTAGTCCTGGCAATTGTGTTCTCTCAGTTGATCCAACTTTCTTTTGAAAGAGTCAACGGATGGAGCTTCAACCACGTGCCGAAGGAAGTCTTCTATCCACGTCAATAGATTGCCTCCGATCCCGACATTTTTTAGCTTATATAACAGCCGGTTGGGCGGAACTTTGTCAAAAGCTTTGCTGAAATCAATGTAGGCTACGTCTACAGGTAATTTTGGTCCTTAAGAGCGCACCAGCTTTCACGAGCGACTAATAAGTTAGTGAGACAAGAATAACCTATTCTGAAACCGTGCTGTTTCCCCGAAAGGATTCGGTTTACATCGAGGTATTTAAACAGCTCTTTCCGAATAATCTTTTCTAAGATTTTAACAACCACACTAGTTAGGCTAACGGGTCGGTAATTCTCAGGTTTATGTTTCGTACCTGTTTTGAAGACAGGACATACTATGGCATTCTTCCAGTCTTTTGGTAAACGACCCTGCGTTACGGATAGCTTAAAGCATATACTTAAAGGATTCGCAACGAAGTTAGGTGATTCCTTTAGTAGCCTAGGATGCAATTCATCCGGCTTCATGGATTTACCTATGTCAAGCTTATTTAGCAGACCAAAGACATCGAGTTCATTTATGGTCACGCTATCCAGTGTGCGTGTGGGGGGGTCAGTATGCGCTGACGGGAAGGGTGCTTCTATGGTATATACATTGCTAAAGTAGTTTGAGAACACTTGAGCCTTACCAAAGTCATCTTCCACTAATGATGCGGCAGCACTGTCCCCCCATAGTGCAGGAATAATTCCTCTTCTTTTTGCCCTCTGGTTTATATAGGAATACAGGCATTTAGGACATTCTATGGATTCCTTAACAATTTTTTCTTCGTACAGCTTTCCAGGCTTACGGAGGGTCGAGGCACAGGTATTTCCAGCTATTCGGTACTGAGATTTTGTCTCATCAGTCCCCAGTAACCTAAATCTATCCCACATTTTTCTTCTCTTACGGAGAAGGATGCGGACCTCCCTACTGAACCATGGTGAGGAGTTTCTCGGCTCCCTTGGTATAGTCCAAGGAATGTGGGGCGCGGTAACTTTTAAGTATAAATTTCAGAATGTGTCTCAAGCCGTTTCAATTGAGGACTCTGGGTCTATTGTTCAATCTACTAACGATGCTGAGTGCATAATATCTGGTGTGTTTGCTTTGCAGATGTTAGATCTGGATTGAGCTGACGCGTGCTCGTGATTGACAGTTATATGGAAGTCAGAAGTTAAAACTGCATGATCACTTTTACCTAGGGGTGGCATGTAAAGGAGGTTTGCAACGTTATCCTCATAGTGAGTTAATATAAGGGCAGGGTTCCCTTTTATATCGTTAGGTTGTTTCTTCCTTACAACCTGTATCCGTTCATCAACTTTGGTTGATGTAGCAGCCACAGTCGCGTCAAATATACTGTTGGATTGCGTAGGGTTGTCGACGACTTGAGAATCCAGGTTATGTTTCCCGCTAGAAACCGATCGAGCTTTGAGATTGCTGCTTCTAGTCATTTCCTGCTGGATACCATTTAGAAGACCGGGGACAAAATAAATTTATTTTCCTGAGTTTTTACCTGAGACAGACCTCTTTGGAGACTGTCTTTCCTGCTTTTGTCGATGTGAGTCAGCTGTTTTCGGACTCCCCTGAGTTTGCTTTATACCAATTTGCGTGTCGACAGAACGAGTGCTTTCCGATGTGTCCCGACCACGCTTGCCAAAGCACTTTTTCAGTGTTTACCACTGAGATGGCCTCGGTTACCAAGCTATTTACATCCGAACAGCATTGCTGACAAAGCCATACGTAACCGTTTTTAATTAACCGTTCAAAAACCGCAGGAGTTAAATTTGTGCAAGCTCCGTGGTACCAACCTTTGCATTCATCGCACTGCATGCAACTTTCAACGTGATATCGACAGCCTATACGTTGGCAATTGCTTCTTTTGCACTGTCCAGCCATCAAACAGATGTCTTTTTAAAAAAAGAACTGGATACAACAGTACTCAGAGATAAAAATGATCTATGAAAGGATACCCTAATCGAATACTTCAACTGAAATAAATTCAATTAAAGTGTAAAAAGTAGTATTGATACGTGATAAATGATCAAAAAAATAAAATTTGCTCAGCGAGGAAAAATGCCACTATCCTTTCTAAGAAGAGCGCGCTTTGAGTCAGGGCGTCATTCTGTATCTAAAGTATTGGAAGTTGGTTGAGCATTTGTTATCTTGGATGAGTTAGTGGTTTTCGCACAATTAAGTAGTCCAGGGACTTCCTTAAACCTAGAAAATGTCATTTAAGACCATTTCGAGTGTATCATCATTTTTTCAGTACAAACCTTACACTTGTTTTTGAATAAATTGCCGCTAGATAGCTGCCGTCATTCCCACTCTTTTGAAGACCGTATGAGATTTAAAAAATAACGTATTATCAGTAAATACGATGATATGCAATTGTGGAGACTGTTTATTTACGTTCGCAGGACAGTGTCAAAATCTTTTGGCCAAGCACTTGGCTTCCGAAATATTTCGGTTGTTGCTGGCGCTGGAGACATTTTCTGGTTTCAGGATGGTTTCCAGAAGTCATATGATGATACGATATACATCAGGTATTTTACTGGGTTGTAGAATGCTGGTCCACGGCCCATGCTCCATTAGAAGTAACAGGCTTAAATAAGAAAGTATGTAAGTAATACTTTATAGACTACTCACATCCATTTTTTGAGATTGCGTTGCGACAAGCACTTGGTGGTCGAGAATGCATGGAATCGAAGTTCAGAGCAGTTATTCGAAGACGCCAACTTTAACGTATTATTTAGTGCTTCGTGATAGTGATCCTAGATAATTTCTGGAGGTATAAGTGATGGCACAGGACAAAGTCAAGTTTTATGATTAAGCCTACTGAGGTCTATATTCCGAGTATCACTGGTCAGATCACTTGTAACCTCTGTCACGAATCATTGAAATGTTTGGACAGTGTTTTCTATCCCGAATGGCATCCAGATGCCGAAATTCCAGAACTGTATACAATAGTCATGAAGTAGCAACATTAAACACATCCGTAACGGCGAAACCACGAGTTATATGTTACATTTCAGGATGAGTCAGAATTGAACTCAACGACATTATTTACGCGACTATAAAGCATAGATGAGAATACGTCGTTCAATGGTGCTGAGATATTTGTTATAACGATTCAATCAGTTAGAACCGTTGTCCCGGTATGCATTCGAGCTTATCAGCAACACTTTCTACAGTCATCACCGTTACAACTGGTTGTATCTTCCTATTGAGGATCAATACTGACTTACGAAGTTTATGGATCTAGCGGTAAAATCGATTGGGCTGCTCTAATACTATCGGTTTCTCTTCATGTCAGCAACGGCCCTTATCACACACATCGAAACCCAGATAGCCAGTGCAGGAAGAAGACGGATTCCGGAGAAAGTGATATTCGAGGTAGAACAAGCAACACAACTAATTGGTACAACTGTTGTTATTATGGTAGCGAAAGATGACCTTAAAGCATACAGAAATGTAGTGGGCTAAAAACAGCGTCAACCAATCGGAAAGCAAAGCTCGTGCACGAAATGGAATTAGAAAAAATGAGCGAGTAGCTATCGTTCCTGAAAGGATTTTTAGAAATTCCAGGAAAATTCGATTATCCTTGCGATCGTCTTCAATGGGAACCTAGATTCCTGCAGTCTACTATACGTCTCCTCCTTAGGTCCATCATCTGTCTATCCGGCTGAATATTATGTATAGATCCTGGATGATCTCGAATGTACCTAATCGTACCAGAATTATGAACAGAGATTGGAACGGACTCACCTTGGTCCTCGTAACTTATTCCGTTGATGTTACTAGCATGCGTGCGAACCATAGATTTATTAGTATTCCTGGGTTATCGAATGCCACCTCTTAGTATGTAACATTAACAAACCATTTGCTATTTCTGCATCGGAAGACATCTAATCTACTCTCCGTATCTTTAAATTTTGGAGCAGTAACAGAATTGATTGCTGTTTCCAAGGTCTTGACATTTTCTGCCTGAGAGTCAGAATAAAGAAGTCACGGAGTTGTGAACGGATCTTCACACATCGATTCTGTTGTTGATAAGTTATCACTCATTCCATTTGAACCTGAATCAGTGGTCAATAGAGAAAACTGTCTTTGGAGAATTCTTGGATTTCATAGACCCAGGATAGTAGGTCCACAATCAGTGGTGACTAATTCACAGGTAACCATTGAAGGTTTATCATCACTCACCAGTAAACTACAACCTCCAAGAATCGGAAGTTTGCGGGGATAGCAAATTATATTAGTCCTCCTACTCTTCCCCAGCCCTCTGAGTATTACGTAACCTCACTTGGTATTTAAAATCTCGAATCACTTTATGATGCAATATTTTCTATCTTTCTCTAGACTCATGTGTCTACGAAACAACTAAAAATACGAATGTGCAGCTTAAGCGAATAGCTTCATTGAAAAGGAAATTTTCTTTGTTGAATTCTTTTTATCTTTACCAATTAAAGTCATCAAATGCAAGATCTGTGAATAAACTTGCTTAAGTCTATATTTTGAGGATTACTAGTCAGATCATTTGTGACCTCTTCCATGGATCGTTCAAGTCTCTAGTCAACGTTTTCTTCCTCGAAAAGCATTTTCAGTATTAACTCAAAAAAGTTATTTAATAACTGTCGAAAGAGAACATGGTTCGATCAATGCGAACAGCTTGAATATCTGGGCTACTAGTTACCGCTATCTGTATATTTTGATAGATGACACATGCCTTTGTTTTAACAAATCATTGTCAATTGAATGCACAACCTATTCAGGTACGTTTGTGAAATGCTTACGACATTTCGCTGTACAATTTACGAAAAAGCGCAATCAGAGACATCGTGATTGCTGACAATATATATAGAAGATTATATACTTTATTTATATGTTGATTCCTGAATTATTAATATCTTACTGGCTACGATTTAATATTTATCGCAACGGTCGATCAAGAAATAAGAAAAGGAGACTTTTTGAAATACGTTGTGCTAATAATCCTATATTGTACCAGAAATATAATACTGAATAAAGCCAATGATAATAACAGCGATTGAAATATAGAAAGCACTGTTTGGACCGCTACATGCCAAATGTCAGAGCCTATTCGGGGGTCGAATATTTCCAGTTTGTGACATGACCATTAGATGCCAGTCGTTTAGATGTTGAATGAATAATCGCTGAATTTGATTTAATCTACATAATTTTCATTGAGCATGTGATAAACTCAGAATTGGTCATAAAACCGCTTATAGAAGGCCTGAATTTAGTAAGCGCTTGACGTGACCAGATGTTTACTGTTAACCTATTCCAATTGTTCGCATAGCATATGACAAAGCAAACTGACCTCTATTTTCTTGATGTTTTCGACATTTCCATTACAAAATCCTGGTTTCAAAGGTTGTATTCGCTATTTTTAGCAAGTTTTAATGTGTCACAATTTACTGTAGTTTTATTATATGGGATTTTGAAAAGTAGGGTCAGGTTAATTTTAATCAATCTTAAACACAATGGATTCAGTTTTCATGCTTAGTATCGTTCTTTATGTGATAGATCCGGCACGATAACTTATAAAAGGGAGTTTTACTTCCTCAGTTTTTTGTAGGTCTATGAGACTCATGCAACTAAATATAATTGATAAGTATTCCAATAGAAGCCAAACACATACCTTATAGAGAGTTATTTTGGATTCTATAAGTGGAAATTGCGGTTGATAAATCCAACGAGTCTAAGAGTTCCAGAGACTTGGAATGTAGCCTGTTCGATTAATGAGAGACTTTTGGATTATTTCACTTCTAAATTGCATATGCTAATTATCTATCTAAATTCCAACTTGTTCAGATGCAGATTTGTCTGTAGATTAAACGTTTCAATATATATACCCATATTTTTCGGTATTTAAATAGAAGAGTCGTGCATCACACTAGTTCTCAAGTCTATCCAGATCTTGTTTATTATACAGCAGACATTTAAACTAGGACGTGGGTCGAATGTATATACTTCTATAAAGTTGTCAGCAAATAGAAAGGTTTTTTCAAGTGTAAAGCAATTTTATGTGTCGTAAACACACACAGTAAACAATCATGCCCAATGATAGCCCTGAAGGACACCACCAATAGTGTTTTGAGGGTCGTATAAATGTTGTACTATTTCCACTACTTAGGTTCGATCTTTTAAGAAGGATTTGTTTGTGAATTTTACCTGTTTTACCGAAAGTTTTTAATTTAAGTAATAAAGCAGTGTTACGCTTTATCAAACGCTTTAGTAAAGTCCAAGTACAGAGTGACAACTGGCTTTCCATCATCCCCATTGTTTATTGTATAACCAAAGTATTCTAGTTGACAGGTTGCACATGGCCTTATGGAAATAAATCCATAATTTAAAGATATAGTCAATTGGTGCTTATCTAGGTGATTGCCAATCGTCTTATTAACAACTTTCACAGTTCTAGATAAGACAGAAGTGTGACTAATCGCGCGATAGTTGTCTACGTTCAATCTGAATCCCTTTTCAATGTAAGGGATAACATATATAGTTTTCTACTGCTGGGGGGAAATGCCTTGATCAAAGGATAGATTAAATGTTTTAGTAATCAGATTAAGAATGTCAAAACCTTCATACACAATTAAATTAGCCAGTATTCCATCATTGTGTTCGAGAAGTTCTAATAATCTTACTAAACTCTTCCCAATTATCGGCGTGAATTCCAGATCTGTTAATTTATGTGAGTTGAAACTGCTGGTTATAAGTTTATTCTGATTACATTTAGTGAATGCTTGTGAAAGCGTGTTGCTAAGCAGCTCATATAGTTCTACTGGGGTTCTTGTAAATTCATCAGTGGCCTTTAGGACAGTATAAATATTAAATTGAATACAAAGTTTCTCGTTTAAAGTAGCTGTCAAAATATCATACTTACTTTTCGAATCGAAAGACCGTCGTTCAGCTCCTAATTCTTTGTTTGTCAAAATGTCTTAATATTGTTTAATAGTGACTGGATGTTGAGAATGGCTAGAAAGTCATGTTGAATGAAGAACCATTTTTACAACTTAATCAGTTGAGATCTATATTTGATAGGAATTTAATCAAAATAAGTGACACGGTTTTTTGTTATAACTGAAACGATTAAATCTAAACAAGTCTTAAAACTAAAATGAAGAAAATCTAGTGTGTTATTAATGTCACTACGAGAAAAGCATCCCGAATAAAACCGCGTTGTAGAATTTAGGAGTAGGACCTGTCGGTGTTTGCAAGTCTCTGATAGATCTTAAGAGAATTTTCTTTACATTGTGAGTACAAGAGTACTTTCGCGCAATGAGTTGGTAGGCTGCAATTTTGTGATTAATGTCCGGAAATGTAATTCTAGTATATTCAGTATATGTTGGGACATTGTGTATAAAAATAGAGTCCAATAGGCTAGGTTTTCTGGTAGGCTTTTTAACTATAACTGTCCACCTGTTTGTTTCTAGTACTTTAATGAATTTTTCAAAATGAGAAGAACTGCGTGATGAATTCCAGCTAACAAACAGTATATTTAAATTATCTCCTACTAATTTAGCCATAGGTAATGACGACAAGTTTGTAAACATTTGATTTAAATGTGTATCCATTGCACTAGCGGCATTTGGTAGCCTATAGACGCAACCTATTGTAAACTGCTGACGAAACCAACTGTCTAGTGACGAATATAACATCATCTAAAAGTTCACAACCTTCTAGGAAGACTATAGTTGACAGAATATCAGATCGCACACATATTATACAGTCTACACCTCTACCTAAATCTCAATCTTCACGGTACGTTTTTCAAAAGTCTACACACAGTGTTAAATCAAATATTAGGTGTGTACCAGGTTTCAGTAATTACAATACAGCGTAGGTTAGTTAGGTAAGCTAAAAATCTAAGATTAGCCATCTTATTACGGAGAAAGAGTGAATTAATTAATACTGCGTCCGCAGTAAACTTAGTCATCATCTTTCACTAGCATCACAGGGACTGCTTCTTGACTGGACACTTCTCAGTGATTGGATTGTAAAGTCAGGATTTGGTAAGGTGAAAAAATAGCCTCAGGTCACTAAGAAAAAAAAATCGATGACAACGAGTGCATAATATTTGTCAAAAAAAGATCCACAATAGCCTGCATGAATTCCCTGTCAGGCCCCAGACGATGCTGGCCATGCAGTCAACTTCAAAGGATGGTTTCTTGGCCTAAGATATCTTCCATAGTTGTTTGCTGTAGGATGAGTATTAGCATTTATCTCCCGCCACCAACGTGTGAGTCTTGCTAAAGATTTCGCCTTCCTAAAACCCAAATATCCACTATGGAGCTCTTCATGGACAGATTCGCGTAGTGAAGAAGGAATAATAATAAGATTATTTAAACACAAAACTCATCCCGTTTGTCATGATTTTATGTTCGGCTTACGATCACATGACTTATCCACCAATCAGATACGGCTTATACAAATATTCGCACTATGACAAGACTAATGACGTTCAACTGGTCTGAGCAGTCCAACGTCCTTATTGGGTCCTATGTCCTTCTAACCCGTCCTCTTTAGTCCAGAACACAAAACCAGATTCCGTAATATGAATCGAATCATTTATTTCAGATATACTCGGTTTATATATCAACCAGGCAGACCACAACATACCATAAAATAGAAAATAACATGTGTACACAAATAAGCCAAAAAGTGGCTGCGAATGTGGGAGACAGTAATTAATAGACAGGTTATAACTCAAGAATAATAAATCGTATAGTAATAATCTATGGGTCAAAATAAAGCCTATAATAAGTGGAATATAAATACACATAATGTAATTCTTGAATAATTATACAATAAGAATATTTATAGAATATTAGTCCATTAATAGTCCTCGAAAGTTACCTGTAGTTTGTTCTTCACTGGGATATAACACCGTGCCTGGCTTTTGATTTTATTCCACTGATAGTAGATGGGTCAACTGAATCTGGGTAATAAGTCGTACAAGTTTGCTATGAACAATTTGCCTTGTAGTACGATTTCGTTGGAAGCTACTATATTACGATCACAATCTACGAATGTGTGTACGACAGAACAGATCTACTTGGTTATGCAATAAACACTCTGGTATCAATTAGTTGTAAAAACATATTTCAGTCTGAATAAATCGCAAACATTTAGCGTTCGATCGTGTACTTATCTCCTGTCCTTGTCAACATCAATCTACCGAATATATTTTTTAGTCGAGAGCAGTAACTAATATTACCTTGAATATTCTTGTACAATTAGTTTTATTCAGCAAATAAATTCTCAGACATAAGTTCACAAATCCTTATGCAATTAGTTCTGCGTTTAAAATAATTTGGTGGTTGAATTAAATTAAGTTATGGCTTTTCAAACATTTCTTAAGAGAGTTCGAATATTAGGAATTTTACTATGACAATTGAAAGTATTAGAATCAATATGCTAATTACGAATTCGCCGAATAGTTCAATTTAAGGCGGGTATAACTGAGTGAGCACTACTGGATGTATTATATCTTGAATTCGTAATCAGCATAAAGTACGAAGTAATCGTCAGTTCGTACAAATATCACAATTTCGCAGTCGTTAGGGTTAGACATGATAGATGTAATGTTTTTGTGTACTGAATTGACAATAAGTAGGCTTGTGTAATCAAAAGAAATCACTAAAAGCATGTTTTACTTTATATACTTTTCGTCAGCATGGCTGATTGGCAGTACTATTCTTACAGGAGGTCCTTAGCGATTTGGATTATTTATTGATAACTACTGTAACTATGACACTAGATGATGCGAGCTCGAATCACACCGGAACATTTAATTATTGAAGATCACGGACATACCTTGCTGGTGAGTTCCAACTAACATTAGACTCATGTCCAACACCTGCTGAAGGGGACTCTTAACTACCAAATATGCGTCGAATATTCTGTATAAAAGTGGTTATCATGGTTTTTAATTTTTTTATAGGTGATCTTGAAAATTAAAGACAACAAGTTAGGTTTTCTATGTATTTTAAGATCTTTAGACAAAATGAAACCTAGAGCTAATCAATAAGACAAAATACATATTTAGTGTACTAGATTTACTTTTCATATCATTAAAAGAAAAAAAATTTAGTAATCGTCCCAAGTTTAATATTTTGGACTTATTGATTTTCACTGTGCATATATTTCAATGTCTTATAGTTTAATCATGAAAAAATTACATTTTGTCCTTTATGTAGCATAGGTCTTTAAAATCTCTTCAACTAACTACTTGACGGTTGTCTATAGATTGTTATCTGTTCATATTATAGAATATCGGATATCAGATTAAACTAATCTCAAGTAAGCAATAAACATGAAAGTAACAGTGGTTATTTTTGAGGCAAATTCCTGAACTTTCGTTGAAAATTTATGACTTGTGGGGGTGAATGGTATCTAACAATCATTAGGCAATATCAAAAATAAAATGGAGTTTGAAATGCCAGACATTGTGGAGGTCAGTGATCTAAAAGTATCATAGTTTCATCTATTATGTTGTATGCGTGTTCAATCTTGGAGCAAAACAACCATCCACCATGCCTTGATTATCATCGGGTCTCCAGTTAATGACCGTTCGTGACAAAAACTCCAGTAGTGTGTTTTGTAGTCTAGTAGTTTATAAGTAGAAAATGATACATCATTTTTCGAAATCGATCTCATTGTTTAACATTTACCAAGCAGTTTAAGTTAGAACTGTGCATGAGCTATTATGCTTTACATTTAAAAGATTATTTTAGTTTTCAGTGTAAATGCTTATGTTCATTACATATATTTTGAGCGGATTCATTCGTTTACTTAGTAATTCATTTATTTTTATGAGGTGTAATTTAACTGAAATAATATTAGCTCAGTTCTAAGAGTATGTAGTTTATATAGGTGTTCTTTCACTGGATCTAAACCAAAAGATACTTTCCCACTTAATGAATACAAAAAGGATGGAGACAGAACAAACAAGCTGTAATTATAATTTATAAACCGGAAAGAGCATTAAAGTATGCTAAAATGTGGAACTAGACATATCATTCTGGAAAACAGGTTTGATTTCATGAACTGCTAATGCCAAAGTTTGTGCATAATTTTTCTATTAAAACCCTTTTTAAGTTAGTTCGTTTGATTTTACCTAACGAATAGAACTGTCATACTTTTGCTAAATTCGAATATAAGTTCTTCATAACTTATCATTTTTAGTTATCCATTAATTTTTTATCGTTATTTACAAGCATTATACATGTTACAACAGTCACCACTATACACCATGATATCTAACATTATTTAATCTCAAATGAACTTTAAACTTACACTTAAATGTTCAAAAAAAGTATCAATCAGTTGATGTGATGGAACTAATTCAGCGTCTTAACAGAAGTCAGTTATGGTATTATTCTTTCTTACGAAATTCTTTCTACTTAATACATTCACGAATTATTTCGTATTATCTTGGTAACATGAAATCTTTATTGAATATGATAGTAATCCAATTTTATAAAAAGCACCATCTTCTCTTCAATTAATTAAATAATTTTTAAAGTCACATGATGAAATATATATCTACTTTGTGTGAGATTAAATTGACGAATCAGTAAACAGTATCTAACGTCATAAGATTTACTCGCAACGCAACTTTAGGTAAAGATACTAGATTTTTATTGTGAATTTTAATCTTTGAGGAGACTAGTAGAGACCCGAATAGTTCACTGATGATGCCAGTTTCTTCAGAACTGAAAACAAACCTTGGTTGTTAGTGAAAAACAGAACAGGATATAGGTACATTGCATTTTATTGATTACCTTCAATCATTTGACACGAGGTAGATATTTTTTGATTGAAATCATGAATTGATCAACGTTAGACAACCATTAAAAACGTGGAGGCACTGGTATGGGACCTCTTAGCAGTGTACATACACTATGCTGCACGCGGATTTCCAACTCTTGCGCACGGATGCAATCAAGTAGATAGTTTGATTCATGACTATAGTTTTGTGTTTCAGTAAATTTTGTTGTACACATGTGAGTCAAAATGTTCTTAAATTCAGCAGTTTGATTAGAACAGTACATTTATAAAAACACCGTCAAGTTCACCATAAAATGAATGCATTTGCGTGATGTAAATTTTATATTTGATTACTGATAATCACTTTTGATATCAAAATTGATCTCCACTCTCATGTATTACATAATATTATTTGTAGTTGTATAAAGATAACCTCTTTTCCTATTAATATAACACAATTCATTAACTAATTAACTTCACTTAGTAAAATTAATTAGGAGATCCAAATATAAGTAGTATTTTCGACATACTATTTTTTAAGGAATCTTTACAAGTTATTAAGTACAGGACAACTACTTTCTTCTTTTGTGGACGAAAGTTCTTTATTCAAAATACAGTACTGAACCATTTAATGTTTACAGATGAGTAAACACGTACTTAACATCTTAGTTGAAGCTCTCGCTTTTGACCAGTATGGGAAATTTATGAAAATGATATAGTTTGAAAACAGTTAACATAACGGATATACTTTAACCAAACATTAACGATCACACATACATCTTGAAGTGATAGAATAATAAATTTATTGCCTCGTAATTTCAAAATAAGTACTTTTATTTCTGGCACAGGAAAAACGCCAGAGCCTTTCGAAGCTGCCCGCTTTTTTGTTTCAACGGCCTTGAACGGGATGACAAGAGGCAGTCATTCCGTATTTCAACTGAAGTGGGTTTGTTGGGTTGCATGTGTATTAGGTTTTTTCATATTTAGGTAATCTTTTACTGCATTAAAAAGCACAAAATAACTGCCAAAAGCATTAATTTAGCATTCTCTGTTTTGTAGTGTACACGTTGACTGTGTTGTTGCCTCGTAACTCGATCTGTGATCCCAACTGCTGTAGTAAACCTCGATAAAATGTCAAGTTACCGGTAAATCTTAAATATTTGTAGTACTTCCTTCGGTTATTATTGTTTCAAGGAATAACTTTTTTATAATTAGTGACTTCTGTTTGTAGTGCTTCATGCTCAAGTGACATTTCAGTTGACCTTAGCGATACTTTTCAAAGTATGATACTAAATCAGCGTTTCACTTGATTATGATCTATTTTTGACTTGATAAACGGTAAAGTTCACTGGCCTGGATTATGAATGTCACAAATAACTACATCAAGTTTACTAAACATCCACACAAGTTGTCAGCAACAGATATGTCAAACTACTAATAAACTGCAATAAATGTCATGTAACAAGCACAAAAATTACGAAAATTAACGTGAGATGGAAAGAACTGTTTAAACCTGATGAATAAAGACATTCCAAAGTCCTCGATAATATGTTATATGTGCGCGAAAACCCATGGTGCTACGGCCTGGTTGTGCCAACAAATATATACATTCTGAAATAGCCAATCATCAGTCCTGTCATAATTACATTAACTCACAATTTGTTGTATGCACTAACGTGATTTTTGAAGGTCGTTAAATAATCGATTATGTTAATGATTATGAAAAAAGAAAGAAGTAAACAAGCAAACAAAAAGTAGACAGGAAATAATTGGATTTGCGTATTATAGTGATAAATTTTAATAATAAACTTTCTTAAAAAGGTTTTTTACAGGTGAATAAATCATTGTTAATGTAACCTTGGGTTACTTTAACTATCTTATTTTTACGCATTATATTGTATTGTATAGGAACAGACAACTAACATAAACATTGAACATTTAATTAGTTCGACTTAAGCATTGAATTCTATTTATATGTTAATGTGGTTTATTTACTCGGGTTTAAACCAAACTTTTGGTGCGATTGTATCTGCCAAAACTCAAGTAAATGAAGTGGGACTTAGATTCTCAACCTATATGTTGAAGGTTAAGTGCTTTACCCATTGAGCGACTGTTCCGTACAAGCTATTTACCTACGGATCGACTTATTTTATTCATCCAGCAATCATAGACTCACCAGCAGTTATTATTTGAACTGCAACAAATGTTATGTAACTAATGACAAGTGTAAATTTTTACCCTACAATCAAAATTATCTTTCAATGTACCCAACAACTATCGGACATGATAAGGCTGAACTCAGTGTTTAACAACAATTATCCCTCAAAATCATAATTAAAGGAATAGATTTAAGTATAAAAATGTCGTTCTATGAATAAAATAGGTGCGAAGTGATGATAATAAGTTTTTGAGTTTGATTGCGGAAGCATTCAAGGTGTGCCAAATTATTAAATATGACACAGTGATCAAGTGACAGTAATTGAAAAATTTTCATCCTTTTTGTTTAACAGTTGTAAAATTGGAAACAATCAAAAAGTATCATAGATTAGTAGCAACGTTACAATGCAATATATCGTCAACCAGATACAGTAATAAGAAATAATGGTTAGGTTAGAATTTAAAGGCAGTAGTATTATAACATAATGAAACGAATAACAATTTTAACAGAATGAAATTGTGCCTTCACAAGTCGTAATGTCACTTTTGAATATGATCATTGAGAGTCAAGTAATTTTTGATCTACACTAATATTTATTATGCATGATGATTTCTATTGTGTAAATCTACCTTGACTAAATACGTTGTTTTGAACTTGCTAATACTTAAACCTCGACATCAAAAAAGCAACTGCTAATCCAGTTGTTTCTCCAAACATTTTATTTGGCTAATTTATCAATTCATGGTATTTAATGAAGACATAATAAATGGGCCTAATTGTATATTTATTTCAGAATACGTAATTTAATTTAGGATATGACTGTCAAATGCATTAGTTCAATTCTACCAGTTAACCTATGTTCAGTTGTTGAACTAATTCGAATGCCTTATATGCGAATCCTCCCGATATTCTTTTATATGATTGTCTATCCATGTATCCATCTATTGATCATATACCATCACTACATTGACGTACAAATACGTGAGACACTCTGACCAATGGAAACTCTGGACCATTTGAATCCATTTCAGTAGAATTCAGACTGGACCAGAGTTGTGGATTTATTTTATTATAATACAACTGCTGGTTACTCTATTACTAGTCTATTACTATTCTAATATCATTGTTTGTAATTCTCAGTGACAGTGTCAATATAAATCCAATTCAATTAAAAAGAGGTTTGATTATAGTACTAATCCAAATGCTCCTACTATTTCAGTCCGCTTGTGTCTATTCAATTCAGTTATAATTTCTTTGTTTATTACTACTGCATATCCTGAAGAATTTCATTAATGACATATATATTCAAGAACATCTGTATTCTAGTCCTTACTTAATTCATTTGATCTTGTTCATCAATTATAAACACAATGTATATAATAAATTTTTTGTCTCCAGAAAAGTTTACCAACATTTTATTCATAACAGTGGTAGTATTTATGAGATTTCAAACTCACGAGTAGGTATTATTAATGACTTTACTTTAGTGTATGAATGAATCTGGTGAAAGATGAGATTCATTCTTACACTAAAGCATAGTAATTAACACTTATATCAAAGTTAGAATTTTGAATACTAATGTCAAGACAGTTCTATTGTACAGAGCTGAAACGTCGTGAACTACCACAATCACCATCATCAAAAACGTACAGGTATTCATAAATAATTGTCTACACAAGATACTCCAGATCCGTTTTCCGGATACCATCAGTAACAACCTATTGTAACAGAGGAAAAACCAACTTTCAACTGAAGAAAAAATTAGGAAAAGACGCTGGAAGTGCATAGGACATACATTGCGGAAATCGCCAAACTGTATCACGAGGCAAGCCCTAACTTGGAATCCTGAAGAGAAAAGGAAAAGAGGGAGACCAAGGAACACATATTGTCGGAAATTGGATGCAGACATTAAAAGAATGAATAGCAACTGGAAACAGATTGGAAAGGATTGTTTAAGGCAGAGTTCGATGAAGAATCTTGATGAGCTGTCTACTCACCTCCATGAGTGGTAACAGAAATGAATAAGTTGATATTACAACTATCATTAAAAGATTTTCAATTTTTATATTGTTTCTCAATTTATAATCATATTATACTCGGTTTATTTATTTGGCTGTAGAATAATTACACATTGTGAGTCTTTTCAGGATAGATCATTTTATGACCTTTAAGTTCAATGGACGATGTATTGCTTTGAAATACATTGATTAGTGTAAACTCTTTTTGCAATATTTTAATCAATATTTTTCGACTTTATAATCAGTAACAATATTTTTAACCTATAGAGACAAAAATTTGGCTATCATACTAAATTGAAATGTGTTCATTCAAAGTAAATTTCTATTTTCCTTTTCCTGACCCGCATATAATGTATTTACAGAGTAATTTTATAGAATTATATGATACTTTAGATTTGATGATAAATGAATGAAAATGAAACGTGATGAGTAGTATACCTGTTTATTGAGCTAGTTGAATCGATATGTATACTTATTTACATCATTTCATCTATTAACACGACCTTTTAACAAAATTCATAATGTAAGACTATTGAACACATAGCTATGAAGAGTTCGGCAAATATGTTTATATTTACGTGTTTAAACTGAATTAATGAAGTTTTTTTATTTTATTTATTTATTTAAGGAGTGTGACAAATTTATATTATAATAAAAATAAGTTATCAGTATGTAAACGTGTATGAATATGAATACTTACTAATACATTATTACGTAATACAATGAAATACTGACTAATATACAATAAAACTTAAAGAGTTTTATAAATGATATTCTCAAATCAAACAATTGTTTTGATCAACCAAACCATTCAATTCAAACAACAAAATGCCATTAAAATCATTCACCTAAGCTTCAAATCTTATTCACTATCTCAAACAATTGTTGTCTACTATAAACCTACTTCTTATTCCTTTCATGCCTGAACACCGATTATCACGACGCGCAATTCTAACCGGTGTTGGAGATAATTGGAAAAAAGTTAGGGGAGGCCAAACCAGAACTTGGCATCAGTGCTTGAAGACACTAACTTCTGGTTTGAACCATGTTGGTAGATGCAGACTACCTGGTTGGGGTCCGCGTGACTACCGTAACCAATGGTTAGAGACTCTTGGTGACATGGCCCAGAATCGATCACAATGATGCAGATGTATACACTCTCTGTCTTCCTCTAAACTAAGAGATTAAAATCGCTTCATATCTTTCTTTCTACGAACTAGTTTTTTCTTCCCGTACTATATCCTTATATGCAATATTTCTTTTATATATTACCACCACTGAATTAACTACTTCTATTAATCCGGTGTTCATCTTGTTATGCTAATGCGGTATGGCAACTTGGACCGATGCATATATATGCCTGGACCTGCGTTGCAGCTGATTGACTGACTGAACTCTTAAAAGCAGTCAAACTTGACTAAAAGACAGACTAGTTACAAGTATTTATTAATCGAATGATTTATAAATTGTAAATAATATTAACTTAGATTTATTCATTTATTCTTTTCTAGATGGAACTTTATTCAAACTGCATTGAATTATTATATTTTCACCACACAGTTTTGATAATCTTCATCTTCCTATTATACTATCGAAATAAACTATTACCTATAAAAAATAAATCAATTATCTATAAGATCTATTGACTTAAATAGTAAGCTTAATTTTCATTTAGAATAAAACAATTCGGTCAAATTCGTCATTGTAATGATAGTAAGTAATAGTTGTCTAATTATAATTTATTGTGATATTATCTGAACTTGAATTGTTAAAAAGTAATATAAGCAAAAGAATTACTATTACTTTTATACAATTAAGATAATTAAATCAATAATTGCTATTGGTTTCACCAAATTTATTGATCACTTTCATTTATTAGATTACATTGGTTACGATTACTTAAATTGAAACATATCACTTGGCAAAAGATTTGTTCAATTTTTTAAAAACTTGAAAGTGACTGTTTACTTTATTTTGATCATATCCTTGGAGAGATTAAAGCAAGCAATAATACATTTAAGAACTCTTAATGAAAGGTGTAACAAATGGGATAACTGGGTTTATGTTAGGGGGAACATATATGAGTAACATATTGGTCTATACCAGTAGTTTACTGATGTTCCAGACTTGATATAAGTCAAAAATAATAACTGAAGTGTACTCCAAAGTTAAGGCAGTTTATTTGCGTATTCCAGAGATTGAGCGATTATTGTCCTACCACTTTAATAGTTTGCCAAAATTAGTAAATTTCTTGTTATGACAGATGGTTGTTCCAAAAGGTTGGAACTTAAATATTAAACTGATAAATTGATGTAAATAGCTTTTAATAGATACCAATTATCATATTTTGATGAACCTATAGATTGACTAAATTACGTCGTTCAACATTTTGTTTTATTGACTGACGTAGTCTTAAGCTATAAACACTCTTTCTAGTATTTTCAAACAACGGAGGATGTTGTGTAATGACAGTGTTGATCGAATTTCACCAGTATAGTTTCAACATGACTACTTGTTCTACAGAAGATTACTTACCCAGAGGCAACGTTTTCACTCGTTACAATGATTTGTACGAGTTTAAACCTTATAGTAATTATAAGTTTCCTGAAATTTACACAAATGCCTTACTAATGTCAACGAGCACAAGATATTAGTCAGTGACTCCAACTATTTTCTAAATTCATTATTCTAGTATTCTACAAAAAAGAATCGGAAAGCAATCGTAATATGATGACTGATATCAAAGCTATGAATCATTAAATCAAACTAATAATTTTATAAACAGCTTTTTTAATTAAAACCTATTCATGAATATTTTAGACTAACGAAATATATCGTTTACCAAAGACATTAACTATAGACTAATTTTAAATTGACTAAGATATAAAAATATCCACCGTTTATAGAATATACAAATGTGGTTTAATTAAAAGTCAGTTTGTTTTCGGTTGATTACATGTGTACTGATTGAAGTTAAACATTAACACTGTTGGATGCCAGCTCAGTGATCTAGTATTTAAGCGTTCTCGTGCGAGACCGATAGGTTCTTGGTTCATATCCTGCAGGCGGAATAAGGATATGCACTGCTGAGGAGTTTCACAGTGGAACGAAAAGGTCGACCAGTGCCTCCAGGTTTTTTATGGTGGTCTAGCTTCAAATGACTCATGAACTTAACTATTAAATTACTATAATATCCACAAAACCTCTTTCTGATAACAAATATGTGTATTTGTTTAGCCATTTTGTTTTATTATTAGAATAATAGTATTTGCTAAATCTTGAGTAAATAGTTTTGAATGAAATGGAATGTTAAGACTATATAACTAAACTTTAATTTAAGTTTGATGGATCTGATGTTAACAGTATTGCTGTATATTTTTTAAATCTTTAATTAATTCTGGCTGTTTTTATTTTTTGTTTATAATTGGGGAATAAGCATTGGACATAAAAATCAACTTAGTTTTTATCTTAAAAAGATACGTAATGGAACTTTTTGTAATTTAAAGTTCAACTTTATCTTACTTCTGACTATTTAGTTTACACAACATTAAACGACAGTTCTTTTCTCTAAGATAAATTCAACTATTGAATGAATGTATGTTTACTAAGTTAAATAAGGTATTGAAACTATAAACTTTGGATCTTTGTTAGGAAGATTTAACTTTCACATTATTCAACTCATTCATTTAACTTAGATAGTATCTTTTATATTAAATTAAGGATTTATGGTAATTGTGACCCATAAATTGTAAATCAATAAAAAAGGCTTCATTTGTGAGTTTTATGCTATTAAAATCATGTTAGAATTTACAATTTTTAACATCTAGACTCAATTTGAATCACATGTTATCTATTAAAATAAATACTAAAGTATGCCATTTTATCACATGATTTGAATGGTTTTCTATCAAAGTAATTTTATATGTAATAATACAAAATTAATACAATAAATCTTAATGACTTATAAAGAGAAAGAATGTATTTGTAAAATCTCAGCGAAAGAATTTGAATTCGTTGGGGTTTTACAATTACCTTCTTCCTCTTTAATATCTCACATTAACTCAGCGCCCAAATACTTTGAAACTATTTGATCAAATGTAGACAAAAGTTCTTATTAATTACTTTGATTGTTATTCAGTTTAATAAGAAATTATTCTATTTTTGATGGTTTAATAAGAATTATATCGAGTAATTAAGTTAGAATAGTTTAAGTTTATATTGTTTTTGGTAAGCCACTGCTTTGAATAGGTAATCTTTTTTCTAAATAAAAAACAAGATTGTTTCTGAAGTTCAACTTAAACTGTTGTATATATGGAATAGTGTGGTAAGCGTTATTCATTTTTGATCCATTATTCGTAAAAATTTGAGTATTTGAAAAGAAACAAAACTCTTCATAAGACATACTAAACATTTGGTGGAAATATATTTTTTTATTATGCCCGTTCTATTTAAAGTAAACTGCTTTCTATTTTAGGCATTGAATTCTTAAACTCATTTTCATACAAAAATGAGACCCTTACTTTTGTTTGTACTCAAATGGGTTTCATTTTATATAAACACTTAATTTTAAATTTAGCCTTTAATCTCCAATTTAAGAAACGTTTTTATACTTAGACTCTTTGAACGTATCGATTTCATTTTTCACTATTGATACGATACATCTTTAAGAATGATAATATGAATATATGTTTTGACAATACTATCTAAAAACGACACGAATCTTATTAGTGCTAATTTAACTTCAGTAACATATAAATCTGATACATCTTCACAATATGTGAATGCTCTTACGCTGATAATACTTAGTTTGTCAGACAATGAAGAATAGGAATAATTGCATATTATGATCTGAGGATAAGGCTGAAAGTACAAATCAAGTAGACAAGTATGTCGTTATCACGCATTCATTTCAAAATGTTATTATCATAGATAAGTCAGATAAATTATAAGACGCATCCATTTTATTCTGTCTAATTGTCACTATTATACAACAGGAGAGTTATCAGTGTATATTTATCTATCCTAACCATCATAAGTTATCTGGTTAGCTCATTTCAAACTGTTTAAAGTCTGGAAAAAAAACTATTTTTCTTGTTAAGTTGGAAGTATCTAAGCTATTCTAATCGCCTTGGTAAGGGTCTTGTTTCTTGACTCCTAATATGATACCGCATTTATGAGTCTTTATTTATCATCGGCAAGATACATATGCACAATCTAAACAATGTTTCCCTATGATGTCGTGTGATTTAAAACACTCTACTTTCACCTAAAACTAGTATCAAATTGTGGTTTGATTTATCGTATGATTACATGGGACATTAACACGTTTTCTGAATTTTTACCTAATACATCAAGTTTGATATTTTATAACAGTAAAGTTCACGGTGACTAGAATACCCTCATGTACTGTTCTTATATCTTTCATTAAAATAATTCTGATAATATTTATTTATTTATTTATTTATTTATTTATGTATCCTTATAATGTCATGACCATATTCTTGATATTTAACATTCCTTCGCCAACTTTGCTACTACAATTACTTGGACTGTTTTACGTTTTTATTGTTTTCATTTGGTAACTTTGCTACAGTAAGGTATCCTAGGCTGCCGAACCTCACGCAAACATCTATATTAATTATAACTAACCTCCAAACTACAGTTCGTAGATTCGCAAAGATCAACAGCACTTATAAGGCCAGCTATTACATTGGCAACATTCTGTGAAAAACAGTAGCGATTTTCATTCTGACTAACTTACTATATCACTCTAATCTATGACTTAGTTATACATAAAGTTTTGCTTTCAATAAGCTATTTAACTATGCATAAAATTATTATTCGGATAGATGGTATTACAACATAAAGAACATCGTACGGTGTTTTCTACTCACTAATTAAATTTTCTTTAACACACTACAAAACATAAACCTAGATCTCAGCTCTCTTTAAACAAAGAAATAATCAGTTAAGACTTAAAAACTATCTCCATCAAAAAGTCAAAAAAGTAAAGTTTGTGTTAACGATATGTACATATGTTATTATAATAAATGATTCACCAAAGAAATGCAATACGGTAAATCTAAAAGACTCTACTCTTATAGAAGTGTCTTGCCAAACGTGTCCCAATGACAATGAGCTACAAAAGCCAAGCAAAATTTTATACATTAATGTTTCAAAATATATAGGTGGAGATTTAGGTGAAAATCAATAAGATCATGCACATAACTGCGAAAATATCAACGAGAAAATGTTTCAGCACTGTCGGAATGCACAAAACCTAGTTATACTGACTGGAAAAGTTTTTATAACACGTTTGAGTTACATCATAACATATAAAACATATAAATGTAAGTTCTTCAGGAACTAATAATTATTGGCCGTTGAATGTGAAACTAAGTGAAAGAGATGGAACAACGATGAATGTTTGTGTTGTCCATTACTGCAAATTAACTTTATTATTATGTAATTGTGCACATGTGTTTTCTTGTCTTGAAATCTGTAGCTATTCTAGCAGCAGTTTCAAATACATCATTGACGCCTTCTTTTTGCTTAGCTGCAAAAGATGAATCAAAGCAAATAAAGTTACCTGAACATTCAATATATGCTTGTGCCCCTATAACTTTCGCCACACTTCTTCCTTCGGATTCTGTAACAGGTTTTTGTTTCATTCTCTGAAGTTCTCTTTTTGTTGAATAATCATTTCTTAAATCTTTTTTGTTTGCAACAAGCACTACAGGGATATTTGGTAAAAAATTCCTGATCTAAGTATAGTAGAAAATTGAAAATTTTAAGCTTTATTACTTCGGGCATCCATTTTGTGCTGATGTTCTCCAAGCTGTCAGGATTGTCTACACTGAAACAAAGCACGACGACATTTGTGTCAGGATAAGAAAGCGGACGTAGTCGATCGTAATCTTCTTGCCCAGCTGTATCCCATAAATTTAATTCGACCTGTTTTAATTAGTATGTTAACGAATTATTTACGCGCTTATTATTAATTTGCATCTCCGAAACAAAGCTTTCAAAAATCGTCGGAACGTATAAACTGGGGAACTCTCCCTTGCAAAAGACGGTCAAAAGACATGTTTTTCCGCACGCACCATCTCCGACAACAACGAGCTTTTTTCGAATAACTGATGCCATAAACGATGCGATGAGCCGTTTAAATGTGTTATTCACACTTCTAAATGTTCTGATCAACGAGTGAACTCAAAGTCAAAACCCGTGAAAAGATTTAGAGTGTCAATTTTTGGCATTGAGAAAAGCTGATGAACATTAGCGGTCAATAAAAGGCGGTCCAAAACTGTTAGAAAAATTGGTTATATTGAAAGCCCAATTGAATAAAGCAACGAGGCTTTTTGGTTTCAAGGTGAAATAATAGTGGAGTAAAACAATAAAAGCTTTTAGATAGCATATATAAAACAAGAGTAAATGTTCATAGACTCCTAAGCATTTGTGCTGCTTGGTTAAATTATCTGCGTCAATATGTATCAAATATCGGTAACCGTAATTTGCCTAAATTTTCATTATATCGAAAGACTTCATAATCTTATTATCCATGAACATACGCGGTCGAATGACATCAAGAACGACCTATCGTCATTATGAATGACTGTCCATAAGCAAATCCCTTTTTATTAGTTTGTAAAATCATAAACGGACAGAAATGTTTGATATAGTTATCTCGATAGTGGTAGAAACAACTACATAATAAAGCAGACGCAGAGACCACGATATGCTATTATTAATATCATCGACAAACCATATACTTTATAAACAGACAGAGTTGTTTTACACCCTTCGCTGTGTGATATGTGGGATGTCAGTTTTAATGGTGTGTATTAAAATTCTACCTCTTCTTTAAGTTATGGTGTCTAACAGTGGCTTCCCAGATCAAATTATCTCTTCAATTGAGATATAATTGGACGAAATCGAGTTGTATGTAACACATTTTGATGTTATTTTACAGCTCAACAAGTAATTTTTCTGTCTCTTTACTCATTAGTTTAAGTTTTCGACTTTTAATGCTGACGTTTACCCCTCGTTTTCTATCTGCGAAAAGTTAGACGGTAGTGGCTTTCTATTCAGATTCTGGTAGATAACAGTTGGAGCACGAGGTTATATTTTCAAATACGCAGTGATTTTAACATTCAGTATGGATAATAATAAAAAATATAATGCTTGAGCGAAATAAGGAATTGAAAGAGTACTATATATTGTTTTGACATTACCAAGAAGTTTGCATCCGATCCTTAAGCACCCAATTTATATTGTGACCGACTCTCGGGAGATGTTGTTAATCTTATCCATTACTTTTAGGTATGAAAATGAACTGAACCATCTGCTACATATTTCAACATTTCAAGCAGTTCCAGTATCGTTTGCAGTCATCCCATATTCGATTCAATGTAGTGATCAGTTCATCCTAGCATTCAACATTTTGATTATTCAAGCATCAACTACATGAACTGTAAAAGAAAACCATTGTGGGGTTGACTACATTATTGTCCGAACCAGTGTTAAAATGACGTTAAAGCTGAGTGTACACGGCTGTTTATGAGTGGGCTGAAGACATACTGAGACAGAATTGGACAAAAAATGGATTTCAGGTATCACACGACAATTACTTTAGGCGAAAGCATTTAAGATGATATAGGTTGGACAGAAAAAGTACAAGTGATTATGGATTGAAGTAGAGAAACGTGATTGTTGTAAGCTACCTTTCCAGGGTTCTATCAGTGTTTTGGGGCTTGTCATACAGTCATCTGATGGTAATTCTTTACCAAGGACCTCCAAAAAACTAGAAATTTAGGCCGTTATCAAGTGTTTGTAAAAATAATAATGCATAGTATTACTTTAGATTACAGAGTTTCTTAATTATATTTTACTATATATAGTACAAAGGAAAACCGAGACAATATAAAATGTAAACTTGTCTCTTACGTGCAGTAATCGTTCGAATGTTTTGGAAATCTTACTCTTGTTTTAAGTCTATTTTCTGTTACCGCAGAAGTACCAACGTAGGTGGCGGCTTTCTGTTGAGGTATTATAAGTGCATGAGTCGTGTCATGAGATTGTACTGAAGGAAGGTCGACGCGAATATGATTTCCTTCTAAATAAGCTGCTTTGAGGCGATCGATGCTGATGCTATCGTTGGTTCCGTTCTTATCGATTACATAGTACTTTGGTTCACGTTGAAGAACTTTAAAGAGTCCTTCGTATGCTGGCTCGAGAGGTCGTCGTTGCGAGTCTCGACGTACGTAAACGTGTGTACTATATCGTAAGTCAGGTTGAACGAAAACATCAGTTGATTGTGGTCGAGTGGAAACAGGTTTAACTGAACGCATTGAGTTTATAAGCCGGTTCGTGTAGGAGGTTAGATCCATGTTCATTTAAAAAGATGAAGAATCCACGAGTTTTCCTGGAAATCGAAGGGTCCTACCACAAAGGAGTTGAGCTGCAGTGTATCCAGTGTTAGTTTTTACTGCATTGCGAATACCTAGTAAGACGAATGGAAGAGCCTCAGTCCACTGAGAAATATTTGCAGCCGATAGTGACGCTTTTAGTCGTCGGTGAAAGAGTTCTACAAACCTGTTTGCTTGTGTGTGGTAGGCGGTCGTCTAAAAACGAGTGATTCCTAATATTGCGGTCGGTCAACGGAAAAGTTCAGATTCGAACTGGTGCCCGCGATCTGTGGTGATGGTTTAAGGGCAGCCGAAGATTGCCACCCATCGTTCGACGAAGGCGCGGGCCACTGTTTCAGCAGTAATGCTCTTGAGGGGTACTGCTTCTGGTCATTTAGTGAAACGGTCTACGCAGGTTAGGAGGTAAGAGTATCCATTTGAATCTGGTAAAGGTCCTACCAGATCCAAACGAACATGTTTGAAACCAGCGTCGGGAGTTTTGAAAGAGCCTAAGGGATATTTCTTGTATCTGATAACCTTAAATATTTGGCAGCTAACACAAGAGCGCGCCTGTAACGACCGAACTACCAGTATTCCGTTTAAATGCAGGTCTGACGAACCAAAACTTGTTCAAATAGGTCAGACTACGATCTTCTGTATAGCTCGCCATGCGTTCTTGACACACTCGTATTAAATTATATCAAAACAAACTCTGTGCTCAATTTATAAGGTTCTAAGTTAAGAAATGGAACAAATTATATCAAAAATACAAAATACCTCAAACGGTACAGCCTGTGCTATACAGACAGAAGTTTCTCTAACGCAATGTAGTGCGCTAAACAACAAAAGAAACAGTCAATACCGAAGGATCTGATACCTGATAATCAACAAATATATTCCCAACAAATGGGATCAAATATCTATTTGCAGGGATTCCAGAAATCCTTCCAAGCAGACAGTCAAAAGATTAACAGTAAAAAATTCAATCACTCCGTGACCTTGAGCTTAGTCAAACACGACCTCACTGTCAATAGTCCGGCAACATGCAATAAAAATTAGGTAACAAAAAGTTAAGTTTTTAATCAAAATCACATAATAAAAGCTCAAACGAGATCTGAACTAAGGTTAAAATACATGACAGGGAGAAGAAACAAATAAATGAAAATATTGTCCGACAAAAAAGGCTGTGGAGTGATTTTCATCGTTCTCTTTCTGTTACACCGGCCCCCAAAATCCCTCCAACTACGCAAAGACACCTTAGAATACATTCCTGTCATGGCTCTCTTTACTAACTGCTCTATATCAGTGGGGAGCACAGGACTTACAATAGTACGCCTGTACATCCACAAACCTAACCTACAGTTTGCTGCTATTCGGCCCCCTCCAGGAATCAAAGCATTCGCAGCTTCCCAGTAGGTTCTCTTTCTCACTAAAACTAGTAACTTACTATAAAGCAAAACGTTGTCCAGAATTTTGCGCTTGAGTATGTTCCACAAATTAACAGAGGAACTGCAGTCTGTCTCAGCCAGGATCTTCATCATAAAGTCGGTAATATCTCTACCAGCAAGGTCCAGACGCGAAATAACATAAGGCAATGCATAGCCTTCATAAATTGGAACTGTGTGAGTCACACCTTCACCTGAGTCCAACACAAACCGGTTGTACGACCAGATGCATACAGTGACAACACCGCTTGAATAGCAACATGCATAGCTGGTGCATTAAAAGTCGCAAACACGATCCGTGTCATCTCACGGCTTGCTTTCGGGTTCAACGAAGCTTCTGTTCCTCTATTGTTACTCGTAACTCGTCGTAGAATGCATGGTGAAATGTCTTCTCCATATCACCCCACTTGGTCACAATACCATGTTCAATTTGGTGCTCAGTGTCAGGATAGAGCATCGTCTCCCACATAACTGTCCTTTTGATCCATTATCATCATCACTCCTTGATGTCTAGTTCCTCCAAAATAGAGGATACGGCTCTTGAAGCGTCGTCTTCAGCGAAGCCAGCTTTACACATACCGGACCCATTGTTGATTACAGCAACATTTTCCTCAGCAACTCCCCTAGGTAAAGGAACAATTTTGTAACTTCCATCAAAACAAGCATCGCGCTGTACTATGTTACTTACGTTTGAATCATTCAGAGACAATGATTTGTCAGAGTAATAGTCATCAACTAACTCATAGCTATGCTCCACAGGGGCATCAATCTGAGAAATATAATTTACGATCCTTTCCTTTTTTTTGTTGTGACCTGCTGGTGCAAAAACAACCCATCCTAGCAGTGTTCTAACAGCATAAGGACTCTTTCTTTCACCTAGCCTTTGATCCAGGGCCCAATGCGCTTCAGGCACATCACAGCCAATAAGCAACATAACTTCACCACCCACCAATTCCAATCAAGGTAAGTCCATAAGATGTGACCATTTCTTGGCACTGTCCTTCACAGGTATTCTTGGCCTATGTCTCGGCAAATCATCTACTACAGCAGCCTGTTCAATACATATACACTCGTCTCCGTCTAATGAGTAGGCTTTAAAGGTTTCGATTGTCGATCTTGTTAACTTATTTCCGTTCACTGTTTTGATGGTAATCGATGTACTCTCTGACGACAAAGCTAAACGTTGTATGGTACTTGACTTGATTAAAGTTTTATCGGAGCCATTGTCTAGAAACGCATATCCAAAAACTTCCTTATCCCCAGCTCTAAGGCGTACAGGGATTAAGCCAAGAAAATCATTCTCTTTTAGTGACTTTGTGTACCCTCAATGACTTTCTTTCAACCGCTCACTTGAACAACCCTGAACTTGAATAGGTTTATGCAACAATCGGTGATGTCAATCCCGACAATATTCGATAGCACACACAACGCGATCTTTACAATCCACAGATCTGTGTCCCCTTCTAAGACAACAAAAACACAAGCCTTTTTCTCTCGGTTTTGCCCACTTATCGTTGACTGCTAATGTGGAAAACTGGGAGCATTTATCAATCCTATGATTTTCTCCGCATATAACACAAAGTGACTTGCTAACAATTTCACCGAACGACAATACTTGTGTGGAACAGGCCATCCTGCTGACAACCCGTTTACTAGCTGTTGCAATCTGTCCGAATCTGCTGAGTAAAATTTCTGCCCTATATGATACAAATTCTGTTAACTCGGCGAAAGTAAACTTTCTACCATTTGCTGTTATCTTTCCGACTGTTTCAGCCCATTTCATCTGTAAAGCCGTGGGCAATTTCTTTACTATACTTTCTATAGTTACTACAGAGTTGAGATACACTTAATAATCCATTTGTTCTAAGGCTATAGAACAATTTTTCATCTTTATCGCTAACCTAGATAGACTTTCTCCGTCGTTGTGTTCTATATTGGAACCTTCAGTCAATTTATTTAGCAAAGCCCGGCTTACTTCGTGTGTTCTACCAAACAATGGTTTCAGTATATCGCATACTGTGCGATAACCCGATCATGGCGGAGGCATTAAGCATTCTTCTATGGCCTCTCCAGCTTTTCCTGTGCAATAATGTAACAAGCATAAGAGCCGTTGACCATCGCCTTCAACCTTCGATACCACATATAAATCAAATTGTCTAATGAATTTTCAATATTTGGCTGTTTGACCATCAAAAGTACTTAGTTCTACCTTTGGGAGCTCGAGACCCACACTTAGAGTTGCCAAGGTCACAGCTCTCCTCTTTGCTCCTGGATGGTCTTGCCGTTTTGACATTTCTAGGGACTTGATTCTAATATCATGAGGGCGGCTTGATAAACTGTGGACATACTTCTGTCCTCTGTCATCACAGTCGGAGGCAGAAGATGCTTCACTACACAGGTTCTCTTTTAGTCTTAACTTCCCTTCTCTTTGAAGGCATAACAGCTGCTTTCTCTGCCTATCTTTCAAATCTCTAATCTTTACTAGTTGTCTTTCCCTCAAATTCTTTTCTTTTAATTCTGCTAGGGTTATGCTAGAGCTAATTTTGCTATTCCTACTAACTAAACTAGTACTAAAGCCATGACATGAAGATGTATGAAAACGGACTTACCGTATATCAGGAGGCGCCTCTGTCTGCATTTCTTCATGATCCAACACCATGTTTCCGCTGATCTCGTTGCGCTTGCCAGGCATTGAAGTATTTGTAACCAGTAATTACTGTTCGTTTGAGAACCGTAACGACCGAACTACCAGTATTCCGTTTAAATGCAGGTCTGACGAACCAAAACTTGTTCAAATAGGTCAGACTACGATCTTCTGTATAGCTCGCCATGCGTTCTTGACACACTCGTATTAAATTATATCAAAACAAACTCTGTGCTCAATTTATAAGGTTCTAAGTTAAGAAATGGAACAAATTATATCAAAAATACAAAATACCTCAAACGGTACAGCCTGTGCTATACAGACAGAAGTTTCTCTAACGCAATGTAGTGCGCTAAACAACAAAAGAAACAGTCAATACCGAAGGATCTGATACCTGATAATCACCAAATATATTCCCAACAAATGGGATCAAATATCTATTTGCAGGGATTCCAGAAATCCTCCCAAGCAGACAGTCAAAAGTTAAACAGTTTTAAATCCGTTATTCAGTAGTCACTGGAGCGAGCGGGAAGATCTAAAACCAAAAACACACAATCTTAACTGAGCACTTCACAACACAGAGAGAACACGGAATGGAACCACCAGTCGTTTACTTTGGTCCCTGCACCTGACGATCGTATATATCTTTTCGGTGTTCACTAGCCTTGCGCAAGGTAATATTGACCAGACGGTATGCATCAGCTAAGCGGTTGCGGAGCGTACGTATGTACGGTGCATGTTATTGTTCTTCGTAGGGCAACAGGGGTGACTGTATCTCTACTGGTAAGCGTAATTCGTGCCCAAAAAGTAAAATAGCAGGTGTAAATCCCGTGGAACCGTGTACCGACGTACGATATGCTAAAAAGCATAGAGGAAGTACCTCATCCCATAACTCAGGCGACAGTCTAGTGACAAACGACTGTAAGATAGCTTTAATAGTTCTATTCGTTCTTTTCACGAGACAGTTACCCTCTGGGTGGTAGGCGCTGGTGTGCGTCTTTCTGATTCGTAATAGCCGGCATATCTCAGCGATGAGATGACTTTCAAAGGCTGGACCTTGTTCAGAATGGAGTGAGACTGGTGCACCATAACGAAAGACCCAATGATCGATAAAAGCTTGGGCAACAGCGAGGAATGGGTACTGCTTCGCACCATTTAATGAAATAATCCGTCATAACCAGTGTGTAGCGGTTCCCATTCTTTGTCGTTGTCAATGGTCTCATGATATCTATTCCAACTCGCTGATGTGGTCCTGTGTCACCATCGGCGTCAATGGTGCACGGGGTGTCTGCTGAGGCGATATAAAACGGCAACACGTGTTACAATTCTTTCAAAATTGCGCTACACCTTTATGTATAGATGGCCATTTACATCCAAACGAGGAAATGCCTGTGCAGCGATTTACTGCAGGAAATAAAGATAGTCGATTGGATTCTCGCTTGCTTTTTAGTGACGTGATAGGAACTGGATTGTCGCCTGTTGTGTATCCACGGGTACAGAAGAACAGTCGTTTAGGATTCTCCAATTTTGTGAGAGTGTGTTACTTGTCGCGAACCCATTGGCCGTAGCCCTTTGTATTGCTTCATCGCTCAAACAAGAAACCAGATAGTTTAAATGTTCGGTCAGTGGAACTCTCTGTAGGTACGCTGTGACGTTAAATTTCCAAACAGAGTAATCTGACGAACTTTCATGTAGAGATGGTTGGTGAGGGGTTGAAGCGGGTGCAGCCTTGATTGGAATTACAGGGGGTTCATCTAAATTCTCGTCGCATTTTTCCGTGGCCACCTCCATCACCGATTGTAACTCGTGTATTCAGCAGTCACTGGAGCGAGCGGGAAGATCTAAAACCAAAAACACACAATTTTAACTGAGCACTTCACAACACAGAGAGAACACGGAATGGAACCACCAGTCGTTTATTTTTAAAATCAAAATTCGCGGGAATGTACAGAAGGGAGGAGCTACTTTGCAAAACCGTCTTACGAGTCATCCTGTAGGCTCAGTGCATGCAAAGCTTGCTCTTCTTCTTCTAAAGCATTTACTCTTGGTCGCCCTGCAATAGAAGGACAAACAGAATCTATTAACAGCAATATACATCGTGATTTTAACGCTGTTGCACAGTCATACATTAAATCACGCCGTGACCTTGAGCTTAGTCAAACACGACCTCACTGTCAATAGTCCGGCAACATGCAATAAAAATTAGGTAACAAAAAGTTAAGTTTTTAATCAAAATCACATAATAAAAGCTCAAACGAGATCTGAACTAAGGTTAAAATACATGACAGGGAGAAGAAACAAATAAATGAAAATATTGTCCGACAAAAAAGGCTGTGGAGTGATTTTCATCGTTCTCTTTCTGTTACAGTGCTCAGTTCCTCACGTCTTTTTTATACCAGGCCAACAAAACCGTTCTGCTATAAGCTTGATGGTTGCACGAACACCTGTATGAGAAAGTCTGTGCAACGTATTGATGACGGGTCGACAATACTTCGGCACGATCGAATGATCCCTACCTGTAAATGTTTCACAAAGTAAGGTTTCCTTACCTGTTCCCATCTGTTTAATGCGCAGTTTAAGGGTTGTTGATGATAGCTCGTGCTGAAGATCAATGTCTTCTCCTTGAAGCTGGGAGAGTTTAAGAAGTTCGGTTCCTTGGAAACTGTGCAAGGAAGTTATGCGGGACAAAGCGTCTGCGACTAAATTGTTTACTCCAGAAACGTATTGAATATCTGAGGTAAACTGTGAAATATAGTCCAGTCGTCGAGACTCACGTGGTGAGTTTTTGTCTGAAGAAGAGCTTAAGGAGAATGTAAAAGGTTTATGGCCAATAAAAGGAGTGAATTCTCGGTCTTCGTTAGAGTGTTGAAAGTGCTTTACAGCACAATACATAGCTAGGAGTTCCCTACAGAAAGTGCTATACTTCGA
This sequence comes from Schistosoma spindalis, assembly GCA_946903255.1. Lineage (NCBI taxonomy): Eukaryota > Metazoa > Platyhelminthes > Trematoda > Strigeidida > Schistosomatidae > Schistosoma > Schistosoma spindalis. Next base: position 34,030,168 of record OX336420.1, on the reverse strand, counting down.
TTCAGTGTCTAGCGACCATCTCGACTAGAATGCCAAAGGTTGCCAGGAGTGGTTAATCTATTGTTGTAGGACTCTTCCGATTGCTGAGTCAGATGCGTCAACTGCGATACTAATGGGCGCTTTAGTGTCCTGGTGAGCAAGCATGGTTGCTTGAGCGATACGTTCCTTAACTGTGGAGAATGCTTTTAGCGCGGTGACATCCAGATTGATGGATTTCGCGTTTCCACGAAATTGATCAGTGGGAGGTTTCATAAGGGGCGCGCATTTCAGTATAAACCGTCTATAGAAGCTTACAAGACCGTTAAACGTAAGCAATTGCTTGGTTGTGGTCAGTTCTGGGCAGTCCAGTATGGCCTCCACTTTTGTTCTATGGGGTTGGATACCTTGCGCATCAATAGTGTGTCCTAGGAAGTCTAAGGAGTCAGTTCCGATTTGGCATTTCTGAATAATTACGGTAATGTCATGTTTTGTAGTCGGTCGAAAATATAATCCAGATGCTGGAGATGTGATTCGCTGTCCGAACTTGATATTAGACAGTCATTAACAGACGTATGTGAGAAGATGAGGCCTCGAAAAACGTCGTCTATGAACTTTTGGAAGGTTTGTGTCGCGTTTCTTAGACCGAAAGGCATTCGCAAAAATGCATAGATTTCTAAGGGAGTTATGATAGCGGTTTTCGAGATATCCTCAGTGGCCATAGGAATTCGGTTATACGCTTTAACAAAGTCGATTTTCGAAAAGACAGTTGTATCTTTCAAGGTAGCTGTCAAATCGTGAATGTGAAGCAACGGGTAACGATCAGGAATGGTTTTTGCGTTCAGTCGCCGATAATCACCAGTTGGACGCCAATCGTTGCTGTCCTTTTTAGGGACCATATGCAACGGAGATGTCCATGAGCTGTTTGACGGTCGTACGATTACAAAGTCTATCATGTGGTTGAATTCGTTTTTCGCCAACCTTAATTTTCGTGGGCCAGTCGGCGTGCATCAGAAAACACAGGTGGTCCTGTAGTCGTGATGTGATGTGTAAGGTTGCCGGTTACACACGGCAATTTCGGTTGCGGTTGGTAAATGCCGGAATACTTATCGAGTATTGGTTGATAGAATGGGTCTATAGTGTGCTTAATTGTGATTGGAGATAACCTGCAACCAGAAAATGAAGTCAGGCAATAGATAAATTAGTATTTCCATCTACTAGCCTCCGTTTGCGCGTATCGATGATTAAATTGTTGTGCTGTAGAAGGTCCATACCAATGATTGGCATAGAAACATCGCAACAACAAAGATCTGGTGAATGGGTTTGTGTAAATCCACGTTAAGGTAAACGCAACTTTTATCATATATGTGGCGATAAGCTTTCCGTTTGCCGCCTGTAGGTCTAACACCGGTTCGTGAAGTCAGTCGTTAGAATTTGATGAAAGAACGTTAACTTTTGCTCCAGTATCTACGAGGTAGCGAAATTTCGTTATCACATCTGTGACGCATAACAGACGGTTATGTTTGCCGGCTACGGCTGCCGTTAACTAATATCGGCTTGGAAGTTTACCGAATCGTTTTTCGTGCCGATCGACTTTGAGTTGGGAAAATTGCAGGGTTCTCTGCAATTTCTGGAGGATTTCCCATGCTGGTTATGATACCAGCACCAGTCGGGGTTATCCGTCTCTCGTGATCTAGAGACAGATCGCCTACGTGAAGTGCTTCTTTGTGGGATGTGTGACCGTTTACGGTCGTTACGAAGTTTAAGGTAACGTGTAAGTGCATGACATAACTTTGTTATGTCATGGATCTCACCGGACCACTCCACAGAGAACCAGATAGATCATATTTGCATCAATAAAAAGTTCCGAAGGACAATGGAAGATGTGAGAACCAGGAGAGGAGCGGATATAGCTTCAGATCATCACCTGGTTGTGGCCAAATTGAAACTGAAGCTAAAGAAGAACTGGACAACTGGACAAACAGCACCACAAGGGTTCAATACAGCCTTCCTTTGAGATACTGACAAACTCAATGAATTCAAGGTAGCTCTCAACAACAGGTTCCAAGCCTTACAGGATCTACTGAAGGAAGAAGAAACTACTATGGAGGATAGCTGGAAAGGTATCAAAGAAGCACTAACTTCAACGTGTGAAGAGGTTCTGGGCCCCAAGATGCATCATCACAAGGAATGGATTTCTATAGAAACACTGGACCGGATCAAAGAAAGGAAGAACAAGAAGACAGAAGTTAACAATAGTTGAACACGAGCAGAGAAAGTCCAAGCACAAGCAGAGTACATAGAAGCAAACAAGAAAGTGAAGAAGAGCATTAGAGCTGATAGGCAAAAATACGTGGAAGAACTAGCAACGACGGCGGAAAAAGCTGCAAGAGAAGGAAATATGAGACAGCTTTACGATACGACGAAGAAGATGGCAGGGAAATACAGTAAACCAGAGAGACCAGTCAAAGACAAAGAAGGAAGACCAATCACTGAGATTCAACAAGAGCGGAACAGATGGGCAGAGTACTTCGAGGAACTCCTGAACAGGCCGGCTCCAATGAATCCACCAGACATCGAAGCAGCACACACAGATCTTCCTATAGATGTCAATCCACCAACGACCGAAGAAGTCAGAATAGCCGTCAGACAAATCAAGAGCGGGAAAGCAGCAGGACCTGACAATATACCAGCTGAAGCGTTGAAGTCAGACATCGAAGTAACTACAAGCATGCTTCATCTTCTATTCAAGAAGATTTGGGAGGAGGAACAAGTGCCGATGGATTGGAAAGAAGGACACCTCATCAAGATTCCAAAGAAAGGAGATCTGAGTAAGTGTGAAAACTACAGAGGCATTACACTACTGTCAGTACCAGGTAAAGTCTTCAACAGAGTGTTACTGAACAGGATGAAAGACGCAGTAGACGCTCAACTTCGAGATCAACAAGCTGGATTCCGTAAGGACCGGTCGTGCACAGACCAGATTGCGACACTACGGATCATCGTCGAACAATCAATTGAGTGGAACTCGTCACTCTACATCAACTTCATTGATTATGAGAAGGCATTTGACAGTGTAGATAGGAGGACGTTATGGAAACTTCTTCGACACTACGGAGTTCCTGAGAAGATTGTCAACATTATCCGGAACTCATACGATGGACTACAGTGCAAAGTAGTGCATGGAGGACAGCTGACTGACGCATTCCAAGTGAGGACCGGAGTAAGACAAGGCTGTCTACTCTCTCCCTTCCTGTTTTTTCTGCTGGTCGACTGGATTATGAAGACCTCGACATCTGAGGGAAACTACGGCATACGATGGACAGCTCAGAACCAATTAGACGACTTGGACTTCGCAGATGACCTAGCCCTCCTATCACATACACACGAACAAATGCAGATAAAGACAGTCAGCATAGCAGCAGTCTCTGCATCAGTAGGCTTCAACATACACAATGGAGGAAAACCAAGGTCCTCAAACACAACACGGAGAACAGCAACCCAATCACTCTTGATGGCGAAACTCTGGAAGACGTGGAATCCTTCGCATACCTGGGAAGCATCGTCGATAAACAAGGAGGTTCAGATGCAGATGTCAAGGCGAGGATTGGCAAAGCTAGAGCGGCATTCCTACAACTGAAGGACATATGGAACTCAAAACAACTTTCAACCAATATCAAAGTCAGAATCTTCAATACGAACGTCAAGGCAGTTCTACTGTACGGAGCTGAAACTTGGAGAACTACAACAACCACCATCAAGAAGGTACAGGTATTTATTAATAGCTGTCTACGCATGATACTCAACATCCATTGGCCGGATACCATCAGCAACAGCCTTTTGTGGGAGAGAACCAACCAGCTTCCAGCTGAAGAGGAAATTAGGAAAAGACGATTGAAATGGATAGGACATACATTACGCAAATCATCAAACTGCATTACGAGACAAGCGCTAACTTGGAATCCTGAAGGGAAGCGGAAAAGAAGAAGGCCAAAGAACACATTACGTCGGGAAATAGAAGCAGATATGAAAAAGATGAATAAGAACTGGAAAGAGCTTGAAAGGATTGCCTAGGACAGGGTTGGATGGAGAATGCTGGTGAGCGGCCTATGCTCCTTCACGAGGAGTAACAGGCGTAAGTAAGTAAGCAAGTACGGCTTGCTCCTGTTGAAAAAGTTTTGATAAGAAACGTTGTTTGAATACGCCATCATCGAAAGTTATTTGACTACTCATCTCTCACTCATAGCAACATGTTTGCCGCAGAACCGTGTTGCAGGTCGACATTATTAAGGAGTTGGCCTAATTTTGTCAATCGGTTAAATCTAAGCGTCAAAGAATAGATCGTTTAAGTATTTCGTAATGTTCCGAAACATCGCTAGTAAACATACTAGGTGTTACGTACCTATTGAAATCACTCAGTATTGCGTTGACTACTGCGAGGAATCGTGCACGCGTATCGTTCACGCCGTGTTCGCAGAAGTCGGCTTCTGCGTAGCAAAATCAGGCTTCGATGTTGTATGGCCAGAAGGGCATTATTCGGAATGACGGTGGGGACATAGTTTTTAACTTAAATACCTTAAGTGTCTGTTCAGTCATAGTGATATATCAAGTACGAGAATGGACGAGTGGGAAATATATATATATATATCCAAAAATACGAAAAATATCACAATGCATAAAAAATTAAAATAAGACAATGATGTATATACTATCTCAAAAAGGAACAGACAGTTTGCAATTCGGTGTGCCAGATCATGTCGAGCTCACCAATGAAGATGCCACAGGTATTCGGAGTTTGACAACGCTTTAACCAGTAACGCCTAATATGAACCGTACCCGCCGAGTCAAATAAAAATTCAGAAGCGAGGAGATCGAAGATATATTTGGTAAGCTATCAATATAGCGAAGATCGTCTGAACTAATTGTGCTAGCGATTGCAGTAGATGTTGAGCACGGCGTTCCCACACGTGATCTGGTGTGGATGCATGACTGAGCGCCTTCAGCTAGATGATTCCATTAAAACTAATGTGGTCAGCATCCAATGTCGAAAACTTACAAAGCTATTTATTTTGGGGATTTATTTACCGCTACAACACGTATACTATTAACCTTAATTCATAAAGTCTTTCAAAAGCATCTTTCGTCCACTGAAATCATGGACTTCCTCATTCTATTCACTTTCTTCATACATCAAACACACTATTCAGGTGTGATACAACTCCAAAACATCCAGCCTCCTACTCTCGCAAAACTGAAACCGAAATTGAGCACTCGCGGTCAGTTCGGGTGTTTTGGTCCGAAACAATGGCGAGTGCTGTACGCAAGAAACTTGTTATTGTTGGAGATGGTGCATGCGGGAAAACTTGTTTACTTATTGTATTCAGCAAAGACCAATTTCCCGAAGTTTATGTCCCTACTGTATTCGAAAACTATGTTGCAGATATTGAAGTTGATAACAGACAAGTAGGTGTATAAGTACTTATCATATGTGGTAGGTTGAATTAGCTCTTTGGGATACTGCTGGTCAAGAAGATTATGATAGGTTACGGCCACTTTCTTATCCTGATACGGATGTAGTTCTGTTGTGTTATAGTATTGATTCTCCTGATAGTTTTGCAAACATTGAGGAGAAATGGTTACCAGAAGTAGATATAACGAGTTCATAAATCCTATTATAGATCCGGCATTTTTGTCCTGATGTTCCCATTATCTTAGTTGGAAACAAAAAAGACTTACGACATGATGAGGCTACGAAGAATGAGCTACACAGAACCAAGCAGCTTCCTGTCACCTTTAATGAGGGTAAACAAGTAGCTGAAAAGATTTCTGCTTATGCCTTCTATGAGTGCTCAGGTACTGTCTTTACTTATTGTCTAGCTTTCTTTAGCTAAGACCAAGGAGGGTGTCAGCGATGTTTTTGTAGCAGCTACTCGAGCCGCCTTGAATTCAGCGAAGAAGAAGAGGAGGAAGTGTGATTTAATTTGATCCTCACTATTCTCTGAATTGTCTAAATTTGATTTTCCGGTCTCCAAAACGTACATTCCCCTCCTAATTCTTCCTCAGGACATTAAATTGCTACTTCTATTGACTGCTTGTTTCTTTACCGATCATACTTTTTGTTTACCAACAAGGCAATCCATTCCACTGAAATATTTACCATTTATTTTTGTCTTGATACTAAGACAGGCCATGCCTCATGTAACTTATATTTATTGAGAATAAATTATTATAATCAGTCATCTTTCTAACTTTGTTACCCAGCATTCATGCCTGTTGAGTGTAACAAAATATACAAAGCCAATTTATAACTAACTTTTGTCCCAAGGTTATCCGGTAGGGAAAATGATTGCGACTTACCTACTTACTATGTGCTACGCTTCGTATATGCACAGGAGTGAAGCGGAAAGTTGCCTTGTTTATTTCTGCTTGGTTTACGTAGCGGCACAGGTTCATATTAATTATGTTACTTCTCCAGTTACATCTACTGAGTCGGTTTTGACTCAAAGCAATGTACTGACCATGAATAATGTTTCAATTTAGAATGCCTTCACCTGCTGTTTGTGTGATATATGGTGAGTGTTTTACTTATCGTTGTTGTGAAACGTACTTTTTAATACTTATTCGCTTGCAAATGTAGTTTCACCGACTAGTATGTACTGAGTTTGTACGGTAGTGGAAAGTCCGACACATCGCAGTGCCTGGGGCATAGGTGGACTTGTCCCACGAAACAACTTGAGCGGCTCAATGGAAATCAGTCTAGTTTACTGCTACCAAGAAAGCCTGATTAAACTACTTACTTGTGTAAAGTTCCAGTGACTTGGACTTGTTATAGAACGGATCTTTTTTTCCTAACCTTTCTCCGTACTTCGAATCACATCGAGGTATTTTGAACATATACTGTTATAACCAACGTGACCCATTGTCCTGAACATCACAAACCAGAAAACCTAGGTTGCCATCAAGTATTTGGTGGAATTCTAGATACTTCTACTATATCTCAACAAACAACTTCATTACCTACCACTGTTTGGTTGACTAGTGGTGTAGAGCACCAAATAATATTCCCGTTATTTGTAGCCCAAATGTAGATGCTCGACTGAACCATATTTTCAAGAGTTGTAGTTGTTGAGGTAGCTATCCGTACTCCCTTCATGAGTAGTTCCTGTCTTGAATTGTCCCAGTTGCGTTGCGTTGCTCTGTATTTTATTTTGTGTTAAGACTGAGCATCGCGTATACCTCTTCACTTACGCTTACCTATCAATAGCTTGAATCCTGTCATCTGACCTAATGAAGCTTGAGGTAACAGTAAGTTGTGATGACTTGCCTTTGAAAAGGTGCTTCAAAGTTATGATCTGGGTTTGCCAGACTGTCTTATGTGTTCTTTAGCTAATGGTATTTTCTTCTATCTGTGTCCAGTTGCTAATCTCATGAGTCTTGTGATGACCAGAGGGAAGTAGCTTGGCTGACATGGTATCGAAATTCCCAGTCCCATAACGATTTGATCCTTAACTACAGGTGGGAAACAGCAAGTCTATGTCTTGGGCTTGACCAATAGTATGTTGGTTAAATGGTTACCATTTGTCATATTCTGGTAACCACGTGACATCTAACTTACTTGTACTTACGAGTGATACTTGATTCCACTTGTTGAGTTTCGTGACGGTGTTTAGTTTTTGAAATTGATATTAAGATTATAAGTAAGAGTTCAAGATTCGCCATCTGAATGGTGTGATTTTCGTATGGATTTTTACCTTAAAGTTGTGCTCATTTTGTCATCTACATGCTCTGTGGGGTGGTGTCTTCTCGTTCTACTTCTCGAATAAATCCTGTAGATTCATTAACTCGGAATCGTATTGTTGGTAGATAACAGTTTTCCTACTACTGAAAGTGAGTCGAAACATTTGTACTGCTTATGCTGTAGATGCTAAACGGTAATTCACGGTTGACCCATATCAGTCTGCTTTGATAATTGGCAGCTAGGTAGTCAGGGGATATACCATCTCAACTAAACGCCCTTCTAGCCGTGACAATGTGGCGACTTATGTAATCAGGTGAGAGACAAAGAGTTCGTTTCGTCTCTCCCAACACACGCTGCATTTGGTGTAGGCAGAGGGCTAGTGCCCTGACGTATGGCTAACTTTCTATAACTTCACATTTGCAAATCATCCACTGATTGTAGATATCCGATTCTACGTATCATTGAACTAATTTTCGTGTATGGTACAATTAACGAGTGAGCAATGTCAATGTTCGACGCAGAGTACTGGGTGAATTGACAAAGAAGTTATTAAACTTGTGCAACTGAAGTAGCCGTGAGACAAGTTACTTTTCCATACACACCAACGTTTTAAGTTAGCCACTACAGAAGAGTAATCATACTGTCTATACAATAAACTCATTTAACTTCATCTTACGTGCAGTTACTCTGAAGTAGATAACACGGTAAAGTTTGCTGTTTGTGCTCGACAAATGTCAGATACGTACTAGAAGAGTAATACCACTGTGAGATGTGTTACCTATAGAATGTTTGTAATTAACATAGCGGGAATGTTGCCAGCAGTTGGCGTCGAAATTCCTGATTTTCTTAACAATAATTTCAATTAATCAGTATTGGTTGTAGAGAGAGTCTCTCATGTTGGAGTGTAAACCATCAGCTATAAAACCATGAATACATCATACCGCAACGGAATCTTTGTCGCCCGTCGAAAGCTTTGTTCGATGTTTATTATTTTTGTTCAGTATTTGTGTGACACTAGTACATGTATTCTGATTTATCTGTACGTATGGTTAGTAACAAAGCAACTAGAGATATACATAATTAGGTAATTCTCTTCACGTTTATACACATGCTGTGCAAGTGGGTAATTCATGATCATGCTCTCAAGAGAACTAGGAACCATCTAAACGTTTTATGGACTGAATAGCACAGCTTCCCTCTGTGGGATAACCCTAGGTAGCAGAAATCTTAGTGGTGAGTTACTAATTGAAGTGCTTGACTTTCACATAACAAATCTTAGGTCCCCACACTTCAGTTTGGTTAGCAGGTTAGTTGGTCGTTACTGATGGGTTAAGAGAGACAAGGCAACCTAATTAGGTTGCACAGTAGTACTTTGCCAAGAATTGTGTACGCTCTCGAAAGATCCCAATCAAGCTATCTTGCGTAGACAGTGTCTCCCGAACTAAGTGTAATTTCTTAAAATGGCAATTATTTTTGTGTGACTGATGATTCCATTTTGATTGTCCCTGTCAACAGTGGCAGCTATCGCTTTTTTATAGATACTACTGTATCAATCGACCTTATTTGACCAATACATCTCTTGATCATCCAAGTAGATTAGAACATAGTCAATATGTTTTTCAGTTGACAGTTACCGATCTATTTGAGAGAAAAATATCACAAACCCAATAAGCAGGACCGAAATCTAACTCAGACGAAATTTCTATTTGTTTGCAAGTTACTGTTTGTTAACCCCAACGTAACTTTCTTACAGTCCACTTTTGAGGGAATGAATGACACTGTTTAGATGTGACAGCTATTCAGTAGTTTGTCTCTGGTCGCTGTATATACAGTGCTCAGGACATATTGTTTGCTAACTTAAGTTTCCCACTTATAAATGTTAAACAGCTAATTAAATTTAAAACTATTCAAACGAACACATGTTCTTATAAAGTGCTACATTGTTTTTTTTCAACTGACTTACATAATCTGATGACATGCTTGGATAGTCATCTTTTCGAGAGAATTTCTCACTCTAAATAGATTAGCTAGTTGTCACTGCTAAATTATGTTAATATTAAATAACTTTGTACAACCATGAGAGAATGCAGAGAATTAATTATATCTTATGCACTTTATTGCTGCTGTTTAGTTTCTTTAAACATCTGTTATTGGCGATTGTAGAAATATATCTACAGTAATAGTAAATAAGTCTCCAGATGATGGACTTCCATCCCGCAAACATTAAGGATGTAGTAGTCTGGAACTGGTTCCCATTCTAATGAAATACTATTTCTTCTTTGAATTCTGGAGAGGTAGCTTCGGGTTATTGCTGTCATACTTTTCGTATGGATCGTTACGGCCACATATTTAGCATGGAAATGGGTCGATGGCGTTGTATAATCAAGTAAAAAAATCAGGTCACTTTTAGTCTGAAAACAAGTTGTTTTGTTTGTTGGTTTGTAGGTTTCCGTTATTAGTGTTTGCAGCTATTTTAAATGTGCTTAGAAAGAACTACACACATTAGGATGTAACCATAAGAAGCATTTACTCATGTGTGTACGCATGAGCGTAAATTAATACTACTGTGTAAAGTGTATATAATACATATAACCAGATCTGTTCAATTTAGTTGAGGATAAATAGCGTGTCATTAAACTCCTAAATGTCTAAAATTAAACTTCTAAACATCAGGTTAATCAATTCCTGGACTATTTAACGATGTTTATCCGGATTTCCATCCTTACTCTTTAGGATATAACTACATGTTTCGTTATCAAAGTAACGACTGGATTTGACTGCTAATTTGTTCAATTTCCACTTGAATCTCCGAGTATTGTATGTAATAACCGTATGACCTAAAGGCTTGCTTCGACTGGCGATTTTATTACACGAACCAATAACGAGTCAGTTTTGCGTTCACATTAACAGTCTGGCTTCACATCGCATGCTGATGATCAAAAGATTAGTTATTTGCGTTTACCAATGTGCGTGACATCAATATATTTTCAAAGAAAAAATATGGATCAACTAAGTTTAGAGGATTTCCATTCTGAATAGTATCCTAACTTTAATCCTGAATGTCTCACTTAATAATGACGAAATTTCATTTCAATAATCGAGTTAGATATTTCAACCTAGAAACTTTATACAGAACAATCAACCGCCACATTGAATCATTACTAGTTCTCCCTATCAATGTAAAAATGTTAGAGTAATGCTTCTGTTCAACCATCGGTTGCTATCGTCTCGCGGTCCCCAACCAGGTAGTCTACACCTACCAACATGACTCAGTCCACTTGTCAGTGACTTCATGGATTTGTGCCATGTTTTGGTCTGGCCACCGCTAGCTTTCTTCCAACCTAATCCTACACCATAAAACATCGCACGTCGGGGCAGTCGGTGGTTGGGCATGCGCAACACATGTCCCAGCCATCTCAACTGATTGAGTTTCACTACTTCATCAATTGATTTGCTATCTTCACGCAGTACCCGTTTCTTAACAACTGAGTTGCTTATTCGGTGGTCCCAGGATATACGAACAATGTTTCGAAGACACATATGATCAAATACTAGTAACCTACGAATATTTTCTACTAATACCGGCCATGTTTCACTGCCATAAAGTAGGACGGAACGAACTGCTGCGCAGTAAACACGCCCTTTGGTTGATAGACGGATATCTCGCCTACGCCACAAATGACGCAAGTTGGAAAAGCTAGTCGAGCCTTCTGTATCCGTGCTGAGATTTCGTCACACACCAGACCACAAGGGCTGATGAGACTTCCAAGATAAGTGAAGCGGTCGACACGCTCAACTATTTCACTCCCTATCACTAGTTCGGGTGTCGACGCAACCCAATCCTGAAGCAACATTTTGCATTTCGAGGGAGAAAATCGCATGCCGAACATGCTTGCATTGTTGCTTAGAGTGGTCAGCAGACTCTGCATTTTGTCAGCGTCTTCACTAAATAGAACTATGTCATCGGCATATTCTAAGTCAACAAGTGGATCTCCCAGTAGAAGTCTGCTTCGGTTTGGGCACCCGGGCAGTATCACAGCCCTCACACAAATCAATTGAGATCCGTGCGACGCATATGTATTTGGTGCCTCCGTGTACCAATACCAATGTGTTAAAATAAATAAATACCCGGTAGAAGTTCAACTCCTAGAAATTTATATGAGGATAGTGTCATCTCTAAAAAGACGTCAACAACAAAGTTAAACAAGAATGAAGAGAGTGGACAGCCCTGACCAACAACACTTGAGGTAATCAGTTCTGATGACAGGACGCTATAAACTCTCACTCGACCAGTTGTGTTCGAGTAGAGAGCCTTTATAAGGTTAATTTACTTCTTTGGTACTCCTTTCAGTGACAAACACTGCCATAGAACCTCACGATCAACAGAGTCAAATGCCGCCATAAGGCCGATAAACACTACCATTGTGGGGCGTCTGAATGTGTGTCTATGTTCTAGGACCTGACGTAGTGTGAATATCTGGTCTATACAACCACATCCAGGTCGAAAACCAGCCTGGTTTTCTCTAGTCTGCTCTTCACGAGCTTTAGTTAGGCGTCGAAGTATTATTGAAGCTAATATTTTAAACACTATATTAGTCAAACTAATTCCTCTGTGATTGTCACAAGAATACTTTTGTCCTTTCTTATAGACTGGCACAATCAGTGATTGAGACCAGTCAGATGGGATTACGTCCAGTTCCCAGATTCTACCTAAGACCTCAGTCAATCTCGCTGCTAATACTGGACCGCCATCCTTAAAAATCTCAGGGGTAAACCTGTCAGGGCCTGCTGCTCTCCCACGTTTCAGATTTCCTATAGCTTTTTCAACTTCGTAAAGAGTCGGAAGACTTACATTAATTTGCCATTCAGGTCGACTGGGGATCGTGGGAAACCGAAGTGTCGCTGAAGGCCAGTTGAACTGATCCCTTAAGTGTTCTGCCCATCGATCCAATCTCCTGGATTGAGAATGAATAATATATGGCTGCTTAACTGTTCTTCTAGTTGTCCGTGAAAAATATACTCTTAGCTTGACTATCATTAAGTAGGACCTTAAGGGGTTTCCTTGTACCATCTTTCCTACGTCCAGTAAGACGTAGACAAATACGCGCTCGCACTAGAGCATGATCTGAGTCTAAGCATGTGCTCCAGAATGAGCGACAGTCATCTATCGAGCCCCTCCATCGGTGGCTGATAGCAATGTGATCTATTTGGGTCCAACGTTGGGACGAATTAGGGGGTCGCCATGTCAAAAGATGTTTTTCCTTATGCTTAGAGTTAGTGTTTGCAAGAAACATGCGGTTGTCTGTTCTTTGAGCCGCGACACCATAAGATCCACCTAGGTGTCTTTCCCTTTCGCTTAGTTTACCTACTTGAGCATTAAAGTCACCAACCACTATTACTACATCAGAGCGCCTAGCTTTTCGGAGAAGGTCGGAAATCTTTCTGTAAAACTCATCTTTTACATCATCTGAGCTGCAGTCAGTGGGAGAGTAGGCAGAGATGACGAAGAAGCAACGACGAGTGTTCCAATCTTTCCGAGTCCTTACTGTTCCGTTTAGTCGGACAGCGCACAAGCGACTGTCTACTGGGATCCAGTCTAAGAGAGCTAGTTCTGCCCAAGGGCTCAATGCTATACTTACGTCAGCGAGGCCAGGGGAATCAGCATCAGGGCTTCCAGACACACGAAGCGTAAATCGAGTTGGTTCGTTACTTTGACATGGTTAGGTCAAATGAATGACACTACTAGGATCCTGTGTGTGCGTTTCGGAGACGCAGCACACATCGATGGAACGAGATTTTAAAGTCCTAGCTAAGGAAGCCTGTTGTCCTATTTGGCACAGTGTTCGGACGTTGAAAGCTCCTACGTGTAGTTTAGAGCGTGGTTTCAGGAGACCAGGAATAACATTCCGCGTACTCGAATCGTTTGCACTAGTGGGGCGAGGTGATAAAGGGACGTAAGAAGGGTTAGTCGTGGAGATAAGAGATTTATCTGAAGGTGAAGGAGGGATCTGAATGTGACTGACTCGGCCTCGTGTGTTGTTACGGGTATGAGGGCTGATATCACTTCCCAGCTGCCCACATCATGGAAGGGTATTTCTTGAGGAGCCTGAAAAGGAAGTCGGATTAGTGTTGGTCTTAACGACCTGGTTGCGTGACCGCAGAGCCCAAGGGACAACTGCTTGAGGCCGGTCGCGCACGGCCTTTTTGTGGGAGGTTTTTAATGTGTTAGCTCCGTTCTTCAAAGGGCCTTGCCGCTGGAGACGGAGATCCGTGGGGTAAGGTGAGGTGTGACATTTTTAAGGTCAACATTTTCTAACGCCTTCCTTCCTTGTGAGAAGGCAGCATCGCTGCAGATGCTGGTTGTCCGAGGGAAACACCTTACTGCTATCACACCTCTGTACAGTCAGCAGTACGACTTCGCCCTCAGACCTTGAGTTGCTGCTTTTAGTCTTACCGTTCTCCAATCGACCTGCCTGGCATGGTAGAACCTGCAGGAACATGTGTTCCAGCCAATATAGCTCGGTTGGGTCATCACGATAGGCAAGCCCGACCACCACGTCAAGGTAGCAGCTACGGTCGGGATTTAAATAAAGCATGTAGTCCTAAAGGTTTTTCATGTAATCACAATTCGAAGTTAGATGAGAAAGGAGTATAAGTCAGGCTAAATTCAATAATATAACAGATCCGAAAGGCCTTCAGTAGTATCAATCTCTCAGAAAAATGGTTGTATCTGAGACTAATGGTAATGAAAGATGGGACTGAGGGAATTGCAATTCATAGTAGTATAATCCTCTAGATGCACAACAGTGTGCTCATATGACTTGAAGTGAAGATGTTGCTTGGTAGTGAAGCATATGAACTCCTGGCTTGTCGGGTGAAATATAAAGAACAAATCACTATACTAGATTTAATTCGGTGTGGCTCTGGTCAGAAGGGTGGTAAGTTTATCTCAAATTAAGTAAAATGTTGGATCAATAAAGGTAGGCGCTTGATGGTAAGTTATTTTAGTACAGAATGTAATAGCTTCAAAAATCTGGACGAGGGTGCTAATCAATCCAGTCCTCATTCATTGTTAAGATCTTCCACCATATTAGTCGTTTTTTAGTGCACCACTGAATTTACCTGATATTGTTTACAGTTCTTCTCATCTGTTGACCTGACATTTTCTGAAGAACATTACCTAAGCTGCGTCTAGTAGTTTCGACTCCGTAGCAAAAATGACAGTGCAGTTGTAACTTACAAGTTCGTTGCTAACAGATTCGTGTTAAACCTTTTGTATGAAAAGTTAACTTGATAGCAGTCGTTCTCCAACTTCCTTAGAACTTTGTGTCTGAACCACCGACTTGTATCATGGTTGGTTATTAAAAAGAACGAGCATTTCCCTTCCTGAAAAATGGGGAGTTGGTCTCTCGCTGAGTTAAACGGCAAAACACTGTAGTATCAACATTGTTATTGGTATCGCTGAGAAGAAACAGAAAGTACGTCATTTCGAAATCAATACGATCGAGCAATATTCAAATTATAAACGTAAGTCAATACCTAACTTGTCGTTCGCCATCTCAAGAAGTGCTTTACTAAGATAAGTTAAGAAATTCCTGATTGAATTAGTATGATGAAACTGTTTAAAGTCTGCAGTCTCCACAAATTGTTCCTTGTCGTAAACATGTTGGGTGATTTCATCAACTAGTAAGTTGTGTCAGTCATGGTTCATGCTTAACTAACCCTGTATAATGGTTTCGTCTTTTTAAATAAAGTGGTTTCGTGATAAAAATTACTTTCTTTATCATTATTATCAATGGCTTTATCAAAGATTATGTTTTGGTACCTCTTGGTTTTTTTTTACAAAAAAAGGTGAAAAAAGATCCTAATTTGTACAACTTTTCAATCAGTGACATGTTTAAGGATACAGGTTATTCACTAGGCCATCTTGAACCACCTTTTCGTCACGAATTGTATTTATTAGGTAAGGTATAATAGAAATTTTATGCCTTTGCTTGCGTTTACAGATTTTGATGTATTTACGCCTCATTCTACCAGAAGATATGCAAGGAGAAAGATATGAGTGAAGGGGGATGGTTAGCATCTGATAAAATAACACCTGCCATGATTTTGCAAGACTTTAGATGTCTATCCACAGCCATATTAATTATGACCTCAAAAGATTCAACACACATTGCTAATTGTCTTCAGCACTCTCCGCAATGGAGCAGTCTTTCCTCAAAAACTCGGGAAAGAATAATGGAGAACAGTGAAGAATAATAGCTAATATGCAGGAATTGACAAATTGTAAGAGTAAATGACGAGTAATTCCAAAAGCATGTAGCCTTTTTATGTAGTAAGTCAGACGGAAAACTTTCTTCAACAACAATAAAACATGATAAGACCAAGAGAGATCAGATGGAAAAGTAACACCACGATAATTTACCTTCGACACCGTGTTTATGAAAAAGTTTTCAATGGCACATGCATTATGGGATCCCAAAATGGTATTTAGATGCCGTTCATGTCGCATGCTAAAGTTAAGAGCTTGACATTTAGACGGATTATTTATGAGACGATTAACAACAGACCAACATTCAATACGAGACAAAAACTAAATCATTTCTATGGGATGTAAAGAGGTAGAAATCGGCATACATACAGTAAGATCATCTGCATATTTCAGAAAAGTGTTCTGTGGAAGACGGCAGATCATGCATAAAAGAAGAGGTGAAAGTACGGCCCCTTGTGGTACACCTTCATGAGACAGTAGAGACGTTGGACACCCCTTTAAACACGGTGTACTGTTCTCTTCCAGAGAGGTAGGAACACAGCCAATTAATTATTCAGCTGTCAGTGTTGACGCTGATTTACTTGTTAAGTAAAATTTGTCTTGCGATAGGATCAAAAGCAGATGTATAGTCTAGAAAATAGCGTCGAACAAACCTCTCATCCCTTTCCAAGCTGAATACTATACTCTGATGCGGAATAACAGCAATATCTAAGGTGCTTCTTTCGCATTTGTGAGCAGTGCGCTCTTTTATTGCAGGTTGAAGTGGGCGTATCAATAATTTTTCCATTGTTCTGAGGAAAGGTGAAGTTATAGCTATGGGTCTAAATTTCACATTCTTATCACTAGATACTTTTTTTTAGGTATAGTGATTATTTTTATCTCTCTCCACATTTTCGTGAATGGATAAAATAGAACGTCAGCACATTTCTCGGGTACTGATCTACTAGGAGGTCCACTTATTGACTTAGAATACGCAGATGACATAGTCCTGTTTGGTGAAGACGCTGATAAAATGCAGAGTATTTTGGTAGCACTGAGCAACAATGCCAGAATGTTTGGGATGCGCTTCTCTCCCTCCAAATGCAAGTTGTTGCTTCAGGACTGGTCTGCGTCAACACCTGAACTAAGGATAGGGAGTGAAGTAGTCGAACGCATTGACAACTTCACTTATCTTGGAAGTCTGATCAGCCCTAATGGGTTGGTGTCTGACGAAATCTCAGCACGGATTCGAAAAGCTCGTTTGGCCTTTGCCAACTTACGTCATCTATGGCGAAGGCGAGATATCCGTCTATCAATTAAGGGACGAGTATACTGCGCGGCAGTTCGTTCCGTCCTACTATACGGCTGCGAAACATGGCCATTAAGAGTAGAAGATACTCATAAGCTACAAGTATTTGACCACAGGTGCCTTAGAAATATTGCTGGTATCTGCTGGGATCACCTTGTAAGTAATAGTGAGGTTAGATGTAGGGTATTAGGAAATGATGGTAAATCAGTTGATGAGGTTATGAATCTTCATCGACTGAGATTGTTGGGCCACGTGTTGTGTATGCCTGAACACCGATTATCACGACGTGCAATGCTCACTGGTGTTAGGGATAATTGGAAGGAAGTTAGGGGCGGCCAAACCAAAACGTGGCATCAGTGCTTGAAGACACTAACTTCTGGTTTGAGCCATGTTGGTAGATGCAAACTACCTGGTTGGGGTCCGCGTGACTACCGTAACCAATGGTTAGAGACTTTTGGTGACATGGCTCAGAATGGATCGCAATGATGCAGATGTATACACTCTTTGTCTTCCTTTAAACGGTGAGATTAAAATTGCTTTATACCTTTACTTCTACGAACTAATTCCTTCTCTCTGTATTATATATTCTGATACACAATCTTTCTTTTATATATTACTACCTTTGATGTGACTACTTCTATGAATCCGTTGTTCATCTTGTTTGTGCTAATGAGGTATGGTAATTTGGACCGATGCATATATGTGCCTGGTCCTACGTTGAAGCTGACTGACTGACTTCACACAAATCGACTGACTTATGTGGCGCATATTTATTCGGTTCCCCTTTTTACTAATATTTGTGTTCAAATAAATAAATAATTTTACCAACTACTTGGTAGATGTGTATTGATAAATAACCACGTGATCACAACGTCCCACATCCCTATCCTCGGTTGTGTCAATAAAGTTCGAGTCGCCCATTGATTTTCCTTATAAGGTTGAAGCGTACATTTTGGTTATGTGAGCTTACCGAGTTATGAGAAACAAAAATTTTAATTTATTGTATATTACTATCTAATAGCATGAAGGCTTACTTTGTGCGACTTTCTCAACAAAACATGTGACAAATTCAACTGGTCTCCTGAAGCATACGTGTTTTAAAAAAGTATATTGGTAATATTTTATTCTCAATAAACTTAAGTTACGCGAGAATGAAGACATTCAAGCGAAAAAAAATTTCTTTCCTACGACATCATTTACTCAAGCCGCACAGTCGTATTTATAGGCACTTTTTCACATGTCGTAAAGTGGCGTTAAAAATGTCATCAAAGATAGTATGATAATTAGAAGTATTTAAATTGATTTTCTAACTAAGAATTCCAGAAATGCTGCAATTTAAGGCAGATAGAACTCGATCTGCACAACTGTAAGTATTATATTTGAAATTTGTAGTAAGCGTGCAATCAATTACATAAGAATCATCAGTTAGTAAAAATAGCACAGATAGTCAAACTCGCTCAAGTATCGGATGTAAAATTCAATGAAAATGAAATCATGTTACATGATAAAATCAAGGTTATCCAAAGACTCCAAGTATTGAATACAACAATTTGGATATGGAAGAGTGATATTTCAACGTAATTAAAGTCATCGAAAGTTTTCAAGTATTGGATAAAAAAGGTGTTGAATCATTCGGCGAAGCAATTAAAAATTATCACGAACTAAAGCTATTTAATAGTTTTGGAGGCATTAAGAAGTGATTATAAATGGAATAAAAGCAAAAAAGTAATCGTCTACTTTATGAAAGAGAAGAAGTCGAAGAGTAATATAACAATCAGAACTTACAATCTGTAAAATTCGGTATGCTAAGACTATGGGAGAGTAAGGGACTAAACATGACTCCTTCACACACAGAAGTCGGGTTTGAAATGATGATTTGTTTTAGCCTCAGCTGTGCATAAGTTTCTCATCCAAACCTTTTATGAGCTAGCTGTTTTTACTTTGTAGAGGATTTTGATCTGAGTTGATCATGTGTTCAAGGATTGGTTCGCATTACCTTTTAGATAGCCACGCAGGGTAGTGCTCGGATATTCATTTACAGAATGCACTCTTTGTATAGCTAAAATAACTTGTTCCACACGAGTAAGTAAATGCACCTTGAGATGGGTCTAAACGACAGCTTATCCTCGACATTCCCCTGAATGCGTTTATTGCTGAAGAAAAAGTTGTGAAGAGCAGTTGAATAGAACGTCTATCCCAACTATCTAGATAATCACTTCTTTAATATCTCAGTTTCCGCATCTCTCTTGAATTCGATGTCCAAGAATAAAACTTTCTTAGGAACTATGGTAATATTTTAAACATGACGTTTTGGTTTTAGATTACTATCAATGAACCTGGGTAGGAAGCTATTTTCTAGGAGTGTTTATCCGATTATATGTTTTTATACATTTTGATAAACTTCTGAAACTGATTCCTAATTTCAAGCCATCTGGTTTAAAACGTGGTCGTGTGGAACATCAGCTTTTAGAGTCAGATTAGAACTTAATGGTTCACCCGGACAACATATTATTCTCGAGGTAAGTATGAATAATATTCATCAATTATAATCACTTTTAGACTCACTAAAAATTAGTAATAACAGTTATGATTCAGACCGACTACATATACAGAGCTTTTAGCTTATTATACTTAAACTACACCTGTATAAATAAGAGGAAACAATAATAATTGACTGGTCTTAATCATTTACTCAATAATGAATCTACTCAGTTTTTCGAAATGGATGAACAGCTCCAATTAGTGGGTGTTAAAAACACCACTTGTGTCGTACAGTTGAGAGACCAGAATGTGGTAAATTGGATTTATCAGGTTATTTTACTGTGATAAAAACAATAGAAAATAAGTAGTTTTTGTTGATAGTAAATTAGAATGATATCAGTTAAAAGTGAGACCTTCAATGGACAAAATTTTGAAAAAAGTATTCCACAAAAGATCCACGTAGTTTCGTGTGTTTCCAGATTGTGGTAAGTTGCCAGTATCATGAATCATGTATAAAATTAGTAATATAATCTTATTTCGTCAGTCACTTTATATTGGACTAAGATAAAATGTAAATCGGTTAAAACAAAACAAGTCATCAAATAAAACTTTATGTTACGTAAAAAAGTTAAACATAATACACACCAACACCTTAACATCAGGAAGAAACTTGTGATTAGAAAAGAAATAACAGAATCGTTAATTAATTAATCCAGTTAACAATATATCATCCAAATTTCAATCTTTTAATATTCAACAAATAAACGTTTTAGCGAACTTAATGGAACTGATTAACTATTCTTTTTAGAAGCATTAAAATAGGTTTTTCTAAAGTTGTGATGAAGAATTATAAAATGTAGAGTTTAAATATACCGTGAAACAGAGAGATATTATTTATGAAATTGGTTAATTGTCGTATAATATTATAACTCGACTGAAATGGGGATGTAAAATACAAGGAATAGAATTAATTTGCAAAATATATAACACTTCAATTATTTTAATAAGATAACACTTTTTTATTCATTTATTGCTAAACTGTTGATTACAGATTACCTTATAATGTTAAACAATGTGGTCATCAAAAACTATAGCTACACAGGAAACTATTGCGTCACAGTTTGAAACACATAATGCTAGTAAACTGACGTTTTTGATTGTGGCTATAGATTATGATGATATGAGGCATAATAGATCACTTATGTTGTATAGGGTAATTTCTACGATTACTTCAGCCTCGTCTTGAAATATTTCGACAGATAAACCAGTTATTAACACAGGGTATTTCATTCGCTGATAACATCATTAAACCACGTAATAGTATTTTTATGAACAGTTTAAATGCGTTCTACGTACACAAGCTAGGATATAACTGAAATAATTTAACTGAAAAGCTTTCTAACATTTTCCAGGAATCCACAGCTATTTATGAAAGAAAACGATATTCGAATAAAGTGTATGAAGATTGTTCGCTCTGATGGTAGCTTACATTACTGACTAACTTCAACCAGACAATAATTTGAAACCAAAGGAAAACTAGACAGGTGGGTGATGCGGTTTCAAATTTCGCAGGAAGCACCAGTCCCATCAAGATAGCAGGTTTGCTGTATTGATGAGTCCAGCCACTGTGACGACTAAATCCATGGTTTTCTGCTGACTGCCTTCAACCCAATTACACTCAAACATTTGACTTATTTAGAGTTTAAAACCATAATTCCGTTAGGGAATATACCGAGGATTTCTAAATTCCGCAGAGCGCACCTTATCTTCAAATTGCCTACTAACCATCCAATAATTTACATTTTGAAGCCCAGTTTGTTCTTAATAATGGGCGACCAGCATCCAAACTGCCATCAATGATTATTCTTTCACTCCTTGTGTTGGTCGTTGGTTTACACCGACGAAGGGCTCAACGTTAAGATGAAACAGCTATCTAATCCTTTTTGGGTTGCCAATAGTAAATTAGATAAAGCTAATATGTGATATAAACTATCTTTACAGGCTACACAATTATCAGATATCTAACATGTATAGAAGAGACTTAAGTCACCCATAACAGTATAAATACTTTCAGTTTTTTATGCGTGGACGAGGAAAATAGTGATTGGCTGTTTACCTAGTCGGATCAATAGATAGTCTGACAGGTATTAGACATGTCACATATTTCCCCTTGCTATTATTATTGTCAGTTGTAGAAATTGAAATATACTCAGCCCTCAAATACCATGGTACGGTCGATAGTGGGGAGAGTATGATAATTAGGAGTGTTTGAATTATAGTACTAACTAAGAATCCCAGAAATAACGCAATTGAATCAAGAAGTACTAGACAAGTATTAACGAATGTACTGTATTTGAAATTCAAAATCAAGCATTCAACAAGTACAAAGGAATCATTAGTTCATTCAAACACCACATCCGCCACAGCTTAAACTGGAGTCTAAGTATCTGTAATTGATTGTATGACTTCTTAAGTTCATCCTGTCTGTCCGACAGTGTATTGGATAAAGACTCTGTATAATCTAGGACGCGCTCATTAGTATTAGAATTAACAACGGAAATCGGAACAGACTCACTTTATTTCTAGGATTGTGAACAATCACCATGCCGGTTGAGTACTGACACTACTACCTAGAATGTGAACCATAGACTATCCTCCCCCACGAAATAACGTCGGATCTTCATATCCCCAAGTTATGAATAATGTGGCTTCATTTAAAACATCTTTCTCAATTTGACTAGAGTAAACATTGGAAGTGAATTTATGATAAGGACAAACAACAGTTGATATGGAATTATCTGAATTGTAATCAGAATCGAGCTCATTTAATACTCGTTCTTAGCACTGAACAAGTTTCCCATAAGAAACAAATGCATTATGAGGACAAGTAATATTTGATATGACATCAAGATTTGATTCTTCTGAAATAGTATCCTCAAATTTATTAGGAATGTCATTGCAGAGTAAAGGATCATTAGAAAAATCAGCATCAATTAAAACTACATCAGTTTTTCGATCATGATTAGGTTCATCCGAAATATTCTCACCAGATTTGTAAGAAATTTCATTAGAAATATGTGAATCATTAGGAAAAATCATATCTGGTACAATAACATGGGAAATCCGATAGGTTGATTGATTTGGAATTGTTGTCTCGGAAGGATTCTGAGTTTGGTACCTCCTTGTACCAATATGTATGTGTTTAAATAAATAAATACTCACGTTCTAGTCAGGTCAGTTACGTGTTCTTGATCAAAGTTGTTCTGAAGTTCTGTAGAATAGACACTGTTAGGGTATCTAGTCTAAATATCTGTGTTACATGAAGATGCCACATGTATTCAGAGTTTGACAACGCCTTTACACGTAAAACCGTTATAATCGAAGAATACCAACTCAGTCAAATCAATAGTCAAAATGAAGGGGTTCAAAGATATGTTTCGAAAGCTATCGATATGTCGAGAAGCGTTTGATCTATGCTGGCTAGTAGTTGCAAGGGATGTCTAGCATAGCGTATCCACTCGTGATCTGGTGCGGATGTGTGATCGAGAATCATTAGTTAGGGTGTATCCATTAGAACTAAAGAAGTCAAAATCAATGTCGAAGCCCTACAGAACTATTTATTTTGAAGATTTATTCACTACTTCAGACACATTAGTCAGATTACGAAAAATCAATAGATCATGTTCTGTAGATTAGATAGATTATATGGATTTGATAGTTTAGATTAGATAAACTACATAGATTGGGGAGATGATATAGATAAGATTAGATAGATTTGATTTTATAGACTGGATATGTTAAATAGACTAGGCAGATTACACAGCAAGAATTAGATAATTTAGATAGATCAGATAAGATAGATAGATTAAACAGATATGTTATATAGACTAGATCAACGAGAAAGATTAGACAGATTACACAGACTAGGTAAACTAATAGATTACATCAGATACACTAGAGAGTTTAGATAAAAATAGATTGGATAAATTAAATAAGTTAGATAGATTAAATAGATGATATAGATCAGATAGATTAGGAATATTAAGTAGATTACAAAGATTAGATAGTTTAGATTAAATAGATTACGTACTAAAAATAGATAAGATACACTAGTGATTTGAGATAAGAGATATATTAATTTGATTAGATAGGTTACATAGATAAGTTCGACTATTCAGATTAACTTAGACTAGACAGGTTAGAATACATAATATTAGATGCACTGGACAGATTACTTAGATAAGATGGATTATAAAGATTAGTGATGTAGTAGCGTGAGTAAAATATGATTGGTTGTTGAACGTGGACAAACATGCACTTGACCTACTGACTATTAAGTATGCAATTTACTTTCCTGTCATTGATTTCTACTCCGGACTCATTGAGTGTGACTGCTTGTAACTGTGTTGAATAGAGTATTGTCTGGTTTTAGTCTGACTCTCTGTTCTGGGTCGTGAATCCTGAATCTGATATCACGTGACTAGTCGCACTATCATACTAACTTATTGTCGCAGTATACCTGAGAGAGAAGCCATCGGCTTAATACCCGTTTTCAATCAAGCAGTTTAAAATTTTTTTATACTAATAGGTTTTTAGAACGTTAGAAAAGTCAATTGTGTTTTCAGAAAGCATTAAATACGGGAATAAGACAACTCAACAGTGAATATCCACTATTCCTTCAGCAACTGGAGCCAAGACCTTTACGTCTCGTGACGAATGATTAACCACTGTGTCGGCATTCATTGGTACTTTAAAAGATTATTTTCTCTAAGATACGTTCATTCTTACGAATCAGTTCAACTAATTCGTGTTGTTATTGAGTTGATGAAAAACACTTCTGTTTTATTAAAAGTGAAAATTATATTCGAAATAATCTCAGCGATTGAAATTCAAAACATTTTAACGTCTCGTCCAGCAAACTTGTCTTGACTTCATCAGGGTAATAATCAAGATCGAAATCATCAAAGAAATATATGGCGTTCAACAATCAAATCAAATAGATAGATCAAAACCATCAAAGAAATACCTAACTATTTGATTTGATTGTTAAACACTATATACTTCGATTGTTACCCTGAAGAAGTCCAGACAAGTTCGCTGGACGAAACGTTGGGATTATTTAAATTTCGATCTCTGAGATTATTTCAAACATAATTCTCACTTATAATGACTTCTCTATACTCAGCGCCCAGTTTTTGTCAAACTATTCGTTCTAATATTGACGAATATTCGTATGAACTTATGTTTTAAATTGTGGTTTCTTAAGACTATGAAGGAAATGTCACAGAAAGTTTTCCTTACAATTTTGCACTTCACTGTTTAAATCAAGAGATTGACAACTAATGAGTGTCAAAGTTCCCCTTATAATAAATTAACTTATAAGTCTTTATTGTAAGATAACAATATTTGCTATTGACCGATTAAATACATACATCACTAAATTACGAAAGATAAGAGCTTATTTATTACTCACAAATACATAAGGTTTTCAATCTATTTGATTCGTTTAACTTGATGAAATTTGTCTGTGTAGATAAATATCAGTTAATTTAATTTGTTACTGAGACCAGATGAAATATAAATTCTATCTGATGATAATTTACATTGCTGTAGAAGATAGGTAAAATGTATTGGAAAAGAGAAATTTCACGTCTGATTGATCACAAAAAGGAGACCAATCTAATGTTTCAGTAGACATTTGGTGCGGATCGAGTACTTATCGATCAAGTTGCAATGTACTCACGATTCCAAAAGATTTGACATTGCAGCACTAAATCTATCGTAACGTCAGTCAGTCAGCTATGATGTAGGATCAGACACATATATGCATCGGTCCAAATTACCATACCTCATTAGCACAAACAAGATGAACAACGGATTCATAGAAGTAGTCACATCAAAGGTAGTAATATATAAAAGAAAGATTGTGTATCAGAATATATAATACAGAGAGAAGGAATTAGTTCGTAGAAGTAAAGGTATAAAGCAATTTTAATCTCACCGTTTAAAGGAAGACAAAGAGTGTATACATCTGCATCATTGTGATCCATTCTGAGCCATGTCACCAAAAGTCTCTAACCATTGGTTACGGTAGTCACGCGGACCCCAACCAGGTAGTTTGCATCTACCAACATGGTTCAGACCAGAAGTGTTTGTTTAGGGCGTTGATAAAATTCAGTATTTTGGTAGCGCTGAGCGATAATTCCAGAATGTTTGAAATCCGTTTGTCCTTCTCTAAATGCAAATTGTTGTTTCAAGACTGGCCTGCGTCGACAACTTTACTTATCTTGGGAGTTTAATCAGTCGTAATGGATTGTTGTTTGATGAAATCTCTGAACGGATTAAGAAGTGTCGTTTGGTTTTTGTCAACTTACGTCATCTATGGCGAAGGCGAGATATCCATCCATCAAATAAAGGACGAGTATACTGCACAGCAGTTTGTTCTGTTCTACTTTACGTCTGGGAAATGTAGCTATTAAGGTAGAGGATACTCGTGAGTTACAAATATTTGATCACAGACGCCTCAGAAATACTGCTAGCATCTTCTGGGATCACTGAGCATGTAATAATGAGTTTAGACACAGGGTTCAATAATAACCAACAAAATTGAATAGTAAACATATCATATCCATATTTAAAGGAAGAAGGACGAATATGATCTATTTACAACCATGTCACTTAGTCTAAAAATATGGATTACAATAATATCAATAATCCTAACACAAATGTTTTCATCTCTCAATATGGGGTCAACACAGCAATCAATGATGGTATATCAGTTGACGAGGTTGTGGACCTATATCGACTAAGATGGTTGGACCACGTATTACACAGTCACACCCACCTATTACCACTGCTGACTAGTGTTCAAAGTGACCAAAGCAAAACGTGGCACCAGTCCATAAAGTCATTCACTTCTGGTCTGAACCATGTTGGTAGATGCAAACTACCTGGTTGGGGTCCGCGTGACTACCGTAACCAATGGTTAGAGACTTTTGGTGACATGGCTCAGAATGGATCACAATGATGCAGATGTATACACTCTTTGTCTTCCTTTAAACGGTGAGATTAAAATTGCTTTATACCTTTACTTCTACGAACTAATTCCTTCTCTCTGTATTATATATTCTGATACACAATCTTTCTTTTATATATTACTATCTTTGATGTGACTACTTCTATGAATCCGTTGTTCATCTTGTTTGTGCTAATGAGGTATGGTAATTTGGACCGATGCATATATGTGTCTGATCCTACATCATAGCTGACTGACTGACGTTACGATAGATTTAGTGCTGCAATGTCAAATCTTTTGGAATCGTGAGTACATTGCAACTTGATCGATAAGTACTCGATCCGCACCAAATGTCTACTGAAACATTAGATTGGTCTCCTTTTTGTGATCAATCAGACGTGAAATTTCTCTTTTCCAATACATTTTACCTATCTTCTACAGCAATGTAAATTATCATCAGATAGAATTTATATTTCATCTGGTCTCAGTAACAAATTAAATTAACTGATATTTATCTACACAGACAAATTTCATCAAGTTAAACGAATCAAATAGATTGAAAACCTTATGTATTTGTGAGTAATAAATAAGCTCTTATCTTTCGTAATTTAGTGATGTATGTATTTAATCGGTCAATAGCAAATATTGTTATCTTACAATAAAGACTTATAAGTTAATTTATTATAAGGGGAACTTTGACACTCATTAGTTGTCAATCTCTTGATTTAAACAGTGAAGTGCAAAATTGTAAGGAAAACTTTCTGTGACATTTCCTTCATAGTCTTAAGAAACCACAATTTAAAACATAAGTTCATACGAATATTCGTCAATATTAGAACGAATAGTTTGACAAAAACTGGGCGCTGAGTATAGAGAAGTCATTATAAGTGAGAATTATGTTTGAAATAATCTCAGAGATCGAAATTTAAATAATCCCAACGTTTCGTCCAGCGAACTTGTCTGGACTTCTTCAGGGTAACAATCGAAGTATATAGTGTTTAACAATCAAATCAAATAGTTAGGTATTTCTTTGATGGTTTTGATCTATCTATTTGATTTGATTGTTGAACGCCATATATTTCTTTGATGATTTCGATCTTGATTATTACCCTGATGAAGTCAAGACAAGTTTGCTGGACGAGACGTTAAAATGTTTTGAATTTCAATCGCTGAGATTATTTCGAATATAATTTTCACTTTTAATAAAACAGAAGTGTTTTTCATCAACTTAATAACAACACGAATTAGTTGAACTGATTCGTAAGAATGAACGTATCTTAGAGAAAATAATCTTTTAAAGTACCAATGAATGCCGACACAGTGGTTAATCATTCGTCACGAGACGTAAAGGTCTTGGCTCCAGTTGCTGAAGGAATAGTGGATATTCACTGTTGAGTTGTCTTATTCCCGTATTTAATGCTTTCTGAAAACACAATTGACTTTTCTAACGTTCTAAAAACCTATTAGTATAAAAAAATTTTAAACTGCTTGATTGAAAACGGGTATTAAGCCGATGGCTTCTCTCTCAGGTATACTGCGACAATAAGTTAGTATGATAGTGCGACTAGTCACGTGATATCAGATTCAGGATTCACGACCCAGAACAGAGAGTCAGACTAAAACCAGACAATACTCTATTCAACACAGTTACAAGCAGTCACACTCAATGAGTCCGGAGTAGAAATCAATGACAGGAAAGTAAATTGCATACTTAATAGTCAGTAGGTCAAGTGCATGTTTGTCCACGTTCAACAACCAATCATATTTTACTCACGCTACTACATCACTAATCTTTATAATCCATCTTATCTAAGTAATCTGTCCAGTGCATCTAATATTATGTATTCTAACCTGTCTAGTCTAAGTTAATCTGAATAGTCGAACTTATCTATGTAACCTATCTAATCAAATTAATATATCTCTTATCTCAAATCACTAGTGTATCTTATCTATTTTTAGTACGTAATCTATTTAATCTAAACTATCTAATCTTTGTAATCTACTTAATATTCCTAATCTATCTGATCTATATCATCTATTTAATCTATCTAACTTATTTAATTTATCCAATCTATTTTTATCTAAACTCTCTAGTGTATCTGATGTAATCTATTAGTTTACCTAGTCTGTGTAATCTGTCTAATCTTTCTCGTTGATCTAGTCTATATAACATATCTGTTTAATCTATCTATCTTATCTGATCTATCTAAATTATCTAATTCTTGCTGTGTAATCTGCCTAGTCTATTTAACATATCCAGTCTATAAAATCAAATCTATCTAATCTTATCTATATCATCTCCCCAATCTATGTAGTTTATCTAATCTAAACTATCAAATCCATATAATCTATCTAATCTACAGAACATGATCTATTGATTTTTCGTAATCTGACTAATGTGTCTGAAGTAGTGAATAAATCTTCAAAATAAATAGTTCTGTAGGGCTTCGACATTGATTTTGACTTCTTTAGTTCTAATGGATACACCCTAACTAATGATTCTCGATCACACATCCGCACCAGATCACGAGTGGATACGCTATGCTAGACATCCCTTGCAACTACTAGCCAGCATAGATCAAACGCTTCTCGACATATCGATAGCTTTCGAAACATATCTTTGAACCCCTTCATTTTGACTATTGATTTGACTGAGTTGGTATTCTTCGATTATAACGGTTTTACGTGTAAAGGCGTTGTCAAACTCTGAATACATGTGGCATCTTCATGTAACACAGATATTTAGACTAGATACCCTAACAGTGTCTATTCTACAGAACTTCAGAACAACTTTGATCAAGAACACGTAACTGACCTGACTAGAACGTGAGTATTTATTTATTTAAACACATACATATTGGTACAAGGAGGTACCAAATACATATGCGCCATATAAATCATCCGATTTGTATGAGGGCTGGGATACTGCCTGGGTGCCCAGGCTGAAGCGGGTGGTTTCCTTATGGGGCCGAACCTCGATCCTCCGACCTAAAGTTCTGATTCATGCGGCAGTGGAATGACGTAAGGAGTCCCATGATAGCCGGTGACTAACGATTGGTTCATACGTCATTTTTTCCTTCAGGATACCGGAGACCATGTACACCATTGGTTTAGAATCAGGGTTTTCCAACTCCCCTAGATGGACCCTCCGTATCAAAGCAACAAGCATTCGCTTTTCGTCCTTTCGATTTCGTAAGCAACAGTAGTGCCGCGAGAAGGTAGTGAGTATGACTTCCCTAACACTGGTTGCACCTGTGATAAGTAAAGAGTGTAGACTCAGACGGTAAGTTCGAAGAACACCATCACTTAGATAATTATATAGTGGTTTTTTACCGATAGATCATGTTCATCTTCTTGTTTAAATTTTTTGTGTGCTAGGATTTGAAATGGACGGTTATTGAGACAAGAAAAATCAGGAACAGAACAGGAACTTTATCGAAGATCACTCACTAGCGAGCGGAGCTCTGTAAGATTTTTCGGAGATGGTGCATTTGTCAGTGAAACTAGTCGCTTTATATATGTGTTTAAAACCGTTACCGCCAAATAGTGTATTCCAAACTATATACACAAAATGAACACCGCAATATTCTTTCCAAGTGGATGACTCAGTAAGGCAACGAGTCTCTGATGACGAGATACTTTATCAGAACCATGAATAAGATCATCGTGTTAATCTTTAATACTTCGAGGAACATTGACCGCAATTTTCATCACTTCCCGTAATATGACTGATGAACAGCTTAAACCAAATAGAAGTTGTATTTGAACAGACCAAAAAAGTGTGTTAGTTGTCGTAAAAATAGATCAAGTTTGATTTAAGAGGATATGAAGGTAAATCCACTTTAAGTCAACTTTCGAGAATATTTTGCGTCAACGAAGTCAATTAAGAATATCTTTAGCTTTCACCATCATGCACATTTGCTTCAACAAACAGGAGTTCAGCGTTGATTTGTTATCAGCACATGTTCTATGGGTCTTCACATCAGGCTTCAAGGGCGCAACAATAGGAGTATACCACGCTCTGGACTGGACACATTTAACCATACTTCTCTCAAACAAGTCATTCAGAGCCTTAAATTCTGCTTTTCGAAGACGAAAAGGAAGTACTCATCTTTATAGAAAGATTGAGTTATCCAGTATTTGATGTTCTATTGGCTGAATCCTTATCCACCCACTGCAATTAGTACACGCAGCTATCAAATATTTAAGTAAAGCGTCGGAGTTTTCTTTGGAGTATAATAACGTTAACTCCCCTTTAAGATTCTAAAATTTCACAAACACAATAAAGAAGTTCTTGACTCACCAACTAAAAACAGGGCATGTATGAAGAACTACCGTCTTTTATAAGCAATCCACAATATACTCGTGTAGTACAGTGATTCCTAATACCAAAACATCAGTAAATCATATTACAGCATAATCTAAAGATTTATAGTTTTTTTAATAAGATAATGAATTTTACACTGCCTGTGTCAAAAATGAAGTCATAAAATGAACCACGGGGAGTACATAATCGTTTCTGAACTTGAAGATTACCGTCCAAAGTCGTGGGTAAAGATAGTTGATCATAAGAAACACCCTAAGTAATAAAATATCAGCTAAAAGGTTCAAAACGAAGTGAATAGTAGCTCTACAGGCCGATTCCAATCAACCAATTAAGGTGAAATAAAGGCGAAAAAAGGAGAAATAAAGGGGAACAAATATTTGTTCTATCTCATTTATCACAATCAAAGCATTTGGGATGACGAAGTACACATTAATTGAGCAAGTAGAATTTTTCATAAGATAAACCATTTCCAAACTGTGCTCACCTCTGTAACCTGCTTCGTAGTCCTTTGCCGAATCGATTTTCATATTTCCACGAGAACGGGAACCATTGTTAAACAAACGCGAGCTTGAGCGACCCTGAGAGTGTAGGTCATAAAGACGACCAAATAAAGTATTAGAAATTTCCACTAAATGAAAACCAAGCTCATTCATTGCATCATAGTCAATACTCATCGTTCAAATCTCTTGAAAAGATTTTGTTATGCTTCTGCATCAATTCTCTTTCTAAATGCGAAATATTTGTTACAGCGATGAACTTGAATTTTCAACCAATCTCCGAAGTTGCATTTCGTGGGCTATTTTGTAGTTCAAGCATAAAGTCTTCTACTTTCTGTTCATTTTGTCGCATAATTTTAGGAAACTTCGATTTCTTTGAATTCAAAGCTAGTGTAGCGGTAAATAATCCTCAAAATAAATAGATCTGTAATCTGTGGTATTGGAGCAGATCGCATTAATTTAATGAACATATCTAAATGAAGGTACTCGGTCACGCATCCGCACCAGATCACGAGTGGGTACGCCGTGCTACACATCTTCTACAACCACTGGCCAGTTTAGATAAGAGATTTCTCGATATATCGATAGCCTATCAAATATATCTTCGAACCCTTCGCTTTTGACTTCTGCTTTCGCCGATTCAGTACGTTTCGATTATAGAAGGTGTTACTGGTTAAAGTGTTTTCAAGTTCCCGATGCTTGTGGCATCTTCATCAGCACGCTTCACTTGACTGAGTAGTAACTCATTGAGAGATTCACATAACAGCGAAATTGGTTTTTATGGAAAAGCCGGGTGTCTCAGCAGTTTATAAACTTCTATGCCGATGAACGTCAGGAAATAAGCTGTGACTTTATTATTTACAATATGTTTTCCAGGGATCCACCAGACTTCGAAAGACTCCATGAAGTCTTCAGAAGCATCCTCGTTTGAATTAATAACTGAATATGGTGTTTGCATGAAGTAATGATTTATTTGTATTTGTAGGCCTGTGAAATGTCACTGAGTCCCAGCTACATCTGAATGTCGAGCAGTTCATAGATCTTCATCAAGGTCGACGACAACCAACTCACGTTAGCTAATCGTACGCCACGGACTAGCCCATGTGGTGTTGCTCATACTCTGTTCATTGTACCTACACCTACTAATATGTTTCTGTATTAACGTTCGTTGTGTAATCCGGTCCTCAAATCAGCAATAGTACTTTGATATGACTAGAGGGTGAACATCTTCAAGAGCTGATCGCGAGGTGTGTCTTCGAAGTTTGCTGTTGACCGCAGTATTCCCGTCTAACTCAAGAAGGCGCCATGATCATTCGATATAGATGGTCAAAGTTAGCGATTTACATACTTGACGACTGTCTAATTTCTAGTTTAAAAAACGGTACGCCTATTTGTGCTCACCTAGTTCTGTTTGCTGTAAATTGCATTATTTTGCGTATTCTTATTTTGTACAAAAACGCAAATACTTCTAATTACAACATTGGAGCCGCGATGCCGACTGAGGGAACAGTTGGAGAAACTTTCAACTTTTGATGCGTTCGAAATCTGGACTTTGATTAAGGAAGATGTTGAGGATGTTAATATCGTGGCTCATTTCCTCATATTCATCGGTAAAGAAGCCTACAACTCGTTAAGATACTTGACACTTTCAGAAAAGCCTATTTAACTTTGTTATGCAACCGTCGAGGAACTACTATTAGATTATTTATATATATTAAATGTTAAAAAGTAGGAGAATTTCAAAAAATGACTTGTCAGGACATCGAATATTGCACTACACGACTATGTTATCTCGATTCAATTCATACTCCAAGTTATCCTGGTGACATTTCATTAGGGATTTTAATGCATGTCACGGAGATGAGCTGAAGTCTGGTAAATGTTTGTTCCTCAGGGAATTTAACTAAAAAATTAACGTGTATTTCACAAAGCTAAACGTTTTAAAATAAGTAAAATTTGACTCATACAACCAATGTATAATACTACTATTCAAATCGTTGGTTGTTGAGAGAGTCTCTTATGTTGGAATATAAACCATCAGCTACAATGCAAATGATCTTTTATGTTTATCCATGATTTTGAGAAGCGGTATAGTGTTTTATAACAGTCCAGAATTAAACGATACTCAGAATAATTGGGAGGCAAAAGCTTTTAGTCAATTAACTTGTCGGATTTCGCATGTTGTACGAGATATTGTCTGTCCTAATGATACACATATTTCTGGTGAAATTCCTTACAAATCTGAGGACAATATGTTGAATAAATCAAATCATGGTAAAAAATCTGGTGCTGTTTTGATGGATGCCGAGTTTTCTAATGAATATCTAACATTATTTTGTGGGGGAAGATAGTGTTGGAAAGTCTGTGCTTCAAGTTCTAGATATCAGTGGTTCCAGTACACAACTGACATGGTGATTGTATACGATTCCAGGACCCGGGTGATTCCGTTCCAGTTTTAGTTGTTATTCCAGTACTAATCAGTATATTCTAGATCATACAGAGTCTACAGACAATACACAGTCGGACGGACGCATGATGAACCTAAAAGAAAGATGTGTGAAATTCTGGTCTACTATGATATTAGCACTGCTCTAATAATAGACCTAATCCTAATATTGTAGATTTGTTATCATGTAACTGCCTAATCTATAAGATCTCACGTGCAAATCACATCATCTTCTACACCAACTCACTGCATCTTAACAATTACCAACAGATGAAGGAGAAGAATTTCAGGCTAGAGATGGAACAATATATTTCATATGAATAAAATATATAAGGTGATAGTGAGCAGGGACCACACCTGCGTGGCCGAGCCATGCCATACGATCAACTCAAATTTGTTCAATTCATTCTCCCCGCCTTCTCCATTCTTCTGTATTTCTCCGCGTTAAATGTTTAATGTCTATTTCTCATATTGTCTCGTGGTAGGGCCCAATGACACTACACTACTCTCCCACCAGAATCAACGTGACGTTGGTTCGATACCAAATTGTGTGGGATTGTCGCGCGCCGGAGGTTAGCAAGAATAATAAGAATCATCCGGGTATTGATGAACTGAAAGATAAATCAAAAAGAAGGCAGCATCATGCGGTCGGGAAACACACGTAATAATTTTAATGTGTCTGGTTTAAGGCTTAACACGCTTAAAATGAAAATTCGGGCGGAGATTATTTGAGCTAAACAAAGCGGGATTATAATTGTAATGAAATGACTCCGTATAGGGATAATTTAATAAGTCGCCGTAAGATAGTAATAGCCGTAGGTTAATAACATTTCCTGTTTAGAAATATTAAAAACAATCAATATTGTAGAAATGTTAAAACTAGTATTATATTTAGTTCAAATTATGAAATAAAATAACGTTTATATCAGAAATTTGTCCATGTGTTGATTTCCAATTGCATCTGCATTAGTAGGCTAACTGAAAGAACAAAAGTATAACCGTGGAAAAGAATTCCAACTAGTGTTTCAGTTACTTTGATACGGTTTGTCTAGATATGGGGAGATTTTCTCGACCTCATTTTTACTTGACCGTGATAGAATTCAGTGATACTACTAATACATATGAATGGTTAGCAAAAAATGCTTTAGTGCATAAAAAGTGATAATTATGTGAATTTTGGGCAGATACATATGAGCGATTCGTTAAACATGAGTGTATTCGTAAGAGACATGCTCTAGAATCAATGTTTTGAGTTACCATAGACTACTTATTTATATCTATACCTAACGGCTGATGGTGCATACAAGTTATTTGCAAATATGCAGTTTAGCATGAGGCGGAATACGATTTGATTGAGATATAGTGATTATAATTTTTTGGTGACGTAGTGCCGAGAGGTGACTGAGTAAATAAGTCTTTACAAGATGATCAACAGCGAGTGATGCTCATATGAATATCAGGAAGAACATAAGTTGTAACCAAGGGGAGTACACTCCCAACTCATGTCTATGATAATCGCTTGAACCTCATTCAGTGTTGGGGTAAATTCGACATTGATGTTTTCAGTTTGCAAGAGATTTGCTGGACTGCTTATATCGATTATTTGCATGCATGATTGTGTCGCTAAATCTCCAATTAGACTGACAAGGTTTTAAGATATTTATTGAATGAGCAACTGATGGAGAAACATACTGAAATCATCTGCAATGGATGAAGATGCCGAGAAAATAACACTATATGATGATAATTACAAGTCAGTTTGTTGACTGATTTTGTTAGTTTCTAACTTTACCAGTCATATTCCGTGATTGTCAAGTCATGACAATGCTTTATGACGATATCCTGAAACCATTATTTTTGACTAGTTACAGTGTTGATTGAGGAGTAGCCAGTTGAAAATAGGTATTGTTGTTTTATGTGCTTCTGAAATAGCCGAAGTTTGTAACGTTAAAGAATCCGAGATGCCTAATTATATTATAAATTACAACTTGAAAACATTTGTTTACAGTATTAATTTTAGAAACAGGCTCAGGAGTTTTAATTCTAAATATTTGTTTGGCCAACAACTACCTGACAGTTTAGTTATTATGCTAGTGCATTATGATAGCACTTAAATTCGGTGACATTATTATCTAAATTATGTCCCTGTTTTTAGGCTACTAATATGATAGACCAATTCATAAACCCAAAAACGTATAGCAATAATGACTATGATGGGTTTATTGAAGATGTTACAGGCGATTCAAAATACTTTTCAATTTAAAAGACACCGAGAAATAATTCAACGCATGTACGGACCAGGTTAACATACAGGTTGGTGAGGCGTGACAATCTAAAAATAGTAAACATGTCTGGGAAAAGTTTTAAAGCTCAGAAAACTTATGGAACACTAGGCAGTGGTATGACTCCTTGTACACTTTCAATAAGAAGTTTCTGCTTTTAGCCTAGTGACACATGTGACAAAAGCAACTGGAAAATATATACATGTCAAGTACAGAAAATCATCCAGTAAAATAGTTAAACTCGCCTGGATTATTTTCGAAAATTGGGTTATTCAGTAGACGACATATGTTACGTCATTCGTGAGAAGTAATGATTCAAAAGCATGCAGAATAAAACATGCAGTATGGCAATTAATTCCAGGGTCCTTGGTGCCGCTGACGTTTTTGTCACTTGCTCGGATCAGAACAATTGAATGAATCCAGATAATTGTGTGGTTGCTATTAGACCAGCCATCTAAAATGACCATACAATTGCAGAAAACTTATAGTTTAAACTCACCGTATGCTTTTGTAGTAGTTTCATCCTTGTTGTTTGGCAATGGAACTCGAGAATATGAAATTAGGCAGGCAGTGGTTGGAAAAAAAGATATTACAGGATAGTGCATAGTTTAAGACAGAATGTGTTAAGTGAAGGAACACTAAGAATTAGATCCAGATAACTATCTAGTCCATGATTGTATCGTTAGTCAATGTATATTAAGGCTATTTGCAGGTCATATTTGCTAGAGCTTGATGTTAAAACAAGTCTATTTCGCTGAAGCAAGTAAATGCTACTAAAACTTGTTAACGAACTATCAAAAGCTAATTAATTAATGTAGATGACCAGTTTTTATTATTGGCTGAGCTAGTAAGTTATGAGAACTAATCAATATAACATTACGATAATACACATGAGCATTATTCAGAGTACTGTTAGAATAATAGGTTTACATAAGTGAATATCGATCGAGAAACATCAAGTGAAAAGCGAAAAAATAATAAAAGGTTGCGTTTCTTTAGTTGGGCTTACCAATGTGAAATTCTGGTCTACTATGATATTAGCACTGCTCTAATAATAGACCTAATCCTAATATTGTAGATTTGTTATGATGTAACTGCCTAATCTATAAGATCTTATGTGGAAGTCACATCATCATCTACACCAACTCACTGCGTCCTAACGATTACCAATACATGATATAGAACAATCTTAGGCTAGAGATGGAACAATATATTTAATATGAATAGAAGATATAACGTGACATTTAGCAGGGACCACACCTGCATGGCCGAGCCATGCCATACGATCAACTCAAATTTGTTCAATTCATTCTCCCCGCCTTCTCCATTCTTCTGTATTTCTCCGCGTTAAATGTTTAATGTCTATTTCTCATATTGTCTCGTGGTAGGGCCCAAGGCAACAACAGATGTACAATTGATTGCGGAAATCGGGTTTCTCATTTAGGCTTTGGCAAATGTGAAGTTCGTATAAACTAAATATTCGCTTGTACTTAGTGACTGCCCGATTTCGAATTCAAAATACAATACATTCATTTGTGCTCACCTAGTTCTATTTGCTGTATGTTGCACTATTTCGAGGATTCCTAGTTCGTGCAATAACTCAAATATTCCCAGTTACCACGCCAAATCTCAAGGATCAGACTCCTTCGTGACGGAAGTATGATAATTTGAAATATTCGAATTTATATGCTAATCAAGAATTCCCGAAATAGTGCAACTTAAGGCAGGTAGAACCATGTGAGCACTTCTGGACGCATTATATTTGTAACCTGTAATAAGCGTGCACTTAAGTGCAAGGAGACCATTAGTTAGTACAAATACCACAGTTATTCAACCAAGTTATTACTTTGAAAATGAAACTTTTGAAAAATTTCATTGCAGTCGATTGGTCTTCTGAAAGTATATAATGAGAATTATCGCTCAGCAATGAGATTGTGAAGTTTTCACCAGTTTGAAACTGATAGCTTAGATATGAGGATTCAAAGAATGGTGTTGAATGTGTTCAGAAAGTAATCAGACGATATGCCTAGCTAATATTTTATGAGCTGTAAAATATCAGATACGATAGAAAGGACATGTTCGACAGATTCCCATTGAGATAACATTTGGTTGAGACTATGTCAATTCGCCTGCTCAAAAAGAATAAGTCTACTGAAATATACAATTATAGGGAAGTATACGACACTTCCAACCCGAACTTTTCTTTAGAAGGAGGATTTATTAGACATTGTTTGTTCGCAGATCGGCCGTTCTGCCAATCGAAAAAAGATGTTTGTTTTCGCAAACAGTGGGTCGCATCAACTAATATGGATTGTTCTGGTCAGTTTTATTGGCAAACAAAATATATCCACTCCATTGACAGTTAGTAAGACTCAAACTTCTTCCGGTCTAACTTTGGTGAATTTTTGTATCTGGAAAATAGAGCCACATGTTTATTACCATAACAGAGTTTATAACTGGAATATGGTGTGACTTAGCCTATATCGAAGTAATACAATCCCATGCGCCTATTCATAGTGCGCAGTTTCATACAGATGTTAATGGTCATTTCTGCCAGTCTTTCAGCTACAACGTAGGACCAAGCACATGTATGCATCGATCCAAGTTGCCACACCTTATAAGCACAACAAGATAATCAAATTCATAGTGGTTAATTCAGTGGTGATAATACATAAAAGAAAGGTTACATATAAGGACATAGTACAGGAACAAGGAATTAGTTCGTAGAAAGAAAGGTACAAAGCAATTTTAATCTCATGGGTTTAGGGAAGACAGAGAGTCTACGCCATTGTGATCGATTCTGAGCCACATTACCCAGAGTCTCCAATCATTGGTTACGGGGACACCAACCAAGTAGTATGAATTAACCAACATGGCTAAGACTAGAAGTTAGTGACTTCTAGGACTGATGCCGCGTTTTGGTTTGGCCGTCCCTAACTTTCTTCTAACCATCTCCAACACCAGTTAGCATTGTGCGCCGTGGTAATCGGTGTTCAGACATACTAGGAGACAAAATGCGAAAATTAAAGTTAGACTCCGAATAGATACGAAATTGTGACATGGCATAACCCCAAGAGTTGTTTGTGGGAATAATGATGTTATACAACTATGTTATCGTCATTGTGTTAAACATCAGTGGTTCATGTAACGAGATAATAAGTAATAATAATAAAGGTTTGTTGTGTATCGGTCCAATCTTATATGATGCTGTATAATGTATTATCATAGAATGTTTGAGTCATTACAGTACTTGTCACACTATACATACTATTAGAATAAGGCTTCTACTCAATAATAGCAAAAAGTAAGCGAACTAGTGTTGTAATTTGTAGATCGTGTCTGTAAGAATGGCGTGTACCTGCCCTGGCAGAAATATATTATAGTATTATTATTATCAATATTATCATACATTTAACGTTACCGATGATTATCCAATAAGTTTGTGGCAGTGGTGATATGTGCATACAACAGGTTCATAAGCCACAAAGCATTTGATGAGAAAACGTTTTCATGACACTACCAAGATAACGAAAAAGAAATGTTGGCGGCTCTGCGAGGCAGGAAAGAAGACGATTAAATTGTATACTGTGTAAAAAGAGGGTGAGAATCATCTATATATTTACGTTTATCTGAACGAAATAAACGGCACTAATATATTTAATGGTTATATAATATAATTCTGCTAGGGCATGTGAGAATAATGAAATTACATATGAGTATCGTATCCAAGAAGTGTGCATAGATGATCACGGAGTTCATTCGTATTCGGCCATAAAGATAGTGAGTAAAATCGCTTGCTGTTTCGCGAAAAGTTCTGCTCATAAGCATTAGGTTTCGATAGGCTTCTAACAACTAGCTGAGGCACGCTGATTTGTTCTGGCTGGCAGCGGGCCTGACAATAAATGTAGATTAGTAATCAAGAAAACTGTCCAAAGTTTGTGTAAGGATGGAAAAGCCTGTTTGTTGGGGTGAGATAACGAGTTGGAAGCAGCGGCTAAAACTGGTAACTTCTGGAAGCCCCTAAAACCCTTTCAGAACACTGCCAGCAAGAAGTGTGCTGAGTGAAATAATATATGGAGCTGATGGGACTCCAACGAATAACACCAACTGACGTCTATGTCGATGGGCAGGGATCTTTAAGGAACAGTTCAGATGACACTATCATAAAAACATCAGCTAGACTGCCGTCCATGCTAGGTGACGACTTATATACCCAACGATGTGAGAGTCCGCAAAGGACTCAAACTCATGAAGCGTTACGAATCATCAGGCCCAAAAACCTAACCTTAGGATATTCGAAGGATGGCAGGGAACATCTGGACAAAGAAATGGTATACGTTTGGAAAATAGAGTATTCCAACATACCGCGATAAAGTGATATTCGGTCTTACTTTCGAAAGAGCTTAAGCCAGCTATACAACAAAAGTCGAGTAAAAAGTGGTACTTGAATAAGTTGACGATTACTTTGTCATTGATTCCGCACGCACAATGAATCTCTAATATTCTACGTTCATTTGTGCTAAAGAGATAGTTAATACGAGCTTGGTTTGTGATTAGTGCATATTATGATTTGCATGTTTCATACTTTCGCATAATTTGCACGATTACTACTGTTGATTGCAAAATAGTTGTTTAGAAAAATTGACCTAGATCCTCCATTCCTATTTTTACCCTCATGGTATGGCACGTCGATTATCACTCACAAATACACTGCTGTACACGCACTTCTCGTTCTCACCTTTCAGCGGTCACGATAATAGAACTCTAATATATTTGCTCTCTATATTCACTGATCGCACTGACATCCCCATTACGTGATTAATCAAGATACACATCAATCAAATTTTCAATTCTTGACTACTTATAATTGTGGATTACGCTATCGAAAAAGAATTAGAACACGCCTCCTTCCGAAAAGTTAAGTAAAGTCCCATATTTATCCCTGTACAACTTATATTTCGGTATATCATCAATTATCTCTAACCATTTTTGTAGTAATTTTGTTGTTATTTTAGAATTAATATATTTGGTCCGTTGCAGTGCCCACTGAGTTCCGTCTGTCTTAAATTGGCCTATTATTGAAATTCCTATTTAACACATCAATTAGACCACTTCTAATTATCATATTAGCATGGTGGTTGATGACTGTGCTTAGATAATTGGATGTTCAATCAAATACTGAAGCCTCCGAGAGGTACATGAAAAGGTTTGAAATCTCAAGTATGACATGGAAAGATATTAAATATGATAAAATACCCGCTCGTTTTCTGACGTTCATCAGAAAAGACGCCTACAGCTTACTAAAACGTTAGCGATTTTCACTTGCATATGAAACTCTCAAGGAACTACTATTAGATCCTACTGGATCACACCTCACGTGTGTAAAGTGTGCAAATTTTGGATGCTATGAAAAAGCGAAATCTCACAAAATGACTCATCAGAATAATCAGGTTAGACAGTTCATTCTGGAATTGCAGAAACGAATCGTCAGACGTAACTTTGGTGATCGACTTCATGTCTGTGTAATCGATCAATTGCAGGAATTAACATACCAAATTTGGAAAGAGAGATCATCCGGATACTGAAATACTCCTTTCAAAATTCTAGAACTTCATGTATTAGATATGAAGCAGAACATGAAACTAACTCCCACTACATCACCTAGTTATTATAATCCGACTAGTGATCAATGACATAGTGGTTGGCATTTAATTGACAATAATCACCGCCCTCGCATAAACATGAAAAACATTTCGTTGACGGATTGTAAAGCAATAAGCAAAAGCAAATATAAGTTCGGTAAATGGTTATCGTCTCGTAAACATCGTTCACGTAATTCATGTATATTTGTTCATGATAAATGTTTCAGATGTGACAAGATAGGATACATCAATTCAGTGTGTAAAACTAATAATTATTTTGCCACTAGTTATAATGAATACTTTAATTTGAACCTTATTGAGTTGGGTGGTTTTAAAAACACCA
This sequence comes from Schistosoma spindalis, assembly GCA_946903255.1. Lineage (NCBI taxonomy): Eukaryota > Metazoa > Platyhelminthes > Trematoda > Strigeidida > Schistosomatidae > Schistosoma > Schistosoma spindalis. Next base: position 33,987,861 of record OX336420.1, on the reverse strand, counting down.
TACAATCCTTATGCACACCCTTGAACAATTTAATTCACATTCAAAGACAATTATATATTTCTAATGACGCTTCTCATGATTATATCGTTGACACTGGTAGTATCGAATCTATCATTCCAGTCGGAAAAATGAAGTCCTTAATTAAAATAACCCGTCGTGCCAAGGAATAAAGATGAAGAGAATTCAACAGAGAAAATTTCTTTTTCGATGAAGTAATTCGCTTAAGCTGCACATTCGTATTTTTAGTGGTTTTGTAAACACATGAGTCTAGAGAAAGATAGAAAATATTGCATCATAAAGTGATTCGAGATTTTAAATACCAAGTGAGGTTGCGTAATAGTCAGGGGGTTAGGAAAGAATAAGGGGATCAAAATAATTTACAATCGTAGGGTTGTTATGTGTTTATAAATATACTTTCTTCTGTGTGGTAGGTTATGTTATATCCGAGCGGAGATTAAATCACGAGTAACTTCTGAGACATTAATTGACTAATATTATCTATATATTCTTATAGTATAATTATTCAGTAACTAGATTATATATATATATATATTTCCCTTATTATGATCTAATAATTATTATTGTAAGATTTACTTTTCCCACGTTATACTCAGTTTATTAATTGCTGTCTCCCACGTTCACAGTCACTTTTTGGCTTATTTGTGTACACATGTTATTTTCTATTTTATGGTACGTTGTGGTCTGTCTGATTGATGTATAAACCGAGTATGTTTGAAATAAACGATTCGGTCTGAGTTTATTCGACTCGATCCGAAGCTGGTATTGTGTTCTGGACTCAAGCGGACGGGATAGAAGGATATAGGACCAATTAAGGACTCTAGACTGCTCATACCAGTTGAACGTCATTGGTTTTGTCATAGTGCGAAGATTTGTTTAAGTCGTATTCTGATTGGTAGATAAGTCACGTGATAGAAGGCCGGATATAAAATCATAACAGGTTACCTTAACCCCACAAAATTATCACTTCCTGAAAGCATCTCAGATCGTTGTCTGGCACGGCTTTTAAAAGGAGAAAGCAAAACAATCCCCAGTTTGATGCCAGAGAACCTAATCAACTCTAGACAGCTCGTTCATAAGGAATCTTTCCTCAAAATAATCTATGCAATCAAAGGAACTGGATCTAAGAAAGGTCGAGTCAAAACTTATCAAGTGCTGAGGCGTTGGTAATCTACCAATTCAACTCCCAACTCTGGGTGTCAAAACGAAAAGTCCATCCTTTCATCTGTCTTTGGCCCTAATTTCCTTCTTCAGTATGTTTTGATCTTGCCTTGTTCTTCATATTATCCTGTAATTTTAAAACGTAATCAGTTATCATTATCCTTTAACAATTCTTCATGATTATTATATAAGTGATATTATGAGTTTTATGTCCTTCATTTTTTTTTCATATCCGTCAAGTGGATAATTAGGTTTCATAACACCGACCAGCAAATTATTTTAATCCTCCTATTCTTCTCTTGTCACCTGGTTATCGCGCAACCTCATTTGATATTTGAAGTCTCAGGTCACTTTATGATGCAATCTTTCTCCAGACTTATGTATTTATAAAACAACTCGAAATACGAATGTACAGAATAATGATAATAGCATATATTTTTAGACAACAATATGTTACATAAGGCATGCCAGTTTGCAGACAAGATCTAATTATTTCAAACGCTACAGGTTTTACTTTATTAAGTTGCTCAATTAAGTTGGTATGTTATGGGGCATGTCGGTTAGATAAACAGGGGATAAATTTTGATACATTAGAATGCTAATGTTAGGAAGACGCTAATGTCCAATGTGAGAGTTGGCGCATTGTGTGGGATTGCGTTGCGACAAGCACTTGGTGGTCGAAGACGCCAACTTTAACGTATTATTTAGTGCTTCGTGATAGTGATCCTAGATAATTTCTGGAGGTATAAGTGATGGCACAGGACAAAGTCATATGTTCCACTTGTGTTTTTGATCGTATACCACGAATGTACTGAAAAAAGAGTTAGAAGCGCGTCGGGCAGTACTCATTATTAGAGAAGCTTAGTCATTTGTGATGGAATAATTAGGGTATAACTACTTGAACTCACTCTTCTTTATTAGGACAATTTTTAAGCAAGTATATTTCATCAGGTTAAAGTAAACAAGCCTAAGTATAGCGTTGAATGGAAAGAGGATTGTACGAGTGGAAGTGATTTAAAAGAATCATGTGTATTTTTAAAATTTAGTAAGGAAAATGTAGTGTTCGAATACCAGTTGGTTTTCTTTTTGTCAAAATTATTACATTTCGTTTTTATTGTTACAACTTTTGTAGAGTCATAGGTGAACTCCTATTTAACGTAATTGTCTAGTTTTGCTTGCAATAAGATTCCTCGTCGGGTAGTGAAACCTAAAGACGCCACGAGTATTCGGAATTCGACGAAGCCTTTTTCAGTAATACCTTTAGGGTCTAAGTGTACCAACTCAGTCAAATTAGAAGTCAGGGATGAAAATGTTCGAGGTTATAATTGAACGACTATCGATACGTTGAGAGGCGTTTAATCTGAGCTGGCTAGCGGTTGTAAGAGGTGCGTAGCATGGCGTACCCACTCGTAATCTGGCGCGGATGTATGACTGAGCGCTTTCAGTTAGGTGAGTCCATTAAAACTAATGCGTTCATCATCAAATGTCGAAGACCTACAAAGCTATTTATTTTGAGGACTTATTTACTGCTACGAACCGATGCAACATTACAGACATGATTCAAAGAGATATTTGGCATAAGAAATTACAATTAGTGCTGTTGGTTCGTAGCATCCCACTACACCATAATGAATCGTAATTTAACAAAATGTTGTGCCCTATAGACATGGGTGGATTGAGGTTATCTTCTCACCATCATGTTTGCCGGTGAGTAACGCCACACTCCCTCCTTTTGTGATGTTAGGCTCTCTCACGTCCGTGGGGTGCATGAATGTTGCTTCAATCTAAGCTCCACGTTACACACCTTGGTGGAATACACTGGCTCTACTAGTTCCATGTTACGAGCGAATCAGACAGCTAAAGCTTTTGTACTGTTGGTTAGAAATTCAGTTATTACCTCGCACTGCCGCGAAGTTAACTAATGGTATGAGTTACAAAATACTGGTCAGATGATATGTGGTTTAGAGTTGATAAGAACAGAGATGATTGAAAAATATGGGACAAGCGTTTAGGGTTGCGAAATTTATGAGTAAGACGATAATTAAGTAGGGAAACACAATATTCGAATGCTAGTAATAGTCTTTAAAAATCTTTTTGGCTAGTGGAACATAAACGAGAAGGAACTCACAATAATTTAGGATATTCTGGGCTTCTTATGATCTGCCGTGGTTGAGCAGCACTCATAGGGTCAGTGAGTTGTTTGTACTGAAGTGAACAGGTAGTTCCAGGAAACATGTTAGTTGTGACATTCAAATGCAATTTAAGCAGTTCTACGTAAAACTTGTAGCATAAGTACTCATAATATGTGATTATATATGTTCTGAGGGTGCAACATAGTGGTTCTGTCAGGTAGTCGAAATAGATAAATAAATGCATGTATATGATTATATGCGCTTTGAATTCGTCATTATACGACAAAACGTTCACTGTGCAGAGATACATTTTTCTGAAAGAATTTATCTTTTATAATTCTATGAAAAAATAGTTCGTCCTACTCTGGGTGAATCACTGTTTTGGCTTAAAGTGGCTCTTATGGAAAGTTTCTGAGTGTTTCTGATTTTCTGCTCGAGTAGACTCTAGTTAGACTAGGTTCTACTGTGTCCAAGTTATTTCTAAGGCCCAATGTGTGCAGCACCATCGGTAGTTGTGGATATCACAAGACTCTAGAGAAATGTTTATTTAATTGCTATGAAGATGAAATGCGAAGTATATGACAAAAGACGGATACAGCACGGTGTCAGGACTGAAACGTGTAGAATGTGAAGTGCAGATGCTATTCGGGGGTTAGATATTTGCGGTTTCTGACATGGCCACTAGTTGCCAGTTGGCTATTTGTTAGCAAAGTTAGAAGTTGGATGGTCCATCGCCAAAGGTAACTTGGCTTAGGTAAGCTACTCCGAGCATGTGGGGAACTCCAAATCGGTCCATATGGCAGTTTATGGAAGATCTAAATTTAGTAAGCGCTTGAGTTGACTGGATGTTTACTGGTAACCTATTCTAGAGGCTTGCGTAGCATGTGAAAAAGGAAGTTGACTTCAATTTACTCTATACCTTTAGTACAGAGTTCTGATTTGGAAGGCCATAATTAGCAAATTTTAAAGTATCACAATCCACTGTAAATTTGTTATGTAGAATTTTGAAAAGTAAGGTAAGGTTGAGCTTCATTTGTCTTAATTCTAATGGATCCAGGTTCCATGGTTTACATCTACCTTTATTTGATAGGTTTGGCTTGACAAGTCTTGTAGAATGGCATTGTACTTTCTCAGTTTTCTGTCGGTCTATAAGACACATGCAACTAAATATAATTGGGCAGTATTCTAGTGGAGGCCGAAGACATACCTTATGGAGAGTTACTTTAGATTCTTTAAGTGAAAATTATGGTTGATGAACCTTATAAGTATACGGGCTTCGGAGACTTCAGATGCAAACTGTTGTGTAAAAGAAAGAATTTCAGAAAATTCCAATCAGTAAGTGAATGAAATAACTGGGAAAACCCTTATTGAGCTCTATTTTTCTCAAATGAGGTAGTCGAATTCAAGTTTTATGATTAAGCCTACTGAGGTCTATATTCCGAGTATCACTGGTCAGATCACTTGTAACCTCTGTCACGAATCATTGAAATGTTTGGACAGTGTTTTCTATCCCGAATGGCATCCAGATGCCGAAATTCCAGAACTGTATACAATAGTCATGAAGTAGCAACATTAAACACATCCGTAACGGCGAAACCACGAGTTATATGTTACATTTCAGGATGAGTCAGAATTGAACTCAACGACATTATTTACGCGACTATAAAGCATAGATGAGAATACGTCGTTCAATGGTGCTGAGATATTTGTTATAACGATTCAATCAGTTAGAACCGTTGTCCCGGTATGCATTCGAGCTTATCAGCAACACTTTCTACAGTCATCACCGTTACAACTGGTTGTATCTTCCTATTGAGGATCAATACTGACTTACGAAGTTTATGGATCTAGCGGTAAAATCGATTGGGCTGCTCTAATACTATCGGTTTCTCTTCATGTCAGCAACGGCCCTTATCACACACATCGAAACCCAGATAGCCAGTGCAGGAAGAAGACGGATTCCGGAGAAAGTGATATTCGAGGTAGAACAAGCAACACAACTAATTGGTACAACTGTTGTTATTATGGTAGCGAAAGATGACCTTAAAGCATACAGAAATGTAGTGGGCTAAAAACAGCGTCAACCAATCGGAAAGCAAAGCTCGTGCACGAAATGGAATTAGAAAAAATGAGCGAGTAGCTATCGTTCCTGAAAGGATTTTTAGAAATTCCAGGAAAATTCGATTATCCTTGCGATCGTCTTCAATGGGAACCTAGATTCCTGCAGTCTACTATACGTCTCCTCCTTAGGTCCATCATCTGTCTATCCGGCTGAATATTATGTATAGATCCTGGATGATCTCGAATGTACCTAATCGTACCAGAATTATGAACAGAGATTGGAACGGACTCACCTTGGTCCTCGTAACTTATTCCGTTGATGTTACTAGCATGCGTGCGAACCATAGATTTATTAGTATTCCTGGGTTATCGAATGCCACCTCTTAGTATGTAACATTAACAAACCATTTGCTATTTCTGCATCGGAAGACATCTAATCTACTCTCCGTATCTTTAAATTTTGGAGCAGTAACAGAATTGATTGCTGTTTCCAAGGTCTTGACATTTTCTGCCTGAGAGTCAGAATAAAGAAGTCACGGAGTTGTGAACGGATCTTCACACATCGATTCTGTTGTTGATAAGTTATCACTCATTCCATTTGAACCTGAATCAGTGGTCAATAGAGAAAACTGTCTTTGGAGAATTCTTGGATTTCATAGACCCAGGATAGTAGGTCCACAATCAGTGGTGACTAATTCACAGGTAACCATTGAAGGTTTATCATCACTCACCAGTAAACTACAACCTCCAAGAATCGGAAGTTTGCGGGGATAGCAAATTATATTAGTCCTCCTACTCTTCCCCAGCCCTCTGAGTATTACGTAACCTCACTTGGTATTTAAAATCTCGAATCACTTTATGATGCAATATTTTCTATCTTTCTCTAGACTCATGTGTTTACAAAACCACTAAAAATACGAATGCGCAGCTTAAGCGAATTACTTCATCGAAAAAGAAATTTTCTTTGTTGAATTCTTTTTATCTTCGTCAATTAAAGTAATCGAATCCAAGATCTGTGATTAAACTTACTCAAGTCTATATTTTGAGGATTACTGGTCAGATCACTTGTGACCTCGTTTATAAATCGTTGAAGCGTTTGCTTCGTTTGGAAATAACACTTCTCTTATGGTATTATACGGTCATTTAGAGCTGTTAAATGCATTTTATGCTCAAAACCGTCTTGGGAGTGGTTCATATAAAAAAATTATGTATAACTAGTCTACGTAAAATTTCGCACATGTCAAAAATTACCAAAAGCATGGTAGATCGTCTGGCGTAGTATCAAATCTCGGTCGAAATAGTCTAGGAATTTAGATAATTCAATAGATTTTACATGCAAAAAGCCAATTGTCACAAATAGTTTAGGCTTCAGGGGGGCTAGATCAAACGTGCAATAATGCAACTATTTTTTCTAGATGTCATGATGCTGATAACTTAGTCAGTCGAATAATTCAGTAAAGATCCAAGAGTCTAGATAAACACGTGGCTCTCTACATATGAATATTGGCGGCCTGCTTGAATATCTGGGCTACCTGTTTCTGCCATCTAGTTATTTCAACAAGTTATCTGTTTTTTCATTTTGTTTTAACCTCTCATTATGTCCATTAATCGCATAACATATACAGGCGCGTTTATGAAAAGCCTACGACCTTTCGCTGCACAAGTTACAAAAACCTACAATAAAAGACATCGTGGTGGTTGGCAATATGCGTTGAAGAGAATGAACATTAATCGTATGTCGATTCCCGAATTGCTCAATTCTAACTGCCGACCATTAATTAACAAGATAGACTATCTTCAATCCCTACTAAGTCAAAATATGTATCGTAATTGTGGTGTCATCACAATTCAAGAATCTTGGTTAAACGATTTACAGGACGACTGCCTAGTATCCCTACATGATTTCAAAATTTATTGTCAGGATCGATCAAACGATAAAAAGAGGTTTGGCGGCGGTGTAGCTACTTTTGTAAACGTGAACTGGTGTCGATCTACGTTTGCGTGTTTCAAGTTTTCAAATGACTTTATCGACTGTCTAACTCTAAGATGCCGTCCAAAACATCTAAATAAATACAAATATGTTTATGTTACCAATATCTATGTGACCCCAGACTGCATATCATCTGCGCTATCTGTCTTCGCTGATGAATTCACTGATTTCGCTGTTACTGCCTTCAGTGATTCACTTTCAGTCGTATGTGGTGATTTTAATTCATGTGACTGTAGCTTCCTTACATCGCTAGGTCACCAAAATGTAGTAGATTTTCCTACTCGGTTGGATGCTCATTTAGACTTCGTTTTCATTAGTGATGTAGGTATATATGTGACTCGTAAACGTGCTCCATTGTCGAGTTCGGATCACTGTATAATTTGTGTTCTACCTAAAGTATATGGAAAGCATGGAAAGAGTACACTCTTAAATCAAAGCAAGAATGTCAAATATAGGAATTACACAGAAGTAAATATCCGAAACCTGAAAGACATGTTTCATACGACCAACTGGGAATTATTTACAGATGACTCACTAGAAATCACTACTGATGTTATCACTTGCTACCTTGAATTCTGTTTTGATATTTGTTGTCCCACTGAAACTATTTTTGTAAGTTTTGATCGACTTACATCTTCACAACTAAAACGACTACGGAGGGTGAAAGAAAGAATGTACAAAAAGAAAAACTATAGTGAAGTTCGTAAGCTAAATGGTCTGATAAACCTCGTGATTAGTCGTCTCAACACTATGTTTGCTCAAAAACTCTTGTCTTGTAAAAACTCTTCAAGTATGTGGAAACTCTTTAAAGAACTTACAGGTGACAGACAGATTAGGACAGATAACCAGCTGGATGTTTGTGACTTAAATAAGTCTTTTTTACGTCAATCATCTGATGTGATACTCCCTTTATTCACGGGTTTAAAAAATAGCTGTGTTCCTAGTTTCACCGAAACTGATGTCCGACAATGTCTCCAGTCACTAAATTCATCCCGATGTTTGGGACCTGATGGTATCCCAAACCTCCTTTTCAAAAAGTGTGCTGACGTCCTATGCTATCCATTCACCACTATCTTTAATAGATCCTTCTCTTCTGATCTCATACCGAAAATGTGGAGAAAGATGAAGATAATCCCTATACCCAAGAAATCATCTAGTGATAACAATGTGAAATTCAGACCCATTGCAATAACTTCACCCTTCCTCAAAGCAATGGAAAAATTATTGACACTTTCACTTCAGCCTGCGATGAAAGAGCACATTGACCAGTATCAGTTTGCTTACAGATGCAAAAGAAGCACCCTCGATGCTGTTGCTGTTCTGCATCATAATATAGTGTTCAACCTAGAAAAGGGTAAGAAGTATGTTCGATGCGCTTTCCTGGACTATACTTCTGCTTTTGATTCTATATCAAGGCAACGTTTACTTAACAAGTTAATCAGCGTCAACACTGACAGCTGGATAACCGACTGGCTATGTTCCTACCTCTCTGGAAGGGAACAGTACACGGTGTTTGGAGGAAAGTGTTCAGAGTCTCTAGTGTCTTATGAAGGTGTACCACAAGGAGCTGTTCTTTCACCTCTTCTTTTCTCTTTTTTTCTGCATGATCTGCCATCTTCCACAGTAAACACTTTCGTGAAATATGCAGACGATCTCACTGTTTGTATGCCTATCTCTTCCTCTTTACATCCTATAGAAATGAACGAGTATTTATCTCGCATTGATAGTTGGTCTGTCGTTAATGGTCTCCTACATAATCCGTCTAAATGTCAAGCTGTTAACTTTAGCATGAGACATGATCGGCATTTAAACACCTTTTTGAGATCTCATAATGCTTGTGCCATTGGCGACTCTTTGATAAACACAGTGTCGACGGTCAATTGTCTTGGTGTTACCTTTTCCTCTGATCTCTCTTGCTCTTCTCACGTTTTATTGTTGTCGAGGAAAGTTTTCCGTCTGACTTACTACATTAAGAGGTTGCATGCCTTTGTCAATTCTTGCATATTACCTATTATTCTGTACTGTTCTCCGTTATTATTTCCCGGGCTTTTGAGAAAAGACTTTGCTGTACTGCGGAGAGCGCTGAAGGCAGTTAGCAAGTTATGTGGTGAATCTTTCGAGACCATAATTAATATGATTGTGGATAGACATCTAAAGTCATGCAAACTCCTGGCAGATGTTATTTTATCAGATACTAACCATCCCCTTCACTCATATCTTTCTCCTTGTATATCTTCTGGTAGAACGAGACGAAATTACATTAAAATCCAAGCACGCAAGCAAAAGTATAAACGTTCTATAGTACCTTACCTAGCAAATGTACTCTGTGACGAACAGGTTGTTAGAGTTAACCTAGTCAATAATCTGCATTCTTAACATGACTCTAATTGAAAAGTTGTACAGTTTTTTTTAAGATTTTTTTTAACCGTTTTTTTTCTTTTGTTCTGTAAAAGAAACTTGTTGAAATATTTTTGTGCTGAGAATTCTATATTGTACCAAAATATAATATTGAATAAAGCCATAAATAAATAAATAAAACAATCTGAAACGTGCTTAAGATCACACAAAACGCATAGCTTGAACACGTCGTAAGTTCTTGGAGTAATGTCTTGGTCTTTTGGCAATGGAACTCAAAAATCGGAAATTAGACAGACAGTAGTCGAAAGAAAAGATTATAGGTGATAACCGATGCTTTAAAACGGATTGAAATGATGAGTGAAGAAACATGATAAAGAATTAGATTACAATAACTTTCCAATCCTCTCTCATGTCAACTTCCAGCCTATGTGTATTTATATCGATTAAGATCCTCATTTGACGGTGGTTGATGTTTTTAAACTTCTAGTTCACCGATGTAGATGAATGTGTGTTTCTTGTTAGTTACGTGAATGATGAGATAGTTCTATGTTTACTGATATCCTGTTTCGAACCGGATCATCTCTGATGTCTTCGTGACGCTATTCTGGCTGTTAAACTCCAGGTTTTTAATGCGTCGTTGTGATAAGTTTTGTTCTATGCTTGTGAAAACTGAAATTCTCAGGATAAGGGCACTATATGACTTCTGTGCTTGATCATTGTTGTTTCTAAACTTTTGACGATATTTATTAATAATGTCTTGCTAGTGATGCATTTGTTGTCAACGTGTGATTTGGTACAGTGGTGATAGTTTAACTGGTATCACTATCTTAAATCGCCGACTTCAGTGTTTATTTAAATTTCCAATGAAATTTAGATTTTTCATTTGCCCTATCACCTTGTCTCGTTTTCGACCGGTAGTCAGCGCGTGTCTAATCTAACGTAGACGGTTATTCATCATTGCAAATTTTTTTAGTTTGGACACAACAGTTCTGGTCATTTGTTTATACCTGTTGTGGTTACTTCTCTCATTTTTATTGTCGTTTCTGTGGATACGTCTTGTTCGTGATGTGAAACACAAGCCTAAGGAAGTCAATCTGATTAGTGTCAATGAAGCCAAATTAAATGATGAACCTTCTTTGGCAGAGCAAGTGCCCTTTGATATCCTTATTCGTCATAGTCTGGACTTGAATAAGGGCAAGTTTAGTGATAATGACACTGGTTCTAGCTCAATAGTAGTAAGCTATGAATACTAATCCACAATACAACACAATACACGTGAGCATTAACCATCAGACCAATAGAATAATGGGTTAACATAAGCGAAAATTGGTCGATCAATTTATAATGAATATGAGAATTAAAAACAGACTGTGTTTCATTAGTCGGGCTCACCAGTATGGATTTACAGTCTGGTTCGGTATTAGTACATTTATCTTCGCCAATATAATAAGAGACCTGATCATAAAATCGTAAGGATTGTTATGATTTAACTATCTAATTCATAAGATTCTACGTCAAATTTACATCATATTTTACAATGATACATCCTTTCGTTTCAATCAGTAATATGATGTCTAACACTTTTGAAGAGCACATTTAGGCTGGGTAGAGAATGATATATTCAATGCAAAATACAGTGGATTATGTGGAGTGACCACACCATGCCATTTAGATTAATTGTTCTCGTGTTCACAATTGTTGACCTTCTCCTAGTGTTACACATTGAATGTAAATCTTTCCAGTAACTAAATGCTCAGCTTCACACAACGTGTTGTTAGTAACCAATAACATTACATTTCCAACTTGGATTATACTGGGTAAATGACTCAAGGATTTGGTTTGCGTCGGGGAATCGAGTCACAGGAAACCCCTTACTTCCAATTGAACTCACGGTAGAACTCAGATATTTAATCAATCAAGTGCCGGAATAAAACCCGTATGATAAGCTTAAGCAGAAGTCATCCAGCAAGCGTCAAATTCTGATAGTAAATATGGAACGACGGCTAATAACCACATAAGTTTAGGGAGGTATAAACCGTCGCAACTCTAACGGTATATAAAGCAAATGGTGTGCTTATGTATATTAGATGAAGTATTATCGAATCGAACACGGCTACAATGTCTACCTTACACTGTAAGACATATTCTCAGTGCGTCAGTTAAACCATGCACTTTGGAAGATCTGGAAAATATGTATGATGAGTTGATCGATGTCTAACAAGATTGCCACAGTGTAAACGCAGTACGAGCCGCTGACAAAGCAGGTACTAATGGCATGATGACATCTCAACAGCAGTTATTTGACATGTCTAATAGGCTTGAGCACTACAAGAAACAAAACCCACTGCTCATGTGTGACGAGCTAGATTATTTCCTTGGAGAACGCAATTATAGGCCCCTTAAACCAACAAAGGATGTCTATCGGTATCACCAAAAGTACGACACTAATACACAACGATACATAACACCGTGCAAATTCACGTCATACAGTGATGTCAGAGATAATAGTTCTGGTGCGGACGTTTTGATATACAGAGAAGCAAAAGTTAGCATGATTCTACCTACAGTATCATTATGGAGAAACACTTCGGATAACAGTGTTACTCCAGGCAGCCAAAAACACAGTTATATAAACGTACGGTGAACAGTCACTAAATTAGATCGTATGCGTCGCCGGCGTTTTTCATGGATTTTCACAATCGCAAGGCAGAGCGAACGATTCTTGGAACTGATTTTCTTGGTGCTCATAAATTAATGGTTGACGTTAACGGGAAGAAACTGGTAGATAGGCACATCCATCTGCAGGTATATGTTTAGTGCTATTAGTTCCTATTCGCAGGAGCTTCGAAGCTAGACATATAATTACTGAGAAGATTTGCAGTGTCATTGGGTCCTAAACACACAATCTTCAAAGCTGAACGCGAGACAACTGGAAGTATGGGTATCCGATATTTAACATGGAGAAAAACAAACTATGGAGAAGGCGGGAACAATGAATCCATTTAAGCCGAATTGATTGTGTGGCATTACTCGGCCATGCAGGTATGGTAACTTTTGAATGTTGTGTTACATCTTTTATACATATTAAATATATTGTTCTGCCTCTAGCCCATGTTTGTTCTCCATCATATATTTGTGATTGTTACAATGCGATGAGTTGGTGTAAATAACAATGTGACTTTTGTGGTGGACCAAACAATATATGAACTCAAAAATAATAACAGAGTTATTAAGTACAAACAGTAATGTTAATACATATCAGTTAAACGTTATAAACGCAATAAAAACTAGAGACGTTTCCTTATTCAGTAGGTTTGTGCGCGTTCAGGTTTAGTTTGGTACCAGAATCCGCAATTGTAGATGATTGATGATTACAGTGTATTTGTTGTCCTTCCAGTGATATAACCAAACGTAGAATATGATATGATTTGGTTGTAGTCTTTAGATGTAGACGGTAGTTGAGTTAAAGTTCAGTTATCACAATCACGAGCAATGGAGAACAAGAGGTATGTGTATAGTAGTGTATTTGTTAGTAGGTAACAGTGTGTGTCATGCTATGAGTGTAGCACAATGGAAGAAAGTGTGTTCAAGGTCATACACTTGAACAACACGTACAATCGTTTAATGTTAAATGTACAGGCTGTGAAAAATTAACAGAATAAATACAAATAACCTCAAAAACTATTTATAAAATAAGTTTGTCATGCATATCTCCACACTTTCACGTAAGATCTTAAAGATTAGGTGTAACATCATGAAAAATCTACAACTTTAGTATTAAGTCTATTATTAGAGCTGTACTAATAACAAAGTAGACCATAATTCTACATCGAAAAACCCGAATAAAGAAACACAACCCATTACTAGTAATCCTCATATCCACTTTAACTATCTTGATCGATTTTTACCTTATTCTATTGGTCTTCTGATTAGTGATCACATGTTTTATCGTAATTTTATATTGATTATTACTCATAACATACTCAATCGATAATAATAACAGGTCATTTATGTCGATTATTAGCCACGATGGTTCATTAATAATAATAATATATTTCTGCATGAGCAGGTACACGCCATTTTTACAGGCATGATCTACAAATTATGACATTTGTTGGAGCATAGCATGCTTCCTAACTTATTAAGTTTATAGTTGTTATAAAGTAGTCTCGTAGAGCGCTTGTTATAAACCATGGCCTTGAGTTGACGCATACGTCAAGTTTGTTCCAGACGTTAGAAGTTCCATAGCTGTGCCTTCGGAGCAAGATTCTGAAGAAAACAAAAAAGAGAAACAGCAGAGCAACAAGGCACTTGGATATGGACTCCAAACGTTGCTTAACATTACGTAGAACAGACAAAGGTATAATAAATTAGATTAAATTCATATTATCTCTTGTTAGAGTGAAATAAAGTCAGAGGCTTCATTCAAGAGAATATAGTAATAAAGAACAATGAATTGTGATGTTTAACAAGTTGGAGTAAGCTCATATGAAGGAAGGGAAGTTAAGGTTGGTACAGGGAAAGTTGTTTATTAGAAGGGAGTGTGCATATAGAGGGTGAAGTGTTGAAAATATTAATAACTATATCTTTTGTTGTCTGATTTTTTCTTTCTTTTTTTTCATCCGGTGCCAGCCACACAATCCATGTGTAAAAGTCCGAGTTAGCATGTTATAGGTTGTCTTAGTAGAATAGCTAATCCAGTATGAAATTGGAAACATGAGTCTGAGTGGTGAGCGTAGGAAGATAATCTATATCACAGATTGATTGACTTATGCTCAATCATAGAGAGCCTGATACATACAAAATGTTCTGCCTCACAAACACGGGTGGATTGAAGTCATCGTCCTCACCATCAATGCTTGCTGCTCAGTAACTCCACCCTCCCTCCTTTTGTGATGTTAGACTCATTTAAGCTTATTTTTGGATATATATCATACCTCACACAATCCTCTGTTTCACAAACTGTTGGAAAACACTATTTCTATAAGTACCACTTTACAAGCTTATCAGGCAGTTACAAATTCTGAACTGTGGATAAGGCATCGATGCAGTGCTTTAATTGACTATAGTATAAAGCATAGTTTGCCTATTAAAGTATAAGCATTAAGAGGGGTGTAATGTAGGATAGTAGTTTAATAAAACGGGCGGAAAAGTATAGAAGTATATGGGTTGTAGATTAGGTAACGAGTGGAGGAATAATATTAATTGCTAGTCAACATGGTGTGCAGCAGAGTAAAAAGCGAATAAGCAATAAACAAGGATAGACTCACACTAACTTGGTGTTATCCTAACCAGTTGATGGGTAACAGGCTTCAAAGATGCAGTTCGATCGGTAGTAGGCAGTCGATTGCGCCGTTCTCTTGAGTTTTTAGGGTGGTAGTGAGTGAGGTTATCTTTTAAATTTGCTATGCTTTAAACTGTATCGTATCAATTTATTAGTGTGTGGTATTCTGTATTCAGTACCTGTCGAGACTAATTTATGGACGAACCAGTCAGATATAAGATAACGAGTCTCGACTTTTGGCGCGAAATTCATTCATACATTTGGCCAAATAGAGTTTTGACATTACAGCTGATGTCAGTTCGTGATGAAAACCCTAAAGCTTATTTTTAACCTTAACCATCAGCTGTAACTGAGAATCCTAACTGCTTTATAACTCATTTGGTCCTATTCAGTAGGTGTCCACTCAGGGTCACCTCAGCGTCGCTCAAAGGTCGTTCATAAATTATGGTCACACGCTGCAAATTTTTAATTATATCCCCTAAACGTTCGAAACATGCCGCGTTATGTAGCAATCTGTGACCCGCTAATGTACACTCGTCGTTTGTAACTCGTCTTGATATCCAGTTATTCTCTATTTTCTTGATAAAATTCTTTGTAATAGACCTAGTTGTTGAGTATCGATAATCCTAAACAATTATTTGTGTGATTGAGAGCTTATTATCTAAAGTGAACATGTTTGTTTTGACCCAAAATGTGTTTCAGAAGCTGGATGTTTTCAATATCGCCAAATAGTTATTTGGTTGATCATACTCATTGAAAATGTTTAAAGCAAATTGTACTGATTGTTGAATAAGAAGGTCCGTATCAGCTGAAGATGTTGAGAAGACGCACTATTAAAAATGATTTTCAAAATAAGTGGTGACTTCCTGTCTGTCTACTTTTTTATGATGGCGCTATCTAAATTTATCTAGTATCAACTTAAAGTTTTGATTAGTTTGGGTTTTAATTGCCATTGTGTATTATTTACTAACTAAAAATTGGGCCAATGTCTGTCACAGTTGGATAATTAGAGATCAATGAACTCAGTTCACAAAAAGTTAGTTCTACGTGACTAAATTTCATAACATGTAATAAGCAATTACTCATGCATTCTGATTTTTATGTTTTGGCAGTTAGTTCTATACTAAACGTTTTATTATTTTTTAATAATCTTTTGGACCACAGACAAGTTGTTAGGGTTTTTTGTACATATGCATGAATTATTTACTTTTTTTGTTGCTTGCTTAAGTTGGGACCTCACATAGATTTAGTTTTCAGCATTGTCACTAATAAAAACCAGAAAGTTTGAATTATGATTGGTGATGACTCTGGTGCTCTGATTCTTTTGTATTTAAGTGTTATTCCCATCATGATCTCTAATCTAAATTTTGTTTTTAATCTATTGTAAATCCATAGAGACCTTGAATGACATGGCTAATAGAGACCTTGCCCGACCGTAGCTGCTACCTTGACGTGGTGGTCGGGCTTGCCTATCGTGATGACCCAACCGAGCTATATTGGCTGGAACACATGTTCCTGCAGGTTCTACCATGCCAGGCAGGTCGATTGGAGAACGGTAAGACTAAAAGCAGCAACTCAAGGTCTGAGGGCGAAGTCGTACTGCTGACTGTACAGAGGTGTGATAGCAGTAAGGTGTTTCCCTCGGACAACCAGCATCTGCAGCGATGCTGCCTTCTCACAAGGAAGGAAGGGGTTAGAAAAGGTTGACCCTAAAAATGTCACACCTCACCTTACCCCACGGATTTCCGTCTCCGGCGGTAAGGCCCTTTGAAGAACGGAGCTAACACATTAAAAACCTCCCACAAAAAGGCCGTGCGCGACCGGCCTCAAGCAGTTGTCCCTTGGGCTCTGCGGTCACGCACTCAGGTCGCTAAGACCAACACTAATCCGATTTCCTTTTCAGGTCCCCCAAGAAATACCCTTCCACGGTGTGGGCAACCGGGAAGTGATATCAGCCCTCATACCCGTAACAGCACACGAGACCAAGTTGGTCACATTCAAATCCTTCCTACACCTCCTAATAACTCTCTTATCTCCACGACTAACCCTTCTCACGTCCCTTTATCACCTCGCCCCGCTAGTGCGAACGATTCGAGTACGCGGAATGTTATTCCTGGTCTCCTGAAACCACACTCCAAACTACACGTAGGAGCTTTCAACTTCCGAACACTGTGCCAAATAGGACAACAGGCTTCCTTAGCTAAGACTTTAGAATCTCGCTCCATCGATGTGTGCTGCGTCTCCGAAACGCGCACACAGGATCCTAGTAGTGTCATTCATTTGACCTAACCATGTCAAAGTAACGAACCAACTCGATTTACGCTTCGTGTATCTGGAAGCCCTGATGCTGCTTCCAGTGGCCTCGCTGGCGTAGGTATAGCATTGAGTCCTAGGGCAGAACTAGCTCTCTTAGACTGGATCCCAGTAGACAGTCGTTTGTGTGCTGTCCGACTAAACTGAACAGTAAGGACTCGAAAAGATAGGGACACTCGTCGTTGCCTCTTCGTCGTCTCTGCCTACTCTCCCACTGACTGCAGCTCAGATGATGTAAAAGATGAGTTTTACAGAAAGCTTTCCGACCTTCTTCGAAAAGCTAGGCGTTCAGATGTAGTAATAGTGGCTGGTGACTTTAATGCTCAAGTAGGTAAACTTAGCGAAAAGGAAAGACACCTGGGTGGATCTTATGGTGTCGCGGTTCAAAGAACAGATAACGGCGACCGTCTGTTGCAGCTATGCTCAGATAACCGCCTGTTTCTTGCAAACACTAACTTTAAGCATAAGGAAAAACATCTTTTGACATGGCGACCCCCTAATTCGTCTCAACGCTGGACCCAAATAGATCACATCGCTATCAGCCACCGATGGAGGGGCTCGATAGAAGACTGTCGCTCATTCTGGAGCACATGCTTAGACTCAGATCATGCTCTAGTGCGAGCGCGTATCTGTCTACGTCTTACTGGACGTAGGAAACATGCTGCAAGGAAACCCCTTAGGGTCCTACTTAATGATAGTCAAGCTAAGAGTATATTTCAGGAACATCTAGAAAAACAGTTAGGCAGCCATGTAAGTGATACCCACCCCGAGGCAGCATGGAATGACATCCGAAAAGCTGTAGAAACAGCAGTGATGTCTGCAAGTACGGTAAACCATAAGGTTAGGGAGAAACACTGGATCTCAGCAGCATCTACCGCACTGATAGATGCTCGAAAACTCATTCCATCTGGCTCTGAACATAACGAAGAGCGGAGTCAGCTTAAGCGTAAGTTGACTAGAAGCCTACGCAAAGATCGTGAACAGTGGTGGGTAGCGAAAGCAAGAGAGATGGAAAAGGCAGCGGCAATAGGTAAAAGCAGGCAACTGTTCAGACTTGTTAAGGAAACCGGTATTAGGAACCCAACTGTTAGCGAAACAATCGCAGAGAAAGATGGATATATTATTCATTCTCAATCCAGGAGATTGGATCGATGGGCAGAACACTTTAGGGATCAGTTCAACTGGCTTTCAGCCACACTTCGGTTTCCCACGATCCCCAGTCGACCTGAATGGCAAATTAATGTAAGTCTTCCGACTCTTTACGAAGTTGAAAAAGCTATAGGAAATCTGAAGCGTGGGAGAGCAGCAGGCCCTGACAGGTTTACCCCTGAGATTTTTAAGGATGGCGGTCCAGTATTAGCAGCGAGATTGACTGAGGTCTTAGGTAGAATCTGGGAACTGGACGTAATCCCATCTGACTGGTCTCAATCACTGATTGTGCCAGTCTATAAGAAAGGACAAAAGTATTCTTGTGACAATCACAGAGGAATTAGTTTGACTAATATAGTGTCTAAAATATTAGCTTCAATAATACTTCGACGTCTAACCAAAGCTCGTGAAGAGCAGACTAGAGAAAACCAGGCTGGTTTTCGACCTGGATGTGGTTGTATAGACCAGATATTCACATTACGTCAGGTCCTAGAACATAGACACACATTCAGACGTCCCACAATGGTAGTATTTCTCGACCTTAAGGCGGCATTTGACTCTGTTGATCGTAAGGTTCTATGGCAATGTTTGTCACTGGAAGGAGTACCAAAGAAGTACGTCAACCTTATAAAGGCTCTCTACTCGAACACAACTGGTCGAGTGAGAGCTTATGGTGAACTGTCATCAGAATTGATTACCTCAAGTGTTGTTGGTCAGGGCTGTCCACTCTCTCCATTCTTGTTTAACTTTGTCGTTGACGTCCTTTTAGAGATGACACTTTCCTCATCTAAATTTCCGGGAGTTGAACTTCTACCGGGAGATCCACTTGTTGACTTAGAATATGCCGATGACATAGTTCTATTTGGTGAAGAGGCTGACAGAATGCAGAGTCTGTTGACCACTCTAAGCAACAATGCAAGCATGTTGGGCATGCGATTTTCTCCCTCGAAATGCAAAATGTTGCTTCAGGATTGGGTTGCGTCGACACCCGAACTAGTGATAGGGAGTGAAATAGTTGAGCGTGTCGACCGCTTCACTTATCTTGGAAGTCTCATCAGCCCTTGTGGTCTGGTGTGTGACGAAATCTCAGCACGGATACAGAAGGCTCGACTAGCCTTTGCCAACTTGCGTCATTTGTGGCGTAGGCGAGATATCCGTCTATCAACCAAAGGGCGTGTTTACTGCGCAGCAGTTCGTTCCGTCCTACTTTATGGCAGTGAAACATGGCCGGTATTAGTAGAAAATATTCGTAGGTTACTAGTATTTGATCATATGTGTCTTCGAAACATTGTTCGTATATCCTGGGACCACCGAATAAGCAACTCAGTTGTTAAGAAACGGGTACTGCGTGAAGATAGCAAATCAATTGATGAAGTAGTGAAACTCAATCAGTTGAGATGGCTGGGACATGTGTTGCGCATGCCCAACCACCGACTGCCCCGACGTGCGATGTTTTATGGTGTAGGATTAGGTTGGAAGAAAGGTAGCGGTGGCCAGACCAAAACATGGCACAAATCCATGAAGTCACTGACAAGTGGACTGAGTCATGTTGGTAGGTGTAAACTACCTGGTTGGGGACCACGAGATGATAGCAACCGATGGTTAGAGACCTTGAATGACATGGCTCAAAATAGTTTGCAATGGCGCAGGTGCATCCACTCTTTGTGTTCTCTCAAACTCTAATCTTCTGAATTCTAAATGTCCTTTATTTTCTTTCCCAATTTATTCCACTGGACTATACTCCTTTAATAACATCATCAAACCTTAATGTCCCCTATATCTACTTATATTTTCAGTACCTCTACCACTATGGGATTTGAATCGATAACTGAATCTCTGTGCTAATGTGGTATGGCAACTCGAACTGATGTACGTACGTACGAAGTTCCACGTTGTTACTGACTGACTGACTGGTAGTGAGTGTCTCTTAGCGACCGAGTTTAGTTGAACAGTATCAGCAGGTCCAGTCAGTTACCTGTCTACTTTAAGTGAAGAAATAGAGTGGGAAAAGTAACTAAAACAACTGCAAAGTAGGAAAAATAAGGCAAACTGAACTTGGAGTCCATTTTGGTTTAGACATGTAGAGAGCCTATGATATCTGAGTGGGGCGCAGATCTGTTCGTATTTGTTAGATCAGTGCAAATGAGGGCTTGATCAAGCAGCCTTACAAACGTATGTAATTCATCTGCCATGCGTATTTCGAAGGGGAGACTGTTCCAAATTATTGCATACTTGATGAGGAAGAAGTTTTCTCGAGTTTTTGATCTGTATTTCTCAACTTTGACCGTAGATACTTTGTTTCGAAGTACATATTCATGTGAATTTCGGGCAAGAACTATATTACATGTTGAATAAGTAAGGTTTTTGAGTAGTTTGAAGTAGAGAATCAAATTAGACCTAAGTCTTCTCTTCCAAAGGGGTGCTATTCTTAGGATTTGGCATCGGGAACTGTAGTCAACGACTGATTCAGCCCTAAGTATTTCGCGGGTGAAGTCTCGTTGTATTCCTTCCACCTTTAGTATATCAGATAGGCGTAGGTTGGAAAAGAAGAACGAGCAGTATTCAGCGATAGGTCTTACACAAACTTTATAAAGAAGGATTTTGGATTCATTTTTATAGAAATTACGGAGAATGAAGCCAAGCAATTTCCGCATTTTAGATACTTTGGCTGAGATGTGTTCAGAGAAATTAAGACGTGAGTAGTGTACTGATGCCAGTCTGGACAGTGTGTTGTTGTTAATTGTTAGTTTTATTTTGAGAGACGTGTCTCCTATACATAACCAGCCGCATTTCTCTGTGTTGAGCTCTAACCTCCAGCGTTTGCACCAGTTGTCTACTATGTTGAGTTCATGTTGGATTGTTTGCATAGTACTACGTACATCCCAAATGTCGGTTTTATGGATGACTTTTAAGTCATCTGCATAGAGGTAGGTCTTACCTGTGCTAAAGCATTTGCATATACTGTTGATGTATATTATAAAGAGCAATGGACCCAAGACACTACCCTGCACAACACCACTGGATATTGGTCGAGGTGTAGATGTTGTAGAGTCAATCTTGGTTATTTGGTATCTGTTCGTAAGAAAAGACTTGATCCATTGCAAAAGGGGAGTTATAATTCCAACTGACTTAAGTCTGTTGATTAGAAGATTATGAGGTACTTTATCGAAAGCTTTCTTAATATCGAAATATAGTATAACCACCAGTTTCTTTTGATCACATATGCGAGTAACCTCGTTAAAGAAGTCTATCAGACATGTACTGCACGACCTTGTTCTAATGAAGCCGTGTTGTGACAGGTCTATTAGATTTTCCTTAAGTAGGTGATCAGATAGTTGATTTTTTATCACTTTTTCCATTATGCGTGATATAACTGGAGTGATATTTATAGGTCTGTAGTTTTCGACCAGGTTTCTCGGTCCGGATTTGTGTTTTGGAAGAACATACGTTACCTTCCAGGTTTCCGGATATGTACCTGTCTCTACGGATAATGTGTATATTTTGAGTAATAGCGTCTGTATGTCCAAACCTGACATTTTATAAAGGATTGAGGGGATGCCATCGGCACCAGAACTCACATTTGGCTTAAGGGTTTTAATGGCGGTGTGTATACTCCCTATGTCGAAGTTTATGGTACTAAGATAATTTTTGCAGGTGCACTTTGTGTTGATATCTGTGACATGAGATGTATTCCCATTGTGGGAAAACCATTCACTTAATAGTTCACATATGATGGTTTGGTCATTATGCGTCACTCCATCGTGCAGTAGGGAGTGAATGTTGTGATCTTCGTTCTTTCTTATGCGTTTTGCGAGGATACGGCATAAGGCATGGGTTTTAGATGCAGCAGTGAGCGCAGTATGTTCCTCTGCCTGTTTATGCTTGTCGTGTTGACTTTGTACTCCGTCGAGTACAGAATATATCTGGTGCAGGGCACTGAAGTCTTTTGATATATAGTACGTCCTTTTCAGTTTACGCAGTTTAGATCTAGTCTTTTGGTTTATGTAGGGAGTAGTTGTCTTAAAAGCAATTTTAAAGGGTATAGTAGTGTCTAGTGCATATTTGATGGTGGTATTGAATATTTCTAATGTTTCTAAGAGGTGATCACTGGTAAGGAAACTGCTCCAGTCAGAGTGCTTTATTAGAAATTGAAAGTTTTCCCAGTCAGCGTTTGCATAGTTTCTATATTGGAAACGTGTATTTATTGTCTTTAGTTTGTTGCACATGGCAAGAATCGGAAGGGTGCAGAGGACTATTTTATGATCGCTGTTGTGAAACTTTTCGCTAACCACTATTGATGTTGGTGTGACATTATGACAGAATATCAAGTCAAGAATGTTGTGATTTCGTGTAGGCAGGTGTACATGTTGTTGCCAACCGTGTATGTCTAAGGACCTAAGTATGCCTTCAAAGCACAATGGGCCAGAGTGTCGTCCAGTTAATGGTGGGTAGGTTGAAATCACCACAAACAATTTTGTAAGTGAAGTCAAGCGAGGCAGCCTGAGCAAATGACTCACATATAATTGTGTCAGTTGAGCTAGGTGTGTTAGGAGCTCGATATATGCATCCGATTAGTATTTTGCATTCATGAGTGTGCTTAGTGAGCCATATCGAATCAGGAAGTTTGCTGAGGATATTGTCGCTATAGGTTTCCGCTTTCAGATTTTTAGATACATAAACA
Organism: Schistosoma spindalis; assembly: GCA_946903255.1. NCBI lineage: Eukaryota > Metazoa > Platyhelminthes > Trematoda > Strigeidida > Schistosomatidae > Schistosoma > Schistosoma spindalis. Next base: position 33,964,714 of record OX336420.1, on the reverse strand, counting down.
AGACAACCACCACCCTTCTTGTTGACTTGATCACAGCGGAAGAGCTCATAGGTGTCTATTTGTAGATATGTGTCTGTGATATCGGAGGACAGCTAACTTTCCGTTATCAAAACAAGTGAGGGGTTGTTCAAAAGTAGTAGGGTGCGTAGATGTGTCATCTTACTTTGTACAGATCGAGCGTTGATTAACATAAGTGTCAGGTACGGTGAGTGTTTGTCTAGTAGGATTGTATGTTGCAAACCCAGTTAATCGTCTGTTTCGCCATGTGCTAAAGAAGGATTGGGAGTGTGGACTCCATATTGATGTGCATTTAGTTTATTACCAATAGGGTTAATGCGAGAAAGGTAGTTGGAAGTTAGTTTGGTGAAAGGAGTATGTTTAAGAGTGAAAGGTAGAATTGTATGGTTAGGTAGTGTGTTCGGGGAGGAATTTCACCAGAAATATGTGTATCATTAGGACAGACAATATCTCGTACAACATGCGAAATCCGACAAGTTAATTGACTAAAAGCTTTTGCCTCCCAATTATTCTGAGTATCGTTTAATTCTGGACTGTTATAAAACACTATACCGCTTCTCAAAATCATGGATAAACATAAAAGATCATTTGCATTGTAGCTGATGGTTTATATTCCAACATAAGAGACTCTCTCTATAACCAATACTCATTAATTAAAATTATTGTTAAGAAAATCAGGAATTTCGACGCAAACTGCTGGCAACATTCCCGCTATGTTAATTACAAACATTCTATAGGTAACACGTCTTCTCACAGTGGTATTACTCTTCTAGTACGTATCTGACATTTGTCGAGCACAAACAGCAAACTTTACCGTGTTATCTACTTCAGAGTAACTGCACGTAAGATGAAGTTAAATGAGTTTATTGTATAGACAGTATGATTACTCTTCTGTAGTGGCTAACTTAAAACGTTGGTGTGTATGGAAAAGTAACTTGTCTCACAGCTACTTCAGTTGCACAAGTTTAATAACTTCTTTGTCAATTCACCCAGTACTCTGCGTCGAACATTGACATTGCTCACTCGTTAATTGTACCATACACGAAAATTAGTTCAATGATACGTAGAATCGGATATCTACAATCAGTGGATGATTTGCAAATGTGAAGTTATAGAAAGTTAGCCATACGTCAGGGCACTAGCCCTCTGCCTACACCAAATGCAGCGTGTGTTGGGAGAGACGAAACGAACTCTTTGTCTCTCACCTGATTACATAAGTCGCCACATTGTCACGGCTAGAAGGGCGTTTAGTTGAGATGGTATATCCCCTGACTACCTAGCTGCCAATTATCAAAGCAGACTGATATGGGTCAACCGTGAATTACCGTTTAGCATCTACAGCATAAGCAGTACAAATGTTTCGACTCACTTTCAGTAGTAGGAAAACTGTTATCTACCAACAATACGATTCCGAGTTAATGAATCTACAGGATTTATTCGAGAAGTAGAACGAGAAGACACCACCCCACAGAGCATGTAGATGACAAAATGAGCACAACTTTAAGGTAAAAATCCATACGAAAATCACACCATTCAGATGGCGAATCTTGAACTCTTACTTATAATCTTAATATCAATTTCAAAAACTAAACACCGTCACGAAACTCAACAAGTGGAATCAAGTATCACTCGTAAGTACAAGTAAGTTAGATGTCACGTGGTTACCAGAATATGACAAATGGTAACCATTTAACCAACATACTATTGGTCAAGCCCAAGACATAGACTTGCTGTTTCCCACCTGTAGTTAAGGATCAAATCGTTATGGGACTGGGAATTTCGATACCATGTCAGCCAAGCTACTTCCCTCTGGTCATCACAAGACTCATGAGATTAGCAACTGGACACAGATAGAAGAAAATACCATTAGCTAAAGAACACATAAGACAGTCTGGCAAACCCAGATCATAACTTTGAAGCACCTTTTCAAAGGCAAGTCATCACAACTTACTGTTACCTCAAGCTTCATTAGGTCAGATGACAGGATTCAAGCTATTGATAGGTAAGCGTAAGTGAAGAGGTATACGCGATGCTCAGTCTTAACACAAAATAAAATACAGAGCAACGCAACGCAACTGGGACAATTCAAGACAGGAACTACTCATGAAGGGAGTACGGATAGCTACCTCAACAACTACAACTCTTGAAAATATGGTTCAGTCGAGCATCTACATTTGGGCTACAAATAACGGGAATATTATTTGGTGCTCTACACCACTAGTCAACCAAACAGTAGTAGGTAATGGAGTTGTTTGTTGAGATATAGTAGAAGTATCTAGAATTCCACCAAATACTTGATGGCAACCTAGGTTTTCTGGTTTGTGATGTTCAGGACAATGGGTCACGTTGGTTATAACAGTATATGTTCAAAATACCTCGATGTGATTCGAAGTACGGAGAAAGGTTAGGAAAAAAAGATCCGTTCTATAACAAGTCCAAGTCACTGGAACTTTACACAAGTAAGTAGTTTAATCAGGCTTTCTTGGTAGCAGTAAACTAGACTGATTTCCATTGAGCCGCTCAAGTTGTTTCGTGAGACAAGTCCACATAAATATTGTACCAATATTTATGTGTTTAAATAAATAAATAAATAATAAATACCTATCCCCCTGGCACTGCGATGTGTCGGACTTTCCACTACCATACAAACTCAGTACATACTAGTCGGTGAAACTACATTTGCAAGCGAATAAGTATTAAAAAGTACGTTTCACAACAACGATGAGTAAAACACTCACCATATATCACACAAACAGCAGGTGAAGGCATTCTAAATTGAAACATTATTCATGGTCAGTACATTGCTTTGAGTCAAAACCGACTCAGTAGATGTAACTAGAGAAGTAACATAATTAATATGAACCTGTGCCGCTACGTAAACCAAGCAGAAATAAACAAGGCAACTTTCCGCTTCACTCCTGTGCATATACGAAGCGTAGCACATAGTAAGTAGGTAAGTCGCAATCATTTTCCCTACCGGATAACCTTGGGACAAAAGTTAGTTATAAATTGGCTTTGTATATTTTGTTACACTCAACAGGCATGAATGCTGGGTAACAAAGTTAGAAAGATGACTGATTATAATAATTTATTCTCAATAAATATAAGTTACATGAGGCATGCCCTGTCTTAGTATCAAGACAAAAATAAATGGTAAATATTTCAGTGGAATGGATTGTCTTGTTGGTAAACAAAAAGTATGATCGGTAAAGCAACAAGCAGTCAATAGAAGTAGCAATTTAATGTCCTGAGGAAGAATTAGGAGGGGAATGTACGTTTTGGAGACCGGAAAATCAAATTTAGACAATTCAGAGAATAGTGAGAATCAAATTAAATCACACTTCCTCCTCTTCTTCTTCGCTGAATTCAAGGCGGCTCGAGTAGCTGCTACAAAAACATCGCTGACACCCTCCTTGGTCTTAGCTAAAGAAAGCTAGACAATAAGTAAAGACAGTACCTGAGCACTCATAGAAGGCATAAGCAGAAATCTTTTCAGCTACTTGTTTACCCTCATTAAAGGTGACAGGAAGCTGCTTGGTTCTGTGTAGCTCATTCTTCGTAGCCTCATCATGTCGTAAGTCTTTTTTGTTTCCAACTAAGATAATGGGAACATCAGGACAAAAATGCCGGATCTATAATAGGATTTATGAACTCGTTATATCTACTTCTGGTAACCATTTCTCCTCAATGTTTGCAAAACTATCAGGAGAATCAATACTATAACACAACAGAACTACATCCGTATCAGGATAAGAAAGTGGCCGTAACCTATCATAATCTTCTTGACCAGCAGTGTCCCAGAGAGTTAATTCAACCTACCACATATGATAAGTACTTATACACCTACTTGTCTGTTATCAACTTCAATATCTGCAACATAGTTTTTTAATTCGGTAGGAACATAAAATTCTGGGAACCGGTTAGTGCAAAATACAAAAATTAAACAAGTTTTCCCGCATGCACCATCTCCAACAAGAACTAATTTTCTACGTATCGCACTTCTCATTGTGTCGACACGGTGAAAACGTTCGACATTTTCAGAGCCGCACGCCGTTTCATTTCAACGACCTTGAAAGGCTTAATAAGTGGCGGTCTTTCCGCATTTCAATAGCTGTGATTTCGGACAACGTTGCTGTGGAATCGCGACACTGTTTGTGTTTCTTTTCACTTCAGCTTTGTGTACAGCGAAAAATCGAAATTAATTATGAATAAACTCGAAAGTTTATTTTCCGTTTTCACAATTAGGTTTTAAAGGTTTTTTCCAATTTGCGGTACATAGTATCACAAATTACTTGAAAATCATTGTTCAAATGCTGTTCAGTCAGTCTTCAGTCTTCAGTAATAAGGATAGTAGGTTAGTGAACCTGTGTTAATCCTAACAGGTTGGCTTCCAGTGAAGTTCCAGTTTCTCTTTGAAAATATTCACTGATGGGGCTGATACCACTTGATCGGGCAATGCGTTCCAATCATTGACTACTCGATGAGAAAAACGGAACCCCACCTTGAGTTTATTAGATCGTGGTTTATGAACCTTCTTGCTGTGACCTCAGAGATTATTAGTGCTGGAGGGAGCAAAAAGATAAGACATATTAACACCCAAGTCATAATTAAAGATACGAAATGCCAGTATAAGGTCACCTCGAGTCCTACGATACGACAAGGGGAAAAGGTTTAAGCGTTTTAAACGCTCATCGTAAGGGAGTTTAGAAAGACCCTTCACTAATTTCGTTCCCACACGCTGGACACGCTCAAGTGAGGTAGTATCCTTTATCTGACATGAGCTAGCTGCTTGAATACAGTACTCTAAATGTGGTCTTACATAGGTGGGATATAAAATTCGAAACATTTCCTCGTCAAAGGATTTGAACGCTCGGCGAAGTGACCAGAACGCACGAAAACCTTTGACAGCGGCTGCGTTGCAGTGCGCAGTTGTTTTTAAATCATGACTTATTATTATTCCTAAGTCTTTATGTTCTTGAACGGATGGAAGAGGTTTACCATCAATAGTATAATGGTAACTATTGCCGTGACCGATGTGCATTAGCACACTCTTCCTAGAATCGATTTCTAAACCCCAATCTCGAGCCCATCTAACTAAATCGTCTAAGTCAGCTTGAAGATCCAGATGATCAGCCTCACCTCTTATTGCTCTCCATATTTTGACATCATCCGCAAATAATAATGTCGACGACCTAAGCAACAGCGGTAACTCATTTACGTAGAGAAGGAATAGCAGAGGGCCTAATATGGTGCCTTGGGGTACACCACTTTTGACCGGCTTCCAATCGGATAGCGTCCCATTGACCCTCACACTCTGTCTGCGGTCACATAAGAAGTTTCCTATCCACTCCGGTACAGCACCTATTATTCCGAAGCTTGTGAGCTTCTGCATAAGACCTGAGTGTGAAACCTTGTCAAATGCTTTGCTAAAATCTATGAGTATAACATCGACAGACAGACCTTTATCTAAGGCTGCTGTCCAATCCTCTCTCGCAATAAGTTAGTCAAGCATGAACGCTTATCACGAAATCCGTGTTGCTCAGGAGCTAACAGATTGTGTGAATCTACGTGGCTTAGCAACCTAACCAGAATTATCTTTTCAAGTAACTTAACGACAATGCTAGTCAGACTGACAGGTCGGTAGTTGGATACGATGTGTCTCTGACCATCCTTAAATATAGGACTGACAATAGCATCTTTCCAATCCCTAGTTAGTTGAGCGAGTGAAAGGGACATGTTAAAGAGTGTCGCGAGCGGTTTTGAAATAATGTCTGCATGAGATGACAGCAGTCGTGGATTTAACCCGTCAGAACCCGGTATCTTACAAGGTTTGAGGTTAATTATTAACGGAAGGACAGTTTCTTCAGTCACCTGTACAGATTCAATGGCTGGTATCTCGGCGTGATTGGGACAAGTATTTGTTACAATAAACGTAGAGTAGACTTCGCTAAAGTAGTTTGAAAATGTCTCAGCTTTTGCTCGATCTGATTCAGCTAGTAAACCTGAATTATCGTGTAACAATAATGGGGGAATACTATCACTACGTTTTATTTGCCGTTTAACATACGAAAACAATCGTTTTGGACAAGTACGGCTATCATATACCAACTGTCGTTCGTAAGTAATACGGGATTTAGCTATTGTTTTCTTACAAATATTCCGGAGTTTTTGGTACTCACTCTTAAAAGATGCATGACCTGTCAACAAGAATAAGTCCCAGAAATGTTTTCTACGCTTTAACAGCTTACGGGTTTCCTTATTAATCCATGGAGGGCAATGCGATAGCTTACGTGCTGACCATGGGATAAACGGCGACGTTACGGACTCGAATGTAGCCTTAAACTTAATTCATTCGTCTTCGATCGATCCATCTGCGTCAACCGACCAATCAGTAGAGATCGCACAGTCTCTGATTGCCGGAATATTAGCCCGCCAGATATTGGGACGGGGTGGAGCAGATACAAATCGTATACCATGTGTCCTAAACTTAAAGTGAAGTACAACGTGATCACTGTTCACTAGTGTAGGAAGGTGCTGAATATCAAAGACGTCCTCACAGTGGTGGGTGAGGGCGAGGTCCAGCAGTGACGGATCACGTTTCAGATCAATATGTGTCGGTTTAGTGATACATTGGACAAGTGCACACTGAATAACTGTTGATAAAAGTTCGCTATCGAAACCTCCACCTGGAGCTGTAAGCTCTATCCAGTTTATGTGCGGAGCGTTGAAGTCCCCAATGATGAGGCAACATTCTGCCATACTCCAAGAACAGATGTGTCTTAAGATAAAGTCGTCAGCAAGACAACACGGACTACGGTATATTCCGCCTATAGTCACTAACCTATTTCTAGATTTAATCTTACAACATGCTACCTCACATGTACCGCTAACATGAGCCTCCGATATGATTGATTGTATACGAAAGTGGTCCCTAATGTATAGCATTATGCCTCCCCCCTTGCGGCTTAAAACTCTATCACTTCTAATACAGATATAGCCTGCAATGATGGGAGAACGTTCTATATCTACGGTGAACCAAGTTTCTGTAATGATAATTATATCGGGACTTAATTCATCCACCATCAGACTTAGCTCGGACGTTTTATTCCTAAGACTACGAGCGTTCGTGTAGCACACACTTAAGGTGTTTTGGTAATCGTTCGTTCTACCCATACAGGCCTCGGAAGCATTGGCTTCCAAGACCTGACTACCCGAAAACCCTTAATGGTAAGGTTAGTTTCGCCATTTAACTTGCGAGTTCTTAACTCCGTAAGAGCATTCTTCCACTTGATTCGATCCTTAAGCGGCCGATCTGGTCGGATACAAATATTTGAATCATGAATTTTTTGTGTGTTTTTCAATAATATAACTCTTTCTTCAAGATCCTTCTTGGTTGGGTCTCGCCTCCAACCCTTTTATTGAGTCGTATCACTTTCGTGATATGTACTCCTGAAACCTCTTCAGGTAGTATGTTTCTTACCACGGATTCTACTAACTTCAGATCATGTGCATGTCTCTTAGCAGGATCGTTGTCTATCGACTCCTCTAGATTCCAAATAATTAAACTGAGGAGTGGTTTAGTTTCTTTTGGAATCGTGTTTACAGCTATCGATCGTGACCTTACATCCTGTATATTAACTACTGGTATCTTACGATTAGTTTTAATTGTAACAGAGTCATTGGAGTCGAGCGAGTGACTCACAACAATGTTTGACGAGGCTTTACTTTGGGACTTTGGCGGAGTGGTCTGAGAGTCCACCAAAGACTTATCAAGTAAACGGTCCTTACTTTTAGCTGTCTTTCCTACTCTTCTGCGTTTACACGTCATCCATATTCCGTCAGCCGTAGCATCTACATCGGAACTGCTCGGGACAATAATTGTTTTATCTGGATCACCAGTTGCTGCTGTAGCAACATGCCACCAATATCTAATGAGGTGTCACTCATTGATTGTTTCGAGGTAAAAATTTTGATCTCGGGTTGCGCAGTTAGATGTCTGACTTGCGCCGTGACAGCACTTACGACACTAACGCGATCTTTGCTATCAGCATCAATATTGCCAGTGCAGCCCTCGTCAACCTTCTTATTAGCCAATACCAGGAGGCTAATGGCTTCCTGGATGAGTGTTGTTTTGTTTGAGCAAAAAAACTACAAAGCCAATGAGAGTTGGGCTTTGAGCACCTTTTATATGCAGCGGGGCTTAGTCGGGTGCACATCTTGTGGAACCACTTCTTACACTCATCACATTGCATCCCTTCCTTCACGGGGAATAAACAACATGGTTGTCCACATTTATGAGCCGATTTGGCCATCTTGAAAACCAAATACAATGGTGATACAAAGAGGATATGTAAAAAAAAATGCTAAAACCTTGACTAAATTATCAAGTAAAAGTCGACCAAGTATGCTTTGCTGCAATAAATACACAAAAGCAGAATCAAAACAATCAATACAATATCACTTTAACTGGAGTAGATTCAATTAAAGTGTAAACAGTAGTTTTGATGCGTAATTTACGATCAAAACAGTTAATGAACTCAACGAGAAACAAGGCAACGCTTCAGGGGTATCGTTGCAATAGCTTTTCTAAATTCGCATCTCAGACTAGTGATTATTTCCTCTAAGCCTTACACTAAGAGTAGACGAATAATTCATTTTCATATGAAATGACATGATCTAAGCACATATAATCGTAAAAACTTTATTGTCGTCAAGGCTACCAAATCTGCGCAACAAGTAACGATGCCATAATAAGATTAAACGTTTTTCCCTTGTTTATTGAAATTTTGACTGGTTGTCACCGTTTTTTTCTGTGGAGATATGCCTGACATGTTTATTTTGTAAATAGTTTTTAATGTTATTTGCATTTATTCTGTTAATTTCCCACTGCATGTACATTTATCAGTAAATGATCGTACCTGTTGTTTAAGTGTGTGACCTTGAACACTTTCCGTTGTGATTCTAACATAGCGTGACACTAATGTGGCTGTTATCAAATACACTACTTCGCACACACCTCTCGTTCTACATTCACTCGCATCTGTGTTAACCGAAGTCTGAATCAAATACCATTTACCTTTACAGGCTGTAATCGGAATATACCATATATACCGCTGGATCATATCCTTGGGGAGTCCATCAAGCTTACTGGAATTATAAACCATCTATAATTGTGAATATTTAATACCAGATCAATTTGGAACACACACTCTCCTGGTGAACTAAGTAACGTTCCTTATTTCTATTGTATGTATAACATTTGACTTATATATATAAATATTATTATTTGTTATTAATAACTCAGTTATTATCTTTTGAGTTATTATATTGCCTGGTCCGCCACAATTATCTGGGGAAACTAGAGAGTATTATATTTTTATCGTTTATATTTTTACTTGAAACATATTTTTCTCACATCATGTACCCTCCAAATAAACTTATCGATATGGAGTGTCCCCCTGTGAATCCCCTCGACAGATCACATGCAGACGATAATGTTTTAAGTTCGGCGAATGCTATTTCCGAGTTCGAACTACCGACATACGGTGCCAACAACCCCAGAATCTGGTTCGCGCAGGTAGAAACCTTATTTTAAGCGAGAGGCATACGCTCCCAGGCTACTAAATATGCCTGTTTTCGGCGCTCTACCCATAGAAATCGCTACGGAAGTCAGTGATCTGATTGACCATTTACCAGAGACAGATCGTTATGACAAAGTCAAAGCTGCAGTAATCAAACGTACATCACTTTCTGATGAAAAACGACTACAACAACTGCCCAAATCATGCGAACTTGGGGACAAGAAACCGTCGCAATTGCTACGACATATGAAGCAGTTAGCAGGTCCACACAAATTAGATGAAGCATTACTTAAACAAATGTGGTACCAACTATTACCACATAACGTCAGACAGATTCTTAGTGTGTCGGGAAGCTCCGTCAATTTAGAAGACTTGGCAGATATGGCGGAAAAGATGATGGAAATCTACCCCAACAGGCATTGTCTAAATGCGATACAAACTTTCGGTAATGACAATACGAACACCACACTGAACATCCAGCAACAATTAACGCAGTTAACAACTCAGTTAGCATCATTACAGGCTACTATTGCGAGTATCCATTCTCGAACTAATAGATCCATTTCTAGAAAAAGAGCAGTGTCAAGACATCGCTCAAGGTCTCCCAAGAAGGCAGTTGGTATTTGTTGGTATCATACGAGGTGTGGTATGAAAGCACGACGTTGCGCAAGACCGTGTACATTTTCTGCGGCGGACACAGAGAATCAGGGAAACGGGCCGGCCAGACAGTAATGGCGGCGACTGCTACTGGCCAACACGCTAGCCGCCTTTTCCACATCCGGGATCATATTTCTGGCTCAGACTTCTTAGTCGATACAGGAGCAGAAATTAGCATCATCCCATTGCACCTCTCGCGGCGTAAACATACGACAAGTGCCAAGTTGTCACTCATCGCGGCTAACGATACGGTCATCAAAACTTATGGAGAGCAATCTCTCATATTAGACCTCGGACTCCGGAGACGATTCATATGGGTTTTTATCGTCGCTCATGTCAATCAATCCATCCTCAGAGCTGATTTTCTTAGCTCCTACAATTTACTAGTAGACATGACCAAGAAGAGGCTGCTAGATAAAAACACACGTTTGCAGGTGAATGGTACACTTACCACTGACTATGAAATCCATGGTGTACGAATAATGAACATATGATACAACTCGGGATAATCAGACGATCGAACAGTCCTTGGGCTTCGCCTCTGCACATGGTTCCAAAGAAGGACCAAGACTGGCGACTATGTGGAGATTACCGACGCTTAAACAATCAAACTATCCCAGACAGGTACTCCATCCCACATCTACACGACTTCTCTTCAAACCTACATGGAAAACAAATTTTTTCGAAACCCGATTTAGTAAAAGCTTATCACCAAATTCCAATGGCGCCCGAAGACATTGAAAAAACAGCTATAATCACTCCTTTTGGCCTGTTTGAATTTTTGAGAATGCCATTCGGGCTAAAAATTGCCGCCCAAACGTTCCAGAGGTTTATGGACGAAGTCACACGAGGATTAGACTTTGTGTTTGCCTATATTGGCGATGTTTTAATCGCTAGTTCATCACTCGAAGAGCATATCCAACACATACAGATTCTCTTCTAACGTTTCAAGAAACACGGTGTCGTTATTAATCCTGCTAAATGTATATTTGGTGTTCCGGCCTTAGAGTTTTTAGGACACTACATCAACTCTCAAGGCATCAAACCACTCCCGGAGAAAGTCGAAGGCGTCATTAGCTACCCAGAACCAACCTCAGTAAAATCACTACGACGTTTTCTTGGGACATGCAACTTTTATCGACGATTCCTACCGAATCGCGCTGAAGTACTACAGCCGTTAATTGATTTACTGAAAAGCGATAAATCAAGCACCAAGAAAGAAAATAATCAAATATTCAAATTACCACCCGATGCCAAAGTAGCATTCGAAAAGCTAAATCTATGGTTGCCAATACCACCATGCTACAACACTTAAATACTGACCCCACAACACTCTTAATTCTGTGAACGGATGCTTCACAGAAAGCCGTCGGGGCAGTACTGCAGCAGCAGGTAAACAACACGATTACCCCCATCGCCGTTTTCTCGAAGAGATTATCGTCAGCACAAGAACGTTATAGCACTTTTGGACGTGAACTCTTAGCTATGTATCTAGCCGTCGAACATTTCAACTTCTTGCTACAGGGTCGTGATTTCATCATTATGACAGATCACAAACCCGTTTGCCATTCTTTCAGCACATCGTATGACAAATATTCTCCACGTGAAGCAAGACAACTTGATTATTTCTCTCAATTTACTACAGACATCCGCTTTATCAAATATCACATGAACATTGTCGCAGATGCACTGTCTAGGAGGGACATCAATACGATGGTACGCAATCCCGACATCAGACCTGAAACTTTGGCTAAACTACAAGTAGACGATGCAGAATTGAAACTCTGCAAAGAAAAGTCTAGCTTAAATCTCAAACCTGTACCAATTCTCCTTCCAGATACTTTCATCATGTGCGACACTTCAACAGGCAACAATCGTCCGTTCGTCCCACACGTTTGTCGACGAGAGATATTCCGACACTTGCACAGTCTTTCACACCCAGGCATCAGAGCTACAATAAAGCTCATTACTGAACGTTTTGTTGGGCCGAAAATCAATTCAGATGTTAAACGTTGGACACGTAGCTGCCTTCAGTGCCAACGCAGTAAGACACAGAAACACACATACAGTCCAATTGGGAAGTTCCCTATCCCTGACAAACATTTTCATCACATTCATCTAGATATAGTTGGTCCACTTCCACCATCAAATTCATTCACACACATCCTCATAGCAGTGAACAGATTCACAAGATGGGCTATAGCGTGTCCCATTGCCGACACTCCTGCAGAGACAGTAGCCGCCGCATTCCTTGACCGTTGGATATCAAACTATGGAGTACCATCCATCGTCACTACAGACCGTGGTCCCCAGTTTCAGTCTGTCTTATTTCAAGAATTTACAATACTCCTGGGCGTGAACCACATCAAATCAACAGCCTACCACCCAGCAGCTAATGGTTTGGTCGAAAAGTTTTACCGACAACTAAAAAGCTCGCTGATGGCACAGGAGGATACATCAAAATGGAGTGACGCATTACCACTCGTACTCCTGGGCATTCGTTCAACTATGAAGGAAGATGTAGGTTGTACAACCGCTGAGCTAGTTTACGGTACAACCCTTACTCTACCAGGTCAACTAGTGGACGCAGACCCATCAACACCAACGGACATAAATCGTTTTGCGAGCCGATTACTGCAAACTATGCAACGAATTAAACCCGTACCGCCGCGTGAACATAACAATCGCATACAACTCGACAAAAACCTGGAAACACGCAAGTTTGTTTTTGTTCGAGTTGACGCAGTTAAAAAGCCCTTGAAACAACCATATGAAGGACCTTATGAAGTAGTTAAACGAACAAACAAACACTTCATCATCAATAAAAATGGGAAGAAGGAGACTATCTCCATAGATAGAATAAAGCCAGCTTTCTACGAAGTTCAACATGACAAAGAAAATAGCACCACATTTAATCAACCCCTCCAATTAACCACTACGACCCTAGAGGAGGATGAAAAACCGAGTAGCAAACCTACTTGTTTAACTCTTTCAGGCAGAATTGTTAAAAAACCTAAACGTTACGTACACTTCGCCAAATAAAAAAATAATAATATTCAAAACAAGCAATTATCGATGTCCTACACTTTCAAGTTCACACAATTTTTTTAAACAAAATCTATGACGATTTTTTTTCTTGGTGTACATAATCAATTTTTTTCCACCATTACTCGTGTTGTCAGTTTTTTTACAAAAAAATTTTTTGGCACATTATTAAACGAGTAAACACTATTTAATTATTTATTCATTGTACACAAAAATAAACACCTCATTTTTTGTGGGTTTATTAACAGTTTTGCACATTATTAACTATCTTAGCAAACCAAGACATTAAATGACTATATTTTCACCCTTTTTGTTGTTGTTATGCTATGCTACATAAACGTCATATTTTTTTACACAATAACACACTGTAAATTACTAACACGCATGTTATACCCATCTCCACAACATTATTTTTTGGTTATTACTGTAAATATTTTTTTGGCATACATGTATATATCATATTCTTATATATTTTTGTTAATATAACCAGTGTTACCTCCGGACACTCTAGGGGGAGCATTGTGGAGATATGCCTGACATGTTTATTTTGTAAATAGTTTTTAATGTTATTTGCATTTATTCTGTTAATTTCCCACTGCATGTACATTTATCAGTAAATGATCGTACCTGTTGTTTAAGTGTGTGACCTTGAACACTTTCCGTTGTGATTCTAACATAGCGTGACACTAATGTGGCTGTTATCAAATACACTACTTCGCACACACCTCTCGTTCTACATTCACTCGCATCTGTGTTAACCGAAGTCTGAATCAAATACCATTTACCTTTACAGGCTGTAATCGGAATATACCATATATACCGCTGGATCATATCCTTGGGGAGTCCATCAAGCTTACTGGAATTATTAACTATCTATAATAACGTTCCTTATTTCTATTGTGCGTATAAAATTTGACTTATATATATAAATATTATTATTTGTTATTAACAACTCTGTTATTATCTTTTGGGTTATTTTATTGTCTGGTCCACCACAGTTCTATTTTTTATGACAGAAATAGGTAATAGTAAAAATATTAGCCGACCTGCGGTTCACAAGTGATATTTATGCGCTATAGATGATTATAACATATACCACGATGTCGATGTCACCTTCTGTCGTTAAATATATAAGCCATCAAATCATTAGATTACAGGAAATAAATCAGACACGTGTGGTGTAGGCACAATTATGTGGAAGTTTTACCAGAGACTAAGCTAACACAGCTTTACTGAATCTTCTACATAGTTCTAATTTGAGGCTGCCGATTTTATTTCAGAGGTATATAATAACAAAAATAAGTACTATTATAAGACAATTACGAGGAAGCATTGAAATATACGATTTTTTAAATTCAGACATCTTAGTCTCAGGTGACCAGATTGTCTGAGATCGTATGTGATGATCTCCCGAAACCAGCTAAGGCTTATCTAGCTTACGTACTGACGCCTGAACTGACAATCACGCATACGTTACATGGGACTGAAAGTAAAATAGGCATAAGTAATTCCAGATTTCACAGAACGATTCAAAGTAAGTTCACATAGTAGTCTTTATATATATTTTCATCGTCTACGGTTTCGAAGTGCAGCCTGTCCAGATAACTAAATAACACAAACCATGTATGTTGCGAGCCAGACTTTCCTAAGCAACTCAAGAGATAAAGTAAATAAGCTTGAGCCACTATCTAAAGAAAGGGTGCGCTAAATGCACTTTCGATCCCTAATTGAATACTGCTTTCTGCTTTTGTATTAGTTTTTAGTAAACATTTGTTCTGAAATATTTATTTCCTATCTTATTTTCAGCTGGCTTCGCAAGTGTTTATGGGCCTAACTGGAATTTTCTAATTCAGCAAACACTGTCAAACCATTGGTAAGCATTTTTAGATTCTTAGGTTGGATAATGGCTATGACATAGGGCGTTTGTTTGTCTACTATAAGCTGTTTCGCTGTTCCGATCCTGCATTTGTAACACAGAAGAGGGACTTTTTTTCGTTTTGTAGAACACTGTGAATGAAAGTTCAACATCAACCTGATATACTTAACCAAAAGGCGTGAGCGACTCCTAAGAATCGGAGGTCATTTATTAGTGGATCATTTATGCTTGTTTTAAAGTTTAATAAACATTTTCATTTGTAACGCATCAGTCTTTTAATTACGGCAATGCTTATCTATCGTGACAGACCGGAATTTGACTTAGTAGTATAGCACACCATGTTCATGGTTGCGGTATTTAGTAAACGGTTTGTATGACTAGTCGTGAGTGAGCCAATCTGGTAATTATTACACAAGAACGTGAACCAACATCCCTACGTCTCACAGCCACATAAGACTGCACAGTGCACTATCCCTACCGTAACGCTATATGAAAATGTAAATGGCCATATAAATGAATTTGTGTAAAACTAAAAAGAATACAATATTAAAACCTCTTGTTATCAGGAATCATAGCTTTGGTCAGTGAGAACAATGGATTCTGACGATGTAGCTTCATCCTTAGTACCTATTGAACTCACAACCTGTGCGCCTATGTCTTCCGATGCTTCGAGGCATAAACGGATGAGCTTACTTGCCAAAGGCTCGCTAAGGGCATGGATTGAGTGGTAGTTGTTAGTGAAATTCTCTAGCAGGTCTTCACTCCCTGTAGAGATTGACAAATTGTCCAGCGCACGAAGAACCAAGTCCTTGATCCGATCGATAATTCACTGCTCTCTGCTTTGCGGTATTATTACGTTGTCCATTAAAAAGGCACCCAGGCCACAAGTTACACAACTGTGAACGTATTTTGGCGATGTCGTCCTTAGTAAGCTGTTTATGGATCATCCAAGAAACCAGATGCCGTAAGCTACGAGTTGGCGTATTACTCGATAAAAACGGTCCTAAATGTAAGCGTTCACTTGACTCCAACTATCGTCTTGAAGGATCTACAGAGATATATGCCTCTGTGCAAGGATGGTTGTTCATGAATTTAAGAGATGTGACTTTTAGCTCACCATTTACTGCACGGACCCAAAATCCAGATTGACAGTCGTATAATTTCTACCTGAGGGATAAATTCATTCTAAATAAGGCATACGCAGATAGCCAACGTTGTCTTCTTTGTCTATGTTGGAGTGGTGAGTTTGAAGTCGTATGCTCTTCGGGAAAATGCTGATCACAATCATCATCTACAACCTGAAGACAAGCATCTGATTCTGATGAACTGCGTTTACGTCCATATGCACAGATATAGCTGACGAAAAAATACTTATAGATGGGCCACCATTGCTCGGTTTCCATATTGACATAATGTACTTTGTATGCTTATATTGTAAAAATAGTTGCCAATCACAGAAATTGTAGTACCTCATGTTATTTCGAACAGGTCTCAAAATTGTCCAAATTTGTAGATCGTTGCTATAACATAATATCACTGAAGATTCGTTCCATACAATGCATCATCACGATGGCATCGTCTTCTTTACTTGAAGGATGGACGTTGTATAACACAACACTCAAAAGTTATCACGCCTGCATGGCCGAGTGATGCCATACAATCAGTTCGACATAATTGAATTCATTGTTTCCGCCTTCTCCATCGTTTGGTTTTCTTCACGTTAAATTATGGATATCCATACTTCCAGTTATCTTGCGTTCAGCTTTTTAGGATTGTGTGGTTAGGGCCCTGTGCCACTATATGTTTACTAGTGATGTTCCCGAACCCTAAAAAACTCTAAGGCGGTCTATTCTGAATCGCGAGGATCGAACCGATCGACAAATGCTAAATCGACTGTTCAGTAACATCGATCTACAACATGGCTCAACAACAGGCATATTGTTACGAATGAGAGGGGTCATTAGCCAACGGACCTTCAATAATGGCCCATCTGGACAACTTTTCTTGTCTTAGATTTCTCAAATGGTGCATGCAGTGCTTGTCTCATTTCAAAACAACTATGTGGGTGATCTGGCCGCACCTGCCAACCGAATTCCGGAGATCTCCGGAAATCCCAACGCCGTCTATTAAGCCGAGGAAAAAACTAGACATCACAGAAACCAGTCATACTCTGGCACGTTCGACATGACTGTAGACACTCCCAAATTCCTCGAAGGTGTTCTTCAAGACAAAGATCTGTCTCTAGATAACGAAATACAGATAACCCAGATCGCTGTCGGAAAATCTTGTCAAAATTGCAGAAAATCCTGAATTTTTCCGAAGTCCAAACCGATCGACACGAAAATTGTTTCGGTAAACTCTGCAGTCGTCAAGCGTTAATGGCAACCGTAGCAAGCGAACATAGCCGTCCGTTACACATCACAAATGTGATTACGAATGTTTTCTATCTCGTCAACACTAACGCAGAAGTTGGCGTTCTACCAGCGAATTCTGACGACCGATTGCATGAACCGGTTTTAAACATACAGAAGGTAGACGGAAAACCGATCACCACATTTGGTAAACAGTACGTTTATCCTAATGTGGATTGCTGCACATGTTTCTATGTCAATCATTGTTATAGACCTGCTACTCATCGACACGTGCAAACGCAGGTTAATAGAAGGAAATACTCATTTATCTGTTTGTGTAACTGCTTTTTTCGGTTGTAGATTATCTCCAGTCACAGTAAGACACACTATCGATCTATACTCGACGACAATACCGAGATATACAAAACTCAACCGAAATAGCCATGTGTAACCAGCAATGTTACACGTCACATTAGGAATACTGAGACATCTGTATCCTCAAAAGCGCTGCGAATAGCTCTCGGTAAGCTAAAGTTGGCTAAAAACGAATTTGACCATATGATGGACTTATGGATCAATCGGTGTTAAATTTGGTTGGGCTGAAGAATAACTGTCTAGGTGGGTTAGATACTCACCCTTTCCCGGTTGAAACCAAATCAAAGTGATTGGTTAAAATTACGGTTCTGAAATTGATTATAAATTTATATGCACATTACTAGCTAAAATATATGATCACCCAGATATTCAACCAATAATTGTTCAATTAATCTACTCAAAATACAACAAATAAGGCAGTTGATAAATGATGCGAGAAAATTACCAATCGCAAAAAAATGTTATTCTATCCTGTCTGGACAGACCACGCACAGATTCGTTCAAAAGATAATATTTAGTTGCTTTACAACACAGAGCGTTTCCAATTCTGGAAGAGTGCTTTAATTCACAATCAAAAGTACACAATTCCAGTCAATGCAAGTGACACAATCAGAATGAGGAACAAACCAATATGGCTGCTGCCAAGACTAAGCATCAAGTAAAACAACATAAACCCACTTCGGGAAGAAACATAAAAACTTAATGAAGATGTAAGAAAAACAAAAACAAGAATAAAATACAAATATTACCAACTCGAATGGAATCAAAAAGACTAACAAAATGTACAACTAAAGGAAACAATAGGAACAAACTGCAAGTGTATACATGGAGGGATTTTCACACACAAAATTTTCAAGATGGATCTCACGTTCGGCCATCAAATAGTGCATTGGCAGCTCCCTTGCGAATGGTCCCTAGAAAGAACAGCAATGATTGGCGTCTAACTGGTGACTACTCGCGACTGAACGTTTGTTACCCGTTACCTCACATCCACGATTTGACAGCTACCTTAAAGTTACAACAAGTTTTTTCGAAAGTCGACTAGGTTAAAACATTTAAAAAACTAACATAGCTGTTGAGGACATTCCCAAAACCTCTATCACCAGTCCTTTCGGTATCTACGAGGTTTTGTGCAGGACTTTTGGTTTAGGACATGCTGCACAAACCTTCAAAAGCTTCATCGATGACGTCAATTTAGGTCTTCATTTCGTACATGCGTATGTAGATGACTGTTTGCTTGCAAGTTCAGACAAAGGACCTCATCTCCTGCATCTGAACCTCGTTTTCAAATAACTACAAAAGTAGGGCATTACCCTAAAAATTCTGAAATGCCAAATTGATACTAAATCCTTAGATTTTCTCGGACATACTATTTATGCTCAAAATGTCCAACCTCTGTAAATCAAAATGGTGATAGTTCTGGATTACTCAGAACCGACCGCAATCAAGCAAGTACGCAAGTTTAACTGGCTAATAAGTTTCTATAGATGGTTTATACAGAATTGCGCGTCTTTTAAGAGACCTTTGACCGACCGACATCGTAAAAATGTGAAACCTATCAGTTTGGGGGCATAGCGAGTAAATCATTCTCAAGAATTATGGAGCTTATCCCCAAAACAACGTTGCTCGCAAACTAGGAAACCAGGCATGGCACAGTTTTGCGGAGACTTACAACAGCGGACCAAAGACACTGGACCAACTTGGCACTGTTCTTGAGACCGTCGATGGACACGGAACCTGGGTGAAGAACATTCGGTAGAGAAACCCTAGCTATGTATTACGCTGAACAGCAAATAAAACACTGCGAAAGAGTATTCACTGTTATCACCAACCATAAACCTCCTGATTTCTCCTTAAGCTCATCTTCAGATAAGAGCTCTATTAGAAAGTCTCGACAACCGGGTTACATTTTGCGGTTAACTTCAGATATACAACACATTCCTGGGTCAAACAATGTAGTTGCATACGCATCATCTTGTAGAACTTCATTAAAAAATGTTGGTAGGGCTAGGGTTCGCAATCCTGAGATTTCTAGTAGTGTAGTAAAACAACCGAAATGTTCGGATTCGAACTGGGGTTCACGGTTTTTAGTGGTAGTTGAATGGCAGCCGATGTTTGCAACCCATCTTCCGATAAAGGCGCGGGCCACTGTCTCAGCAGTAATGCCCATGATAAGTACTGCTTCTGATCATCGCGTGGAACCATCTACGCAAGTGAAGGGATAGGAGTATCTGTTTAAATCTGGTAAGGGTACTACCATATCTAGATGAAAATGATCCAAACGAGCGTTGGACTTGGATTTATGGCGGCTCACAGAGGAGCGTTTACACTCCCCTACGTCTTTATTCATAACAGGCTAGCAAAATCGTTCTACTGTGAGCTTGATGGTTGTACGAACATCCAAGAGAGAAAGCTTGCGCAAAGTATCGAAGACGTTTCATAGACAATGTTTCGGCACGATTGGACGATCCCTTCCTATAGACTCACTTACTGACTACAGTTCCCAATGCCATATTTTAAGACTATAACCCCTTTGGAAAGGAAAACTTAAGTCCAAAGTGATTATCTGTTTCAAACTCCTCAAAAGCCTTACTTATTCCACATGCAATGTAGTTTTTGCCCAAGATTCACATGAATTCGAACTTTGAGACAAAATATCCATGGTCAAAGTTGAGAAATACAAATCAAAAATTCGGGAAAACTTCTTCCTCATCAAGTATGCATTAAAACGGAACAGTCTTCCCTCTGGAACACGCATGGCAGATGAATTACATTCGTTTGTAAGACTGATTAATCAAGTCCTCACTTGCACAGATTGAGCACAAACGAACACATCTGCTACCTGCACAGACATTATAGGATCTCTTCATGTATAGAAAGAATCGCCTTATTATCCTACTTTGTAGTTGTATTAGATAATTTTTCTTCCCTAATTCTTTTACTTGAAGTAGACAAGTAACTCACTAGAACTATTGATTTTCGGTCGCTATGAGACGCTCACTACTACCCCAAAAAGTCCAAAGAATCGCACAATCGACTGCCTACTACCAGTGTTTGTGCACCTATGGAACCTGTTACCCACCATCCGGTTAGGATGGAGCAAAATAACATCAACACCAAAGTAATGTGAGTTCTGTTCTTTATCGGCTTTTCACTCTCCAGTTGACTTGCCATTAATATTATTACACCACTCATATATCTCTACACTTTTCCTCCCACATTGATGAATAACTAGCCTACAGTATACCCATCTTAATGTCTATACTCTGATTGTCAACCCATACTTTATACTATAGTCTATCAAGGCATTGCATCGACACCTTACCCACAGTCCATAATTCGTTACTGCCTGATGAGCTTGTAAAATAGTACTTATAGAAATAGTGTTTTCTAACAGGATGTCAAACAGAGAATTGTGTGAGGTATGATATATATCCAAAAAAGCTTAATTAAGCATATCATTACGAATAGAGGGAGGGTGGAGTTACTGAACAGCAAGCATTGATGGTGAGGGCGATGACTTCAATCCACCCATGTTTGTGGGGCAGAACATGTTGTTTGTATCATGCTCTTTATGACTGAGAATAAGTCAATCAATCTGTGATATTGAGGTTGTTCTCTTACGCTCACCATTCAGACTCATGCTTCTAATTTTATGCTGGATTAGCTATTCTACTAAGACAAGCTATGACATGCTAACGCGTACTTTTACATTAAAACTGCGTGGCAGGCATCGGATGGAAAAACAGCAACAAGAAAAAATTCAGACAATAAAAGATAGTTATTAGTTTTCTTCACACTAATATCTATATGAACCTTTCGTTCTAATAAATATCCTCCCTTATTCCAACCCTGACTTCCCTTCCTTCACTTGAACTTACTCCACCTTGGTAAATATCACGACTCACTGTTCTTTATTACTGCATTCTCTCATCTAGAGTCTCTGATCACATTTCACTCTAGCTTCAAGAGCTAGTACAAATTTATTCTAATAATAATAATAATAATAATAATTTATTCTCAAATAACATTTTGTTACATGAGTCATGCCAGTTTACAGGTAAGATCAAATTGTTACAAATGATACAATTTCCAACTGTAGTAAATTAATCAGCTGGGTCTATAATTTATAAGATGGTTTTAGTCAGTATCACAGTTAGCGCGCTTCGTGAGAGTTGCGTTGCGACGTGCAACTGACGGTCGATACTAGATTCATGTGCATTTGAGGGCTTCTAGAAATCGCAATCTTATATCCCTTTGGAATATTTGAGTCTTTAAAGATGGTGCAGGACGGGGTCACTCGTTCCGTATCTCAAGGGGGCTGAAAAACGGTTCAAGAAAATAAAAAAAAAGGACGAGAAGCAGAGAAGACAATGTTCATGAAGAAGTGGTTGAGGTATGACTACTCAGTCTGATTCTCTTTCATTAAAGTATTTTAGTAAGCAGGAACATCCTAATAGGTTAAAGGAAATAACTGTAGACAAGGTATGAGTGAATAATCAACTGACAAATGGAGGTGGTTCAGAAAGAAACTGAGAGAATGAGAATATGTAGTTATAAAATATAGTGCTAAAAGCAGTGTTACGATACACAAATGGCTGTCTCCCTTTTTTTGTCGACGCTATTGGAGCCTTTTTTAGATTTTATAGGGTCTTGAGTAGGCTTCGTTTTTTTTATCGGATTGTCTAGTTTGCTTGTAATAGGATTACTGGGTAGGAAGTTAAACCAATTTAACATTCTAAACACGATTTAATGAGGTATTTTGCATGATAAGTCATCATCAATACCACTAGTTCGTGACATTCCAATAGACCATAAGGAGCCGTAATTTAACAAAATGTTCTGCCCTACAGACATGGGTGGATTGAGGTTATCTCCCCGCCATCATGTTTGCTGGTCAGTAACGCCACCCTCCCTCCTTTTGTGATGTTAGGCTCTCTTACGTTTGCGGTAAGTATGTATACTGCTTTAATCAAAGCACATGGTTGGAATACACTGTCTCTACTAGTTCCATATTACAAGCAAATCATGTAGTTAAAGCGTTCGTATTATGGGTTAGATGTCCATTTAGTATATCACACTGCTATGAAGATAACTAATGGTGAAAGATAGAAAAAAACAGGTTAGATTATATGTGGTTTAAAGATAGTAGGACTAGTAGCAAATTAAATGATATGAAAGAGTATAAAATTGTAGAATTTTAAGGGTAAGAAAAATAAAACACAGAGCAACTCACAAGATTTTCTGATCAATTTTGAGCTTCGTATGATCGGCCTTAGCTGATCAGCATCCATAAGATTACTGAGTTATCTGTCTACTTGCAATAGAAAAAAAAGACATGACACTTAGGAAGAAAAATGTTTATTTAACCAGTAGAGCGATTTGGGAACTGAAAGTGAGGGTTAGGAGCATTAGGCCTGGATTAATGCACAATGAATAATAGGAAACGGCAAACCGTATGTCCTATAATTTAGTTGTATTCATATTAATAATAGTTGGGCTCGTTATATTCTTGTTCAGTCTAGAAATTAGGCGGTCCATAATAAAGTGCTTCATTGGTGGGCGGGAGTTCAAGGAAAGATTGAAGCTCTTTAGAGTCTAGAAACAGGGTTATTAGCCTTTTGAATCTGGTAAATGTGTCACAGTTACGGATAGGCAATGGCAACCTGTTCCACAATAAACTATATCGCACTGTAAAAAACTTACAACGCACTTGTTTTTGGTGTTTTACGGTGTGAAGTGTATATGCGTTGTTTCTTAGTCTATAGGCTGGGTCGTGAATCATAGTTGGGCAGGAGGTTAGAAATGAGAGTCCATATATCGCTTTGTAGAGAAATATTAAATTATTCTTTACCCTACGGTGCCATAAAGGTTCTAAAGAGAGGTGCTTACATCTATCTGTGTAGTCGACATTAGAGTTACTTCCTAGCAGTTGGCGTGTGAAGCGTTTTTGAACGTCTTCTACTCTTATCTTGTCGGTGGTATTCATGTTAGAGAAGATAAAAGAGCAGTACTCCAGGGAAGGTCGTACACATATTTTATAGAGAGTAAGCTTAGCCTCTGTTGTGAAGAAATTTCTCATTATGAAACCGATTTGCCGTCTACATTTAGAAATAATAGATGATGCATGTTCTTCAAAGTTCAGATTTCTTGTGTAATTAATACCTAGATCGTGTACTGATTTGAGTGTCTGGACTCTACTTTTATTTAAATCAAGTTGCAGTTCATAGGGATGCTTTCCAAACTGCATGATCCCGCACTTATTGAGGTTAAATAGTAATTGCCATTTTTCACTCCAGATAGTTAAGTTATTGAGGTCATTTTGGATCAGGGGTACACTTTCGTTTAGGGTCTCAGGCTTATAACTGTATACTATCTTGAGATCATCAGCATATAAGTATGGTTTCCAAAATGTTATAGTGTTACATATATCGTTTATATACATAAGAAACAAGAGTGGGCCTAATACGCTTCCCTGGATGACTCCACTAGTTATGGGTTTAGGTGATGAGAGACAGTCATTGTACTTTACCATCTGTTTACGTTCTGTTAAGAACGAAGCAAACCATGAGTACAGTGGGTCGTTTATTCCGAAGGACTTCAGTTTGACGAGAAGCCTTTTATGTGGGACCTTATCAAAGGCTTTTTTAAAGTCTAAGAAGAGGACTGATACAAGTAGTCCGTTGTCTCTTTTCAGAGTTATATCATTCAGGTAGTCTACTAGGCATGTATCACATGATCTTGACCTAAGAAATCCATGCTGGGAGGTCGAGATGAGACTATTAGCAAGTAGATGTTGGAATACAGCCGCCTTAACTACTTTTTCCATCACTCTAGATTCCACTGAAGTTATGTTTATGGGTCGGTAATTGTCAACATTTGCTTCAGGTCCTGTTTTAATTTTGGGAATGATATGTGTAGTTTTCCAGTCAGTAGGGTAACACGCTGTAGAGAGTGATATCGCAAATAGTTTGAGAAGCAAAACACATATCATCACCTCCACGTTTTAGCATGCTAGCTGGAATACCATCTGGTCCATCAGTGTATGAGTGTTTCAATGTACTGATTGCCTTAGAGATATTTTGTACATTAAAGTTTACATTAGTAATTTCATAAGGAGGTACTTGGATTGGTTCTGGGTCGTTTAGTGGTTTTTCGTTAGTTAGTGAGCAACAAAAGTGTTCACTAAATAGTTTCGCAACAAGTTTAGGGTCTTCGTATACTTGTTTGTCTTTAATGAATATGCTCCCTCTCGATTTGGAACGTTTAAGTTTATTTTGAAGGAGTATGGTGAGTGAAGAGAAGTTATTGTTAAGTTCGACTGCACATTTATCATACCTCTGTCTGTCCCACTACAAAATGTTAAGTGCTGTTTATCACTCATATCCAAGCGCCTTGCTGCTCCTCGGTTTCTATTTTTTTCAGAATCTCGTTCTGGGGGCACAGCTATGGAACTTGTGACATCTGGAACAAACTAGACGTACGTGCCTTCCCAAGGTTATACCTCACACCAAGTGCTCTACAAGTCTACTTTATAACAGCTACAAACTTAAAAAGTTGCATTGCATAGATACTTAGCACGACAAAAATACTCACACAATTATGCTGAGATTGGATCTGGTGTGTAATGTGGACGCGATGCCACTTTGGAGAATAGTTTAAAGACTGCTCAGTATATTTGAAGGAATGAACTGATATTCACTTAATTAGGCTATATTTATTTGACATGCATACTGTGAAACAATAAACGTTGTAATTTATAGATCATGCCAGTAAAAATGGCGTGTACCTGCCTGGCTGAAATATATTATATTATGTGTCTCAAAGTAAAGTTTTCTCACCTGTTCCCATTTTTTCGACTCGCAGTTTCAAAGTTGTCGAGGATAACTCGTGCTGAAGATCAGCATTTCCTTTTCGAAGTTGGAAGAGTCTAAGGAGATCGATTCTACCAAAACTGTTCAATGAAGTTCTACAAGATGATGCGTATGCAACTACATTGTTTGACCCAGGAATGTGTTGTATATCTGAAGTTAACCGCAAAATGTAACCCGGTTGTCGAGACTTTCTAATAGAGCTCTTATCTGAAGATGAGCTTAAGGAGAAACCAGGAGGTTTATGTTTGGTGTAAATGGTTAATTCTCTGCTTTTTGGTGTGCCTTAGTTGTGTACAAATGTTTAAATTTACGGAGGTCGAAGATTCGTTTATCAATGACTTCATGTGTTCGTGGGAATGTTTCTGTTGATGAACTGTATTACCGGTGGATATTATGGAAGAGTTTATCTAATTTCTGTCTGTTGGTCAGGTCTCCACATTTCAGGGTAACCTTTTTGAAATTTCGAAACGTTTTGTAGCACCACTACCATACTGGGTATGATATTCCCGTTAAATTCGCGCTTTAGTTCTTTCACTACTGCCTGAAATAGTGCACATGGCCCAGTCATGTGGTGTCGATGGAAGTCAGTTCCTGTTTAGCGGAGCCAGGTTCCTATGTATTAGGACCAGAATGACTTGAATTGAAATATAGTATGCGAAATAGTCCTAATCTTATGTGACTTAAGTGTCTGTTCAGTCATAATGAAGATTAGATATAGAAGTGGGAGAGAAAAAGTACTTGAAATTATAAAAAAGGTAAACAGTGCAAACAAATAGTGACATATAATGTTTTAACAAGGAACATTCTTACAGTCTATTGTTTTTATACCAAATCCCGTCAGTCTATAATGACAAGCCTGTGGCGCAACAGTCGCGAGTCTGAATACAGATCAGAATGCTGCGAATTTTATTCACTAGGATTCACCACATGAAGATGCCACAGCTATCTGGAGTTTGAGAACGTCGTTGTATGCGTTTCACTTATGCTGTGAGATGTATAGGACGGAGTACCCAATCGTGAACTGGTGCGAATGTGTGACCAAGTGCTTTCATCTAGATGTGCCCATTAAAACTAGTGCAGTCGTCAGCAATGTCGAAAACTTGCGGAATTATTTATTTTGCGGATTTATACACCACCGTACTAGGTATTCAGTAGTGAGTGACCCTTTGGTTCTAGTTGACAATTCTACAAGTTATAGAAACAAGACAAGTGTAAATAGAAAAAGATCAGTGAAATTGTTAAAAGTTTCAAATTTTTATTCAGACAAGTCGAATAAGTTTAGGATATTTTCGCAACTGCGATCACATTTGTTTGTCTTAGTGACCAGATGTAAGCGCAAGATATAAAATGTTATTGAGTTGACCTCTAGTTCTCACTTCGCGTTTAGCGGTCAGACCAAAGGCATTACTTGTCCTGGATAACATATTTTCAATCCATGTAAGTTTCGTTTTATTCTTGTGGTTGTTTGAGGTGTCAGTGGTAATACATTTAAGTAGAAAGTGTCGTTCTAGATTCTCAGTTTTCAATTCACCATATGTTAGATATGTGTGGGATTTCTTGTTTCAGGAACATAGTTATTAAGTATTTTAGCAAAAACGCGATTCATTAAAAATATTGATAAATTTTTGAAATGATGTATCCGCTAGATAATGTCTGTTGGTCATTTCCTTCCAGTCTTCAGTCTTCATTTTTAAGTATAGGTCTATCGACCTCTAGTAATCCTTGCAATTCATAACACTGTGGAAGTAACTTTGAATGTATCAAAAGAAGGTGCTTTTATTTCGTGATTTGTTAGAGAATTCTACCCATTCACTACTTTGTGCGAGAAACAACTCCGGGCGTAAACTATGTGATCTTGGTTTTTGAACTTTCCTAGAATGTCCTCTCAAATGACCAGTCCTAGACAGAGGGAAAAATCGGACATTAGTACCATCGTTATCGTCTGTTATATGGAAAGCTATTATTGGATCACCTCGAAACCTGCGGTAAGTTAACAGAAATGGCTTGTGGCGTCGCTGTCTGTTTTCATAAGATAGACCAGAGAGACCTTTTACCATTTAGGCCCCTCGCCGTTGAACTCGTTCTGGCATATCCGCCTCATACTTGAAGCTAGGTCCCGCTGCTTTAATCCCATATTCTATATGCAGCTCCACAAGTTGGGTATAATACTGCATACATTTCTTCTTCCAAGTATTGAAATAACTTGGGAATAAACTGTAAGACCCTAGAACTTTTGAAAGTGGCAGCCTTGCAGTTACTCGTAGTTTTGAGGTAGACTCCTGGATTTATATAGTCCATTAATTTAGGTAACACAACACATATTGTGTGGTTTGAATGATCGCAGTTATTTTATTTATATCACTACACTCTTGTTTAAGTTAACTTCAGTGAATTCAGGTTATCCTGCAATATTGTTCTCTCTGACAGTGTGTATGGGTCTCCAAATCTTTGTCATCTGCAAAGGGTAGAATAGGTGACTGCTACATTTGCATCATGAGGAACTCCGCTTTTTGCAGATTTCCACGTTGATAAAGCCCCATTTTACCTTGCTTATTGTTCCCTATCACTGGAAAAGTCACTTATCCAATCTGTGATTTCATAATGAACCCCTAAACTCTCCAGTTTTAATTTAAGGTCCAGATGAGAGACTTTGCCAAAGGCTTTACTTAGATCTACATTAATATTTTTATCTTTCGCTGCAGCCCAGTCTTTTCTTGCAATGAACAAATTATTCATTTATTTTAACACATAGATATTGGTACAAGTAGGCACTAAATACATATGTGCCACACAAATCTCATTTGGTATGCTATAGGTCTGTGATACTGCCCGGGTACCCAAACCGAAGCAGGTGGTTTTCTTAGGGGGCCACACCCCAATGAGCGAATTTGTCAATTGCGATAGGTATTTTCTAAAACCATGTTGTTCCTTGGATAATTTTTATTTTATTTTATTTTAACACATAAGTATAGGTACAGGGAGGCACCAAATATATATGCGCCACACAAATCTCAATTGATTTGTGTGAGGGCTGTGATACTGCCCGGGTATCCGTCTCCGGCGGTAAGGACTCAACAAGTACGGAGCTAACACAAAAATCACTCATAAAAAGGTCGTGTGTGACCGACCTCAAGCAGCTGTCCCTTGGGCACTGCGGTCACGCTCTCAGGTCACTATGACCAACTCTAATCCAATTTCCTTTTCAGGTACCTCCAGAAGAACCCTTCCACGGTGTGGGCAACCGGGAAGTGATAACCGCCCTCATACCTCTAACAGCACTCAAGACCACTGTATTCATAGTCAACCTCCCTCTTCAATTCCTATTATTCCTCCTACATCGACTTTATACACTAAACTTCCTCTATTAGCTTCCTCCTCAAGTGTCACCACAGCCAACGATTCTAATGCTCAAAACACTGTCCCAGGTCTACTGAAACCTCGCTCCAAACTATACATTGGAGCCTTCAACGTACGCACACTATGCCAAATCGGTCAGCAGGCTTCCTTGGCTAAAACCTTAGAATCTCGTACCATTGATGTATGCTGTGTCTCCGAAACACGCATACAGGATCCTAGTGTGGTCATTCACTTGACCTCACCTCGGCAAAACGGAGAGCCAACGAGATACACCCTCCGTGTATCTGGCGACCCGATGGCTAGTTCTCGTGGACTGGCAGGTGTAGGCATAGCACTTAGCATGAGGGCGGAACAAGCGCTATTAGAGTGGATCCCCGTTAATAGTCGTCTATGCGCTGTTCGGCTAAACGGCTCCGTAAGAACTCGGAAGGATAGGGACACACGTCGTTGCCTTTTCGTCGTTTCTGCCTACGCTCCCACTGACTGCAGTTCGGATGAGGTGAAAGATGAATTTTACAGAATGCTGTCTGAACTTCTTCAGAAAGCTAAACGTTCAGACATAGTACTCGTAGGAGGTGACTTTAATGCCCAGGTAGGTAGCTTAAACGAAACAGAAAGACATTTAGGTGGGTATTTTAGTATTCCGGCACAGCGAACAGATAATGGTAATCGTCTGCTGCAACTGTGCTCAGAAAATCGTTTATTTTTAGCAAACACAAATTTTAAGCATAAGGAGAGACATCGTCTAACATGGCGACCCCCTGCACCAAACCAACGATGGACTCAAATAGACCATATTGCCATCAGTCATCGTTGGAGAGGGTCAATAGAAGATTGTCGCTCATTCTGGAGTACCTGCTTGGACTCTGATCATGCCCTAGTACGAGCACGCATCTGCTTGCGCCTCACTGGACGCAAAAGAGCCACACAAAAAAGACTCATTAGAACCGAATTGAGTAATGAGAAAGCCAAAAGTAGGTTCCAGGAACAACTGAGGTCACACTTAGGTAGTTCTGAAAACGAGACTGACCCAGATGTTGCTTGGAAAGTTATACAAGCAGCTGTGGAAACAGCATTGACATCTACCAGTGAGTTAAACCACAGGGTTAAAAAGAACCAATGGATTTCGTCAAGGTCTATTGCACTGATAGATTCTCGCAAACTCATCCCATCAGGTTCTGAATACGATGAAGAGCGTAAAGCAATCAGATCTAGATTAAGCAAAAGTCTAAAGAATGATCGTGAGCAGTGGTGGGCAACGAAAGCAAAAGAGATGGAAAAGGCGGCGGCTATAGGGAATACAAGACAACTGTACAGACTAATAAAAGAAACTGGAATTAATAAATCAAGTGTAAGTCAGACCATTTCGGAAAAAGACGACACTCTCATCTGCTCCCAGTCCAGACGCTTAGAACGATGGGCGGAACACTTTAAGGAGCAGTTTAGCTGGCCTTCAGCTACTCTACAACTACCCTCTATTCCCAGACAGTGTGAATGGAACGTTGAAGTAGGTCCCCCAACTCTAGCTGAAGTTCAAAAGGCTATAGCTAATCTGAAACGAGGAAGGGCAGCTGGTCCAGATGGATTGGCTTCAGAGGTCTTTAAGGATGGTGGTCCAATTTTAGAGACTACGTTGACTAATATTTTAGCTAAAATCTGGGAGTTGGACGTAATCCCCTCTGACTAGTCACAATTACTTGTCGTCTCAATATATAAGAAAGGGTCAAAATCATCCTGCGACAACCACAGAGGGATTAGTTTGACTAATATAGTATCTAAAATACTAGCTTCGATAATTATAGGACGCCTAACTAAAACTCGTGAGCTGCAAACACGTGAAAATCAGGCTGGCTTCAGACCTGGTCGTGGCTGCATCGACCACATATTCACCATTCGTCAGGTTCTAGAACACAGGCATACTTATCGGCGTCCGACAATGGTGGTATTCCTTGACTTAAAAGCAGCGTTTGACTCTGTTGACCGAGAGGTTCTGTGGCAGTGTCTGTCATTGAAAGGCGTACCTCAGAAGTACATAAACCTTGTGAAGGCTCTTTACTCGAACACTACTAGTCGGGTCAGGGCCTATGGCGAACTGTCATCTGCTTTTGCAACCTCATGTGGCGTCCGTCAAGGCTGTCCACTTTCTCCTTTTTTGTTTAACTTTATCATAGACATCCTGATGGAAATAACATTCTCGTCGACTGAATTCTCGGGTATTGATCTCCTACCAGGAGGTCCACTTATCGACTTAGAATACGCAGATGACATAGTCCTGTTTGGTGAAGACGCTGATACAATGCAGAGTCTTTTGGTAGCACTGAGCAACAATGCCAGAATGTTTAGGATGCGCTTCTCTCCCTCTAAATGCAAGTTGTTGCTTCAGAACTGGTCAGCGTCAACACCTGAACTAAGGATAGGGGGTGAAGTAGTCGAACGCGTTGACAACTTCATTTATCTTGGAAGTCTGATCAGCCCTAATGGGTTGGTGTCTGACGAAGTCTCAGCACGGATTCGAAAAGCTCGCTTGGCCTTTGCCAACTTACTTCATCTGTGGCGAAGGCGAGATATCCGTCTGTCAATTAAGGGACGAGTATACTGTGCGGTAGTTCGTTCCGTTCTACTATACGGCTGCGAAACATGGCCATTAAGAGTAGAAGATACTCGTAAGCTACAAGTATTTGACCACAGATGCCTTAGAAATATTGCTGGTATCTCCTGGGATCACCTTGTAAGTAATAGTGAGGTTAGATGTAGGGTATTAGGAAATGATGGTAAATCAGTTGATGAGGTTATGAATCTTCATCGACTGAGATGGTTGGGCCACGTGTTGCGTATGCCTGAACACCGATTACCACGACGCGCAATGCTCACTGGTGTTAGGGATAATTGGAAGGAAGTTAGGGGCGGCCAAACCAAAACGTGGCATCAGTGCTTGAAGACACTAACTTCTGGTTTGAGCCATGTTGGTAGATGCAGACTACCTGGTTGGGGTCCGCGTGACTATCGTAACCAATGGTTGGAGACTCTTGGTGACATGGCTCAGAATCGATCACAATGGCGTATGTGTATACACTCTCTGTCTTCCTTAAATTAAGAGATTAAAGTCGCTTCATATCTGTCTAGGAACTAATTCTTTCTTCCTTTACTATCTCCTTATACACAATCTTTCTTCTATATATTACCACCACTGAATTAACTACTCCTATGAATCTGGTGTTCATCTTGTTGTGCTAATGCGGTATGGCAACTTGGACCGATGCATATACGTGCCTGGTCCTACGTTGCAGCTGACTGACTGACTGCCCAAACCGAAGCAGGTGGTTTTCTTAGGGGGCCACACCCCGAGACTTTGACCTGAACGTCTAACCCACAAGGCAGTGGAGCATCGTGAGGAGATGCAGTCCCATGGTAGCAGGTGACCAACGATTGGTTCATACGCCATTTGATCCTTCAGGATACTGGAGCCCATGTGCACCATTGGTTTGGGGTCCGGTTAAAGCGCCAGACATTCGCTTTTCGTCCTCTCATTTTCGTAAACAACACCCCCGCCACGAGAAGGCAGTGAGTAGGACTTCCCTGGCAGAGGCTATATACGCATGGCCATATGAGAGCATTTCGAGAGGGAGAGCGGACTCTCCTCACTCTCGGCCGTACCAGGGCATTTGGGTCACCTTGGATAAAAGATTATGCCGTTTCACATAGTTTAAGATAGCCATCGGAGTAATCTTTTCCATTAGTTTGACAACCACACTGGTTAGATTAACCGGTCGATAGTTGCTAACCAAGTCCCTGCTACTCGCTTTATAAACCCGATTATTGTGTCTTCCAAGTCTTTTGGCAGCCTGAGCTGCCTCAAAGACATAGACAGTATGGCCAGAGGTTCAGGCATTACATCTGACTGGGCCTTCATAACTCTAGGACGAATATCATCAGGAACACTGGGCTTATCTGGTTTGACATGAAATTGTAAGACAGCTTCTTTCTCATTAGCTGCGAGATCCACCGACGTGTTGGTATTATCAGAATTAATTATTGGTCTTTCACCATCGCTGGTAAACGAACACTAATAAAATATTCTGATAATGCTTCAGATTTTGCAACATCATTTTTTGCCAATATTAACGATTTTTCTTGTAGTGAATGTTGTGGGGTCTCATCACTTCTCCGAGCTCACCTCTTTATATACGAGAATAACTTCGAACTATTTCCACAATCCCTAACCAATTGTTTTTCAAATGAATGTCTAGCCTTTCTTAACGCTTTTCAAACGTTTCTAGTTTTACAATAAATGAGTCTGTACTGTTCAGACCCTCTAAGGATAAACATACTCCAATGCCTTTCCCTATGTCTAAGAAAGTTCTTAACCTGTTTGGTTATCCATGATGGAAAGCTTTTGGGTCTACATGTTACTAAGCATGATATTGGTAGGTTACTAATATTCGATCATCAGTCAGTCAGTCCACTGCAACGTAGGACCAGGCATATATATGCATCGGTCCAAGTTGCCATACCACATTAGCACACACGAGGAACACCGGATTCATAGAAGTAGTCACATCAAAGGTAGTAGTATATAAAAGAAAGATTGTGTATAAGAATATATAATACAGAGAGAAGGAATTAGTTCGTAGGAAGAAAGACATGAAGTGATTTTAATCTCTTAATTTAAGGAAGACAGAGAGTGTATACACATACGCCATTGTGATCGATTCTGAGCCATGTCACCAAGAGTCTCCAACCATTGGTTACGATAGTCACGCGGACCCCAACCAGGTAGTCTGCATCTACCAACATGGCTCAAACCAGAAGTTAGTGTCTTCAAGCACTGATGCCACGTTTTGGTTTGGCCGCCCCTAACTTCCTTCCAATTATCCCTAACACCAGTGAGCATTGCGCGTCGTGGTAATCGGTGT
Organism: Schistosoma spindalis; assembly: GCA_946903255.1. NCBI lineage: Eukaryota > Metazoa > Platyhelminthes > Trematoda > Strigeidida > Schistosomatidae > Schistosoma > Schistosoma spindalis. Next base: position 33,930,667 of record OX336420.1, on the reverse strand, counting down.
TCAGGCATACGCAACACGTGGCCCAACCATCTCAGTCGATGAAGATTCATAACCTCATCAACTGATTTACCATCATTTCCTAATACCCTACATCTAACCTCACTATTACTTACAAGGTGATCCCAGGAGATACCAGCAATATTTCTAAGGCATCTGTGGTCAAATACTTGTAGCTTACGAGTATCTTCTACTCTTAATGGCCATGTTTCGCAGCCGTATAGTAGAACGGAACGAACTACCGCACAGTATACTCGTCCCTTAATTGACAGACGGATATCTCGCCTTCGCCACAGATGAAGTAAGTTGGCAAAGGCCAAGCGAGCTTTTCGAATCCGTGCTGAGACTTCGTCAGACACCAACCCATTAGGGCTGATCAGACTTCCAAGATAAATGAAGTTGTCAACGCGTTCGACTACTTCACCCCCTATCCTTAGTTCAGGTGTTGACGCTGACCAGTTCTGAAGCAACAACTTGCATTTAGAGGGAGAGAAGCGCATCCTAAACATTCTGGCATTGTTGCTCAGTGCTACCAAAAGACTCTGCATTGTATCAGCGTCTTCACCAAACAGGACTATGTCATCTGCGTATTCTAAGTCGATAAGTGGACCTCCTGGTAGGAGATCAATACCCGAGAATTCAGTCGACGAGAATGTTATTTCCATCAGGATGTCTATGATAAAGTTAAACAAAAAAGGAGAAAGTGGACAGCCTTGACGGACGCCACTTGAGGTTGCAAAAGCAGATGACAGTTCGCCATAGGCCCTGACCCGACTAGTAGTGTTCGAGTAAAGAGCCTTCACAAGGTTTATGTACTTCTGAGGTACGCCTTTCAATGACAGACACTGCCACAGAACCTCTCGATCTACAGAGTCAAATGCTGCTTTTAAGTCAAGGAATACCACCATTGTCGGACGCCGATAAGTATACCTGTGTTCTAGAACCTGACGAACGGTGAATAAGTGGTCTATGTATCCACGACCAGGCCTGAAGCCAGTTTGATTCTCTCGCGTTTGCAGTTTACGAGTCTTAGTTAGGCGTCCTATAATTATCGAAGCTAGTGTTTTAGATGCTATATTAGTTAAACTAATCACTCTATGGTTGTCGCAGGATGATTTTGACCCTTTCTTATATATTGAGACGACAAGTAATTGTGACTAGTCAGAGGGGATTACGTCCAACTCCCAGATTTTAGCTAAAATATTAGTCAACGTAGTCTCTAAAATTGGACCACCATCCTTAAAGACCTCTGAAGCCAATCCATCTGGACCAGCTGCCCTTCCTCGTTTCAGATTAGCTATAGCCTTTTGAACTTCAGCTAGAGTTGGGGGACCTACTTCAACGTTCCATTCACACTGTCTGGGAATGGAGGGTAGTTGTAGAGTAGCTGAAGGCCAGCTGAACTGTTTTCTAAAATGTTCCGCCCATCGTTCTAAACGTCTGGACTGGGAGCAGATGAGAGTGTCGTCTTTTTCCGAAATAGTCTGACTTACACCTGACTTATTAATTCCAGTTTCTTTTATTAGTCTGTACAGTTGTCTTGTGTTCCCTATAGCCGCCGCCTTTTCCATCTCTTTTGCTTTCGTTGCCCACCACTGCTCACGATCGTTCCTTAGACTTTTGCTTAATCTAGATCTGATTGCTTTACGCTCTTCATCGTGTTCAGAACCTGATGGGATGAGTTTACGAGAGTCCATCAGTGCAATAGATCTTGAAGAAATCCATTGGTTCTTTGTAACCCTGTGGTTTAACTCACTGGTAGATGTCACTGCTGTTTCCACAGCTGTTCGTATATCTTTCCAAGCATTATCTGGGTCAGCCTCGTTTTCAGAAGTGCCTAAGTGTGACCTCAGTTGATCTTGGAACCTACTTTTGGTTTTCCCGTTACTCAGTTCAGTTCTAATGGGTCTTTTTAATGTGGCTTTGTGCGTCCAGTGAGGCGCAAGCAAATGCGTGCTCGTATTAGTGCGTGGTAGGAGTCCAAACAGGTACTCCAGAATGAGCGACAATCTTCTATTGACCCTCTCCAACGATGACTGATGGCAATATGGTCTATTTGAGTCCATCGTTGGTTTGGTGCAGGGGGTCGCCATGTTAGATGAAGTCTCTCCTTATGCTTAAAATTTGTGTTTGCTAAAAATAAACGATTGTCTGAGCACAGTTGCAGCAGACGATTACCATTATCTGTTCGCTGAGCCGGAATACCAAAATACCCACCTAAATGTCTTTCTGTTTCGTTTAAGCTACCTACCTGGGCATTAAAGTCGCCTGCTACGAGTACTATGTCTGAACGTTTAGCTTTCTGAAGAAGTTCAGACAGCTTTCTGTAAAATTCATCTTTCACTTCATCCGAACTGCAGTCAGTGGGAGCGTAGGCAAAAACAACGAAAAGGCAACGACGTGTGTCCATGTCCAATTTGTAGTTTGGAGCGAGGTTTCAATAGATCTGGGACAGTGTTTTGCGCACTAGAATCGTTGGCTATGGTTATACTTGAGGAGGAAACCAAAGGAGGAAGCTTAGGTTTGAAAGTCGATGTAGGAGGAATAATAGGAATTGAAGAGGGAGGTTGATTATGAATACAGTGGTCTTGAGTGCTGTTAGAGGCATGAGGGCGGTTATCACTTCCCGGTTGCCCACACCGTGGAAGGGTTCTGCTGGAGGTACCTGAAAAGGAAATTGGGTTAGAGGTGGTCATAGTGACCTGAGAGCGTGACCGCAGTGCCCAAGGGACAGCTGCTTGAGGTCGGTCACACACGACCTTTTTATGAGTAGTTTTTGTGTTAGCTCCGTACTTGTTAAGACCTTACTGCCGGAGACGGATATCTGTGGGATAAGGCGAGGTGTGCATGACAGCATCGCTGTCATGCTGGTTGTCTGAAGGAAACACCTTACTGCTGTCACACCTCTGTACAGTCAGCAGTACGACTTCGCCTTCGGACCTTGGTTTTGTTGCTTATAGTCTTACCGCTCTTCAACCAACCTGTCTGGCATGGTAGGACCTTGAGGAACGGTTGTTCCAGCCAGTATAGCTCGATTGGTTCATCACGATAGGCAAGCCCGACCACCACGTCAAGGTAGCAACAACGGTCGGGAGTATTCGATCATAGGTGTCTTCGAAACACTGCTTGTATATCATGGGACCACCGAGTAAGTAATACAGTTGTTAGCAAACGGGTACTAGGTAAGGATGGCAAATCAATTGACGAAGTAGTTAAACTTCATCAGTTGATATGGCTTGGACACGTGTTACGTATGCCCAACCACCGATTGTCTCGGTGTGCGATGTTTTATGGTGTAGGAGTAGGTTGAAAGAAAGCTAGGGGCGGCCAGACCAAAACATGGCACAAATCCATGAAGTCACTAACAAGTGGACTGAGCCATGTTGGTAGGTGTAGACTACCTGGTTGGGATCAGCGAGACGATAGCAACCGATGGTTAGAGACCTTGAATGACATGGCTCAAAATCGTTTGCAATGGCACAGATGCATCCATTTTTGTGTTCTTGCCAATTCTAATCTTCTGAATTCTTCATGTCTTTTTATTTTCTCTTTACAAATTTATTTCGCTGTATTATACTTCTTAAATAACATCTTCAAACCCTAATCTTTCCAGTTACTGCTTATACTTTTATTACCTCTACCACTATTGGATTTGAATCGACAATTGTATCTCTGTGCTAATTTGGTATGGCAACTCGAATTGATGTACGTACGTAAGAAGTTCTACGTTGTTACTGACTGACTGACTGACTGAAGCAGGATATGAACAGGAACGTAGTTAAACTAAGCTTTTAGGATGCTAGATCCCCAGAACTCACTTGGCAAATGTCTTATTTTTGTAAATTTATTTTGGAAATTTGAATTTCGCGCCAAAAGCGTCCATTTTCACATATCATATTTCCTACTTAGGAGGACCTTAAATGTCATTAGTTCGTTTTCTCTTTTAATATGCTATTTCGTAACGTTTTCCGGGGACATTTATATGTTGTATATATACGCTTGAGTGGTGCTTTTTTTGTTCGTGCTTCTGGCTGCTTGTAGAATACAGTTTTCCTTTTTCGAACCTGGCCTTCTCTCTTTAGTTAGCGGGGCTGGGACACATCGGAATAGTTATCTTCTCTGGTTATTGTGTCACTGTGTCTTCGCTTCGTTCTCAGATTAGGTGAACTCGTAATCTCTTCAAACATAGTATAAGCGTGCCTTTAAATATAGACCATGTCTCTTCAATTGATAAGCTAGTGTTTACTGACCAGTCCGTTTGATGCAGCGCACTTCTAAATTGCTGATATATTTGCTCTCCACTTATTTGGGCGAGGTTTGACCTGATCGTATATTATGTCAAGCTTTAAAGAAGAATGATAAAAAAGTATGATTGCTATTTGCTAGCGGCGGGAGAATATTTAGATAGGCAGTATTCTCGGTTGCATGGGTGATTACTAAGTCTAACTAAGAAGATCCTTGGTTTGGACCAACACGTGTGAGTTCGGGTATACGCTGTACTATTGCATTCTCCATTACCGTTATCAGGAGCCCACTATCGAAAGCGTTTACAGATTCTACGATGGCCACCTCGGTCCAACTAATATCAAGTGCATTAAAATCTAATATCACGCGTCTGTTATTCCATAGTTAAACATGCTTCAAAATAGTCTTAAGCTGAACAGATTGGGCTACGATTGGTGGCAATTAGTGTAAGTATACAACATTCAAAAGTGAGGTCATAGCTAATAACTTCACAAGGTCGACTATCTTGAGATCCACAAACAAAGGAACAAATGTTTACGTTATTAGCTATGCATATAAGGATCCTACCCCCCTCATGGATTGGTACCACATCATATATGTTTACTCCCAGTCTTCCTTTAACCCATTATTTGAACAGGTAGCTGCTCGAGAAATGTGACCATTGTTGGGCTTCGGTATGGCTATTTGACCTACTTACGTACATATATGCAGCTGACCCCATGAGCACTAATCGTCAACCTAATGACTTTGTCTCGTCGCGATCCCGAAAGGTCGCTTGGATTTTGTAAGATCAACCCATTTGAGATAAGATGTTTAAGTAGTCATAAAGTAACAAAACTGACAAACAGTAGGCTATATACCGTTATGAGATTGGGGCGGGACCAACATGCTCATATTTATTCAATTACACATCTCGCTTTTCACTTCTTGATATCTTCGTGTTTGCAACCTTTCTGCACGTATGTCTACTCTGTTGTGGGATCTCTTTACACGGAAAGTAAGTTAAAATGAAATGCATTTGAATGTTTCTTTCCTGAACTTACCTCGAAAAACTAGTAGTAGCCTCTGTTTCACCTGTGCTATGGAAGTTTGTTGATATTCATGAGTACAGATTTCAACCATAATGGTTTACGCTACTTGAAGGGGTGACTAATGACTACAGTTACCAAGTTCAAATCGTTTTTGATTTATTTGGAATCGACTTTAACATTTTTGTTATGATAAATACTTTGTTAGTCAGCAAAATTCACCTGCTGACGAGGTTATTTTTCAGTGGTAAGATATTACCATCTGACCTTCACACTAAAATTTCACATATAGTTTTAGGTCTTCAGTTGACTCCTATAGAATGTGTATATCCTGGGGTATGTATTATCTGATGAGCTAATTTTAAAACGACCTCACTAGTTTGTTTGGTTAATGCCTAAATCAAGGTAATAACTAATGAAGAAAGATAATTAATCCGGAGTTTGTTTCATTATCATGGTGAAAGCCTGATAACTTCATCTCTTTGTGCTAATGGAGTATGGCAGCTTGAACCGATGTACATACGTTCAGGTTATACGTTGTAACTGACTGTTGTAGTGAAGAGCTCGTGCGTACTTGTTTTGTTTGGAGCAGGGTTAGTGAGCTTATGAATATATGAATAAGTTTATGGATAGAGAAATCCAGTGTTTAAGGGCATTTAAACAGCTACTGAACTGTAGCAATATTTTGAAACAAGTTCGAATTCAACAATTTCCAGTAAGGTCTATGCGTTTTGCAGTCTTTCGTGCTGATGATTGTTATCCAATCATTTCGTTTCTAATTGTGAACTATAAGTAGTACATTCTGTTGCAGCAGTATGCTTGAGTTTATTTTACTGTTTGTGATGTGTTCGTTTATCTGCTCTTTTAGCTTCTCTGTTGTTCTAGCTCGAGCCTACGGACGTCCTTGTCGACTTGATATTTTTATATTCATGGGGAAGACTCAAATATAATCTCTGATGCATTTAGAATGACTTGTTTTAGTCTGTATAGCGTAATTGTTTTGTTGTAGTGATAAATGAACGCATCAATACACCAGCAAGTTTCAAAGAATGAACAGGCTACTGAATCTTCCTCTGGTGCTGATGGTAATGCTACGGATACATCCATTCATAAGACAGAAGATACTGATTTGTTGAACCGGTCAGCTTTTCGAAGGGATAGTGGCTCTCGGTCAGCTACAAAGAAGGTTAAAATTGTTGACCCGAAGCAAAATGTGGAGGCAGACTCAGATGATGAAGATTTATTACCACAACCAAATATTGCTGGGGTTCCTGTCATCGGGGAATCAATTGGTGCTGTGAATTGCGGTCAGTCAAATGACCAACAAGCTTCTGCAACTTCCGCTGACCGCAAGAAAACAAAGGAAGAACGGAAAAAGGAACGTGAAAAGAAAAAAGAGGAGGAAATGCTGAAAAAGTATCAAGCGGAACAAGAAGCCAAACAAAAAGTATCAGCGAAATCGAAATGTAGTCGCTGGATAAAACATAATCTCAAGGTACTGATAACTTGAAATTTCCGAATTTCTTGACAGATTGGTGAGGGTGGGTACAAATTTGTTTACCGTGGATATGATAGCGTTGAAGCTAGGAATGTGGCATGGTGCGAATTCAAAGTAAGGCTCGGCTTTTACTTTATCTCTTAGCGTGAACATGTTGATACCAAAGAAAAACGTCAAGCAATGTTCAGGGAGACGGAGATTATGTTGAAGATGAATCATCCACACATTGTCAGATGTTTTGATGTTTTCAGAGAGTGGATTGATATGGAAGATCCGAACAATCAAATTGAAGAAAAAGGAGTCGTAATTATCCAAGAACTGATGGGCGAAGGGACTTTAAAAAGGTATTCATATAGATTTCACTGATTTATTTTTAATACATTACTAGCGTAATCAGAAAGAACTTCTTAGATGGCCAATGCATCCTTAAATTTCCTCTTATTACACGCTGGTGGCATCAAATTCTCGATGCCTTACGTTATATGCACCATAAAATCCAACCTCCTATTCTCCACAGAGATTTAAAAGCTGACAACTGCTTTTTGTATGGTGCATCAGACGAAGAATATTTAAATGTTAAGGTTGGAGATTTTGGTTTGGCAACTCATGTGAGTAACAGTGGAAGGAAAACTATGTTGGGTAAGTAATGGGTTTTTAAGATTTACTATTACCTTCTTATGATTCCCTGTTTTCCACTACCAGAAACTTAACATATTTTTCTTTACTCTACTACATTTTATATTTCATTGGTGGTATCAATTCCAAAAATATTACCTTAATAATATTTAAAGCCGAGAAATATATATGTCCAGTACGTTGGTCTTTCTAACTGACGTAAATTGTCTTTAAATAAAAAATCCCCACAAATTTCCTTTGCTAATAAAATATCCAATGATTCATGTGCTGGCGTCTTTTCTTAGCTTCTTTGTCAGCCGCTTGCTGGGTTGTTGTCCGCTATAGTAGATTATTGCTAACGGTCTCTGGTTATTGGGTCCGAAGTATCTTGCGTAGAAAGCTGTTTGCAAATACCTGTGACTTTTTGGTGATTGTGGTGATAGTATTTAAATTTTTAGCTCCGTACAGTAAAACTTTTAACGTTTGTGTTGAATAATTCTAATTTTGGTATTAGCTGACAGTCTTTTTGAATTCCAGACCTTCCCACCGAGTATGTAAATTCTCCCATCCCTTCCAGAGCTTAGGTTGCTACTCACTGTGTTGTATTTCAGTGTCTAGTTCTTTCTCTTGTAAATGTTGATGCCTAATGCTATGAAAGTTGGTGCTATACTAGCTGTCTTCGTCTGTACTTGCTGGTGTATATGGGCTAGAAGGGCTAAGCTATCTGCCAAGTCCAAATAATCTGTGTCCAAGATATCCACCCTATTTTGTACTTGTCTTGAGATGTGGTTTTCATAATCCAATCAAAAACCAGTAGGAAGAGGAAAGGCAAGAGTAGATATCCTTATCTAACACCAGTCCCCACTTGAAATGCATGTGCGAGCTCCTCTCTGTGTATGACTTTGCAGTGTTTTCTCTTGTCGGAATTCGGTGTAATGGTGACGATATTTTCATATGCTTCATAATGTGTTGGATTCTATGAGGTTTTTCTGTTCACGCTATCGAATGCTTGTAGTTAGTAATTTGTTATATAGCGATGAGCTCTATTCAATTGACTGTTCAACAGTAATTCGCAGTGTCACAATTCGTTCGGTACGTGATCGATTATTACGAAAGTCAGCTAAGTTGGGCATCTACTGAATCTTTCATTCAGTTTAGCAACGCTCGGTTGAGGACTTTATTAGTACTGACAACAGTGTGATCCCTCTGTAGTTCTCACACTGAAGATCTTTCTTCGGTATCTTAATGGGGTATGCCTGTTTCTACTGTGTTGGTACTTTTCCTTCCTCTCAGATCTTTTTTTGAAGAGGATATAGAACGTTTTCACATTTGTATCTATATCTGACTTCATTGCTTCAACTGATTTTCTGTCTGGTTCTGCTAATTTGTCATTTTTGATTTATTTGATGGTTTTGGTAATTTCTTCTAGTACCCTTCTTCACTCGTTAATTCGCTTCTGTATATTTGGCCTGCGCCTTATTTTTCTCTGCTTTTCCCGATAGTTTTTGATTCCTTTTCTTACTTGAATCTTGTCCAAGCTGTCTACAGAGGTCCACTCTTTGTACTGGTGCTTCGTAGGGTATAGCACTTCCTGGGATTATAAACTAACTGTTTCTTTAATCCCTTTCTGTTTGCTCTTCGTATTGTTTTCCTCCTCTTCTAATAGATCATGGAAGATTTGGAATCTGTTGTTAATGGCTATCTTGAGCACGCCGAACTTGTTAGCGTCTCGAAAGTAGGCTGTATTAAACTCTTTTACTGCTGCTTTTCTATCTATCTAATGCTTCCTTAACTTATATTGTAGCTTGTTGACCACCAAGTATTCTGAAGCTATATGGGCTTCTCTCTTTTCCCTTATGCCATACATGAATCTTCTGAATTTCTTATTGATGCATATGTGGTCGATCTGATTTTCCGTACTATGTTCCGGTGAAACACAAGTAGCTTTGTGTATGGATTTATTGAGGAAACGGATGCCGCCTATATTTCGCCTGGTATTCCTAGTGTTTATGTATTTGTTTAATATCTTGTATGTAAGCTTGCTATCCTGTTATAAAAATCAGTCTATTATTCTGACTACCGATCTTGTCATTGATTTTGGTTCATTCAGCTGTTTGTATCGGTCATTCGGCCTTGTAGACGGCTTTCACTCGACCTTATTGCATTGTTTCATTTTATTGGTCTATCAACATTTTGTTTACTTATTTTAACTGTCCTAAAACAGTGCGTCATTCCTTAAAGTTTTAATGTATGCTCAACTAAGTCATATTAGATCATACTGATGCTGTACCATGTCAAGGAAGTTGTTTGAGAAATGATGAGAACCGAAATAGAAGATTTTACGTCTACCTACAGAATTGTACTGCGATTTTATAGCTTTGTAGCACCATCGATTTTTTCTACGGTCAGTCGGCATATTGGGCTATAATTCTTATACATCGAATTGCAGAGTAAAAATCCAGACATTAACAATAACATACTTCCTCGATTTACAAATCCGTCCTGGTGTATGGTTTTCAGAAGTTCATACCTAACACTAATAAACCAAAACATAATTCCACATGGGAAGGTTGGTCGTAAATTACTGCATGCTCCAAAATACAAGTTTGTATTTCAGTTATGTCGTGATCGAAGCATTTATCTGCAGAAATATTGCGCCAGGAGGACCTCTTCACTATCTGTTCGATGAGGATTCTTGGGTTATATGAGAGGAAAAAACTAGTGTATTCATGTTAGGGATACATCTTGAAATTGTCTTTGACGATATCCGATATGCCACTAAATAATAATGATCTCTTTTAGCAACTAATAGGAAAGGTTAAGATAGTTCCTCAGATTATGCTAAGTCGACAAATGCTTTCAAATTCATCGTAACTGTCTCAAAGAGCCATTATGAGGTAATATTACTTGATGTAGATTGCTGAAGGCATACGTAGTTTCGTCTGATGGGTTTCAGTCACTAATCTCATTGAGTAAGAAAAGGTAGAAATCCTCTTGTGATTATCACAGAAGAATCACCATGATCAATGTGGTGTTTCGCACATAAACCTCGATGACTATCTGACGGCCAATTGGAGTTCGGCAATAACAAACTGGAATATGTTATGCATGCTCACTCACCCTCTATCCTGATGCCATGTGCTGGATAATATCAGATATCATAAAGTTAGGTAGTGGGAAGACCAAAATATTGCTTAAGTATGAGGTGTAATTGATTGCTGTATTGACCCCATATTGAGAGCTGCAAACATGTGTTAGGATTAACGATATTATTGTAATCCATATTTTTAGACTAAGTGACATGGTTGTAAATAGATCATATTCGTCCTTCTCCCTTTAAATATGGATATGATATGTTTACTATTCAATTTTGTTGGCTGTTATTGAACTGCATTTCTCATGTTGAGTTTTCCAACATTATTATTGTTTTTCATCTTGTTAAGTTCACCCATACAGGGATTAGTTTGACTGATATAGCGCCTAAAATACTAGCCTCAATATTTATCGTAGGCTTAACAAAGATTCGTGAACTAACTGCAAATACGAGAAAATCAGACTGGCTTCAGACCTGGCCGTGGCTGCATCGATCATATATTCACCATTCGTCAGGTTCGAGAAAACGGACATGCTTATGGGCGTCCGACAATGATAGTTTTTCTTGATTTAAATGCAGCATTTGACTCGGTCAACTGAGAGGTACTGTGGCAGTGTCTGTCATTGGAAGGTGTACCTCAGAAGTACATAAACCTTGTGAGGGCTCTTTACTTTACACTTTACATTACCAGTCGAGTCAGAGCTAATCGCGAACTGTCATCTGATTTCGCAACCTCAAGTGGTGTCCATCAAGGCTGTCCACTATTTCCATTTTTTCAGCTTCATCATATACCTACTGCTGGAAATAAATCTCGTTGACTAAATTTCTGGGGATCGATCTTCTCTCTAGAGGTCTGCTTATTGACTTAGAATACGCAGATGACATAATCCTGTTTGGTGAAGACGCTGATACAATGCAGTCTTTTGGTAGCACTGAGCAACAATACCAGGATGTTTGAGATGCGTTTCTCGCTCCGTAAATGCAAGTTGTTGCTTCAGGACTGGTCTGTATCAACACCTGAACTAAGGATGAGGAGTGAAGTAGTCGAACGCGTCGACAACTTCATTTATCTTGGAAGTCTGATCAGCCTTAATGGATGGCTGTTTGACGAGATCTCTGCACGGATTCAGAATTGTCGTTTGGCCTTTGCTAACTTGCGTCATCTGTGACGAAATTAAGATATCCCTCTATCAATTAAAGGATGAGTATACTATGTAGCAGTTCGTTCCGTTCTACTATACGGCTGCGAAACTTAGCCATTAAGAGAAGAAGATACTCCTACGCTACTAGTATTTGACCACAGATGCCTTAGAAATATTGCTGGTATCTCCTGGGATCACCTTGTAAGTAATAGTGAGGTTAGATGTAGGGTATTAGGAAATGATGGTAAATCAGTTGATGAGGTTATGAATCTTCATCGACTGAGATGGTTGGGCCACGTGTTACGTATACCTGAATACCGATTACCACGACGCGCAATGCTAACTGGTGTTGGAGATGGTTAGAAGAAAGTTAGGGACGGCCAAACCAAAACGCGGCATCAGTCCTAGAAGTCACTAACTTCTAGTCTTAGCCATGTTGGTTAATTCATACTACTTAGTTGGTGTCCGCGTAACCAATGATTGGAGACTCTGGGTAATGTGGCTCAGAATCGATCACAATGGCGTAGACTCTCTGTCTTCCCTAAACCCATGAGATTAAAATTGCTTTGTACCTTTCTTTCTACGAACTAATTCCTTGTTCCTGTACTATGTCCTTATATGTAACCTTTCTTTTATGTATTATCACCACTGAATTAACCACTATGAATTTGATTATCTTGTTGTGCTTATAAGGTGTGGCAACTTGGATCGATGCATACATGTGCTTGGTCCTACGTTGTAGATGACTGACTTATCTTGCTGGTTTGATTTGAAGCATAATAACTTGGACCGATACACGTTTAGGTCGGGTATTCTGTATGACACTTACCACACACATACTTAACTTTTTACTTCAGGTGGTAAATACGTGTGCTATAGTTGTATCAGTTTTAAACCAAGCGTAGGCAAACCCAACCCTTGCTAGTTATCCATAATTTATGGTGTAGGAGTAGGTTGAAAGAAAGCTAGGGGCGGCCAGACCAAAACATGGCACAAATCCATGAAGTCACTAACAAGTGGACTGAGCCATGTTGGTAGGTGTAGACTACCTGGTTGGGATCAGCGAGACGATAGCAACCGATGGTTAGAGACCTTGAATGACATGGCTCAAAATCGTTTGCAATGGCACAGATGCATCCATTTTTGTGTTCTTGCCAATTCTAATCTTCTGAATTCTTCATGTCTTTTTATTTTCTCTTTACAAATTTATTTCGCTGTATTATACTTCTTAAATAACATCTTCAAACCCTAATCTTTCCAGTTACTGCTTATACTTTTATTACCTCTACCACTATTGGATTTGAATCGACAATTGTATCTCTGTGCTAATTTGGTATGGCAACTCGAATTGATGTACGTACGTAAGAAGTTCTACGTTGTTACTGACTGACTGACTGAATGGAGACAGAGTATGATTGAAAAGCAGTTTTAGGTCTAGCTTAAGTTAAATGAACTGTCTTGCAAACAGACAAATGGTATGAAGTCTGTTCATTAATGACAGAATTGTAACACTTGGTGAAATACAGGTAAATTAGGTATTTCTTTTACCTTCATCTGAATATATTATTTTTCTTTGTTACAGAAATCAATTATTTATCGCGCTGACAAATTTTGCGTGTATATGTTTTGCATACGAGCTAATGAAACTTAAATACCTATTGATATAATTGGTTTTGGAAAAACAAATAGGTGTTTTAAAGCATATGAAGTACATAAATCGTATCTTTAAATTGAATTTCATTACTATATTTACTCAGTTTAAATATCCTGTTTTAATAATTGATCAGAGAAAATTACTATGGACCTGTTCTGTGCTCTTGTTTATTCTATCTTATTTTGTACAACCGATTTCTACCGATCCTGTTAATTTTACATTCTTTAGGTACATTGGGTTTTATGGCGCCAGAGATTTTTGATGAGAAATATGATGAAAAAGTCGATATTTACGCTTTTGGCATGTTGATGTTAGAAGTGATGACAAATCGTACACCTTATGATGAGTGTGAAACAGTTTTACAAGTAGCAGCAAAAACAATGTCTGGACAGGGACCGGACATAATGCAAATGGTATCAAATCCATCTCTTCGTGAAGTAATTAGTGCATGTATTCAACCTTTGACATGTTTTCGTCCTACTGCTGATGAGTTGTATTTCCACCCATTATTTCAAGTAAGCAGGAAGTATATATATATATATATATATATATATATATATATATATATATATATATATAGTTGTGCACTATTTAAATTTTTGGAGGGGTTATTTTATTGTAGATAATTGTGGAATTCGATTTAAGTATGTTATTTAAAAATATGATTGTTCTTAAATTAATCTCTACCTATTGTGAATACATTCACTTGATGTTCTGTAAAATGTATATGTATGTATTGTCAATTGAATAGAATTAGAGTGTATAGTACATATTTCTCTGGCAATACTCCAGTTATTGGCAGTAAATAGACTAGATTTTCTGTAATAAGAAATGGTATGTTTAGCTTTATGAAGTCTAAAATACAAAGTTAGGACCATATGAGCTTCACTAAACTTTGCACTAACCGTTACGGAAATATCAAAGAAAATTGAGAAAACGATGAAAGCAGATAGCAATGAACAAAAGGAAAGTAACAGTCATACCTCGATAAATCCAAAAGTTCTTTTTACGAAAATCATGAACTAAAGAGATCCACAGAATCGTTCCTTGTTTGGGGGATTCTTAGAACCACTGACTAATCTGGTCTTTTGGTTCTAATATAGGTGGACACCTAAATTTCTAATAAATTGGTATTATCATTATACCCAGATAATGTTTGTAGCTCACATTCAAGATTAGTAAATTTGACATGAATGCTTAATTAAATTTCTTTAGACCTTATCTTCACGATTGTAATTCACAGCCGAACCCAAGACATCTGTTCATCATTTTAGGAAACTAAGTTTTGGAAACTCTGTTGTTTCCCGAAAGTTCAATTAGAATTACAAAAATAAATTTATTCTAGTGACCGTTTTGGATTTTAAACTCTGAATTTCCTCTGTCGCCTCGGTAAAATCCACATTTCTAATGGCTTATCTTCTGGATCAAATTAAATAATTGTTAATGACTTCCGTAACCGTCATCTGCAACAAAAGCCAATGGACTCACCATTTCCTACTCACATATGGGTTATTTTCCACTACAGTGACCATATTGAGGATTTGTACAAATAAACTACGCGTCTTAAAGTATCAGTCACGATTCATGTAGTTAGGGAAGTTTCATATCAAGAGAGTATCTTATGAGTTGATAAGTTTAAATTAGTTATCTTTAAAACGGAGTTATTCAAATGACAGATTGTAATTGTACTTTTTGGTAGTTCATACATTCATGTACTATTTTTTAAACGCTAGAAATATCAAGAAGGGAACGATTCATGGGTATGTGTATTAAGTATAATTTTGCTCGTGGTTTATTTGCTTTATACTCATCTCATAATATGTTTTTATGATTTCTATCAAGTAACACTACGTATAAATCAGTTGATAGTTAAAAAGTATCCGTTTTTCTTTATTTGATTCATACTACCAATTATTGTTCCTGTTTAACTCGATTTACAAAAATCAAGCCTTTTATATTGTTTTCTAATCTAATTATTCTTGATTAATCCAAAGTCTTGTATTTTTGTCCCACTATTTCCATCTTTCTTCCATTAGTTACTTTCCATTTTAACTAAAGATTCAATAAAAATTGATAGCCACTCGTTTTTAGGTTTGACAGAACATTAACTGAGTAGTGTCGCCATTCATCTCTCAATTAATTGTGTCAAATGAATCAGATGATCCAAAGAGGAACACTCGGATTACTGATATCATAGATAGTTCCATGAATGTGGTTGTAATCATCAATAGTTTTACTTTAAATGAAGATCGAAAATCCTTGCATGATAATCAAGAAAAAGTCGGCTTGACTTCAGAAGTCTACGTTTAATCATAGTTTTGTGAGCAACAATTTTAAGGTAATGTGCGATTTTCAGATATAATAGACTTCGCATGTATGATGTTGAATATTTTGTTAGAGTAAAATGAAGGAATTTTTAAAATGAAAAGACTGTCATTACATCAGTATATTCATTCAATGTCTATAGAAAGGCAACTGAAATTCAAGGAAAGTGACTAAGATCTTTCCAACTCTTTTTTTAATCGTAATATAATCTTTCAACACTATTTTCTCATAGCTTTATGTTCTTCAACAAATCACATTTATATCTATGATTAGCTTTAACACTTTTCTTGCTGCATTATTTTTGGCGATATTACACATTGTCAGCATCATTAACGTTCCATAGCCTATTGCTGTTTATATGCACATGTGCTTATTGATTTGAATTGCTTTTTGTAGTTGCAAAGCGTCGTATATTTTTTCAGAATTACTGTTAGCTAACACGGATCATAGTTATGTTGGAATTATGTGTACATAAAATTTTATGGAAATTATCTGATAATAATGAATGTGTGTATATCTTTACCACTATGTTTAATTTAGTTGGTATTTATTTTCACTCTAAACCAGATAATAATTTCATTTGTATTCTGAACTCATTTTTACCTTCCTCCTAGGTGCTCGATTTACTACTAAACTTAAACATCAATTTAGTTTACATGATCCAATTAGAAATCTTTGTGATCAGGATTCATATTTATCTTTTATTTATTGTATTCCCACTATTACACAATATTTTATATGAAAATTTGACTTTTGAGTTTTGTTTCTAGACTACTTATTTCATGCTTGGCTTAATGCTTTCCTAAGTTCAACCTACATATTTATTAGTAGTGATACCTCGATTAAAGTATCACCTTGTGAGGATAATTTTACGAAAGCTTATTTAAACTTCGTTTTTGTTAAGAGGGATTAGTTATGTGATCATTTTTCAGTAAAATCCAATTCCTATATGATTGAATTGATTGTTTGTTCGTCTACTATCAATTTTTCAAATTTAAAATGTAAAATGTGTCGGTTAGTCTTCAAAATATTTTCCACAGTTTTAACTAAATAAATTGGATGATAGTTGGGACAAAATACGGTTTGCAAATCACTCCATTTCTAAATTTCTTTATCCTCTTTAATCTACTTCTCAGTTGTTGCATCAAAATCCAGCTATCCATATTCCTCAATACTAGGGTATTGTCTCATAACGGCTTCATAATAGACACTGGTTTACTATTGAGAATTGTCTCGTGGGGTGATTACATTTAGTTCGATTTCGCATAGTGTCAGCGACACCAAACTCTGGCAATGTCTCGTCGGTTATTATTCACTTCCCTGTTTACGTGTTTCTTAAATATTCGCACTACAAATAAAATATGTTACAATTTTTTTGCAGCGTTCAATACGTTTGACAAATTCCAATTAAAAATAATAGTAATTTTACTTCGTATCTTTGTAGCCCAAAACATTGCCTGTGGAAGTGGAACCGAATTATGACAATGCTACTGATCGTGCAGAGGTCCTAGATCGTTTCGTTCGTTCTCTTGGTAATCCAGAAACACGTAACCCAAATTTCAACTTGCGATTAAGATTTCGTGATAAAAAGATGTTACAAGAGTTGGGATTAGATGATGGGGAATCTTTAGAATTTGATCTTGATATTTATAAAGCTGAAGATCAAGATATTCCAGATCTGATTCACAATTTGGTTAGTTATTCTTCATTGTTTGTGAACTATAAAACGTGTTTTTATTTCTTATAAAACCACATTGTTTTCGTGAATGCAATTGAACAAAACTCATACTTCATTAATTTTCAATAGTGTAAAATGAAGTGTATTGTTTTTCTCTCTACATGTATATTATATAATTACATATTTGAAACCGACGTGAAATTTGTCTACCTGTCTATATCGCTACATGTGTTTTTATTACGTTTGGTCTATTCTAAACTCTGTTATCTATTGATCTATGTTTCACTGTGAATTTTCCATTTGTTCCGTAATTTATTTTTTTATCTTTTTAACACTACTGTGCTCACGTTCTCATACAAATGACTGCGAATTGGTTCAAAGCATATTTGATAATTTTCCACGTAGATTAGTTAATGAATACTGTCAAGTTGATCCGATTAATCATGAAGGATTAACTTGTGACTGTATATATCTATCACGTTTACAAATTATATACTGATGATTTGCTCAATGATTACTGTTGTCAATTATATAGAGGAATTTAATTAATAGATTGAATATGTTTGAAGGTATCTTTCAGTTTACAAGGAATTATTCTTCTTTCCTATCTTCGTATTTCTGTTTATATCACTAAGTCCTGTGGTATTCATCATAAACGAAATAAATGATTAACTTTTGTAGTATACCCTAAAATAAAATGTTATTGATTACCGGGTTATTATGAAAGTCATTTTCTTATATGCTACATAATTAAAATTGTGGAATACTAAGAAAATTCCCATATTCATTGAATGTATTTTACCATTTTGCTTGTTAACTCTTGTATTAATTGCTATCATCTTAGAAAATAATCTGATAATGTTTTCGTGTATTATTTAAGGAGAACATTTTCTTAGTTAAGTTTTACTTAGCTCAGTTTATTTAGTTGCAGTCAGTTGTTCTATCAATTGTAATATAATCATTTACCCTAGTGTAATTGGTTTTCAGAGCCTTCTTTTTGATAACCATTTCGGTATCAATGTATTCATTTTCTTTGATGTAACTACTTAGTAATGTTCATGCATGTATATAAATGCATAAACTGAGTTCAATGTGGTAAATAATAAACAAGGATAGTACATCAAAAAGGAAATTGTACTTCTAAAAATTGCTTAGTACATAATTCTTTTGCGACCCTATTTACGTTTGATGATTTTGATTTTGTTTACGGAGCTGAGATTAGTCGACTGAACTAAACATTGAAGCTTTTCAATTTCAACTACTGAAATTTCTACAAGTATGATTTACTTTTTAATATCTTCTTTATACTCAGCGCTCCAATAATGTGTAACCATTCGCTCAGAGCCAGATGAAGATTCTTGCTTTGAACCTTTTTTCTTTCGTTGATCCGTTATATTTAATTTCAAATTACCTAATCACTTAGATAAATAATTTTTAGGAAAGTCCCTTGAATATAAGTATTTCATAAGAAATATTTCCGGAGTATTCGTACTACGCTATTTCTGATCGCCCATGCATGATTTCAAAACTTTAGTTTTGTGTTGTTGCTGTTGTTTTGGCGAAGAATTCTACAAGTATGAACTGACTTCCCATAGGCTTTTTTTCACTACATTCCACGGCTTTTTGTCGAAATTCATCCATGTTAAAAACTTTAAGCGAAAGTGATACTATCGAATAAATAATATTTCATTTTCTTTTTCAATTGCAAATGTGATATCCGCACGCATAACTTATATACCTGACACTTGTAGAAAAGTTATAGAACTTTTAAAATTTTCTGTTTTGTTTCACCGACTCTTACGATAACCCCCTCGTGTTATTAAAAGATACAGCTGATTATTGAAATCAAATTAAATTGTCATAAATTTAATTACTTTTTACAATTTATAGAGACTTGGATATGAAGATAAACTATGGCGTGTATTTGAAAATCCGAAGCAACCTGATAAAAAGGTTGTTTCTAGTCATTTAGACAAACTTTTCAGTAGTATAAGATTACAAATGCAATTTCTGGTCAAAGTTTTGTTAGGTAAACGTTGGAAAGCCATTTTAGATTCACTTGTTCAAGATCAACCTGTACGTAAAAAACAAGAGGGTGCTTCCACTATTGATGAAGATGATGAAAGTGATACAGATGCATGTAAGTAGTTATGAATAACTTAGTATTTCTTGAGAATGAAGTGTTCTATATTTACATTTTAGATAAAAAGTATAATATACGTGTCTGTTGAGTATGTAGAATTGTTACTTATTATTCCCAAATATTCAACCACTTATTCCATTCTATTAATTTTGATTGAAATGATGGAATTACTATCCAACACCCAAATTGCAAGTTTCTGTCATAATGCAAGCCTACGAATTTTTTATTGGCTAATAATTTGTTTACTCGATTGAATGTTGTGACCTTTTTCTGTATGACGCTTGATACTCATCTGTTAAATGGTTATCAAGATTCGTTTCTGAAAGGAGGTTTTTTTACTTTCACAGTCTATGTGAATGCAATGGCATAATAATAAAATCTATTAAGACTGTTAATACAAACAAGATCATTAAGATGAATTAGTTGATCGGTCGGTAAATAGTTTTAAGGTCATTTCTGTTTACATTAGGTGTTGATAATTTTATTCAGAACACCTTCACAATTCCACTATCAAGTTAAGATAACTAAAAGCATTCATCTAAGCTTTAAGTTTTCATTGTCGTAATTAATTTCTCTTATGAAATTGGTAAAGTAATTTTTCATCCTATCAACACTATTCATTAAGGATATAGTTTTATCTTTGTAATTTCTAGTATGCATCACTTTGAATGTTATGTGGAATAACATATGTTTCCTATTGTACGAATTTTCTGCTAGTAGTCATCATCTTTGTAAGTGTTTTGGTAAGCGTTTCGGCTTCTAACTCAGTTCAGTTAAATATTGCGCATTAGTTATTCTCTAAGCCTGCGATACTAAAATTAATGGATATTTATTTAGTACGACACTGCATTTGAAGCAGTTACACGTACCAAGGAAGAGCGCCAGATATGTATCATACGTTTTATTCTTCAGGAAGCTTAAATTTACACGTTGTGAAAGTCACATATAAACATTGACCCGTGTGAATTAGATAATAGTTTCATGCTGATATACTACTATCAGTTTTAATTTATTTAAATTGTGAACTAATGTAATTAAAAGAGTTATTTAACTGTTTGCCTGATATCTTTAGTTTAACGAATAATATTATTAAAATGAAATAATACAAAAATCTCGTTTCGGTCAGTTTATATTCACACGAATGAATAAATCCTTACATATATTATTTTTAATCCTTATATTTCCAATTTTCTGTAAAAAGTCGAACTTTTGCTATGTTCTTTGAAATTTATGTTATTTGGAAATTCTTTAGTAATAATGTATTTTTATCTTTTTTTAAAAATATAATAATATGCAGATGATACAAGTAGCTTCACTATCATTGGGAAGTATAAAAGCAAATGGAACAGAGCTAAAAAGTTATTAGAAAAAGAAATACAAGCTTACAGAAATTCTACGACTACTGTTTCTTCTGCTAGTTCTTCAAATGTTGTATGCAGTACAGTTAATACAATTGCACCTACATTAACTTCTTCAGTTACTTCTGCCACTCCAATGCTTGCTGTAGTTGTGTCTCAATCGAATATGGATACGATGCATAATCCTGTCAGTGCAAGTGGTGTTGGAACTTCTGGACAGGTATCTATAGCCCTTCCAAGCAAAACCATATCAGAACCAGTTGATAGCCATTACTCAAATCCTTATAGTTCACATCAAGTTTTTTCCACAGGTCCTGGTTTAACCTCTATTGGTAAATTTACTGTTACGGTTCCACCAAGTGCTACAGCTGCTCCAGCTACTCCTAATGTTCTTCCATCTTTGTCTGTTAATGGACCAGGACCAACTCCAAGTCCAACACCTGTACCGCCTCAACAAAGTATTATGATTCAGAAGTCTTCCGAAGTTCCTATATCTTCATGTTCAAATAGTTCAACGACAATGTATGCAGCACCTGTTTCTCTGCAAACCGATGTAAACTTATGTGCTCGTCGCCCGATTTCTGACCAAAAGAGTACAATTATTACGCCAAACATATCTTTACAAGTGTCCACTGCTTCACTAGCTGGTGGCTCATCGTCACAACAACCATTGAATCAAAAGCCTCCCCTACCATTTCAATCACACCAATCTATTCCATCTCTAAGCACTTCTCAAACTCCATCGTCCGGTTTTTTTCCACCTCAATCATCACTGTTAAAATCCGATATGGATTCTACTCATTTAAATAATTTGGATACTATAGCTCGTTCTGCAATGATACTACAACAAGTACTTCAAGGGATCACATCAAATTCTATAGCCAATCCATCTGTTTCCACAACTGAGTCTTTCTTGAATTCTCAAGCCGTAGGTCATAAATAAATTTATACTATATGTTGTGTTTTTTAGTTGTATGATTGAGACCATTTATCTCACCGTTGTACTACTTTCATTTCTGTAACTTATCCAACTATCTTTGTTGCTTATTGCACCAAAAATATTTTGTTAAGAGTCGATATATCTAGAGTTATAATCATTAAATCCTTATTAACCAACATTTAACGATTATATTTAAATCTACCATCACCAGAGTAAGCGATGAGGACAACTGCAGCAGATATATCAATACTTAATCTATTAACAAAGTTATATCAACATTATATAAATCTAAACTGTTCTTTTTGTCTTTTAAATATTCTGTATTTTATTTCAATATCAATCTCATTTTGTCTTATTGTTGTGCCGTTTTGTATTTATTAATATCTTTATTACAAAGTTACTAAATTATTTCTACATATTTACATAATACTCAGTCTCGATAAGCAAATGTGGTGTTTCATGTTCATGATATTATTACCAGGAAATTTAGTTTTTTTAGACTAATACTATTAGTCTCTGTAAAACCAAAGCCTTTACTCTAATATGTACTTCATTGAAATCTGGATTTAAACATCTGTAGAGTTTGTGTTAAAGTTTGAAAAGTCCTAATTGTGTGGAGGGTTATGGGTTCAGTATTTCGAAATTATTCAAATTAACTTCATCCCTGCATGTAGTAGAAATACATGTAATATATACATGTATATATTAGCAAATTGTGAGTTATGTTAGTCCTCGTTCTTCTATTTGTCAATCTTATGAAATTGGTATCGATCAGTTTAATTTTCGCCTTTTATTTTGCTCTTGTTCATGTGACCATCTTACATTAATCGTGACTTTATATTTAAATTAAGAACATTAGTTAGTCCTATAAAAAGTTCTTCCTTTTAAAGTCCATGAATAAACGAATGCTTCTTATTGTTGATTTTTTCTTTTTGACGAAATCGTTTACTTAAGCTGTACATTCGTATATATAGTTGGATATGGAAAATATATATCTATAGGAGGATAGGAAGGATTGTATCACAAAAATGGATTCGAGAATAAATAACAAATGAGGTTAACGTACTAATCAAGGGGTAAGGAAGAAAATGACTTATGATTTAGTCGAAAAGAAAAATTTCGCTGAATTCTCTTTTTCTTATTTCAACTATCTGGTTTTTTCTTCATTTAGGAAGGAGCAAATCAAAATCATCCAGTCAATTCAGTTTTTGCACCTCCTAATTCAAGTGATAATCAATCAGTGGTACAACAATCACAACATTCTACTTCTATAAAGAATCAATTCCAATCTCACGTTGGGACATTAAACATGAACGATATTGGTACAAGTTTACAAACAATTACACCTGGTTTAGGAAGTATTCAACATAGTAACTGTGCTCTTCAAAGTAAAGTTCAATTATGACTTAAGTATTGAATTCTGTTCTTTTGCTAAGCACTGTTTATTGAAGTGGAATATTTTGTTCTAACCTAGTACATAACTCAAGAACATAAATTTCAGAGACCTCAAGGAAAAGCTCAAAACGTAGTTGTATTTTTTTTAGTTTAGTCTGTCAGGTGTCATGATTAGACCTTAATATGCCTTAGGATCGATTACATAAACTAGTATTTGCATTTATATTAATACTTTGAATGAGAATTAGTGTTAGGTTTTCTATTAGTTATAACCAACTTAGAGACTGGTATAAATGTGGATTGATCCAAGTCACCACATCGTAACTAGCGCGGGTTTAAATTAAGATTTTAATGAGACTGAAAATTGAGAAAATATGGTTTGAAAGGATAATGAAATAAGTATGTTTGAAGGGATTCAAGATCTTGAGTAAGATAGAGTGAATGTGTCTGCGCCACTGTGATCGATTCTGAGGTTTTAGAGTTTAGTTAGGCCCGTTTACCGTGGTACGAATTGTCATTATTATACATTCAAAGATATATGTGATACTTACTATTATACATTTTAAAGTGGAAATATGTCCTTTATTTTGCATACATAAACTATTCAAGATGATGTATTTATAATCTATTTAAAATTAATACATAAAAACCTACAAATGAACTTTAACTAAGAGTATTTAATTCTATTCTTAGCCATCAGTAGATACTCTTCTGCTTTATTAGTAGAATTAAATGCGAGGTGGGTTGAAACTAAATATACATTTATAAAATTGGTATGGGAAAATTAGGCCAAAAATTATTCTCTTTGATTGAAAACAGTTTTTCAAGCTCTTTCCTGTATGTTGGCTGGTTTCTGTCTAGGATGATACATACCTAGTCCTTAACCCCTTAAAAGGGAAATTTGATTTGAGTACATGTTAAAATGATAGAATTGTGTTTTACTGAAATCTTGTCGAAAGCTGATATATATATCTTTCAAATCTGTTTGTTGTTTATTTTTTGGTCACTTGATTTTTATTATTTTTCATCTTTTTACATGAATTGTTTATTTAATGATGTAAGAATCCTGAATTTATTTAGTCGCAGTTGTGTCAGATTCATAACTTATCAATTTTATTTCTTAATTTTTTTGTTAAATAGAAGTAAATAGTATTGATGCTTTTTACCAAATTAACATGTTATATAACCAATCGTACTGCACTGCCATTTTTATTCCCGTTCATAGAAATTACTGTTTATATTTACATGTAATAAACATCTAATCGGGTGATTAAAGACTTGACTTTTCATCACTGACTTGTTGACTTGATGTCTATCTCATTTGCCACCTCAGCGCAATCGGTCAGGTGGTATCATTAGCTTCTGTATAAATTCAAATCTGAGTATGTATCTATGTACCGGAAAACAAGTTTGATCTGTTATTGCTGATTTATTCTACTTTTAGCCCACATGTTTATAGTTTGTTTGACTCTAATATGGTCTCAATGATACTATGTAGTATGTTATTATCAAAGTGCGCGTTAAATCATCTTTCCATTTTTTGTTTTGTAATCATAGATGAGAATTTTGTTCAACCAGAATCTGATAATCTTCAAAAGACTGATGTAAGTAGTCTACCATGATAAATGTTTTTCATTGTTATTTATTTCTAAGAACTTTCATAAAATATCTACCAAAGATACATTATCATTCATTCATTACCGTCATTTGTTGATATTAGTTTAATAAACAGAATAAACATTTTTCACATCACTAACGGTGAACAATGAATGGAGACGATAGCTATTCAATACAGATAGATTCATTTGTTACCGTAGAACTTAATAGATTTTACAAACAGAATTAACTAAATGTACAATTATAACATATTACTATATTTGCAGCATTCTTAGAATTAAGGCAAAAAAGAGCTTATTGAAATAGAAATAACTCAATAAGTAGTTAACCTTTTGTAACAACAGTAAGAACAAAAAGGAAAGCACTAATATAATGTAAAATAATTATGAAGCATTAAATTTTCAAACGATTTTTGAAGGATTTCAATTTCTCCACATAATTCTCCTTTGTAGTTTATCCCTATTTTCATCAATTCCTGTTTTAGTTCGAAAGTACATTTTTGTTATATTTTAAAACATTTTTTTAGCAATCTTCTCTACTGGTTAATTCAGAGCATGCCTCATTGATTAACCAACTTACTGAAGTTATTATTAATAATGCGACTGCTCAAGGATTATTATTAAGTGGAAATAATTATATATCTTCAATGAATGCTTTGTACAACGATGCTCAACAGTTACAACAGCCAATCTTAAATAATCAAGTAGCACTGTCGAACTATCTGTCGAGACAAAGTTCAACTCAACAACAGCAAAATCAATTGGAAAATGTAACGTCTGTAGTTAAAGTGAGTCTTTAGTTAAACATGGGAACCTAGTGATCTAAAGATATTGCACTCATCCTAAAGCCTGAAGGTACTGGGTTCAGTCTTTAGCGGGATCGTTCATACTACTTTTACATACCCTTGTGCTGAGATGAGACAGTCATCTAATGCTACTTGTTTTTTAACAGTTATTTGCGTGAGTTAAATCCATAATGTGAACTAACAAAGCTTTCAACCTATTGTTTCGTAAATAATTTTAGATGCCTAATATATTTCAACATATCTTCATGTTAAACTAACTGATAATTAGTTAATAAATCATTTTTCTCGTATTTCTGTCACTTAATAATACTATATTTCAGATATGTATTTATACAACTTATTAGTCGAAGTCAATGTATTTCTACTCTTATGATTAAGTTTTAAAACACGTTTCATAAACTAATTCTTATTTAACCAGTAAGGCAATATGATTTTGATCTATTTCAAAAGTTCATCAAGATGGCTATATCATAAACTTTTTTGATGATACGGATATGAATACTTATGTACAGTTGTTAAAATTGATAATAAGTCTAGCAGCTAAGGATTTTGTATTATCAACGGCTAATTCCTAACTTTAATGTGGATATATATTTCGTACATCTTTGGATGTTATGACTCCGTAAAATAAAAAGATAGCTGCATATTTTGGAACTTTTAATCGTACCAAGATCATGTGTATAAATTATTTGAGCTATTGAAGAATATTATCTATTATGCAACCCAGATTACATAGTCAATGCCTATCTGCGATCTTTTATCTCTAAGAAATTAGAAGAGAAATACAATTAAAGCTTGTTGAATGCACACATATAATGACTTTTTTCGTTTTTGTTTATGTCATCCACTTTTGTCGTAGTACTTTTTTATTCTACATCCTTGGGTGATCACTTCGTATTTTTAAAATCTATACTTTATCTATAAGCAAAGATGCATAGTGGCTAGCAGTGGAATTCGTTCTATTTGGGACTTGTCAGCTGGATGTGCCTGGATGTACTCCTCACTAATTTCTAACTTCATTGTTTAACTAATACTCACAATCTTTTCTGCAGTATCTTCAAAATAAATCCAATTTTTGGAATCCTGAACATATATTTAATGTTTATAGCAAAATATTACTGTTCTAATTTATACTGAGTATTATCAGTAAAGTTTTGATGGTTTTTAACATCACGTTATGTTTGTGATAAAAAATTAGTTTTAAGGCTGATCTATAATGATCAAAGATAGTTTATGTGACATGCTTTTAAACCCTTTGGGTCTACATGTAGTTCGTGTAAACTGTTGAAAATGTGAAATACATGTTTGTATCTTAGCTAAAATATCGCGTCCTTATCTGTTTAAGAGTTGCGACAATAAGTTGATGTTAATAAACATTAATAGTTTCAAAACATGAAATTAGCTGTTATTCTACTGATGTGTTGGTATATACAAAGTTGTTTCAGTTCAGTAAATAAAGTGGTGCTGTACAAATATCCAAATGTAATATGTTCCAGGTAAACTTTAAATCAATTACTTGCTGAATACTCAAGGTCGTCATTATGGTACTTCAAATTGAATTTATATCTTCATAAGTTTATGAAAAACATAGTGCTTTATGAATATATTCTTTTATTCTTATAAATAAACCTCTGAACAACTCTATTGGGCGTCTGGTCTTTTTATGCCAGGTTAATCTAATCTTGTTTTACAAACTAAAAATAAACACCACTCTGTATAGCATCATTATAAGCTTACACACAATGGTTTTACGTTAGGGAAATAAATGATTGGTGCATTATCGTTTTTTTTCTACTAATTTTATTAGCAGTGTCCAGTTATGTGATGCATTAGCGGTGATAAAAACCCGTGTTTTAGATTATATCTACTGAAACTCTATAATGTTAGATAACCAAACAAAATTATTCGCGATTTTTTTAAAGGATGAATTGGCATTAACTGAAGAACTGATGGAACTAAGTAGTACCGGACACTTGTTCCGTCCTAGCTTGATAATTTTCGAATGGTTGTTTGAATTCTCATCATCAAGGCTGTTTTATTTGAACTGATGTTCTTATAGGCTTTTTGTTTCCTTTTTCAATATGGTTGATAATAATTTAGCGAAATTGAATCGATTTTCCTATCATTTTTTCGACTAGTTCATCATTCCATTTAGACGATATCACTCATTTAGTGCTTTTCATCCTTATCAAAACGTAATGTTTTATCGTATAGTCAAGCTAATGTAACATAATTTTGTCCATTTAAGGAAAAAAGTCCCACAATCTCATTAAAATAATAAAAGAAATGGTACAACAATCCATATATCACTCTTTTTAGCTCATATGACTGCAAATGTGTTGTCATAAAATCAATGTATTTTTCAATTTCTAATTTTTGGAAAGGCAGGTTGTTAGTCTTACACAAAAATCATTAATTCATCTGCCTCACACATCGTTGTTTATCAGAAGGGGATTTGTCCTATTATTATTATTATTACTATTATTATTATTACTATTATTATTATTATTATTATTATATTATTATTATTATTGTTATTATTACTATTAGCCTTTGGTAAACTGAACTATATGTCTTCTTAAATGGGGAAACATATGTCTTGTCATAGTAATCAACCCTCACTGAACTAATTTGTAGAATGTCGTACGAATATGTGTAGATTTAAGCAACTATGTTCTTCCTTATGTAAATGATGGTTCACTAAATAAGTAAATTGTCCATTGTAACTCATCAAATGTAAGTTTGTGTAATCAACATGTCACTTACAAGTTTGGTACTGAGGCTAGTGAGTTGTATTATCCGTTTGCTGGAGGTGGGATTTTCATTATTTCAAATCTTATGAAAATACTTGATTTATTAAGCAAATTGATTGTTTGTGCAAATGGACCGGAAAGATATTTCAATATTAACCTGAGCACCCCCTACACTTTAAGCAAATCAGAAAAAGCAGGAAATCAACACCTCTCTGAATATATTTACATTAAACATAATAGAAATAAATCATCAAAGAATAATGGATGAAACAAATTATACTGTTCGAAATCCAAAATCATGTAGTTCAGTGATTGATTCCAAAGCACATCAAAGTGTTTTTAACAAGTGGTTTCTTTTTATTTCAAAGAACTCGTAGAGAAATTTAGACTCGTATACAGGATTACAATCAAAAGTTGTTTGTTAAACTTACCGTTATTTAAGTTCGTCTTATTTTATCAAACTTCAATGACACTTGTCGGATCAACATCAGCATCACTTCATAATACTTTCGGGTTGTGGACTACTGAAAATTGGCTATAGACCTCTTGAACCATCCATGTAAATGTTGTACACGACGTTGCTGTGACCTTCTCTATGGACCGACGATTTTTATTTAACTAGTAGTTCACAAAAACTTCATGAAGTTACCCCTGTTGTTTAAAAAATTGTGCATATAGTGTATTCGCTCTAGTTGATTAAAATAAATTATTGTAGATCATAATGTTCATTCACATAAGGTTCACTACCAAATTTTTCACAAGTTTATTTGTTTCCCATCAATGCAGTGGAAAGTCTTCATTATAATTCTTCTATATTTATTGAAATTTGCATAAATGTGATCAACGTCATTAACTTTCACATGTATGATATGTGATTGCTGATGTTTGCGTTTTAATATTCTTTCATATATATATATATATATATATATATATATAACAACTGGTTTTAATACGTTTTATTATTAAATTTGGATAATATTCTCAGTACCTCCTCTTATATCTCATTTACTACTAATAGTTCTAAATAGTTACTAATTGAATATTTATTCCTTTTTTCTGCTTAATATATATTATTTTGTAGCCGAATGAGCGTAGAACAAGAAAAAAATCGAAATCGAAACCACGGTATATTTTACGCGTTACTAAAATTGAACGAGATTCTGAAGGCTGTGAACCTGGTAATTTTAGACCAACATTCTACTTAGAAATGCCAGATATGAATAATCCAAATAATGAGTTATGGAAGATAACTTTTCGTTGTAATTTATCCGATACACTGGAAGACATAAAGTTGGTATGTTTCTATGTTTTAATTGGTTTTTCTTTCCATCTACATGTTAACCCCGATTATCTGCATATCTCTTTTCATAGTTTACACATGAGCGACTAATTTCAAATTAGTCTATTATTCAATTATAGCCTTTATATTTTCTAGTAGATTGTAATCCTTCATATAAGTTTAGTTTTTCAAGGTTTATCTCTAGATGATAAATTTCTATCTACTGTAAGGATATTCAGCAGTCGTTCAAATAATTTTTCTTCCTATAAGGAGAAAATAAATGATAACATAATTTAGTGGTGAGAGTTCAGTCTTGTACTGAAGTCTTTGTTATTCAAGCAAATGTGAAAAATGATATTTACTACGTGGTCGATAAAAATTTCTGTGACTTTGAATAACTTTTGATGGTCGAACTTTTTCTCTATAAACAATGATGGCTGTGAAAATTTGTTTTTTTTTTATGTAAACTCCATAATAAACAACATACAGAAACATGGTATGCTAATAACTGCTCAAGCAACATTATCTTTAGATAAGGCATTTTACATCGAATGTATTCAATAAACACTACAAATACTAGACAAAGTTTTACTCTTTGATCATTCGCTTGTATCATGGGTATTTTCTAATGGTTATGTAGAAATGATAAACAACTAATGTAATGCAATATACGATGCTTCACTGTTGTACGATCTGAAATGTTGATATTTACGAACTGCTTGAAAGCTGTACTTTTGTACCTTGTCCTATCACTATTTGAAATGATCTAAATGTTTATATTACTTGTATAATGTGAAACTTTTTGTTTTTTTCTCTGTGTAGTTCATTGACGAAATAAATGCTGATTTTTATACATACACTAATAAAATTGTTTCAAGCTTTCAGTTATTTCAGACTAATCGTTTTTGTTTGTTTAGTATTTATTTTCGGTAACTTAACATACACTGATGGTTCCTACCACCTAAAAACTTAGCTGTGAAATTAATTATTGTATTTTCCATGGATTTGATTCGCAGTTCTTACATAATGGATCTTATTATTTTCTCTAGTATTTTTCTATTAATAGTAGTAGGGTAATACTATTAATGGTAATAATAATAATAATATAATTTTTCATAATATCAAATTGTATCTAGTCCTAGTAACCTAAACGTGTGATATATATATATATATATATATATATATGCTATTATGTCACCTCAAATTACTTTAATTTACTAACTCTTCACGTAACACGGTAAAGATATTTAGTAGAATTAAGATTTCGGCGTAAAATAAGTGCTGATAAAGGAAATGTAAATACCATAAGTAGAAAGGTTTGAGATTAATAAATCCTCCATGTAATGATCACTGTATATTTAAATAGTACGGATTTATTATTTTTATTCTGTAACAAGCGTATAATTTGAGGTTATATTCAGTGTCCTAGCAATTTATATATTTAGTCAGATGTACATATATTCTGTTAGTATGTCAAGATTACTTATATTTAATTAATTTATTTATTGATTTAAACATTTAACTTCTATAGTTTCAAGGATCTGACTATACTCCTGTTAACAAGGATATTGATCGCGCTGCTAAAGAAGGAGTTATGAAATTACTGGAAGCTCTACGTAATGATGTTCATTCTGTAAAGTTGAACCAAGATTATATTTTCTATCCACAACCATCTACCGTGGGATTTGATCAAATAAATCGTCTACCCACTAACACGTCGAACGCACCATTCTTTCCATCTAATGTACCTACCAACTGTAATTCCACTAATCAATTTGGTAACAGTGGATTTCAGAATACGGGTACTTGTTTACCTTGCATATCAACAATACCATATGACAATCCAACGTTGATTTCCAATTTCGAAGAAATTCAACCATTAGATTCTAAAGGTTAGTTAAAATGTTGGATTAATTTGTTTTCTCGTGGAAACAAGTTTTCAATTCACTTAACCAATATTAGATGACATCCGTTCAC
Source organism: Schistosoma spindalis (assembly GCA_946903255.1). Lineage (NCBI taxonomy): Eukaryota > Metazoa > Platyhelminthes > Trematoda > Strigeidida > Schistosomatidae > Schistosoma > Schistosoma spindalis. Next base: position 33,899,124 of record OX336420.1, on the reverse strand, counting down.
ACACATGTATTAGCAAGATTTAGATTGGATTAAAGCATTTATTGTTCAGGATTGAGTTGGAGCAAACTAATCGGTCATTTCTTGGCCAATAAACTCTAGTGGATGATTGAAGAATACTCTAGGATTTTCCCGGGCAAAATTATAAGTGTACTAACGTTTTTCTTACTGTGATTCTTACTCCCATCCAACTTTGTTTACTTGGAAAGTAATTATATCCCTGTTCAACTGTTTTCCGATTTATGGACTAGTTAAGTGAAGTGTCCGAAGTATAGTAAGCAATAATACTAGCTGGGGCGTTATATGAGAAATCTTAACACCATGTTTGTAAATAAATTATATTTTTAAAATTCTAGACTTGCTTATGGTATGCCATAATCATCAATTTCCATTATATTTTTATCACCTTTTGAAGTGAGTTTTCAAGGAGGTATGTGCATCAGAAGACCTTCATGTAGATTATATATACCTTGATATAATAAGAAAATGCGAATGTTTTTTATTGAGACTGTTCTAATAAGTTTATTTGGCTGACTGTATGTATTATGCAATAAAAAAATGTCTTCCGTGTAGATTAAAGTATCTTATATTAATTTACTTACTTATTCATTCTCTCTCTGTTGACAAGTGGTTTATTCATGTTTTGAGTAAGCCATTTTATTAAGCGTTATGTTTTGGTGTTTTTTCTATAAGTTGAATTGATATGTAGCGTCTGGTAAATTCACTTTTTCTATTTACATATTTACTGGTTTGTGAAAGTTAACTCATATTAGTTATTACACTAATACTATTTCTTGTTTGAAATATATATATTTAGATCTGGATGATGAAGAAGAATTCAGTGAAAATTCTAGACCATTGTCTCCGGTCGATAATATAAACCAACCAATCAATTATCTTTTTCATCCTGTAGCCAGTAACCCTGAACCAATCAGCAATCCTATAAGTAATATAATCCCTCAATGTATGATGTATTACGCTGCTTCATCTTCCACTGTTGGTTTACCTACTCCCGATTCAATTATTAGCAATAGCAGGATAAAGGGTGATCTTGGACAAATTCCTGGGAATGTTCCTGCGCCTGATATTTCAAACAGTAATTTCGTCACACAATCATTGTTGCCAATGAACTTAAACTATATAAATGATATTTTATCTTTGCCTGTCGGTCGTTTAGAAAATGGAGGCGTCAACCTTTTTAATTGTCAAGCTGGTTTAGAAGAAGTACCCCCTCTCGTTCCACGCCTTTCTGAGCAATCAGGTGCCGCGCCTGCTGGAATTTCAAGATCAACATCTTGCAATGAGTCCACATCTCGTGATCCAGTTATCATCTCTCAATCAGACAATGTAGCTTACCAGTCATATAGTACTCATCCTTTACGTAATATGACAAATTTAAATCATATCTCTACTTGTAATCAGGGTGGGATTGCCTATAATTCTTCAGTTTCTTTCACTCCAGAGGAATTGGTAAATGTTACTGTCACTATTCCCGCCTACCTGGAAACTACTTTGAAAAATTTAGTTTCTAACTTATGCTCAAACCCTTCTCATGCTTGCGTCTTGATACCGACCGTAGAATCTAATGAAATATCGTCTTTCTATCATTGCTCTGGTGTGCGAGTAGTTGATATACCCGATGGACACATGTTTGTTGGTATTCCTGGAAATCGACGTATGCCCTCTGGTACTTGTTTACACAGCACATTTCTGACAACTGTCGAGCGGAATTCTGAAAAACTTTTTGTTCTCGCATCTGGTGCTAATTCTGATGATAGTTTTTCGGGACCTCATATTTACAGGATTCCAAAAGACTCAGCTCTAGTTCTAACTCACACAGGAAATATTCAGTTGTTAGACAAAGCTGCTCTTGTTGTTCCGGTTCGTTCAATGGAGCATTCTAGTTCTATCAGTCCACCTAACTCTCCTGTTCACGAATCAGGCACACACCCTGTCGTGTCATCCGTGTATGTCCGTAAGTTACCTATTCCTGCGGACGTTGATGCACTAAGCTTTGATGATGTTCTTGCCCTTTTAATGGCACTGCGTGATGCACCACATGGTGCTATGCAATCCTATCACTTAAATATGATTAGTACAAATACTGATGCAGAAAATATCGCTATAGGACCAAACGCTTTGACGTTTGATAATAACTTAGGACCTGAATCTTTAAGCCGCCGGTCATCTGCTGCTACGACCATACTCCCTGCATCACCTAATTACTACTCGACACAAATACAAGCCGTCCCTGCATCTGGAATGAATCTTAACCAGCCCCCATTAAATGTAACGAATCAGCAACAAGTACAGAGCTCACTTCAGTCTGAGTTAAATACAGCATCTCAGTTTTCAATCCCTGTTTCCATAGGTCAACAATCAACCAATCAGTTGGCAGGCACAGTTAATTCACGGCTTTCTCTGCCTGATCAAATTCAATCGCTTATTCAGTCTGTGAACCAACCACTCTCTCTACAATCATTTCCGTATTCTGCTGTAAAAAGTACTGCATATATAAATCAACCAAATTTGTCGACAGATAATATGCAGTCAGTTCAATCTATTGTTGCTCAAAACCAATTATCTTTACCGCTCAAAAATATGTTTTCACAACAACAGTCATTTCCAATAAAGTTATTACAGGATCAAATATTAGTAAATAATCAAACTCAAGCCAATCCATCCTGTTTGCCGAGTTTACAGTCACAAAATCAGCAGCAGCAACCACAACAATCCGCCGTATTTCCACAGTCACATGCCCAGGGTCAGTCAACTTCTAGTCAATCAAAAGAATCCCAACAGCAAACAGTTGTGCAACCAAATACACAACAACTCTTACAACTATTATCAGCTCTTAACACTCTACAAAATTTAGACCAGGTATATCGATTATTTATTTTCCAAACATGAAAGTATTGAATTTCAGTGTGTTTTTTTATTCATGTAAAATGATCTTTTAAAGGAAAAAGTTTTAGTAAAACATAAAACCATGAACCTGTACAACCACGTTTGTACAAAAGATGGGTTTCTAATACATACCAACCTGGAATGACGTATGCATTGATTTAAGTAAGACTTGTACTCCGTTGAATCCCTACTCAGTGGTTTAGAGGCTATGTTCTCTCGCGAGTCCCAAAGTTCTGACCTGGACTCCAGGTTAAGGGGAAAAGGTTGCTGTTGAGGAGTTCCTTATGAGGGCGGAACAGCCGTACAGTGCTTCTGAGTTTCTGATGATTATGATTTTGACCTCATATATATAATCATTAGAGATACTTTTTATTGATTTAATGCCTTCGAATGCGCTGGTACGGCTGAGGATAGGGAGAGTTCAACCTCTCTCGAAATGACGTCATATAGCCATTACCAGGGAAGTTCTACTCACTGCATTCTAGCGGCCGGGGTATTGTTTACAATACTATGAGAATTATAAGTGAATTTTCCGCGCTTAAACCGAGTATGGAGGACCCGCCATATCAATGGTACACATACGCTCTAGGATCCTGAGGGAGAAAATTACGCCTAAACCCATTCTTGGTCACCGGCTACCATTGTGAATCAGATCTCTGAGTCAAAGTCCAGAGGAATGTTTTCTTAAGAAAACCAGAGGGTTGTAAGGAAATGAAATTCCATCGTAGACATTGGTTGGTGTAGGCCTCATATGTCATTTTCATTGAGAACCTTGTCTGCTCTAGTGTTATGTAATTATGGTTTTCCAAATCCCGTAGATGGATTTTTTGTACAGACTAATATTGGATTAACCTTTGTGTTGTGCACGCATTCATCGTCAACTCTTAATAGTGAAAAAAGTCATTTTTAATGCAGGTGAATTATTTATGTGTAATAAATGCAGTTGAATACCTAAGCTTTTGATATGTGATCATGTATTATCTAGTGTATATGATCGTAACTATTTTCATTATCTTAATCATTTTGGCAGTGCTTTCTTTACAGCTACCATGATAAAGTGTAGTGATGAGTTAGTCTTTTCGAACTTGAATAGAATGTATTTCGTTTTTGTATTTCACTGTTAATTAACAAGACTTTTCTGATTTTGCGTCCAGTCTAAGTGGTTGTTCCATCAATTATTACTTTAGGTACCTCAGTTACTTTCGAATCTTCTAAAGACTTCGAGTCAGTTCGTTAATCCAGGATTTAAATCAACCACAGGTTCGGGAGCTGTTGGCACGGCTCCAAGTGTTGGCGTAATTCGACATTCTAGACAAGTTTCTCCTCCAGTATCAACGCAGTCTGTAACTCTTTCTTCAACTCAGTCTCAAACAAATCATGTTCCCCAACGGTTTAGTAGTGTTGCATATCCCTCTGTATCGAATGAAGGAGTATGTGCAGCCAGTGTGAACTCGTTGCCTGATTTGTTGGGTCGTTTACTATCTTCTGCAGCTGCCAACTCCGAATGGCTAACTGTCAATGAAGCTAATAAACATCAAGGTATTCAAATACATCCCTCGTTCGCGCAAAGTAATCTCTCATGTGGATCCACTCTGGAAAATCAAGAGAGTTTGAATATTCAATCTTCAGTAAAAACACCTACAGTTCAAGGTAGTGGAATCCTCACATCTCAATCATCACAGCCTAATCAACAGCAGCAACAATTAATCCAAATACCAACACATCAGCAGTCAACTCAAGTGCAGTCTCAGTTACAACACTCTCAGTTAGTAAGTTCACAACAATCTTCTCAAATGCAACCACATGTCTTACAGCAATCTCATGTAACAATACCATCTACACAGACTCAGTGTCAGCAGCAACCGCCTCAAATGTCCGGACAAATTCAACAACTAACTCAACTGCAACCAACGTCACTACCGACCCAAATACAACAACAACAACAACAAACACCTCAAATATTATCTCAGATACCATCACTTCAGGTACAACAACAAACGCCTACCGTTAATCCTCAAATACAAACGCATCAAATGCACCAACAACAAGCATCTCAGATTCCATTGCAACAACAAGGTACACAGTCTCAGACACTACAAACATCACAACAACAACAACAATCTCAAACTCATCAACAATCCTCTAATCAACCTCATGTTACACAACCTATTACTGGGCAGCAACAGTTTCAGTATACTTCACAACAGTGGCAACAACCACAACATTCATTAAACGTCATGCCGAAATTATCTTCTCCTTTGCCAGTCAGGGACAGAAATCAACAACAATTATCTTTATCTACTGCTCATTCATACCTGAGTCAAATCTTACCCGAGTTAGCAAATGCTGTACGCGTGATCCAACAAACTCCTGATAATAATAATGTAAGTTTTGTTTAATGTGTTATCATATGCCTTTTCCTATATATATATATATATATATATATATATATATATATATATATATATATATATATATATATATATACTGTTGTCTGTTAATCGCGGTGTTAGATTGGTTAGATAACTATGCTTCCATCTCACACTTATGAGACCTTTACGGTTGTCCTTGCTCATCAATAACTATGTAAATGATAGATTATAATCAGTGTGGCGATTATGATGTACCACTTAATTTTCTCTTTGTCTATCCATTAATATCATGTTTTAAGAATAAAGAAACATCATTTTTTATTCAATAAATGAACTGTATATTGATTGACTGACAAAATAGTGTAAAATTATAAATATGGGTCATTTGGCTGACCCATCTATAAAATCCATGACGTTTTGGATTCAAATTTTTACTTGTTTCAATTACCAATTGATTAAATAGTTTGTTTTATGCATTGAAATTCAAATAAATATTTCATAGCACCACAATCTGTATATCGGATTGCCAAGTTTTTTAAAGTGTGTAGTGAAAGAGCTCATTTTCGGTGTTTTATTTTTTAATGACTCAACAAATGATATTGTTCAATATAATTCTTATTTCACAAACGATGTCTATTCCAGAATTTCTTAAAATAGACTAGCGTAAATAGGTACTCAGTGTATTCATGGTATCAAAATAATTTATGAGTGAAATTCATTGTCTATCATCAGTATACACTTGTTAAAGAAAATAATGCAACTTGTGTTATTTTGTTTGATTCTTTTAAATTCTGAGTTTTATTCCCGGAGAAATTATAAACAAGTTATCGATAATGAACCATCATTTTTTCTTTAATACCACTATTATCTTTAGAATATTTAACATATTGTATCTAACCTACTCAAATTTTGTATAATTTTCTCTTTTATTCCATTCCAACTGCATCTGAACAGTAACGAAATAACTGTGTCTAATACTTTTTTTGGTTTCTACAATCCAATCACTGTATCATGGGGCACACTACCTATCCTACTACTACAGTGAAAACTCATAGACAGGATGTGTAGCATTTATGTATACATATGTGAAGATGTTTTAGTTTGAAATGTCCTCATTAAAATGCCATTATCCGTTATCTTGGATTGTATAGATATTCAATTGTATTTATTTCATTCTTTTTAGGTATTTGTTTATAAATCTTTGTTTACAAGCCATTATAAAAACTAATTATTTTAAAAAAAATTATTTATCAGTGATCAGTGACCTCATATTCATCTGTAAATTGTAATATATTGTTAATTTTCTACTAAATATGGTTCTAATTAGTTAGGTATTTTGGTAATTAAAAGTAGAATTTGTCTGATTCACCGAAATATTCTCGAATCCATCTAAATCAAATTAGATCAATATTTATTTATTTAAGCACATAAACGTTAATACAAGGAGGCACTAAATATATGCGCCTCACAAATCATTTGACATGTGTGACGGCTGGAATATCGCCTAGGCACTCGAACTAAAACAGGTGGTTTTCTTAAGTTCCACATCCCGAGCCTTTGACCTAGAGGTCTAGTTCACAAGGCAGCGGAGCAACGTTAAGAGATGCAGTCTCATGATAGCCAGTGACCAACAATAGGTTCATACGCCCTTTGTTTCCTCAAGATACTGGAGTCCATGTCAATCATTTGTTTTAAATCAGAGTTTCTCAACTTCCTTATGTAAAGCCTCCGTGTCCACCAAACCGGTTAAAGTGCCGGATATTCTCTTTTCACTTTATCAATGATGTAAACAATACCCCGGCCGCTAGAATGCAATGAGTAGAACTTCCCTGGTAATGGCTATATGACGTCATTTCGAGAGAGGTTGAACTCTCCCTATCCTCAGCCGTACCAGCGCATTCGGGGGCATTAGACCATTAAAAATTATACCTTTAATGATTACTAAATATCTATTTATCTTAATTCATTACATTGTAAACTCTTATTCTAATTGCTCAACATCTTATCCTCATAGGATCTGCCTACAATAAAAAATTATCTACCTTTTATATCTCTATCTGTCTTTCTTCCTTTAGGCCGGTTTTCTCCCTTTAGATATTCAGAATAAATTACTCACTCTTTTACAACAACAACAGATTCAAAACCAACCAGCTCAAGAATTATTGTTCAATTTTACAGGGACAAATGCAACATTTCCTACTTGTGTAGCCGTAACTAATAATACTAATCAAGTTTTAAATGTGCATCATGCATCGAGCAGTTCAAAACTGCCTATTCCTTCTAATTCGCATTTGGCTTCTTTAAATCGGTTTATTGTCACAGCTTCTAATATATCAACGTCTAATCCGATATGTACTGCTGTAACCTCCAGTTCAACACGCGACCATGTAGCATTACCTGTTGATGTGACTAAAGATATTAACAATGTTGAATATCCCTTTACTAGTCTACCAACTGAGCAGCCAAGCATCACTTCAACAAGACCTGTGAATGCATCAGGAACCACCGTTGCTAACAAGTTTACAGTACGTTGATGCTTTTTTTATTTCTAAAGTCATTTTATTCGGAATCTGGATCAGTATATTTATACTATAGTTCCTAATGATTTTTACGTAATCTCTTTAATAATTGCGCAGAAAAGGATTTCAAGATTGTTTTTGATAATTGGAAAAACTAAGGAACTTCAGTTGTTTAGGGCTATCTATCGGAATAATTTGCTGTGTAAAAAAGTCTATTCCAGCTGGATCAATTACGGTGGTTTATGAATAAGACAACCATCGAATTTCTGTGTTGTTAAAAAATTCGAACGCGTGCTTTCTCTTTTGCTTTATGGTTCCACACTCATTGTTGGCGAATCTGGGGAAGTCTGTTCGCACGAATCGAGCAAACATTTGAGGTTTAGAAAATTGTGTGTGAAAATTATAGAACGATTTCGCAGTTGAAGGTTTTAACTTTTATTACGTCTAGGAATTTTTTGAACAGTCATTCAGTCAGCTACAACCTAGGACCAGGCACATATGTGCATCGGTCCAAGTTGCCATACCTCATGTTTTGAACAAGCAAAATAGGAATAATATAAGTGTGTTGTCATGAATGGGAGGTACTTAAAAGCTAGTATGGTTTTCGTGCCCTATAATTAGTAAAATAAATGATTTCATGACTTCAGTTCAAGTATTTATTTGACAAACAGAGTATGTGTTTAACTGTCAAATGAATCTGAAGTAGTAATTATGTTAGTCTAATTATTCGTTAATTTTCATAAGCGATTTGATAAATGAATGCTTTATTATTTAGATTATTGGTATGGAATTTTTGTGAATTTCAGGTGGCTCCTGCAAATCTGGAAGATGATGATCCAGGTCCTTCGACGATCCCTCAAATGTCTGGACCCAATCAACTACATCAAGCTCCACCTCCAAGACCGCCTAGACAACAGCGTGCTTATGCTGCCTCAGTAATTGGAGTACATGTAACAAATGATTCACCAGGGCATGCATCGATGGCGGTTAGTGGGACAAATGTCAGTTTGATACCTAATATGAATCAAGCTACACCTAATAATGGTACAGTTACAAATGTCAATGTAGGACTTAATATGAATCAACCTCTGCCTATTGGATCAGCGACAAATGTCAAATCAGCTTCTAATGTTCCATCAGCAAACAAGGCAAATCCCTCAAAATATCTTGTTTGTTTCATTGTTTTCGTTTATGTAATCCATATGTATGGACTGATATGGTGTTTCGGTGTACTGGTTATGTATTTCTCATATAAAAATATTCTTGAAATTCGTCAAATGATTACTAAATTTATGGTCTAATTTTCGTTAATAAGCGTCAGTTTTCCGTTTCGTCTTAGTTTTGTCATTATAATAATGATCCATGTTTAGTCTCCTTTTTCATGTGATCATTCTCTTAAATTCTGTGTTATCTAGTTGAAAATGTTAGCTTTAGGGTTTTTATTGACCTAGCTTCTGGTCAATAGTGTTCGTGTGTATGGAATTAGCGATTCATCCGTCATTTTTAGTTGCTTTTTTGGCCTGCATGAAAATTTGATATATTGAATTACATAATATAGATTGCATAATTCAAATGTAGAAGTTTCTATTAAATATCCCCATATTGACCAGAAAAATAATTGCGAACTCTAGATTGGTAGTTTTAAAATAACAAATGCATCTGTGCATGGTTATTAAGTCATATGATACAATCAGTTGATTTTTAAGGGCTATTGAATTTTCGTGAAAGGTTTTTATCACTTGGCTGTTTTTTGGTTTCCGTGACCATGATATAAGGGTATGAATAGAAATTTCGACAGTCATTTAATTATCTGTAATTGTATCAAGCCGTGGTTTTAACATCGTGAAACAACTAACTACCATTCAAATTTATCGTTTTAGTAGATCGTTTCAGTTAATTAACAATATTTTAATGATATTTTATTTATTTATTATTATTTATTTGAACATATAAATATCGGTACAAGGGGGCACCAAATATATATGCGCCACACAATGATATTTTAGTTTACAGAAACGGTTTAACCAACTCAGAATTTAGTCGACTTAGAATTCTTTATTGTACATTCTCCATTATCTCACTTGACAATCGGCCTAGCTATTAGCAAATGTAGATACTGGTGTCTTCTATTTCAGAGAACACACTACTATCTAGCTATGATTATTTTCACATTATGCATGTTTTCTAACAGCAAGATTCGGTTAAGATCTAATTGCATATTTTATACATAATATATAATACATTATGTAATCCATACTACATAGTAAAGATCACTTTCTTTTCTTTGTGAAAACAAAATCTACTATTGTCTTTCTACATCTTGTTATACTTTTCTGTCGTAGCATTTCTTTTATATAACTGTCTTACTTTTATTTTCCTTTAATAAAAACTATGCGTAGTTTGCGTAAGGACCTAGAAGCCTGGTTGTCGAAGTGTGGTAACGTGTCGGAAGCAGTAGCTGGATCTGATAACTATCGAAAACTCCTTCAACTCATTCGAGTCACTGCCTGCAAGAAGTCTGATGTTAGTAAAACAGTCTCAAAAGCTGATAGGATGTGTTCTTCTAGGAAAAGTTCCACTGGTCTGCCGCCTCGGTGATATCGATCGGACTGTCTTGTCCTTCATAATCGGTGACGACTGACCTACCTAAAGGGACGGAAGTTCATAAGGAGATTTGACTCTCGAAGCTCCACAAATCATCGGGCCTTAATGATTTACTTGGTGCCTTTTTAAGGATAGTGACGAATTTTTAGTTATGGAACTAACTGATTTATTTGCAAAAGTTTCAAGAGTGTGCTAACACCATGGAGTGAAGTGATAGTTGTCCCTATCTCTAAAAAATTTTCACATCAACTATGCAACAACTGTCAAGAGATAAGTTAACTTCCGTCTGTGTCCAAAAAATTGCTTGCTGTCATAGTTAGTATATTATCAAAAACCTGTGAAACATTAATTCACGCGGAGCATGTGAGTTTTTGTTTTGGTCGAGAATGTGTTGACCATAAATTCACCTTCCATTAAATGCCGGAAGACCTCCATACTTATCACAGGCCAACAACCACTGTGTTTCTTGACATCAGGGCTGCCCTCGATTCGGTGAACAGAAGTATTCTTCGATGGGTGTAGATAATGGTGGGCTTGATATGTCGCCTACCGATAAGCGTTTTGACCTTGATTATGTGGCAATGTTTTCTTGCTTTGTGATGATACCTAAACCATACAATCCGTACATGATCTGTAGTTAACACTTATACATATGGCATGTGCTTTGCACCTTCTAAGTGTGGAACGCTTTGAAAAGGCTGGTAATAGCTTGTATCTACGCTCACTCTTTATATTGAGCAGTTAGAAGCAAGCGAAAAGTTCGTGTTTGTAGATAATTGTGTAAGTGTTAGTGACTGGTGAGATCGATCTACGTATGGTAAAAGCCAGAATGGCATGTGCCACTCTGGTCCATCTCTGACTCTGCGATGTTATTCCGTCTGTAAAACGTCAGTTTTACAATGCGTCCGTAAGAGAAGCTTTGTTCTATGCTTGTGAAACCTGAAGTTTTCGGGTTGAGGACGTTATGTATCTTCTGTGCTTGATCATAATTGTCTCCAAACTTTTACCGATATTTATTAATAATGCCATGCTTGTGATGCAGTTGTTTGTCACCGTGTGTTTTGGTACGGTGACGATGGTGTCACCATCTTAAAACACCGACTTTGGTGGCTCAGACATATGCTACAAATGTTATCTAAGCGAATTCTACAACGTGCAATATCTACTGACAGTGGAACTGATTGGGAAAAACAGAGAGGTGGTTAGTTTATGTCATGACACCGTGTTATGAGAGGAAGACGTACTTGACCGGCTTCAGTCAGTTGATCACTACCACCCTTTTTGGGCGGTCTTAAAGATTATTACACACGACTCATAAAAAGGCCATTGGCACTCCTACTGTATTCGCGTTTTACTTTCTTCATAAACGATGGGAGAGCATTTTCGACGGAGAAGATTCTTCCCGATTATATTTGTCTTGATTGTACTGCCTCCGATTATTTCTCTAAGTTCTCATTCACTTATTTTTATTGATTAATTGTTTTTATAATTATGCTTACCTTCCCTTATCTATCTCTTCACAATCTCATTTCTTTATTGTGTCACATGATTAATTTGGCATCAATTTGTACCAATATTTGTGTGTTAAAATAAATAAATGTCGAACAATCAATTGTTCCATTATATATATATATATATATATATATATATATATATATAGCTGACAGGAAGTCTGAATTTGTTTTCTTACACACTTCCATTATTTTCAATTTCGGTCTGTAGAACAATGTTGTAAAAAAGAATATCCACCTATCATGCATATAAAGTGAGTTAGCGAATTGGTGGTTTATTTGGACAAATAAAAATCAATGTACCCTAATTGTTCATTGTGTGGTTCAGACAACGATTATCATTCATTTTCAACTTTACCAGTATTCTTCTTACTGCTCTGATTAGTGTAATTAATGTGTGTGTATTTTCGATGTATGCGGAATAGGTGTTCGTTGTTTTCCTTTGTGATTATAACTAGATGTTTGATAATGATGATGGTGATTTATTCAATCGTTATTTTTTAAAAATTCGATCACAAGACATTCTTAAAGAGATTCTTTTAATACTGAGATATTCCGGTAGAAATATACAACATTGTGTGGGATTATGAAATGACTACCAACATTAAGCATTCTATGTATTAAAATTTATAATAAGCTATCTGTAGGGCAGATTATTTTTTATATTTGATTGTGTAAGACTACATTATATGACGACAAAACAAATTATTATTGCCAGTATATGCGTACCTGTTAGTAGACAGTCACTTAATTGATCGCTTTTCACAACAGCATAGTAGAAAATAAACAGTCTAGCATGACGTATGTGATGTGCTATGTCCATGCTACAAAACTGAATATTTATACTATTAGACATTTTTACATATTGGTTATATCATAAAGAAATACTGCTACGCTTTGTTAAGTATCATTGTAAATTCTTTTCTATACATAGATTTCATGATGAATGTAGTTATGCTTACCTTCGCGATATTGTCTGTTTTTTTACTCTTTTCCTTAGATTGAGAATATACCCTTACAAACTGGCCCATCAACCGTAACTTTTCCAACTACTACATTAACCGTCACGCTACCTCGAACCCAGAACCTTCCTCCTCATCAACCTAAGTCATCTGTTCCGAATATAACAAATACCATTCCGTCAAATGTAGTTCATTTATCTACTTCTGTAATTCCTGCCTCTAGTGTAACTAATCCAATTCAATCTGGATCTCAAATTTCAAGTTAGTGGAATATTTTTCGTTCTCCAGAGGCCATAATTTTTGCGTTTTTCTCATCAAAGTGAATTAAGTTAGGATTCATGAGTATTTTTTTAAAAACTAAGTTGTTATGTATTTGTCAAGAAAAAGGATGTCAGATGTTATTACATTTTCACACTTCTACAGTTTACTTTTTTTAATAACTAACCATATAACAACTCATTTAGGGAAGCGTTTTAATCTTATATAATTTTGTGTTTGTATACTTATTGGAATTTAAATATAATGATTCAGTGATACTTATAATTTCCTGCTCCTCAATTATAACTTTTAAATACTTCAATTACATTCATTAGATTTAATTGAATGATTCTGCTGCATTATTTTTCTCGATGTCAACCATACCAAGAAATTATCTTGTTAGTATGCTCGCGTTAAATGAAGTGGTTACACCATATCAGTTTCTATCGTAAGAAGTTTGTTTCTGATCTAGAGTTAATTAATTAATTTTCACAAAATAATGTAACAGTTGCACTAGCTAATTTTGTATTTGACTCTAGTACTTCTTTGTACTACTCAATGTAAAAATGAATAGAACTTATAATTCATGTACCAGTGGTCTTGTAATACTTTGGTTATTATCGATCTGGAAACGTAATATTTTGTAAGGCCCTTGATTGATGTATAATAATTCTTTTAATTTCAATTTTTTTCTATTTAGCTACAAAATAAATCAGCTTCTATAGGCAGGAGTCGGGATATTTTGTTTTAACAAGCATCTCCGTATAGCGGTAGTATTAATATTTGTAACATCAGCGTTTTAATGTTTCGGTCGTCTGAACATTATTCGGTACGATATACATGCTTATTTTTCAATCATCAACTATATTTCGACAGCCCGGTGTTTTGATGGCTTTTTTTCTTCAGGTGTTATCAAATTCGAGTTATATCCATCTATTTATCTCTATATATAGTTTAATGATTTTTCATCTATTTACATTTGCTGCAATACAGATTTTTGTTCTTCTCTATTTGTACGTTCTTTGAACAAGTTGAACAGATATTGTCCTGCGTCTTTCCATACAATCTTTTTACTTTGCCTTTTCTGTTGCACATCAATGAGAATAAAAAACGAAACAATCAATCATTCAAACAAACAGAACAAAATGGATCATAATGTGTAGCTTTTTTCTCTATTTGCCTCTCTCTTTCTCTAGTTTCTGCTTTCGAGCTTCCAACATTATTGTCCTCTTATACGCCTTTAATTTTCATTTATTCAGTCTTGTGTGTTACGCTTTTTGAGCTTGTTTGTTAGTTATTGTTGACTAACTAAAAAAAGAAAAAGGTGTGTTTGCTTTGTTTTACTCTCACATTACATACAATCATTCCAGAATTACACTTTATTCTGTTTTGCATCTCTTTATTATATATATATATATATATATATATATATATATATATATATATATATATATATATATATATATATATATATATATAATCTGCATGTATAAATAAATAAATACTCGTTCAAAATATCCTGCTTGTTTGTTTTCATTGCTTTTTTTTTCTGTTTTCTTAGTTCAATAGAGCTAATATGCTGTTTTTGTTAAGTAGCTATTGAAAGTTAAACAAAAACCAATCAGATTTCATTGCTTATACTTACGGTCATAATTAGTTCTGTCCTTGTATTACTTTATTTGTTTTTCTTTGCTCTGTTTTTGGATTCATACACTCCTTTTGTTATTCATTTCTGTCCTTACATTTTTCACCATGCATCAACATATTGAGTTTTTTTCTTGATCAAAGCTTAATTGATGAATTATTATCCTGTCTTATAGGTGGACCTTTCACAGTTTCTCGTGTTTTCATTTTTTAAATTAAAAGGATTATTGTTGATCAATGAATTGCTTTTGTATTGTTTTCAATGCGTATTGTTGATGAAAATGATGGTAATTTTAACTCATCAATTTTACGTGGTTTATGCACTAAGTTATTACTCCTAATCTGTTTGTGAATATTGCCCAGAACGGAATATTGGATGGGTGGTTTTTTAATCTGGAGCATGTTGGCTAAATACCCGTTTTACAAACACGCCACTCTTCCGTATTTTCAAAACATGGTTAGTATGTTACGTTTATAGTATGAGGGTGCAGTTGATGATCCGTTTATTCATTTAAGGTCTCAATTCACTTAACTTTTTGTATTTTGAAGAAAAAACACAAGTTTAATTGGTACATAGTTTATGAGTCAGTGTTGAGTGAAATTAGTGTAAGATATTTATCATCAATTACTCATGTCTTTGTTTGATTTAAAGCATTTGTTAAAAGTGATTAATTTGTATTTTACAGTTATATTAACAAATCTGAATCGAATTTGTACAGTTGTAAAGAGAAATATATTTTTTAGTCATGATACAATGACTACGTTCATAGTAATTCCGTTGACTAATAAAGACAGCATAACTATTGAAAATGTGAGTCGTTACGTCAAGTGACTATCATTTTAGTGTTGGTGTATTTATTAGCTCAAATCATTGTTTTTCCGCATATTAATGATAGAACTTGGTTACGATCGTAGGCACCTTAAAATACACTAGTTATAAAGAATGCTTTATTTATTTCAGTTTCTCCAAATAACGTGATTTAGTTAAAAATAGGTACTTATATTGCCTACGTAATTATAGAAAATCTTCCTGATGATCCTTGGTTCGATTTTGTATTTTTTTTTATCTAACACCTAATTTAATCATTAATACATTCGTACGTTATACCAACCCACGTGTCAAAGAAAGACAAATAGACAGGTTTTTTCGAAAACCAAATAATATTAATTATGGTATTCATAGTTCATCTATATTTTTAGGCTATCAGACTAGGAGGAATGAATGAGGATGTATGTTAACTCAAATAATCTTCTTACTCATTAATGTTTGCCCACATTTTCATTTCTTTCGTTACATGCCCTTGTAAGATTTTATAGTTTCCTCAATATATTAAGCATATTTCACAGATTTTTCTTGGATTGGGTGGAAAAGGCGTTGAGAATGTTTTAGACGTGAAATCGTTTGTCTTCATTTGATGAAACCAACTGATAAATCCTCTGGAATGAAAGTAAGGGACTCGACTTTTTATTCCTACTACGTTCTTATCAAGTCTATTCACTTATACCTTGAAATATTTTTAATGGCATTCTTTTAACTCTCCTAAACAGTCATAGATCAATCCTTTTAGTCATTATTTTTGATTATAAGAGAATACTTATTGATATTGTCGTCAATATATCTTTTACTATGATGTATATTTTTCAATTCCAATTGTACTTAAAATTGAGAAAATATACTTTCCATCATAACCTATTTTCAAGGTATGTCCAGGCAAAATACTCCTACAGTTGTTTCAAAAATCTTTTATTTACCGTTGTCGTTTCATGATTTATTTAATACATTTTTATACTCTGGATGAGTAATATTATATTGCAACCATTAAACTTGAGTATGTATTCTGTTCAACCATTGATTATATTTATAAAAGAATAAATAATGATCTTTGTCTGGTAGACTGACCTTATTCTCTATCCGTTTTATGTCCTCTGTAAACTATGACTTAACAGTAGATTGATTTCTTTTATCAGTTTTTCTAACTTCCATAAAGTAATGGAAAGAAAATACTTGTAGACGTATTTATTCATATACTAATGTATGATCAATAAAATGTATGATTATGTTGTCATTTTCTAGTGGCAAAAATTCTATCAATAAGGTATCTGGCATCGAATTGCCAAAAATTAAATGATAATGACGAATTTGGAAAAGATACCGTGATGATTTTTTTTAATATCCATAGATTATAACTTTTTGTTGTTATTGTTCAACACAAATTAAGTAATTGAATAGCTCATTGTTATTAGGCATTATAATTTAATTTAATTGATCCGATTTCATACTTATTTATGTCATATGAATAATTTAATTGAGTGCATATTATTAACATTCCCTTAACAAGAAGGAAAAATATATTTATAAGGAAGTTATTTTTGTTTTGATTTGCTTAATGATTCATCGTATTCACGTTGATGTCATTGTATTGAATATGCTAAAAAAAAGAAGTAAAGCGTAGTTTGATTATTTCCTAATTACAAAGTGTTTTGTATTTGAAAACATTTTCTGGCAATGAAAATGTAATATATATATAATTTTATCTAAAATACTTTTTGTATAACTTAGAAATACTTTTAAATAAATTTGAACGAATAGTTTCAAATTTTTGGGCACCGAGTTAATGTGAGACATCAAAGAGGAAAAATTGTATTTGTAAAATCTCAGCGAATGAATTTGAAGTAAACCCAACGTTTCACCTGAAAATCTGGTCCAAGCTTTTTCAAGGAAAATATAATCAAACAAAATTTATCGAATATAAATAAATACATGGTTCTCTGGTTTACTGTATACTGAATAAGACATCCAATCAACGTGAACCCTGTTTGAAGTAGGTATTTCCATAAGTGTGTAAGAGACATGTGTTGTGAAACGAAAAGTGTTAAGATAACAGATTGTGTGTCTACGTAATTGATGTGAGAAGAAATTCCATTCAACTAGATATTGTCTTCGGTATGTGTATATTAAGAAAGCATATCATTTATATATGATATGAATCAAAATGTCACAGCATGCATTAAATAAAGATAAATAAACAAGATAACAGACTGAATTCAAAGAGGAATGTATTTGTAATTGAAAGTTTGCGTTATTATAATGTTCCCGTCAATTAACATATTCAGGTACGATAACTGATTTAAACCGTTGAATGTATTATCAGTTGATTAGTTAATATAATATAGATAGATAGAATGGAATAAGAAATTTAGGTTTACTGAAATAACTACTGAAAATCAATAAAGGAAGTCTGTTTCGCCTTTCGGTGGGACTTCTTAATAATAATTATTTACAACTCAGAACATTCAAGATTCGTAGTGATCCTTCATCACTATGAGCTAACGGACGTCAATTGGTCCACATTTCCAAAATCAATCGCTCTGGGATACTGCATTGTTGCTCAACGCTACCAAAACACTGCATTGTATCAACGTCTTCACCAAACAGGATTATGTCATCTGCGTATTCTAAGTCAATAAGCAGACCTCTAGAGAGAAGATCGATCCCCAGAAATTTAGTCAACGAGATTTATTTCCAGCAGTAGGTATATGATGAAGCTGAAAAAATGGAAATAGTGGACAGCCTTGATGGACACCACTTGAGGTTGCGAAATCAGATGACAGTTCGCGATTAGCTCTGACTCGACTGGTAATGTAAAGTGTAAAGTAAAGAGCCCTCACAAGGTTTATGTACTTCTGAGGTACACCTTCCAATGACAGACACTGCCACAGTACCTCTCAGTTGACCGAGTCAAATGCTGCATTTAAATCAAGAAAAACTATCATTGTCGGACGCCCATAAGCATGTCCGTTTTCTCGAACCTGACGAATGGTGAATATATGATCGATGCAGCCACGGCCAGGTCTGAAGCCAGTCTGATTTTCTCGTATTTGCAGTTAGTTCACGAATCTTTGTTAAGCCTACGATAAATATTGAAGCTAGTATTTTAGGTGCTATATCAGTCAAACTAATTCATTTTTGGTTATTACAGGATGATCTTGATCCCTTCATATATATTGAGACCAGTCAGAAGAGATTACATTACGTTCCCAGATTTTATCTAGAATAATGTTATAAGCATTACAGGCCAACAGTCCTATTGTTACTTGACATTAGTTCTGCCTTAGATTCGTTGGACAGGACTGCTCTCTGGGATTGTTTTTTGAGGAAATGTTGCCTGTGATGTTTATTAACATCTTGAAAGGTTTGTACACGAGCACGTCAGACAGATTGAGGACATACAACCACCTCTCAATTTTCCCATTCAGGTAGTAGGGTTAGGCAGGGTTGCCCAATCGCACCATTACTCTTCAACTTTGCTGTCGATGACTTTCTGGAAACAGCTCTGATAGATTTAGGTAATGCTGGTGTGTATTTGTTACCTGACAGTGTGGATCTGTTGTCTGGAGAAAGACTTATCGACCTTGAGTATGCGGATGATATTGTCTTACTGAACGACGATACCCAAACCATGCAATCCGCACTTGATCAGTTGGCAATTAGTGTCCGTAGGTATGGTATGTGCTTCGCACCTTCTAAGTGCAAAGTACTTTTACAAGGCTGGCAGGACCGTGATCCTGCACTCTGGGTAGTGAGCATGTAGAAGTAGTCGAGAAGTTCGTGTATCTGAGTAGCTGTGTAAGTGCTGGTGGCAGCGTGAGAGATGAGATCGATCCACGCTGCTTATGCTAATCTGGGCCATCTTTGGCGCCTTCGTAATGTTAGTTTGGCTGTAAAAGGTCGGATCTACGATGCATCAATGAGACCACTTTTGCTCTGTTTGTGAAACCTGGACATTCTGAGTTGAGGATGTTAGACGACTCCCTGTGTTTGATCGTCGTTGTCTCCGAAGAATTGCTGACATCCAGTGGCAACACCATGTCAGTAATGCAGGGGTTTGGCATCGTGTGTTCGAGCTCAGGGACGATGATTCAATTGGTTTCACTATCTTGAGACATCGATTTCGGTGACCTGGACATGTTCTACGGATGCTGTTCCAGAGCAGCGGCGAAGTGGTCAGTGTGTGCCATTGTGTTGTGGTATGAAAGAAACCTGTACAAGACTGGCTTCTGTTGGTCCTTCACGATTTCCTATTCGGGTCCTAGAGATGGCTCAATACAGTGGCTAGATGTTATCAAGTATGGATTAGAATAGAAGCTAATGATTATCCTGCTGTAACTTTCTTTTATTTTCTCCATAAAATAATAGACGTAACTTCTTTAACTGAAATAATTTCTGGTTGTACCTTTGATAACGGAACTGCCCTTGCCATTATTATTATTATTATTATTATTATTATTATTATTATTATTATTCACTTTCGTACACTAATTTCTGTTCACTATTGTTCTCTTTTTTCTTATACGCGCTTTACATTCTCTATCTCTTCACATTCTTATTGTCATTGCGTAGCGCATATGTATTTAGTACCCCTTTGTACCAATCTTTATGTGTCCATACAAATAAGCAAATAAGAATCTTGTTTATCAAAAGGAAATTTGGATCAGCTCACTAAATAGCGATTTGGGCGTGATGTGAAAGTTACTAAATTCAAGTTTCAGTTTGAACATCAAAGTGAGAAACTAAAAGTGTTAAACAAAAAAATCTTCAGGAAACAATGAAGAAAGTCGCACCATTAGGTTTTAAAGTGAGCGAATTTATCTTTCTCAAATAAAGGGAAGTCATATATTTAGCCACTTTTGAAGATTTCCAATTAAAAGCTAGCTTTCGTTTATTTACCTTATCAAAGCGTCGATAAAAAAAACATTACATTCTTATATTTGAAAAAATGACAACCATTTTGAACAATAATTTTTCGATCAAATACATGCGTAAACACAATGGTCACGACCATTTCAAAAACCTTTTGTTTATGATACATTTTGACTATCCTAGCAATTTGATTCGGATAGAAAATCCGATTAGAAAAGTTGACATTTCATTAAAAAATATAAAATAATATGAATTCAGTGTTAGTATGTGGTGCAAGGAGACTCATATTCGGTAAACCGATTTATTATTTTTTTCATGAAGTTGAAAGTGTATGCTATTAAATTAATCTTTTACCGACATTATTTTGCAAAACAGTAAGCCTAATATAACCATTTATTATTTACAATCAAGGATCTGGCGGTGAAAGTCATTCAACCGCTTCAGCTTTATCAATTATGCCTTAAATTTTATCATCAAACTCAAATTACTTGTTAACATTCATTCGACTTACTACTGTTGTAAGATTTTAAATAAGATCTTCACTATTTAAGTTGGTATGTTTATATTCATGGAGTAATGTATCAATGTTATTCCATTCGATTAGGTAAAATGAATATGTTTGGACATTATCTATTACAAAATTTATCAAGCAAACCATCTAGATGAATTTGAAAGCTGTGAATATCTGCGTTGATAATCCTTGAACGATTAAGTAAAAAAAATTCACTCGGGTGTATTGTAAATGTTATCTTTAGGATAATTTATGTAATACATCTATACTCTACAGCAGTGTATATGTGTTATATGAAAAATGATTAGAACAATCATTACAAATTATCAAGTCATCAGTTTATTTAAAATCCCATAGTTTGTGTTTCACAAGGTTTAATATCATATTCAAAAACATTGCCTAATCCGAAGCTGTTGGAACGGGGTTCCGTCATTTACAAGGGCAGATTGTAAAAAAATTCTAAATTTAGGAGATATCAATCACTTTAGACTAAATAATGTATTTGTAATTTAATTTGTTATTTTCTAAAATATTCCTAAGTTCACAATTTATTCACTTCCACTCTTATTTCATTATGAGTGAATTTCTGGATTCAGAGAATTTGCTGTTATTCAGAGATTATCAACATTCAAATTGATAAGGACATTCATTTTCTGGAAGGAAATATGGTTAAAAATAATTGAAAGCAGGTCTGATAAATATTTTCCCATTTAGATGGGTTCTTTGGGGGGAAGGAAATTGTGTATAATTTAAAAAGAACTGAAAAAACTATGAACCTTTGAATTTTAACGCAGTAATTGGATGGTATTTTGATTAGTGAAAAACCGTAGCCTCCTGAGTGTGATCACATGTTAAATCATCCACATATTATGCCATCAATTTCTATAGTTTCCCAAATTTTTCCTCCATATTAAACTACTTGATAACTAAGAATTTCTTAAGGGCTGTTTTTATTTTTGATCCCTTAAGATTAGAATTATATGTGTCGACAATGGACTATTAATACATTAACATCTTCAGTAGTTTAACTAATCAAAGAAAGAAAATATTTTAAAACTTTTAGCAATTCATAAAAAAAATCAATCCAAAATAAAAAAATTTCGGTACCTTGTAAAATTGCATTTCTTGTTTGTTTTCAAATGAAAACAAAACAAAGAATACAAGTGAGTAAATAAAAGTGTGAATAAATCACAACAACAACAACCACAAACATAGAAATTTTTAATTTATAAATATCGATCCATCTAGTAGAGTAATGTAAACTTGTCTTAACAATTTCATGATGTATATATGTGCATACTGCATCCAAATAATTCATATCAATGAATAGATGTTAAAACATACATATACCAATGTACAAAGTAGTATGGAGACAATTATCAGAGTTAATCTGTATAATCGAGACTGAAACCAATGGACAAGCTAAAATTTTATCATGGGATAATAATAATCATTCAAATCAGCCATATGAAATACAATTTCGCGTGAAAATCTCTCCTAATGAAGGATTATACGCTCATGCTGAATATGAATTTGAGGTTAGTGATATTAAATTATTTTAAACTGTTAATTTGTAAGATATTAATTCTTTAATAATACTAAATGTGTTAAGTTATTCATTGTTTGTTATCTTTTCACATAATAAATAGACCTTTTATTAGTTTAATGATTCTAGTGTATAGGATAATCTTATAATTCATACAAGTATATCAATCATTAATAACCATAATTATTTTATCTATTTTTTTCATACTGATTTATAGAATTCAGTGATAATATCTTTCAATATGGCACTAGGTTAAAATAGTTTGAATATTATCAACTCTATTATGATTACAAATAAGTCTTACTAATAAGTGTGAAATAGAGCAAAAAACTAGATTTACGATTTTTTGTTGACTGTTTTTTTAAAATCTCCGAATACAAGTGAATAACTAGTATAGATGTTTTATTTGGATTACGTCAATCGAGCTAGAAATTAATAAAACATTGAGTAAATTTATTTGTAAAACAGAACTGTGACAAATATACATATTTAATAGTTGAATTCATGAGTCAATTGAAGCTAGATCACCATAGAAAACCTAGAAGCATGGGACGTATGAGACTCTTCAGAAGTGCGCACTCACGATCCCATCCCGTGGGATTCAACGGTAGACAGCGACTCAATTTTGTGGATTGGTTGAAAATAGGCAATAACACCGTTGAATGCCGGCTCAGTGGTCTAGAGGTTAAGTGCTCGCACGTGAGACTGATAGGTCTTGGGTCCGGATTCGTGCTGATGAGGAGTCCAATACTAGGACGAAACGGCCGTCTAATGATTCCAGATTTTTCATAGTGGTTTAGCTTCAATTAATTCATGAATTCAACTATTAAATTACCATAATATTCACAAAATCCCTCTCTGATTGAAATATACATATCTGCATCAATGTTTAGTATCATTAAGTTTATTAAGTACAAAATAAGTAATGACATGAATTCATGAACTGTTGCGAGTGCACAGAATTTCTGTAATGTATAATTTTGTTTGTGTTTAATTCATGTAACATTAGTTTTATCTGTAAATAATATATATCAGTGTGGGGTTGTGTAGATTGTTGAGTTTTTGATTAAAATCATGAACCGATCAACGTTATAACATCTTTGGAAACCTGGATGCACTGTACGGCCTTTTTTCATCCTAATATGAAACTCCTCAACAGTGCGCATCCTCAATTAATAATATATGTTTCTGAAAATTATATCAAATTGCCTGAAAAATAAAAAAAAAACATTTTGATATGAAATCTGTTAGGCTTCATTTTTTAAGTCTTTATGATTTTGGTTAAGTTTAAGTTGATATTTAGTCTTGAGTTAAATGAATATTTAAAATGTTTTTTAAAGAGATCAATATATGATACAAGCTTTCTTTAAAACAATCTTTGTATTTCTTTCATTTTATATATTTATTGCTAATCAACTGGCCTAGTTTGTTGAATAAAGATTAGTATTCCAACACCAGAGTATTTTATGGCATTAATATTCCTTAATCTTGATGATTCTATTCTTTGACATAAAATTATTTAATTCCTGTGTTATATCATCTTAACTGATTTCTAACTTGATTTTTCTTTTTTTTTTCTATTTGGCAAATTCAATCGAGAATAGATATCATCAACATAAGAATAAGCTTAGATTTTAGATTCATTAGAATAACAATATCAAACTATTTACTTAATTTCCTTACCAACAATTATTCTTGATTCGTTCCCTTTAAAATTTATGATAAATTCTTTCCAAACAATTTTATATATCCATAAAATATAATCACTTGGATAATGACGCACTTTTAACGGTCTCAATTTATCATTACTATTACTCGAGTAAATTAATTGTGTTAGATAGAAACCAAATTAAACTAATGGTAATTTACATGATAAAAGAAAGATAATAAAGGGAAGAATATGATTAGTAAATAATCACATATATTTTAATATTGAAAATATTAATCATAAATCTAATAATTAAAATGCATTAGGTATTCGAATGATACTACTAAAATGTTCTTTACAAGAGTTGGTATGGCAACTTGGACTGATGCATATATGTGCCTGGTCCTACGTTGTGGCTGACTGACTGACTGATACAGACACTAATCATAATAAAAATCTTCTAAGAAAAAACGATAATCAAAGTAACCGATCGTTTTAGTGGAAAGAAATTGATAACAATTCAGTAAATAAAATCTATTCTTTTTTTATGATCTCCTTGACTCAAGCTGTACATTTGTATTTATAATGATTTAATGATTAAAATGAAAAAGGGATTATTTAACAGTGTTTTGAAATTTAAAGTATCACTAGAGAGTTATGCAACGATTGTGAAATTGTAGGAAAATGATAAGATGAAAAAATATGTGAAAGCTAGTTGTTCACTTGGTGAATATGCAAAAGCAGAAGATTAAACTAAGATCATAGATGAACAAAATAAAAGATAGAAAGAAGTATTTAAAAAGTACTTTATGGAGAAAGGAAAACTAAGATGCCGAAATGACAGCTTGCATATATTGTTTTTACACGCAGAATTGAAATGTAAAACGATGAATCACTGACACTTCTACAGTGCATAAGTTAGTGATTTATGCTTCCTTCGAATGCAGTCTTTTGATCGCATAGATGACTTTGAAACATATATCCGATGGGTCACTGTAACCAGAATTATGATGGTATTTTAGAATTGAAGTATTGATTATTTTACATTCTAATTTCGAAAACGATGCACGATAATACTCAAAGATGCGTTTAGATAGAGCACTCTTTGTACGGCTAATGTAACTTACTCTGAAAATAATTAATTTGACAATAAATTAATAACAAGTTAATGTCATAGTTCAAAAACATTCTGTAAATCAAGTGACCACAATTGAAAATTAATAATTAACAGTTATAACTTTAAGTGTATAATTAAATCAACTAGTTACTAGCTGAAGAAATTTTATCTTACTATACCAGTTTATTGTCATTTTAGTAACTTTCAATACAATTATTGAATTGTCACTCATAAGTATCATCCACCACAAATATATGTCAGTTATTATATTCAAGTTATATTTTCTCCACCATTTAATAAGAATTACTTCAGAGTTCCTAAGATTAATACGTTTATTAAAAATGTGAAAGGTTGAACAGTTATTTTCATTTTATACTTGAATATCAATTATAATTACATGTATATGCATATAATACCGTATGATTACACGTATATTCTCTGTGCTGATAGTTTGTAATAAGTTCTGAGTTAATAATTTTGAATAATTTGCAGAAAAATTAATGTTAATTAATGAACTTAAGAAATAAGAATAATTTGGTAATTAATTTACTATAACTACATAGTTTATCTGAAAATCACGCGCAAAAAACAGTTAATTTCATAAAACGTTTTTAAACCATCATAAAACTAACGTATTCAGATCCATAATTTCCAATATACTCAATATTTCAATACATATTACAACATTTGTTTCATTAATTTGTTGGTAACACCCGAATTCCTTGGTACGGCCGAGGGTGGGGAGAGTCCGCTCTCCCTCTCGAAATGTTCTCACATAGCTACGTGTATACAGCTATTGCCAGGGAACTCCTACTCACTGCCTTCCCATGGCTGTGGTGTTGTTTACGAAGTTGAGAAAACAAAATGCGAATGTCCGGCGCTTTATTCAGGTTGGTGGATATAGTGAATCCACTTGGGAGTGTTGAAAAACCCTGATTCCAAACCAATGGTGCACATGAGCTCCAGTACACTGAGGGAACAAATGACGTATGAACCAATTGCTGGACAAAAGACACCATGGAACGGCATCTCCTTACGATGCTCCATTGCCTTCTGGATCATACCTTTAGGTCGAAGGTGCCGTAAGTGGCACCCTAAGAAAACCACCTACTTCGGTCTGGGCACCCGGACAGTATCATAGCTCACACACAAATCAAGCGAATTGTGCTGCGCATATATATTCGGTGCCTCTCTGTACCAGTATTTATGTGTTCAAGTAAATAAATTTCATTCATGCACAAATATTGGATCATTAAACGTATATAAACCATAAGCTGAATAATATCAAATTATGAATATTTTCAAAAAATAAATGTATCTTTCATATCATATTATTTTTGTAACTTAATGTACTTTAAATGTATAGTCTTTTGTAGTAATGAAATGTAGTTATTTCATGATATTTCATATTGAAGCTGCAAAAATGTAAATCATTAAATAAGTATTTATATATATATATATATATATATATATTATCAAGATTAATTTGTATTTGAGGACATTGACTGGTTATTCATTGAAGTTATGAGTTTTGATCAGTCTGACAAGATTTAAATCTATTAAGTTTTGAATTCAATCGATAGTATCAATCTCGAAAATATTTGCATTAGCAGTATTTAAAGCTGAGATATATCTATATTCAGTACGTCGATCTTTCTAATGATTGTCTACAGTGGCTAGAGACGTTATCAGATATGGCTCAGAATAGAAGCCCGTGGCGATCCTGCTGTAATCTTCTTTTACTTTCTTCATAAAATATGGTTGTATCTTCCTTACCTGTAAAAACTCTTCTGGTTGTATCTTTCCATTCAATCCATTATTATTATTATTATTATTATTATTATTATTATTATTATTATTATTGTTACACTACCTTACACTAAACTCTGGTCGTTATTGTTCTTTTTTTCTTCTAAGCTCTTTACCTTCTTTTTTCCTCTTCCCATTCTGATTGTTTCGTGTGGCGCATATATATTTGGTGCCCCCTTGTACCAATATTTATGTGCTCAAATAAATAAATAAATAACAAATAAATGATTGTCAGTTTGAAGTAAATCACTGATGTAAATTGTCTTCAAATGAAAAATCTTCACAAACCTCTTTTACTTATAAAATATGCAATGAATAAAATGCTGCAAGTACTAAATAAACAATCTTACCCAGTCCTTATTTACACAAATTCAGTTATTTATTTCGAATTTGTATCCGACCTTTTATCTTACATTGTCATAATGATGGGGGTTTGATATATTGGGTAAGATTTAAGCTTGATGGTTTATTCTTAATTTTATTGCTGTTTGAATGACTTATTTGATCTGAATCGTACAGTTGGTCGTGCTTTAACTAACGATTCAATAGTGTTTATTTATTCGTTTAATATTTCGTATATAAGTTTGTCATTCTACCATAAAAATTGGTCTATTCTCTTGATTGCCGATTTTGTAGGCGGCTTTCACTCGAAAATAGTGTATCGTTGCATTTTAATAGTCTATCAACATCTCGTTTACTTGTTTTAACCGTCGTAAATCAGTACATCATTCCTTAAACTTCTAATATATATCATTGGGTGCCAAACTAAGTTATATTGGTTCCTAATGATCATATAATTATATTGCATTATTTGATCAGGATTTTGTTTATTTATTAGACAATCTCTAAATGTCCTTCCTTAATCGAATTATGACGTACAACAGAATGCTGAATAAAGTGAATTTGTACATCTTTAAAAATTTCACGAAAAACTGTTCAAGGGAACCAGTCAAAAGAACACCACAAATGATCGAAATAGTAATTAAATTCCATATATCTTAGTTTATATCCTTCAAATGATATCACTTCACTAACTTATGAGCAGAAACTTATTACAGTAATTTTCATCATAAATTGACATAAATAACTGTTAAATACCAAGAAAATTCTAATAGCTGATTCTTCCCAGTTTAAGAGATGCAAAGTAAATATGATAAATTATCCTCATACAATTGTGCCAATTATTAATAAACATGAGTTTACTTGTGACTTCCTGAAGTTATATTAGAATAGTGACATATGGAATCAACATTAGTGAAAATGCAACAAAAAATCTTGTGTTGGAATTAAATGAGAATTTCGGTATAGGATAATTTAACTGAAATCGGAAATAAGAATTATAAAATTTTAAACTAATTATCTTACGAGATAGTTTATACTGTGAGATCAGATTCTGTTTGACCTTTGAGGCCCTTTATATTGTTGTCATTTAGATCGGACGATGTTTGTTGACGGGCTCTCCACTTTAGTGGCCCGGGATCTGACTTCAATATGATCGTATGAATGATTGTTATTGAAATATATATGCCGCCTATCCTCGTATATAATCATCGACTTAAATCACGTTAGTCAATAACGTAATTAAATAAGTCAAATAACGAGAATGGACTTTTGAATACATATATTTTGTATATGAAGCGAATGGAATAGAGCGAAGCAAAATGACACGCAATGGAGAAGGCATGTGAGCCAACTTCCATTTAACCAAACGTTAATCAATATTTATAGTTAAACAAAAATAAGTTACAGACATGTGATGAATGGGATAAGAAGTGCATACACATATACGCTCATATAAAAACAGTGAAGATTGATATGCGAATAATTAACAAGGTCAAAATATGACTCAAGTACAATGAATAGTTGGGCTGTCCGAAAGCCAGAATAAGGTATATGGGCTTAACGTAATAACTGACACTACAGGCCTAGTCTTTTGTGATGTTCATAAGGTGTATTCTCAATGAGTTTCAAATTATAATA
Source organism: Schistosoma spindalis (assembly GCA_946903255.1). Classification (NCBI taxonomy): domain Eukaryota; kingdom Metazoa; phylum Platyhelminthes; class Trematoda; order Strigeidida; family Schistosomatidae; genus Schistosoma; species Schistosoma spindalis. Next base: position 33,870,038 of record OX336420.1, on the reverse strand, counting down.
AAGTGAATTCAGTTAATCTACATATAAAAATTACATTCAGATGGTATGATATTTGCACTCAACCGACCTATTAAGTCATAAATTGTTGTTGTAGTTTGAGAATCATAAACAAATGACATGTGTTTTCTTCCTAATTTGCAAACTTGTTAGTAATGAGAAGAATAATTTAAACAAATCGATAGTTATTTAAGTAATACACCAATCTTCAGATAGATGTATTATGAAATATCGGATACTTTTGTTAGTGCCTGAAGTTCTACTTTCCTTATTTTAATAAAAATAATTTTATTAAAAAAAATATAATTGATATTTAAATGAATTATAAATATACTACTTTAAACCTTAACTAAACATGTGATAATATTTTTATTAAAAAGAAATAAACATAGTAGAATTGACTTAAAGTACATCTTTTTGAAAGACGTGAATGTCACTTAACTAGTTTAAATAACGTAATACTTTTCAGTGAAGGAATGCCAAATAATTTGATTGACTGAATGCTTTTCCTCAGATATACTGTACACAAGCTATCAAATGTATTATTCTCACAGATCATTTAATGGGAATTACATTGTGGAAGTGACAAATTAGACTTAAACGAAATTCAAATTTTATTTATTAAGAAATTTATTACTTAGTATTATATAAAACTGACATAGTTGTTTTTTTTAAGTTTAACTAATGAATCAGTTCAGTGTAACCACTTTACATCATCAATCTATTTATATGCTAAATTTAATAAATCATATCTTTAGTTTCGTAATCTTTTAAAAGAATACTGGTAAAATGCACGTCATGCTTGAAGGTATCCGTTTATTTTATAGGATTAATATCTAATTACTAGACATGTTGGATGCAGGAAATTAGAATGGTAAGTTTTTAATTAATGATTGTATGTCCGAACCTGAACTTATTAGAAGGAAATTAAACAGTGGAGATCAAAGTAAAATATTAATTATCTAGCATTTAGTTTCAACAACTTGATGATATATTTACATTATAACGAACATTCTTTCAGTAAAAACAATGTTGACACTCGTAAAAAGCAATGCATTAAAACGATTTTAAACGATAGATCAAAAGTTCAAATTAGATTTCACTTTTTTCAGAATGATTTACGACTTGTGATCTTGTTCTGCTACAGAGACACATTTAGAGATTGACAACTCCGTTAGACAAGGGAAAATTAAGCTTCCGTAGGAAATCATACTATCAAACAAGCGTAAAACTTATGTAGATTTAAAAGTTAATAATTGAAATTTGACATGAATCTGTAAGTTGTAACCTTTTGATAGATGAATGATTCACTTTCTCATTATAGATGACCTAAGCTTAAATCTGACTTGCCATGCCACCTTGCGACATCATATGTCATCTATATCAGCATAATTTATCAGTGAAATGTTTGACAAGGTTAAGCAATTCGTATGTTTTAAAATAATGACTTGGATTTTCTAGTGGTTTCTGTTTCCGTGTACTTTAATTAATTATTTTTTTAAAGATCATAATTCGTTTGGAACATTATGGAGAAACTCCAGTTGTTCGTTGCATGAGTCATATATATCATCCAAATATTGAAGATTATGATATTGGTGGAGCTGTTTGCCTTAATTTACTTCAAAACTGGAATATGTAAGTTTCAAATACTAACTACTACTGCTGTTCTAAACAGGTTTGTTTGTACACAAATTAACTACTAGGTGTTGGTAAACACATGCTTGTATTTATATAATCGATTTATTTCTTTTGGGGCGCAATTTCATAATTATGAGGCCACATTTTAAATATTACGCAGCAATCCTTTCCAGAGTTATTTTATTTGTGTTGTTTCGTAGTATGAAAATTAATATCTTATAAATGAATGTTCCGGAAAATGTTTAACAAATTAATTTCTCTCACTTTCGGCACATTTTCATCTAGATTGAACCAACTCTCTCCCGTCAATTTGCGTCTGTAACACAAGTTTTAGGAAAAACATCATACTGTCTTTTTATTCCCGTCGAATCATTTTCACTCAAATGGGTTTCTACCTGTTTTTGATGCAAAAGTTCTTTCCTTCCGATGTCATGGTGTGACTGGCCTCAGCTGCTTAACTTCGACTGTACTGACATTAATAGAGTCTTATCAGAACTAAGGAATAAATAAAATAGCACTAATTACTGAGTCGACACTAAGTATCTAAACATTTTATTCCTATATTAGAACAGTTGTAGCCAGGTTAACGTGGAAACTATGTTTCAGACTATGACATCAACCAAAAATGGCTGAATGTCAAGGATAGTATGAGTTCAAATATGCCATTTTGGTTAATTTGATAATTTCGAATAAATTGAGCATTGCGTTGATTATTATAAATAAATAATGTATTTGTAATAAATTATTTATTTACAATTTGGCTAATGTAAACATGCGTAGGAACGCAAATCAAGATTACCTATCAATCAATGTAGTTTGAGTATCTCTTGTTTTATCCCAGCCTTTCCTCATATATAAACATGTAAATCCCTTACAATATAGAATAATATATGATAAGAACAGCAATATTTAAAAAAAGCGAAAAATCTTTGTCTTACATCTCAAGTTAATCATGCTGATATTATTAGTAATTGTAAATGATATAAAACATTTTACTATGATTCTTTTGTCTTCTATTGCATCTTCTTTCTTTTTACGGTTAAATCAGTGGAATGGGCCTTAAAGCTATCATTAATGGTTTACTGTTTCTATTCTATGAACCTAATGAACAAGATCCAATTAATGAGCACTTTATTATTCCATCTGGATCTAGTTTTCAACAAGCAGTTATCGAATCTTTACAAGGAGGAAGCTATTCTCATTATTCAGGACTACCAAATAAAGCTTGGTGTATTTGGTATAATAAAAATAAGATAATGGAACAAAAGAATTCAATCGATATTAGTAAGAAAAATAATAAACCACAAAAATGTTTAAAAGACAACTACAGTAAATATCTTGGATGTAATGTACATGATGAAGTTATTGATCAGCATCTACATGAAGAAACTGATGAACAATATGACTGTGAATATCCTGGTGATCAAAATAATAGTCCATCGATCTCGTCAGAGAAACAAGTATAAATCACTGTTAATTTCATTCTGTTTTTGATGTCAATAGTCAATTAAATTCTGTTCAATTTAGGCTTTTATAGAACTGGAAATCTATACAAGAATTGATAATCAACCGATGCTTATTTTTACTATATTTAGATGAAGCAAATTTGAAGAAAATCAAATAAATAAGAAAGAAAGTTAATTATAAAGCCAGTGCTCAATTTGAATGAAATAAATATACTTTTTGTGATAGTCTAATGAGTAGTAAATTGTATATCTGACATTTTGTGACTTTATCTAGGCCACCTCTTCAGAGTAAACAAATAGCCGATATTAAATTGACACAAGTCTAAATGGTACAAAGGAAACAATGCAAAATATTTTTAGTACAGTTAAAATCACAATAGGTCTAAATATGTCAATGTCAAGTTATTTTTGGTCAAGGTAAATTTGTATGACGTCATTGGATTAATTTATGCGTCTGAAGATGGGTATGAAAAATGTATACATTTGTAATATGAAGTAATGGGGTAGAAATTGCGTTTACATATTTGTTATTAACAATCTACCCAATGCTCCATTTATTTCAAACTATAAAGTTCAACCTTATTAATGATACCCATAATGATCAATTTTATATAATTCGATGAGGTTTTATTTGTTGTTCATCTCAATTAATCTGTTTCATACTTATGTATGTTTCTATTTTGCAATCAACTAGAATAATTCATAGTTGAATGTGCTTTTCCTGATCATCATTATTATGAGTTAATGGTGTAATCGATTAATCATTAAACACTCAATGATCTAGAATAAAATCGTTTGAATCTTTCTGTCTATTATGACAGCATTCTTCAACATTATGATCCAGTTGTTGTTAAATATTGAATACATTAGACTAAATGGTACTACTCTTAATATTGCTTAGTTATTTAAAGTGAAATAAATATAATAAATTTTAATATGCAACATTTAGGTAATATTTTGTGGAAAATGAGAAGTAAATTTCGTTGGTGTTTCTATGGAAAGTATGGAGTTTTTATGCAAACTTTAATTAATTTCTGTCTAACCACATACATGAACATGCTCATTATTTGAATGTTAAACAGTAATTTGAAGTGTCAAATAATCTTTAGTTAGTTTTAAAATATATAGGTCTTACCAATGAATACAAATAACTTGTATTTACTTTCAATAAAGAATTTTTCAAGTTGCATAAATTAATTACAATAATAACATACCAAAGACAGATTGTGGATACGCACTGCTGAAGAGTCCTATACTAGGACTAAATGGCTGTCCAGTGCTTCCAGGTTTTTCATGGTGGTCTAGCTTCAAATGACCCATGAATTCAAATATTAAATTACTAAAATCTTCACAAAACCCTCTTCTGAAAAAGTATTTATGTGATCTACTTTCATTGTACTTAAGTTTATATGACAACTTTTGATATTTATATAGAGATAAATAACAAATCATATACAGTTGTGTCCAAATAAATGATCGTCACGTCACATACTTTACAAATAAAACTTAAGTACCATTATTATTATTGACTTCAGAAGATAATAAAGCATTCTAATAGAACCTACTTCTGAACAATTTAAATATTATTCAGTAAACCTTCAACTAGTTGAAATATGTTTACTGAATCCTAAAAAGAACTGAAATGATTATATGTGAGTAATAATGGTAGCTGAGTATTCTGAAAACTTGTATCATAGTCAACATAAAATTACAATATACCATTAGCTAAGGTTTAAAGTGTATATTACTCTACTCTAAAGTTTTAAAGGTCAATTTATTCATAGCTGTGTTCTCTAGGGATTACAATTTAGTAAATATTATTGACAAATTAGCAAAACGAATAAAAAAAGTTATTCAATTTACATTACTTTCGATTATAAACTCTGGGACTTGTAATTTTCCATTGTGCATAATCACGTCTGTATTTGATCAATCGCTACAAGTGTATAACTTCCTTCTACTGATGTATTGAAATTCTCTCAATTTACAAGTTGATTATAATTTACCTAGTTGATGTTAGTGAAATTTGTAGTGAGCAGTCCATCTTAGTCAGTAATCATTAACCGGATATTGTTGTGCATCAATGTCTACGTTCGAAATGGGTTTCAAGACTTTAACCGTCATTTTAATCTTTAAATAGAGATCTATTAAATTATGGTAATCTATTATATTGATGTATAGTGTTTTGAGAGTTGAGATGATGATCACTGGAGTCAAGCCTCAGTATATACCTCAACATTGAATCATAATTATGTTCAATAATTTAATTATAGAATATTTCTATACTTTAACATCTTTTAAAAGGATTATTTTAAACAAAGCATTCAATGGATTTTCTTGTTTATAGAAGTATTTTCTTGATTTATTTGACAATCACGATTTACTTTCATGTTACATTTAAATGACATGAAAAATCTACCTTAAATTCTCATTAAATAATAAAATTTAATTATTATTTACTTCAACAATAAAATCTGTGATAAGTAATTCATTTCTATTTGAATACTATAACAATGAAAAATAACAATTTTTTGATTATTTCTGACAACAACAACAAACAAACATTTGATAACAGACCACAAAACATGATTTTGGAAATTCTATTTTTAATCTACAAAAGAATAATAATTTCACTTAATTTCAATAGTTGAGATCATAAGTCAATTGAAGGTAGACCACCATGGAAAACCTGGAAGCACTGGATAGCTATTTCTTCCAATTATGGGACTCCTTAATGAATAACAATTTTCGCCTAAGAAAGAAATTACTCTATACTTTTATTAATTATTTCTTTCTTTAGAAAGTAACTAATTTTAAAGGATAGTAAGTTGTTATAATTATTTAACTTATCTAATGGCTTACATCTTTTTGTTTGTAGAGTTTCTTATATTGATTTTTTGATAGATGTAAAGAAGTTTAACTTTACTTTCATAGAGATTTTAATCAATAGACTAATCTTTTTTTGTATAGCTTAAGGTTGAACAATCTTCAGAAAGAGTGTGGAGTAAAATAACTCCATACTAATAACTTGAAATTGAAAATTAGTGATTGTAATCTAAACGAAATCATGTAATGGTAGTGTTGTGAAAGTAGTAGATATATGACTGATTCCTTAAACTCGGAATAGATAAATATTTATCAATTACTTCAAAAGGTTTTCAAGTGCCACATTATAATAATGTTATGTCAATTCATTTGATCACTAAATAAATAAAATGATTAGGATAATTGAAGTAACAAATTGCTGACAGAACTCGTCTTCGAATTTCATCTAAACACTTCAAAGGATAGAACAAATGATCAACTGAATAAATGTATTAAGATGTAAGATGTAATATTTCTACTAGGTGAGTTATTTACAAGACGGTTAATCGCTATTACTGGATAAAAATTAAGATCGTCAAACAGCTAAAGATTCCTATTTTTCATTTCATGATGTTATTTTTGTCTGCTATATAAAAATATATATTAGTCGAGTATAAGAATCTTAAACAGGGGCGACGGTGTTCAATTAGCAATTTTTATTCTGAAATTTTGGGTTTACTCATCTGACTCATGAAATTGTATGAGAATATTCTTAATGGCTTGTATTTCCCCACAAGAATGTTCAGGATAGAATTGTGATCGGTCTTGGATCCCACAATTTGTTTACATTTCATGAGTGCACACTAGTCAATAATGCCAGATTAATACAAAACAACTGTCCAATACTACAAGATTTTAATGGTTCTCCAGTCAACAGAAATTTACGGAGAAAACAGTTTTTAGTGTAACTTAATACTCTAATCATTTAAGTAATCGCAAATTATTAACTGACATTATGTGATTGGATGCTGTCTTAGGAAACCCTAGATCTAGGTTTTGTGTGAGTTGGCACTTGTCAGAAAAACATACCGGTAATATTGAGGGGACTGTTGTTTTCTATGATATTCGAATATGCGTCACTCAGTTATAAAGTTTGATACATTACTACTGATCTATTCGGACGTTAACTGACCTCCTGTAAGACTGGGATATTTGTTCATATTACAGTTTGATCGGTAGAATCCGAAAACCAAGGTCTAGACAAATGCAGTATCTGTCACTAATCAGATGCGTGTTAGTTATTAACTGGTGGTGGACTAGGTAACCTCTTATAATCGGTTCAATGATAGCCTATGAATTATTATAGATCATAGTAAATTTACAGACTAAACTATTACCAAAACAGTTAACACTACAAAAATATGTAGCTGAATACCTGAAAAAAGTATCATACTAGAATGAAACAATTGTCCATTGCTACTAATTTTTTAAAGTTGCTTAGTTAAAGCCAATCCCTAATGCAAATTCTCTTCAAATCAAACAATATTTATAAAGCTGTTGTACAAAAACTACTTTCTCTTTCACATTTACAGAATTCTAACTTAAACAAAGGTTTTATATTTAATAAATTGATCAAAGTGCTTCGAGAATATTATTGACCATTACAGATTTGTAAATTGGCTTTATCTATAAAACATTTACCTTGATAAAAAAGGTTTTATAGTTAATTTAAATTTAATAAACACTGTAATTTCATTTGTACATGTAATTGTGTTGATTTCCTTTATTTTGAAATGATCACATTGTGTACATATGTATATCCTGTAAGAAATCTACGCATTCATGTCATTATGCGTAACAGTAGTGTCGAATGAGATCCTGGAAGTTTTCGACAATGTATGAGTGACTAAACTACTCATTTTTTAGGGAATATGAATTTTCCTGTGTCAGTCAAGAGTTATTAACAGCTATCAAGAACTATTTAACCATAAAGTACGAAATATCCTAATGACCAATTTTTTAGTTTAAGCTTCGTTTCTAAAACTCAATAACTTAAAATCCATAGATGATATACCTTGAGAATAATCGTACTAATACAGATGTATTCATTTCTCATATTGGCTTACCATCTGAATACATTAACATTCCAACTTTCTTCTTTTGCAAAACAAGACAATATATACCTTAAAAAGGGTTATTTTTCACAAAAATTAATGTGAAGCTAGACAAATCATCTGGAATGTAAGAGCGAACATGCAATATCTATTAGCGAATCCAGTGTTTTATTTTATGACTTGAGTGATCTTAATATTAAAGCTTTCATCACTCTCGATCGTAGCCTACATTAAATAAAAAGGAAACAATTCTTAGTGATGTCACATACATTTAAGGGAAGTGTTGACAACTTCGTTCAAAACAGCGATGAAAGTTTCACAATTAAATCTTTTAGCTTAGAAAGAAACTGTCTTTCTTCTAAATAAAGAAAAAGCAATAAGTTTATCAGAATCCGATGAATTCATTTATTTTACAAATTTCCATCAGGTTCATGTAACCTATAAGCAATAGTGTTTCGGAGATCTAGAAAATTCGTCGAAAAAAACAAAAAGGGGCTCTGAAAACACCGATTTGGTGAATAACTAACTTGCAATCATCTTGAGAAGGGTTCCAGAACTTTCCAGAAAATTAAGGCCGTCTGGAATGCTACAAATACCCTAGATTTTCTGTACATAAACGAACCTTAGAGTAAAGTCTTTCCATATTTCGCGCCTTTTCTCTCGTGTTTAGTTTCCATGTTGATTTAGCCTGTGGATTACTAGAAGAACTTAGGAAACCAAATCTGGCGTTCAATTAGAAGATTTATAAAATAGTCATAATTATTTAGAATCAATGTATAAACTTCATGTCATTATTAGTGAGGATTATTAGAATATTGACAACGGTTATGGAAGAATTATAAAGTGGTAAATTTGATTTCAAATAATATTTTAAGCTGACTTCGAACAGATCTAAATCTTTCTTGAATAAGTTAGAAATTAAAGTAAAGAACTTCATAGATTGAGACTACATAACTCTGTTTACTAATTGCTTCTTTAAGTCTATATCTACTCTAGCTAGCTACATGCTTCAGTCGAGTGTGTATTTTGGCATACTGAACTCAGACAGTGTTGGTTTACAAATTATAAATTACCATATAATTGTCTTAATGTAATTTATTCAGACGAGATGGTGTTGTTTACAATCTACATATACACTTATTCACTGAAACATCACGTCATGTTTATACAGTTTCATTTTCCTTGCAGTTTACTATTGTGGTTAATGATAACCACCATAATATCAAGAGATCCTGCTTTCAAGATTTAGTTTGAACTTAATCAAAACATGTTAAAATATTCATATGGTAAATTAAATATACAAGCAATTATTGATGTCAATATACTTAGTTCTACACTACCAGAGTTTTAATATCTGAGGAAAAATAATGAATTGTGTCTTGGCCAACTCTACCTGGTCTGCTCAATCTATCGTTACTACAAAACACAAATAGACACTGAATGTGTACCATTTTACACAAAATATTTCAGTCATTCTTGTCAAAGGTATATGTCTAGCATGATGATTCATTTATAGGAAGTAGACTAACACTATTTGCTTACGTAACAATTAACCCACTATTATCTCGGTACCTATGAAAACCCCTGTAATATTGTACACTGAGAGAATTTATCTTTTATCATCATCCAAGTATAGTTCAAATGACGATGTTACAAATGTTCATTGATATTCTTAATCAGAAAAAATTCAGAGTATATTCTGTACATTATTTATCCCACAGAATTGATTGATTAAAAAGATCTGCAGTAAAAGAGTAGAAACATATAATACAATAGCTTATTCTTTCATTATCTTTATCGATCGAATTTCTATAAGCTTTATTAGTAAATTAACTAAGGATTAGTGACTACATAATTCCCAAGTATAATTTAATCACAGTATAATCGTGTTTGATTGTGATCAGCTATTTATTTTCATTAAATTATCATTTAGAATTTTAATATAAAGATAATTTAAATGAATAAAGTCGACCTATAACTTCATTTAATTATTAAGTAGAACAAAAAGTTGAAAGGACAGAAACTCTAAATAATTGTATCATTTTATTTTCTCAGTTCACACCAATATCCTATAGGTGATAGATCAATTAAAAATAAATAAACCTTTTTATAGAAGACTAATAGTGAACACTTTAGTCTTGAAGTAATCTAAAATTGGTTAGAATGCTAAACATTTTCAATGAAATTGTGATATATACATCAATTTCGTACTCACCTCTAACTCAGTTCGACTGTTACATTCATTCCATTGTTATTGTAGGATATTCATTCAACTGTGATGTATAATCGAAGTTATAAATTATTAAGTTTTTCTTAAGTGAAATAGTCATCTGTTGCACATTTACGATTTTCTATGAAAATCTGTTTTACGTAAATTCACTTAAGACTTTTATGATCTTTATACTCTAAATTAATTTATCACAATTCAATCAAAAAATTACATTATTTACTATATGCTTGGAATGTTGTTGTTTTTTTTTTTGGTTATCAGTAACCACTTCGGGAATCTGTTTAATTAAATCACATTATTTCACTTAATATTTACACAGAATATAGAACTAAACGGTCACTACAATGAAAGAGACTCAATAACATCAACTCCACTTATCTTTTCCAATTTATCATCAATATCAACATTACAAAAAGAAAGTCAATCAGTACAATCATACTTCAATATAAACGAAGAGTTAAGGACAATGAGAAAAATGGAAAACAACAATTTAAATGTTCTTAATTATGTTCATCATTTGTCTACAATAAATTTGAAAGAAATTACAATTATATGGACAAATATAAATAAACCAATGAACGTAACTTATTATTTTATGGAAACATGTAATTATGCATGGAATAGTCAATGTGAACAGAAATACTATGGTCATTTAAATATTGGATTACCTTACATTTTTATTACACACTTAAACCAAAAATCTATTTCACAACAAGTCAGTTTTATAAATGAATATTTGATAAAATCACAAAATAACTCCAATGAAAAATTTGAACATTTCAATAACTGTAATGATTCAACTATTTCATTAATGGATCAAAGAATGACGAATGTACAGACAATGTATTTACAAGATTTTAATTCAATGAAATGGATGTTTTATACAACAAGATGGCCTTCTTTTCTTGTCCCAGGTAGAATGATAACTGAAAATTTCTTAAAGCCTAATTGGGCATTACCATTTCGTCGTGCTTCAACTAAACAACTGTTTGACGATTTAAATCGTTATATATTGAGTGTTAAATGGGCTCATTCAAGTCAAATATTTATTATTGACCCCTTGGTATGTTTTATAGGTTTTCTTTTCATGATAGTAACAAAATATCACTAATAAAATTATTTGCATCCATAAAAGTTAGATTTGGTCTAGATTGACACTTTTTTATGTGTTACAGAGAATGTAGGGTATCTCAAAGGAAATCAGTGAAAAACGAAGCCTAAACCAACTAAAATATAGTAAAGCGATACGTCCACCCTGTATGGTACATTCTCGTTTTCAAAAATTATAATTAAATTCAGAGTAATTTTGACTTTTCAACATAGAATCTTGATGATCAGAATAGAGTCACTTATTTTTGAATGTTTAGAAAACATAATATTGATAACGAAGCAATCTTTAGAGAAATATCTTGTTACTATTTAAAACGTGAAAACTTGAAAAACAATCAGAATGAGTGAATATGAAGTGTTAATTAAATTATTTGTTGTACTAAGTGAGGATTGAATGAAAACGGCCATTAAAAATGAAGATAAAGGTGCGTTTAAAAAGATTTTTTTCAGAAATCTGTTAGTTCACAATTACGATTTAAGTGAACATGAATATAACTAACACTTCTTTCAACAGAAACGATGGAACTTACGAAGATCTAAATTAGCGTATTGTGAATTTAGACTGGGTTAATGTAAAGTATATCTTCAAAGTCGCTTATCTTTTATGTAACAAAAATTGATTTAACGAATTTCAGCATTTAGAAAATTTAAAATGTTAGTCAAAATGACAGTCTGCTTATTAACATTAGTCTATATTTTTGTCGATAATTGAAAAAAGATACCTAGAGGTATATTTGTACAGATGAAAACTATCAATGAGTATTTAGTTGCACGACATAAAGGTAAATAAGATTCCACTTTTCGATCACTTAGTTTTGAGGTTTGAATACAGGCTAATTCATGGTAGCACAGATGTTACTCCTGTTCAATATCTATACGCTGAAATGAATAGAAACAAAGAAATGTTGATTGACTTGTGGTATTTATTTTCATCCTTGATCAGTTATTTTTCATCTGATAATTTAATAAGCTGTATAATCTCAGTCAAATATTTCGTTTGTGATTAACAGCTTTAATTGTTTCATTATACATTCCATCACTTTTCTTAGTAGTTCTGAATTTGAAGAACTGATATTTCGGAATGGGTTTCGTGAGTAAATTATCAAGTTTGAATTTCAGATTTGGATAGACCAGGGTATTGAAATCAAGAAGATTTATTGTTGAGACAGACGTTTTAAACTAAATGTACAGATCTGGACATGGGAACAATTTTTAATTAATATTGAACTGTTAATGCTAATCAAAAAAATATTCATTAAGAATCAAATAACTGAAAATGACTGAGAGTTTAAAACGCCTACTACTATGTCCACATAAGAGCTTTCCAAATATGGAGCAGTTGTTTAGTTATAGCATGTACATATTTCAAGATTCTGGTCAGTTAAATTCCAAACTACTTCTTGAGCGGCACATACACACTTAACAGAATTCAATTTCAGCTAATAAACAAAACGCAGAGAATTGTTGTCACTTCTAGGTATCCAAACTAACGTAATTGTACGAGACTTATGTTATTTACCAAATAAGTAAATAATCTGAAGTTAGCATGTTTCAAAATTAGTGATTTTTTATTAAGCAATCTGGTGATGTATGTTGGAAAGGAAGCTATTACTTTGAAATATTCAAAGCACCAATTTTCATAGATCTTAATAGAGTTCTTCATACAAAGTTTCGTAGCGGTACATCAGGATAATTTGTAGTGCTCGTTTTAGTTTGATTCTTCAAATTTTATTCAAAAGTGATGGAAATGTGATCAACTATGTATATTATTAACATTTATTGAATAACTTGAAAAGGTAAATGGTTTATTATAATAGTAGATGTATACATAATGACACTACGCTTATGAATAATGCACCCCACAATTTTAGGAAACTCATTCCATTTGTTCAACAAACGATAGATCTAAACTATTAACAAAGAATGTTCACTTAGTAAGTGATAGCTAATACTAATCAAAAGGCTTATGAGCAAAACTTCAGTGTTTTTAAAGAATATAGTTAGATTTGTGTACTAATAGAAATACCATTGATAAGGTTGTTACAGAAATTAGTTGAGTAGTTTATCAATTAAAACTTGAATTGTTAATATTTATGTTGATAGAGTTTCTTAGGAAAAATTTTAAGTAGAAATGACATAATTTGCATTTCAAAAATAATTTATTATCTCCGTTTTAGTAGGCAAAAACTACTATTCAGCAAAAGTTATGTTGTATAAATATTCTCATGAAACATTTTAGGAAAAAAGACGATATATGTAATAGTCCATTGATTTGCCAAGTTTTATTACCTTTTAAAAACTGTATAAAAAGCGTCTAATTGCAAGTGTTTTATGATTGTTTTTGAGATAAGCGTGTTTATCATGCGTAATTGTTTAAATTAGATCTCATATACTGATATATGGGTGAAATTCATTATTTAGAGTATATAGGTTGTGATTTGTAACAGACTCGGAATTTTAAAATCACTGTTTCTTTCAGAAATTTCATGTCCATTCTTGATGAATACCTTCTTTCGTTAACAAGGTTTTATGTCCGAGGATAAAAATAAATGGATCCCTGTGTACAGTACAATCAGTTAGTTACAACGTAGGATCAGGCACACATGTGCATCGAAGCAAGTTGGAACACCTTATAAGTACAACAAGATCAACATCAAATTCATAGTAGTTAGTTCAGTGGTGGTAGTAAATAAGAGAACGGTTGCATATAAGAACAGGAAGAAATAATTAGTTTGTAGAAATCAAGGTATATAGTGATTTTAATCTCATAGTTCAAGGGAAAAGAGTGTATACACCTACGACATTGTGATCGATTCTGAGACATGTCACCCAGAGTCTCCAACCACTGGTTACGATAGTCACGCAGACACCAACCAAGTAGTATGAATCTACCAACATGGCTCAGACCAGAAGTTAGTGACTTCAAGCACTGATGCCACGTTTTGGTTTGGCCGCCCCTAACTTTCTTCCAAACATCACCAACACTTGTCAGCATTGCGCGTCATGGTAATCGGTGTTCAAGCATACTCAACATATGGCCCAATCATCTCAGTTGATGAACATTCACCACCTCATCAACTGACTTACCATCATTCCCTAATACCCTACACGTCTAACCTCACTATTACTTACCCGGTGATCCCAGCAGTTGCGAGCAATATTTCTAAGGCATCTGTGATCAAATACTAGCAGCTTACGAGTATCTTCTACTCTTAATGGCCATGTTTCGCGGCCGTATAGTAGAATAGAACGAACTGCTGCGCAGTATATTCGTCCCTTAATTGATAGACGGATACCTAGCCTTCTCCATAGGTGGCGTCAGTTGGCAAAGGCCAAACGAGTCTTCTGAATTCATGCAGAGAGTTCGCCAGACAACCATTCATTAAGGCTGATCAGACTTCCAAGATAAGTGAAGTTGTCAATGTGTTCGACTACTTCATTCCCTATCCTTAGTTCAGGTGTTGACGCAGACCAGTCCTGAAGCAACAACGTGCATTTAGAGGGAGAGAAGAGCATCCCAAACATCCTGATAGTGTTGTTAAATGCTACCGAAAGACTCTGCATTTCATCAGCGTCTTCACCAAACAGGACTATGTCATCTGCATATTCTAAGTCAATAAGTGGACCTCCTGGTAGGAGATCAATACCCGAGAATTCAGTCGACGAGAATGTTATTTCCATCAGGAGGTCTATGACAAAGTTAAACAAAAATGGAGAAAGTGGACAGCCTTGACGGACACCACTTCAGGTCGCAAAATCGGATGACAGCTCGCCATAAGCTCTGACTCGACTAGTAGTGTTCGAGTAAAAAGCCTTCACAAGGTTTATGTACTTCTGAGGTACACCTTTCGATGACAGACATTGCCACAGTACCACTCAGTTGATAGAGTAAAATACTGTTTTCAAGTCATGAAAGACCATCATTGTCAGACGACGATAAGCATGCCTTTGTTCTCGAAAATATTAGTCAACCTAATCGCTAAAATTGGATAGTACAGTACAATCATGTTATTTATTTTCTGACCGCCTTCAAAACTCTCAGCTCCTTATAAAACTTAATATGACGTGCCTTCTATTGAAATAAATCGTTCTGTCACCTCTCCCATGCTACTTACACCAATTTATCTATTTCAACAAATTTTGATAAACTAAACCAATTGACAAACCAACTACAACAACAAACTGGTGATCGTAATCATCTATTAGTATACCAATTCATAATTCGTATCGTTATCAAAAAGGAAAATAGCAAAATACAATGAACTGTAATTTTTAAATCATAGTAGATACATAAACCTACTGTTGTTTTTAACTCTTAAAAGATATGACAACAGATTGTATGTAAGAAAAGGAGGCTTAAAAATAGAAATAAATAAAAAGAGTTGCATTTGTTTGATCAATCTGGATTACTAATAAACCAAAAAATAAAAGTGCCAGTTTCTTTATTTTAAATCTTTTGCCGATACATCTAAAAATTGTAAATGCTTAACATTTTTCGTTCATAAAGTTTGACAATGAAGATTGTGAAAACATAACCATTCTAATAAACAGGTTTTAGGATTATACCTTGCGCTTAGTCTTTTGTTTTGGATTATAAGAAAAGAAATTCTGTTTCAAAATACAAGTTGACATTTACATGTATACACAGAGATATATACGTACAAAATCACCTGGATACTTTCACAAGACAAATGAACATATGATTTCCAGAAAATAATTTATCTAATTTTTCATCTGAAGATGAAATTAGTTTTTGTCAGGTCAGAGTACTTAAATCCATGTTTTGTTGTACAAAGAGTTTTTGTTCATCACCCCTTCTTATAAAAGGAGATCTGGTCATTTTGCTTACTTTCTTACATACTGTTACACAAGTTGTTTACAGAAATAACCAACTGTATTGATATATAATCACCAATTGTCATAAAGTTGTGATGCCAACTATTTGATAGAAGGAAATAGATATATTTGCAACTACTTCATATCATGCTCTTTCAAGGGAACCATTAGCGTACTTACATAAGAAACTTAGTAACATGCGCAGTTGTTGATCACAACATCTAGATAACTGGAAATTTAAAAACTCGAATTTCATCTGTTTATGGTAAAGTAATTTTGATGATTAATAATCTTATTTTAACATACTTTTTCACTCGTTTATGATTCTCAGTGTAAACCGACCACTATAACTCGTAGTTAACAATATTCTAAGTTTCTAGTTTAAGTTTATTTCCTTACTCACTGGACAAGTTTTTTTATCGAGAATTTCATTCAAACTATTTATGGAAACAAAAAAATTATTTGATTTATATTTATTTCTTAAATCAACCTACTGTGAACAGGAAGACTTTCACAGCTCATTTCAGATTTTTTTATTTTGAGAATTGTGGGTACTAGTTTGACAGTGATAAACATGAAATTGTTGGTATAAGTTGGAAAGCCAATATGAAGTATTTGCATGTTAACGCTCTATGTGAAAATTAAGAGTGAAATAATTTAAGAGCATTGCAGGATATTTTTGCATGAATTAATACCTGTGTTGTCTCATACAAATAATTAATCTGAAAATAGTTACAAATATTATTTATTATTCTCTTCAGGCCTTATCACCATTTTCGCCGATAGCACTTCGCATTATCTATGATCATAACGAACCTCAAAATGATAAATGGATATACGTCTCTGAATGGTTATCACCTTGGCATTCAAGTACAATTTCCACAGCTGAACGAGGCAGATTTCCCGGAATTTCAATCTTCTGTTGGTTAGCCTTTATTTCAAATTGGATTAGTTATTTATCTCGATATGAATTATATCATACCTGTCTTGGTTATTCACGCCCTGAAACAACAATCTTTTCCAAAGCGTGCAGATTAACAGAGCCATTTGGTTCATGTTACACTTTTTCTCATTCTCTAACATGTGGTCAAATAAGTTTATTTGATGGTTGGATATTATGGTTAAGTAGTTTGATGATGCAGCAAATTACTAAATTCTCAGTAAAATTATTAGATTACATTAACAAGAAATACATTAAATGTTTACCTGTTTGTCGTTTATCTTCAACTTATAATCCATTTAATGGCTCATCTACAGCCATATATGTTTTCACTGATGTTGATGAGATTTAATTTGTAATTGGAATGTTTCAAATTATCTTTTCTTGTTGACTTAAGTCTGATTAAAATATTATGGGAAAAACTCGAAACGATTATTAAACCAATCAACCATATCACAGATCCAATACTATTTTGTAATGCTATTCATACTCCTACTTAATGATACATAAGTTAACAGTCTTTTAAAAATATGGTAAAAATGAACTTTCATCTGAATTGGAATATTTGAATCTATCTCATGTAATGTTAAATAAACAAATATCCCCAAGATATAAAAATATTATCTGGTATTGAGGGAAATGTGTCTTCAATTTTGTGTAGTTTGACCATATTATTTTACAACTTTCGTCTGAATATAAATTGAGTTTTACAGTATTTGGGTACTCACTTGATGGAAATTGTCTAATCATCACTCCTGATGGTGCTAGGACGAGCATACCGAACGAAACATTGTTTTAATTGTAATCGATGAGACTTTCACAAATATAATTCCAGTTTTTGTGTCTAATCTTATTGTTATTTTGGAAAGTTTCTGTCTGTTTGAAGCATCCATGTTGCACGAAATAAAATTTAACAACAACTCGTCAGATATAAATACTAGTTAAGTTCATGGAATACCATACTCAGTCGAAAATGCACTTCATATTTTTACGATAAATGATTTCCAATTTGTTAACAGTCAACATCCTTAAAATGAATGTATCAAATCACTTTAACAAAGATTGATTCTGAATTATCTACTTTATTAAAAATAACTTTTTGCTCTAAAATAAATGCTAAAGGGATTAAAATCGTTGGAGTAACTGTGATTTAATAATCATAGATGCAACTGACTACCTATGAATGAATTCTGAACATAAGTGCATGTTTAGTATTCTTGTGATCCAGAGATTACTCATACATCCGTTCATCTACTCAGAATTTAAGGGTTGATAAACAGGCATTGATTGAAAGAGAGGCATGTGACGGAATCCAAACGAGTATTATTTCACTTATATTATGGATCCTGTGAAAGACGAAGTAATTAATACTTATCAATTTCTTTGATTGTAACCCAATTCGACCAACACTTCAGACTATAGAATATTCTGTTTAAGGTTAAATCAACAACCCATTTAAATTCTAATAGATAATTAGAAAGGATAAAGAGAAAACCTTAAACCTAGGTCTTGTGCTTGTTGATAACCTTTCGACAAGATGTACCTGCAATCATAAGAATACAGATGCTACTGGATATAATTAAAGGTGTTGCCATTAAGATACTCAAATTGCAACTGACTATCTGTAAGAACTGAACCGATGAGTTCATAAGCAAAATGAAGACCGTCCAACACAAAATTTTCTTTACACCGATGTAATTTAAGTTGTACAACCGCATATTTAGTTGTACATATGGTGGTATAGAATGAAACGGGGAACACCGTATTGACAGATAATTCCCATTTAAACATTAAAATTAAAACACGAAGTTCAGCGAAGGGATCTCTTTTCAACGAATTTATTATCAAGCTGTACAATCGTATATATATAAAATTTTGTAAAAGTACTAATTCCGTGAGGAAATGTGAACACAGTTAACCATGACATAATAAAAAGGGGTTATAATACTAGATTACGTAATACGAATAATAACAATAGATTTAGTGAATATAATAAGATGATTAAAATGTTTTTTTGTTATAATACTTAAAGGTCATAGAGGTGTGAAAAATAAATAAATAAGGTAATATGATGAGTATTTACGAATAAAAACAATGAGAATATAAGACATAAGTAAAGGGGGAATGCAACATTAATAATAATAATAATAATAATAATAATAATAATAATAATAATAATAACAATAATAATAATAATAATAAAATAATCAAAATAATTAAGGCCAAGGTAACGATAGCGATAAGACGTACTTCTTTTGTACGCATAGTTCTGGTTTAAGCTCCTGAATGGTAAGAGCTTCGGCTATTTTTAAGAGTTGGATACGAAGAAATCTAGGTAGATTTGGACTAATCATATAAACAACCTTAAAATCAATTTGTGGATCTGTAGAATGGTTACTAAAAATAGTCAAGTACTATCAACTTTTAAGTGCTGATCATATGGTCACGCGCTGTCACGGAAATCATCATCCAGTAATGTTTGTACATTAAAAAAAAATGTTCGGATCAAACATTTGTGCAACAAATCCCCACTTTGTAATGGTCTATTGCATGCATAACTAGCTAGCCCAAGTCAAGAACAGTGTTGCAAATAAAATTTTCTTTGATTAGCTGTTCGCATTTTGGTTGATGGTGCAATGGGCTTCTTCCGTTGCTATAAATTTTGACTTACGTATTTGAAGATGGATGTACTGAAAAGCATACAGTTCAGGAAAATGTTAAGAGGATTCTAGCAATCGTAAAAGTTACTTCATTTTATCGAAACTGTTAGCTAATGGATATGATATTCCCTGTCAAGTTTCATATTGGTACAAAGTATCTAATTAGATGAGGGCGTATGATGTCTGCACAAACAAATGAGTAACTGCACTGACTAATTTTAACTGCTTTTGATGTTTGCAAGATAAACGAGAATTTGAAACTAGTACTAACCAAATAGAAAACACGAGGCTACAGTCCTTCTTTAATTGAGTTTAGACAGCTAACTTGGCTAGTGTTTATATTCCGACTATGGTTCCAACCAATCATCTGTCGCAATAACATAAGTAATATTCGGGTTCTATAAGATACTCCCGTGAATTGGATGATATTACCGATTGATCTATCTTGCGATTTACTGTTAATGGAAACTACATGCATAAAGATAAATTATGGTATCATCTGGACGATCAGTAGGCATTTCAATCCAGTTATCTAGGTAGCATTCCAATAGGTCTGTAATTTAGTAGGGATATCAATATATCTGAAACTCAAAGCTGACCGAAGGGACCAAAGTAAAGTGAATACTTGAATCCATAGCTAACATAAATAAATACGATCAATTTAACTTACGTACTTCGTACAGCCATGGAAGTTTATATACATACCGCTTTTAAGACAGTTTCATAACATTTGAGTTACAATTTCCTCTATAGCATCACTTAGGAATCGAAAGAACAAAATTTTCTTTAGAACGGTATATACATTTACTCTCAATTAATTGATGTCTTATTTCATGAATTTCGTTGTATAACCAACTCTTACTAAGCAGGTTACGAATATGAATCCATTCATCTACAATGATGTCATCAAAGCAACTCATTATATCACGGTGAGTCAAGATCTTGACTAGGTTTCTTTCATATCTGTTTGGTACGGCACTATAGAAATGGGTGTATTGTCCAACTACACACTTTCTATGTATCTCTCTTTCTGATGTTCCATCTACTCTTCTTGTTAGCTGGACATCTAGAGACGATATGTTACTACTCTGTCCTACCGTATGTGTAAAAGCAATAGGTGGATGGACATCATTAAATATATGAAATAAGTTGAGTGACGATGCTAAAACATAATTAGATTTTACTTTAAAAAACCCGGCAGCGCAGTCCTATGATCGCCTATCATAAAAATGAAAATATACTTGGGACATATTAGTTGCTTGAGAGCTGATCTGAACCATAAGGAGTTGAATGCATCCACAACTTCAGTTAATGGTTTTGTCAGGTAAAGTCGGACAAAATCTCGGTACAAGGTAAACATGGAAAAATAGTTGCAGACCTTTATCAACTGACGCGATCGGGAACTTACGTATGCCTACATCGGTGAGGTGCAGTGTAGTTGGAAAAAAAGATGGGGTCACGTTAAACAATAAGTGGTATCAGTCCATGTAGTTACTGACTCAATCCGAATCATGTTAAATTTAGACCACCTGCTTCCAGACTGCACGATATTTAAGGTCAGGGGAAAGACACTAAATCACGCGTCAGAATAAGCCATAGAGAGATCCGCACTAGGTGTCGAATCCCAATTCCCCCCAAAATGTACCTATCGATCCCACCTCATATTTCTAATATTTCTTTCATTTTACCCTCCTAATTAACTATTTCGACTCCATATCCATTCATCTGTATTATAATAGTGCCATGTGATAACTTCAGCCAACGTACATTTGTAACAGGCACTATTTCCGTTGAGTGATAACGACTGACTCGGTAGGGAGAATGAGTTGTTAAAGTAGTCCTAAACTCACTTAACTAACCGACGAATAATACAACATAGAAAACTAGCAGTAAAACTAACAATAAGCAAGAGAGCACATATCAAGTATAAATTTCTTATACTATTTAGGAGAATATAATAAGAGTGGCATATTTAAGCGGACCAAATTTTCTGCATATATAAATGGGGAAAAAAATTCACAT
The DNA here is from genome assembly GCA_946903255.1 of Schistosoma spindalis. Taxonomy (NCBI): domain Eukaryota; kingdom Metazoa; phylum Platyhelminthes; class Trematoda; order Strigeidida; family Schistosomatidae; genus Schistosoma; species Schistosoma spindalis. The sequence goes on along the minus strand of OX336420.1, from coordinate 33,848,220 downwards.
TTAAATTTAGTTACACGGCCGACCAGTCATCTCAGCGAAAAGGCTCAGAAAAGTCAACCCTAAACTCTCACACCCATACATAATTGTGAATTAAATGTTCATGCCAACTATATATCAAATCATTTTTCAGACGAAAGTCTATAAGGTCGGAACAGCACACGTAAATGTCTCGGTTCAGGTTATCATGATACAATGAAAATACGTGGATATTAGCAAAAATTAACCGCTAAAACATTAGAAAAACTAATCTATAGATTAAACAATTCAATAAATATCAGGAACGACTAAGTTCCTTAGAGATATATTTGAGTCAGAGAACACCTCATCCTACCGTCTATACTGGTTAACTTGTTTATTTGCCAGATAACTACAGAATCTCGGCAAGTATTGCTACTCTTGAACTGGATATTCTTGATTTTAATATGGTATTTGAGTGAATCCCTTAGGACAAAATTACGGCTGATGGATGAGAGCAGCTAAAGGATGAATTCTGGGGAACATAAAGTCGAGTTAGGCTCGTGTTAAATATCAGACAGTAAGGATTCGCAGTAGCCTAAAACGATTAAACGGAGTTTGAATCAGTACTACATTTGTGACATGACAGGACTACTAGCAATTGCAACAAAAATAGTTTAGAAATTGAGACTCATCATAAAACCCTCTTCAAACGAGATAATCACAACGCGGAAATTTTTCGAAGACGTTTTATATGTTCATTATTAGAAACATGTACATTAGGCCTCTCTTGTTTGGATGGGTAATCTGAATTTCTCAACTAAGTACTTTAGTCCATAAGATTCTTCCCCGATATCAGTTACCACAATGCATGAGGCTGACACCACTTTCCTAGCCTTTCCTTCTTTGTCATACTTACACAATCCGGACCACTCACCGAGCTTTTTATTATCAGGGACCTGCGACTTTATATTTATATTAAGTTATCATACCTTCACAAGAGGGATGCCATGTTCATGGCATAGTGCTTCAATCAAAGTTGTGTAAGCTTTTTCATTGCAATTTTCTGCCAGAAAACATAGAACAACACCTCGTTGTTCAATCAATTTTGTGCACTCATTTAATCCACGACATATTCCACGGCACTTTGCAGCATTTTTAAGGACTTGCTGTACAGCACTATCCAAATCCATTTCCGTGGCCAACATGTTTCTACAATAGGGGAAACCGAAAGAACAATCGAAAATTATCACGTTTGAATGGTATACATACAGTCAACGCCAATCACGTTCTATTAGTACCGAAACGAGCGCTACCGGGTAACTAAAACAAATTCATAACATATGATACGAATTGTTATGGACGGAACATAAGTAGCTCTCGCTTAACGGGCTTCCGGATCGATTGGCAAAGTCACTGGTGCTTCCAGGTAGTAAACTAGTAACATTCAACGATAGTACGAGAAATATTAGTGAATTCTGTCCTGAATCCTGAAGATTATGTCGAGCTACTTCTCGAGGAACTGTTGAGAAAATGTGAAGTTTACCCTTACCTTAAAAAGTCGATTCTTAAGTTATAAAGTAAATCAATCTATTAACGGTAACTTGATGCCTAACTGTTTGAGCTTACTGATGAGACATATGATTGACCTTCTCAAAAGCTGTTGAAATGTCAAATTTTATGACATCCATCTTCCCATTAAGATCAAGTCTGCCTGCCCACTTGCACATCACGGTCATCAGTTTGGTCATATGGGAGTTGCTGTTACTGAAGTCTTGTTATTGGGGTGAAGAAAGTTTAGAGATGACAAGTAGTGGCGTGAACCATCGTGCATCAGGGACAGAACAACATTTGAGTGTTCAGTTTCAGTTTGAAAGGACAGGAGGCTTGATGGCCTGTGTTGGTCCTGGCAATTGCGTTCTCTCAGTTGATCCAACTTTCTTTTGAAAGAATCTACGGATGGGGCTTCAACCACGTGTTGAGGTAATGAATTCCACTCGTTGATGATTCGGTAGGAAAGTCGATAATCAGCTGACGAGTAATTTGTTCTGGGCTTGTGAACCTTTTGGGAGTGCCCTCGTAAATTCTCTGTTTTGGAAGACAGGAAAAATGAGGACATATCAGGTGCAAATTTATCACTAAGCAATTTGAAAACTGTAATCAAGTCGCCTCTAGTTCTACGATATGACAAAGGGAATAGGTTTAGCTTGGCCAGTCGAGCATCATACGGAAGCTTCGCTATTACAAGAATCAGCTTAGTTGCTGTTCTCTGGACCTTTTCCAAAAGCTCACTGTCTTTTTTTAAGCAGGGGCTAGCCGCTTGTATGCAGTACTCAAGTTTAGGACGTACGAACACTGTATACAAAGTCAAAAATATTTTAGCGTCGACATGAGTAAAAGCCCTATGTATTGACCATAAAGTTCTAAAAGCTTTGGCGGCTATTGCACGAAAGTGTGCAGTAGTCTTCAGATCTCGGCTAACGATGACTCCTAAGTCATTATGTGTCTGGACAACAGGTAGCTCAGTGTTATTCATCGTGTATGTATCTGAACCTCGATGACCGATATGTATCACAACACACTTGGAAGCATTTATCGGCAGCTGCCATGTATGAGACCATTCGGATAATTTCTTCAGGTCATTTTGGAGTTCTAAGCTATCACCATTACATCGTATCGTTCTCCATATCTTGACATCGTCAGCATATAACAAGACCGATGATGATAGTAAGCGAGGAAGGTCATTTATATACAAGACATATAGCACTGCCCCCAAAAATGTACCCTTGGGCACTCCATTAAGCACAGTTTCCCAGCTAGATAACTTTGAGTTTACCCGTACTCTTTGTTGGCGCTCAACAAGGAAGTCTTCTATCCATGTCAATAGATTGCCTCCGATCCCGACATTTTTTAGCTTATATAACAGCCGGTTGTGCGGAACTTTGTCAAAAGCTTTGCTGAAATCAATGTAGGCTACGTCTACAGGTAACTTTTGGTCCTTATGAGAGCACCAGCTTTCACGAGCGACTAATAAGTCAGTGAGACAAGAATAACCTATTCTGAAACCTGCTGTTTCTCCGAAAGGATTCGGTTTACATCGAGGTATTTAAACAGCTCTTTCCGAATAATCTTTTCTAAGATTTTAACAACCACACTAGTTGGGCTAACGGGTCGGTAATTCTCAGGTTTATGTTTCGTACCTGTTTTGAAGACAGGACATACTATGGCATTCTTCCAGTCTTTTGGTAAACGACCCTGCGTTACGGATAGCTTAAAGCATATACTTAAAGGATTCGCAACGAAGTTAGGTGATTCCTTTAGTAGCCTAGGATGCAATTCATCGGGCCCCATGGATTTACCTATGTCAAGCTTATTTAGCAGATCAAAGACATCGACTTCTTTAATGGTCACGCTATCCAGTGTATGTGTGGGGGGGTCAGTATGCGCTGACGGGAAGGGTGCTTCTATGGTATATACATTGCTAAAGTAGTTTGAGAACACTTGAACCTTACCAAAGTCATCTTCCACTAATGATGCCGCAGTACTGTCTACCCATAGTGCGGGAATATTTCCTCTTATTTTTGTCCTTTGGTTTATATAGGAATACAAGCGTTTAAGACATTCTATGGATTCCTTAACAATTTTTTCTTCGTACAGCTTTCTAGACTTAAGGAGGGTCGAGGCACAGGTATTCCGAGCTTTTCGATACTGATATTTTGTCTCATCAGTCCCCGGTAACCTAAATCTATCCCACATTTTTCTTCTCTTACGGAGAAGAATGCGGACCTCCCAACTGAACCATAGTGGGGAGTTTCTCGACTCCCTTGGTATAGTCCAAGGGATGTGGGGTGCGGTAACTTTTAAGTATAAATTTCAGAATGTGTCTCAAGCCGTTTCAATTGAGGACTCTGGGTCTATTGCCCAATCTACTAACGATGCTGAGTGCATGATATCTGGTATGTTTGCTTTCCAGACGTTAGGTCTGGATTGAGATGACGCGTGCTCGTGATTGACAGTTATATTGAAGTCAAAAGTTAAAACTGTATGATCACTTTTACCTAGGGGTGGCATATAAAGGAGGTTTGCAACGTCATCCTCATAGTGAGTTAATATAGGATCTAGTAAGGAATATTCAGTGTCCGGGTCGTACCTAGTCGCTTCTTTCACATGTTATAACCACATCAACTAGTTCCTGCTCGAAGGAATTATCTGATGATTTGTTTCGCAGATTTCCCCAGTCTACCATAGGTGCATTAAAGTCCCCTAGGATTAGACATCGACCACTTCGTGACCAATTTTTGAGCCAGTTTAGCAGGACATCATTTACCTCACAGCTTGGACTGCGATAGACCAAACCAATCAGCAGCTCTTGCCTCTTGAATGTCAAGTGGCAACTAGCCAGTTCACACGTCCCACTTTCATGGGATTCACTGTCAATAATGACAGACGGGATAGCATTCCTAATGAATAGAGCTACTCTCTCTCATTTACGCTTATGTATTCTATCGGTCCTTACTAAAGTAAAACCCTCAAATTCGAGTTCCATACTATCTAGTGACTGCGATTATGTCTGGCTCTGTAGAGTCAATCTGTTCACCTAGTTCCGATCGCTTATTGAGCAAGCTTTGGGCATTAGTGTAACAGATCCGTAGCCTATCTAAGTGGCTTCGTGCTTCACCCAGAGTGGCTTCGGAATCTTTCTCTGACGAAGCCTCACAACCCGAAAATTTACAATTTTCAGGCCCTTTTCGCCAGTGTCTAACCTAATTTGTAGTTCTTTTTCGGCTTCCCGTCTTTTGACACGGTCTGCCAAAGGCAAGTCCTTTCGGATAAAAACTCCCGAACTCTTTAATCTATGTCCATTCTGTAAAATTAAGTCCCTTTCATTCGAAGATTTGAATACTACTTTGAGCAGTCTAGATTGATTAGGCTTCAAGTTCGCCAAACTACCTAGTCTATACACATTTAGCAAGGTGACTGCGGAGATATTTTGAGGCATGAGTTGATTAAGTAGCTGTTTTATCAGGACAATATCATGCTCAAAACGAGTTTTTGGTTCGGAGCTTTCGCTCTCCTTGATCCTATGAAAAATGACTGATCTGTTACTGTGATCAGCCTTCGATTTTTCGACTACATTTGTGGGGGCAGGGTTCCTTTTTATATCGTTATTCTGTTTCTTCCTCACAACCTGTACCCTTTCGTCAACGTTGCTTGGAGAAGCAACCACAGTCGCGTCAAACATATGTAGAATTATGGTCTACTATGATATTAGCACTGCTCTAATAATAGACCTACTCCTAAAATTGTAGATTTATCATGATGTAACTACCTAATCTATAAGATCTTGCGTGGAAGTTACATCATCGTATACACCGATTCATTGCATTGTAACAATTACCAATACGTGATAGAGAACGAGCTTAGGCTAGAGATAGAATATATTTAATATGAATAGACGGCACAAGATAACATTCAGATGGGACCACGCCTGCAAGGCCGAGCCATGCCATCCGACCAACTAGGACTAATTCCATTTTTCTTCTTCCCGCCTTCTCCATTCTTCTGTATTCCTCCGCGTTAAATGTTTAATGTCTATTTCTCATATTGTCTCGTGGTAGGGCCCAATGCCAGTACACATACTGTTGAAAATGTTTCAAGCCGGTAACTTGAAGGAACAATGCCTCAGCCTCCTTTGAAAATAGATGTGATGCGCTCCACAGGGTAGCTTAAATTAAATAGAACGATCGTCCTTACGGATTGACTAATGACATTACTTTCTGATTAAAAAATAATTGAATATGCAACCTACGAACCTGTGAAGCATTAAGTAACTTAATTGGCTTGTTTGTAAAATTTTTGGTGAGATACATCAAGTTCCTTTGGAGAGTCAATAAGAAACGTTGCCACCCCTCGTCGCGTTTTATATGAAACATCTGCGTAGCTTCTAGCTACAGTATTCCGAAAGAATTATTCCCAGCCAAGATAGTGACACAAAAAGATGATATTTCAACGCTAGCTGCAAGTAACTGAGGAATTTATATAGCGTTTCAATTTATTAAAGTAAGCGGACCAACACTGCCTTCAACCTGCCTGCCTGAATAAAAATGGGTTGATATGTTGATCAACTACACCAGTAGCCCCCCAGAGTTACTACCGGTCCCAAACCCGAGTGAAGGAAGAGTGTTGGGCATCTGGTTGGCAACCTCATCCTGTAGAAAATAACTGTCAAAAATTGCTTATCAGAAACAAATCATTCATAGCATTCAAACTATGCCTACGGAGTTGAAGGATCTTCATTCAGAAGAGTTATTGACACCTCATGGTGAAAGCCAAGTTCTTCGGAAGTCACGAGGCCGATGCCCCTTATAACAACCAGAGCAACAGTAATATAAGCACGTCAAATGTCCAAACAATGTCTGAAACCGCGAGGACCCCTCAAATAGCTGAGGAAATAAGGAGATAAAAAATGGCAGTGCTCTTAATAAGTGCTACCAATTGAACCCAAGCTGGAAAAAAGATATTAGCTTCAAGAGAGGTTCTGTTTTACTCTGATCATGAAGGAAACAATGCTTTGCACATACAAAGAGTTGTACTGATCATATTCTGAGAGGCACGAAGAGCGCTTACAGGATAGCAACCGCGTGGATCCAGGGTTAGCAAAGCACCCTTCAAAACAAAGAAGGAGAATATTACAATGAATTTTATTTAGCACTATGAACCCACTAATGAAAGCAGCAAAACGATAGGGATTAGTTTTACGAGACGCTGCAATCGATCATAGAAAAGTGCCCAGGAAAGTTGACCATCCTGATGAGAGATCTAAACACCAAAGTCAGAATAGACAACACCAAGTGTGAAGATATGACGGGACGACATGAACTGACTAAGCGTTAAGAACGAGAATTGTCAGGGATTTTTAAATTTATGTGAATTGGACTATGTGATTATGGGTGGAAATATATTTTCCCACAGCCGCATATACAAAGCTACACAAATCTCAGCGGATTACACTGCTAGAAACAAGATCGATCACATTTAAGACAATATAAAATTTCGAAGAACCATGAAAGACGTGAGAATAATGAGAGAAGCTGACATAACTTCAGATCACCACCTGGTGGTGTCCAAGATGAAACTGGAGCTGAAGAGGCACTGAGCAACCGAAAAATGCAGTAAAAAGATTCAATACAGTCCTTACTAGAGCTACTAACAAATTCAACCACGTTGAGATAGCTTTCAACAACAAGTTCCAAACCTTACAAGATATACTCAAAGAAGAAACTACTATGTAGGACGATTTCAGATGGGTCAAGAAAGAATTAACGTCAAAATGGCAGGAGGTTCTGGGCCGTAAGAGTCATAATCATAAGAAATGAATCTCTCCCAGACAAGATTCAAGAAAGGAAGAACAGAAAGAAAACAGTTATCAGTGGTTGGACAACAACAGACCAAGTCGAGGCAAAAACTAAAGCAATCTGTCGAGTGAGGGGGGATAAGTTGAAACACCAGGAAGTCTCAGCGATTACAGTGGGAAAAAGTGTGACAGAATAAATGTGAGACGACTATGTGACAAGATGAAAAATGTTGCTGAAAAGTGTAATGAACAAGAGAGATCATGTGGTGCTTGTATGATATAATGATTCCGTTGCACGTGATGCCTGTCTCATTTCGAATTCCAAATACAATACTTTCGTTTTTGTTCAACTAGTTACGTTGGAAATGCCGCAGGTATTCGGAGTTTGACAACGCTTTGACCAGTAATACCTACTATGAAACGTACACACCAAGTGAAATCAAAAAGAAGGAATTAGGAGGTTCGAAGATATATTTTATAGACTATCACTATATCGAGGATCGTCTGATCTGATCTGGCTAGCGACTGCAGGGATTGTTGAGCACGGCGTTCGTACTCGTGATCTGGTGCGGATGCATGACCGAGCGCCTTCAGCTAAGTGAGTCCATTAGAACTAATGTGGCCAGCATTCAATGTCGAAAACGTACAGAGCTATTTATTTTAAGGATTTATTTACCGTTACATCGTCTAGTTAGATTGCATTTTGTGCATTCCTAGTTTTTTCAATAATTCAAATACTTCTAATTGTCACATTGGCTTCGCGATGGAGCCTGTGATGGAACAGTTGGACTTACTGCTTCTGAGGATTATATGGAAATGTTCGAAGTCTGTACTATGACCAAGTAAGATGTTGGGGATGTTATTATTGTGGCTTACTTACTTACATTAACCAAAAAAGTTGTCTACAGCTCATTATAGACTGACATTTCTTGAAGGTCCGATTTCACTTCCTTATACAACCCTCGAGGAACTACTATTAGACCACGTAAATTTTACAGATTACCAATGCTGTAAAGGAGAAAAATTTCATAAAATGATTTGTGATCATATCGAAAATTCTACTACATTACTTCGTCATCCCAATCCAATGCATTCTCAGAGTTATGCAGATAATTCAGTGACTAGTTGCGATGCTGGTAACGAAGAGGAGCAAAAGTTTGGCAAATGTTTATCTTGTGGAAAATTTCACTCATGTATTTCATGTGTATTTTGTAATTCCAAATGCTTTAAATGTGATGAGATTGGACACATACAGGCAAATTGTGATACCACTACTCACTTTGTTGCAAATAATGCTGAAATTTGTAATTCTGATCATATTCAGTTCAAATTTTCAAATGAATCATACTCTAATCATATTTATGATATTATTTTGCCAGATATGAATTTCTATGATTCATGTATTTTTAATGCAATTATTTACAAATATTTGGAAGGTGTGTAGCGTGGTGTCGAGTTGAGCTGAACTATGAACACCGCTACCAGACTACTTGCCAATAGACCAATAAAATCCCGGTAGGCCAAAATATCAGAAGGCAGATGATTGTAGTAGTCGTATATATTTGTTGGCGATCTCGTGGTATCGAAAGAATACCGAGATCGTGCCAAAGGAGTACAGTTGCGATCGGCAAGATAAGATACGTGCGTAGTCCAAAAACCGCGTAAAAGCAATGGAATACAATGGAAGCCCAAAATGGCTGTTATTAGCACAGTTGAACAAACGAGCACAGTAAAACAGTCACTGGTACAATTGGTTATAATAATAATTGTTTTCATCGAACCAATCGCGTTCTGTTGACAAAAGTAGGTCACTACAGGAGCCCCTCGCTAGAAAGGGTTTACACTTTCGATAGTTAGCGGTTTGATTCGTGGGACTGATCGGCAGAATTGCGGTTGTAGGACGGAGGAAATTGGCGGAACAGGAAGTGATCATTGATCCTCGAGTTGCCAACGAAGGTCTTTTGCGCAGAACGGTACTAGGAGAAGTGTGCTGTATTTGTTGGTCGAATTAGCATACCACACCAGAGTGGGTTGTATCCAGGATCTGAAGATTGCGTTCGTAGGGATGTGGACCAGAAAACGCTGCAGACGTAGGACGAAACCACGTTGAGCCAAGAAACCGGACGCGACCATAACTACCAAGCATATGCCAGGCGGATTCGAGACCAGATAATCGACTGAGTGCGTTGACTAGAGCGTGGGTGGCCAAACCAGCTTTCGCCAAAGTTGACTGAAGTCGACGTTATCAAATGGACGATGGTCGGAGGCGTGGGCTCAGGATACAAAAAAAATCAAAAAAAAGAAAAGTGTAGCATGCGTGTAGTATAGGAATAATCCTACACCGTATCCGTTATTGACTGTGCGTTTAGTCGCGAAAGCGTACGGGTAATCGTACTCGGCGACCGAAACGTGAGACGGTGGTCTCGTTCGTACTTCGTGAGCCTGCGATCTCATCCGAGGTCAAGGGCGGCGTGGTCTGCCGATCTGGACGTGAGACGGAAGTCTCGTCCGTAGATGGTGCAGATGACGCGTGCTGTTGACCGGGACGTGAGAACGAGGTCTCTAATGTATCTAGCGTGGGATCCGAGTTAGACGTAGAGATCCCGCTAGAAGGTTTGATAGGTCTAGCATTGAGTCTCAAGTTATCGGGTGGGGCACTGTCATCGACGTGTGCTGGTTTGAGACGATCAATGCTGACGATCTCGACGCGGCCGTGTCGATCAACCTTGAAGGTCTTTTCGTGACGAGAGATCACGTGAAAAGGGCCTTCGTAAGGCTGTTGTAGAGGTTTGCGTACCGAATCTACTCGTATGAAAACATGTGAACAGGTAGATAACTCTCGAGGGAGAGCGACCTGTCGATGTTGTATTCGAGTTGACACCGGAGACAGCGTTCGCATAAATGCAGACAGTCGATGGACGTAGTCTGATTTACCGAAATCATTACTGCTCCGTGGTGTGAAGAATTCCCCAGGCAGACGCAATGTCGTGCCGTATACAAGTTCAGCGGCGGAACATTGGATATCTGCCTTCAAACTCGTTCTGATGCCTAAGAGAACGAGCGGTAAGGTTTCGTACCAATTGTCGTTTTCGTGTGCTCGGAGAGCACTTTTAAGTTGGCGATGAAACCTTTCGACTAAACCATTCGATGCTGGATGGTAGGCGGTAGTGCGTATGCGTTCCGTACCAAGCAGCCGGGTCAGTGAGGAGAATAATGCGGACTCAAATTGTTGTCCTCGGTCAGTCGTGACAGTCGAGGGACAACCGTACAATGCTATCCATCGTTCTACGAAGCGGTGAGCAACTGTCTCCGCCGTGATAGACGTGATGGGAATAGCTTCGGGCCATCTTGTAAAACGGTCAATGCACGTGAGTATGTGATCATACCCATGCGATGGTGGCAATGGTCCTACAATGTCTATATGAACGTGATCAAAGCGAGCATCAGGCGTAGCGAACGTGCCAATGGGGGCAGCTACGTGCCTGTGCACTTTTGATCGTTGACACTGTAAGCATTGCTTTACCCACATACGAACATCTTTATTCATGGACGGCCAGACGTATCGTGCAGCGATGAGACGTAATGTGGCTGCGATACCTGGATGAGACAATCCATGAAGGGCATCGAAGACGAGACGGCGATAGGTAGAGGGTACGATGGGTCGAGGTAGACCGGTAGAAATATCACATAGGATAGTACCTGAGCTAGTAGCTAGGGGTACTTCCTGACACTGAAGGGACGAAGATTGTGGTGCTTCTGTACAGACAGGATCGTTTGCTTGCGCGGCGGCCATAGCAGGAAGATCGAGCACCGGTAAAGTAACTGCATTCGTCTGGATACGTGAAAGAGCATCGGCAACGTAGTTCGACTCGCCTTTAATGTGACGAAGGTCTGTCGTGAACTGGGAGATATAGTCCAAATGTCTGCACTCTCGTGGTGAGTAGCGGTCAGACTTGGTATGCAGGGCATACGTTAAGGGCTTATGGTCGGTGAATAAAATGAATTGACGTCCTTCTACTGCGTGCCGGAAATGTTTGATGGCGCAGTAGGCTGCAAGCAGCTCGCGACCAAAAGCGCTATATCTCGTCTCCGTGGGAGTAAGGCGTCGTGAGAAAAATTCAAGGGGTTGCCAACTACCGGAGATATTCTGTTGCATAACGGCTCCTATGGCAAAATCCGATGCATCAACCGCTATACTAAGCGTGGCTGATGGGTCAGGATGAGCGAGAAGTGTAACTTCAGCGAGAGCCGTTTTGATCTCTGAGAATGCAGTACGTGCGGTATCGTTCAGTTCTAATTTGCGTGGATTACCGCGTAGTAAATCGGTTAATGGTCGTAACCGTTCTGCCGCGTGAGGGATAAAACGTCGGTAGAAGTTAACCAAACCGAGAAAAGCCTTCAGTTCCTTGATTGAGGACGGCACGTTGTACTCCTTGATTGCTCGAACTTTGTCCTCGCAAGGCAGAATACCCTCTTGTTTGATGATGTGACCCAGAAATATTATTTCTGATTTACCCAATTCACATTTTTCTGGGTTGACTACTATTCCATTATCCGAAAGACGTTGGAATAATAGTGTAAGGTGTTGATAATGTTCATCTACGTTTGATGATGCGATCAGCAGGTCATCAATATAGACGTGAACAAAATCCAAGCCTCGTACTATGCTATCGATAAACCTTTGGAAAGTTTGAGCAGCATTCCGTAATCCAAATGGCATTCGTAGGAACTCAAACAGACCGAAAGGAGTCGTGATAGCAGTTTTTTCGATGTCTTCAAGAGCGACTGGGATCTGGTGATATGCTCGTACCAGATCGATTTTAGAAAAGATAGTCGTGCCCTTGAGCGATGCCGTGATGTCGTGTATGTGGGGGATGGGGTAGCTATCAAAGCGCGTAACTACGTTTAATGCTCGGTAGTCGCCGCATGGTCTCCAACTAACCCCATCCTTTTTGCGCACCATATGTAAAGGAGAGGCCCAAGGACTGTGAGAAGGACGAATAATACCAGAAGATAGTAAATTGTCAAACTCACGTTTAGCGAAAGCTAATTTGTCCGGTGCCAGTCGGCGTGGTCTTGCCGTGACTGGTGGTCCGCGGGTGACTATGTGGTGTACCACACGATTGGTCACCGATGAAATCTCCTCGAGTGGTTTAGTTAATCTGGGGAATTTCTCGAATAAGGCGTGGAATTTATCGTCACGCGAATAAAAAGTGCCGAGGATTCGGTACGCGTACATCGGAGTCTATTATATTAATACTATTCTTATCGTTATCCGTCATGTCAAATATATATATTAAAAATTAATATGGAAATATATGACAGACGTGGATAGATAAGCGATAGACTCACCAAAATTGACTTCTTTGGAAGGTTTGGTTGCGATTGCCAAGTGCTCGTAGATGTAGGTTCACCAGTTGCAGAAGATTTGACCGAAGTTGAGGCGTGTTCCAAAATTTGGGTCACCAAATGTAGCGTGGTGTCGAGTTGAGCTGAACTATGAACACCGCTACCAGACTACTTGCCAATAGACCAATAAAATTCCGATAGGCCAAAATATCAGAAGGCAAATGATTGTAGTAGTCGTATATATTTGTTGGCGATCTCGTGGTATCGAAAGAATACCGAGATCGTGCCAAAGGAGTACAGTTGCGAACGGCAAGATAAGATACGTGCGTAGTCCAAAAACCGCGTAAAAGCAACGGAATACAATGGAAGCCCAAAATGGCTGTTATTAGCACAGTTAAACAAACGAGCACAATAAAACAATCACTGGTACAATTGGTTATAATAATAATTGTTTTCATCGAACCAATCGCGTTCTGTTGACAAAAGTAGGTCACTACATGTGTATCGAGTGCACCGAATCCTGATCAGAAGTCTGACTTTATTTTGTCAGATGTGGTCTGACCTGATGATTCATTTATTTCTAGTGAAACTTAAGTTAAGTTTAAGGTCAAAGTTCCACATCAACTGAAATCTGATTACACTCCTTATCGTATCACAATAGATATTATTAGTTCTCACATTGTATTTATCTCTAGTGATATCTCTGATGAATGCGACAAATCGTAGTCACATTTCTAATGTTATTGTATCGAATGTTGGATATTCCCACAACCAATGTACGTTAAGTAGAATCCCTAGTCAGTTATATGACAAACCACAGGGAACAGTAAGTTATTCCGAGGCAGTCAGAGAAGCGATTTTTCCAGATATAAAGTTTGCACAGGCAGAAAATGCAAATCGAATCCAAGATTATCCTAATGAGAGTGAGGCAGATGCATATTTTCCATTTGATTGTTTTGCAGGTGAATCAAGCCTAGATGAATCACATGTGTTAATTTCACATATAAATGCATATTTATCTGATGACTGGAACAATGACCCTGTGTAGTCTGACTTGAATAGTAAAAGGAATATATGTCATGCTTTCTATGCAAGTGAAAGTCACATGACGGAATGCCTCTATTCATGTGTCAGTGTGTATCCCTAAATATAAAGCATGAGATATGTAAAGATAATGTAAATTGGGAACGTCAAGTTGGTCATAACATTGTGACGTAGGAACCCTGCATTATTACGTGGGGGGGAGGATAGTATTGGAAAGTTTATGGTTCAAATTCTTGATGTCAATAGTTTCAGTATACAACCGACATGGTGATTATATAAAATTCCAGGAACCAGGTGAGCCTGTTCCAATTTCAGTCATTGATTCTAATACTAATAAGCATATTCTGGACCATACAGAGTCCATATCCAATATACAGTCAGACAGACACATGATGAACCTATGGAGAAGTACAATTGATTACACTAGGATTCAAGAACAGAGAAAAAGATAGGCAGAACACTTCGAGGAACTCCCGAATAAATCAGCTCCATTGAATCCACCGCACATCGAAGCAGTACACGTAAAATTCTATAACCGTCACTCTAGTAAAAACTGAATAAATTAAGATGACCAGCAGACATATCAATAGTGGAAAAACAGCGGGACCTGACAATATACCAGCTGAAGCACTGAAGTCCAGTATAGAAGTAACTGCAAATATGCAGCACGTTCCATTCAAGAAGATTTGAGAGGAGGAACAAGTGCCGACACACTGGAAAGAAGTATACCTCATCAAGATACCAAAGAAAGAAGATCTGAGAAAATACGAAAACTACAGAGACATCATACTACTATCGGTACCAGGAAATGTTTTCAACAGACTTTTACTGAACCGGTGAACATTTTATTATATTGACGTAGAGGTTCACGTCTAGCCAGAATGTACTTTGTGCACTAGGGGGACATGCAGATTAGTATGAGGGAGGAGTGTTGAAAAATAGAAGAACAAAACAAGGGTGAATAGACGACATAGCAAACACAATTCACTCATACTTAATAAAGAACGCAATCAACAATGATTGGAAACAACACAAGCCTCAGATCAAGACAATCTTGAAATCGAAACTAGAAGGTGGTCCGATCCACCACATAGGATAGGGTCAAGTTACGCGTCGGCTAGTCTTATTAACGCACAAGAATTTCAACATTCAGTAGTGGAAAGTAAGGAATGTAATAAATGCATCAATAAATAACTTGCCCCACAATATATATATATATATATATATATATATATATATATATATATATATATATATTGAGTATTGTGTGCTGTCTACCTAGCACAATAAGGTAATTTACAGATGTTTCGTACTTCAATAATATCATGTTTCCTACTGTCTAAGAAGCACATACATTCTTCACATCGCAGGTTGTAGCAAGTAATCTATTATTACTTGGCTGTCATTTCTAATATAATGTTTCAGTATTAAATACGTTTGTAAAATGGATACTATTAGCAATATATTTCTTCTTTCGATAATAAACTAATAGCTAGAATCAGTTAAATGTTTCCGGAAATAATATTACTTCCCATACATTAATAAAGGAATAAATGGACTCAATCAGTGTAAATTCATTTACGAATATAATTTATCATCAAATTTTGTCACTCATCTAGGTAAAATGAAGGATTTGGAAAAGATGTATTTGTCAGAAACTCTATGCAGTTCTTTCTCATTATAGATATGAACAGAGCTGAAATAATGATTGTGGTGTAGCACTTCATATCGATTTACGGAATCCATTCAAAAATATTTTAACAATAGCATGACTTCAATGCTCTTAAATGGTGCACGGTGTTTCTATAAAACGCATACCTTTCGGAAAAATATTATGATGAGTGGAAGCAGTATAATCGAATTTGGTGCGCTAATAAACAATTATTATGATTTTCCAACACGTACTCTGGTAGTCACGAACAGATATGTTGTTTTTGTAATTCTAATTAGGCACAGAATAATTTACAGAGTAATTGTTAATTAGCACAGACATCAAAAATATGTGATAGAAATCCAAGTTTCTCGCATTTTTTTACTAAAGAATTTATTAGTTTACAATTGATTAATCACCGCGTAGTGATAAATGTCGTGTATATCAGCTCCTTCTTAGTGCAGATCGAATCCTATAGATTACGTCGCAATGTGCCCACCAGCCTAGGTGACTCGACATTGCGCGCAATTTGTTGAGGTAAGATGGTGGTTGGAGGTAGTCAACAGGAAACCCAGGACCTAAGTTTCATTCTACTTAATACTCTTCAGCAAGGTGTACCTGTAATCTTGAGGGGACTAATGCTTTATGCCCAGTGACGCATAAATCCGCAAGAGCAGTCTAGATTTTTTCTTACTGCCTAGCCCTGTCTGTTGAGTTCAAAACACGAATCTTAGCCTCCGAGATATGAATCATGTATTTCAAACATACTGGGTTTATATACAAGCCAAACAGACCTCGTCACATCATAAAATAGAAAATAACATTTGTTCAAGTTCTAGCTAAAAGTGGCTATGATTGTGGCAGACTGTAATTAATAAACTGGGCATAACTTAAGAATGGTAAATCATACAATAATAGTCTGTAGATCAAAATAAAGCTTATAATTTGATGAATATGAACATGCATAGATTACTTGCTTAACAACCATACAATAAAAAATATATGTACAGTATTAGTCCATAAATAGATCCCATCAGTTACCATTCATTATTCTCTTCGGGATATAGCAATATCTAACTCATACACATTTTGGAAAACTGACAGAAAAATTAAAATTTAATAGATCCATAAAATGACCTGATATACACATCGTTCATGTTATTGATTTACTGTAACAATCTACAAGTCATTTTTGTTTTTTTACTACAAGATTTTTCAATCTGGATAAGCAATTGCTTTGAATTTTCATATGAATGATAAAGAAACCTCGTACACCGAAGATATGTAATCAATAAGAAAATACATTTTTATAATACCAGGTTATTTATTTATTTAACAATTAGTTTACAGGAAATATAATCTGTCAGATAAAGCACTGTGTTATTAACCGACGGTGTGCATAGTTTTATTAAAATTCGTTTAGCGATCACCATCATTAGTCGGATGTTTTGCAAAACATTAGTTTAAGAAGAATATGGGATACATTTTAGAGTGGTATCGACTAGATAAATACTAATGTATCAAGGAACATTGAGTAATCTAAAGATAAAAATTTCCACACATCAAAACCTAGAGGTTTTGAATAATTCCAAAGTAGAATAAAACAGGTGTGAAATGCTTCTTAGTTTCCAACAGATCTCAAACTTCATCAGTATGTGATTAAAATCACTTACCAATTCCTCGTTCGCCACGTGAATGTCAGAATACGGCTTTAATAATGTGTCTGAGAAAGATTGGTTCTACTGTTAAAGTCTAGAACTGTGCATCCATTTTCGGTTCAAATAAAGTGGTTGATGTAACCGATATTAAGACTATAAAGTAAAGCAAATCAAACTTGGTTTTTAAAGCTTGAAATCGTAACTTGTATGTGAAATATTTTTCCACTGAGTAATAAGATTTGTAATACAATAGAAGCATGGGAAATTATCGTAAGAGTTTTCAGAAATGTCATGTAAAGAAAGAGTGTTAAGTATCTGCGTGAAATATGTTCATCTTTGTCAGCCAAAAGTGTTTACTCATTTCATAAATGTTGTTATACACCAGACGTAATTGAAAAGATCATAAGCCAAATCGAACACTTTTAGACTGGTAGTCGAAGTATTAAAAGGTAACAATAATAACTGGAATTTTTCGTCTTCTTTTAAAAGAATTGGTGAAATGTGGGTAGCAGTTAAATCCAAGTTTCTCATTTCGTCTTATTGCGGACTGATTACATTGAATTACCAGGATTCTAGAGTCCATCATCATTCCGAGCATTCAAACTTAATACATTTGCCTCGAACTCTCAACACTTTATCTACTTAGCTACTGAGTCCCAAAAACTACTCACTCGTGAGATCGATATGCATTTTAGTTCAGTTCATAGTTATATGAATCATGATATTGTTGATATTTTGATTGAATTCCTGGAAGGATTGTCTTGATACAGCCATTATGCCACAAGTTTATATAGAATAGATGAAATGTAGCTAGCTCCTGATGATGCGTTGGGTGTTCGAAGTGAAAGTTATTAGGTTCTAATCTCAGGGTAAACATCTCTGCGATGATGAGACCTCTGTCCTGGATTCCATTGCCATCCACATTCCATCTATTTTATATACTTGTGAAATAAGTAAGCTACATACGACATATCAGACTGATATTTGCTTTCTTCTCTTTCTTTATCTCTGAGATTATGTGTTCTGGTATCTTACCCTTATACTCACCGAATTCATATTCTATACAAAATTTTAAAAAGCAAAGACATGGTATTGAGATGCACTGTCATCTGTTGCTAAATTTTAAGTAACAAAAGATAACACAGGTGGAAACAACCAATATGTTAGAACACTTAATTACAGAATGTATTAGTAAACTATGAGAACCATACATTGAACACTTCATTTGCAAAATTCCATCATTTGTTCCTCACATTCTGCATGATTTTTCAAATTTACAATTCCTTTCTATTTCCGTTTCTGTTTCTCGTCAATTTAATCTTCTTAGCCTCCTTCTAACAGAGATTCCACTTCCGATTTTTGTAACATACTACTTATATCTGTCGAAATAATTAGCACACACCATATTACTACTTATTTGAAAATTTTATAACTTCAGAAACTGGGCTTCAAACACGAGGAAACGAAAAAGAAAATAAAACTGATACCTGGTGAGCACTTTATTCACTCGCCAAAATTTCGATAACAACCAATTAACCAAATAAACTCATTCATACACAGATTTTACTAGAATTTAATGATTAGCCAATTAAAAAGTAAGAATACAGATGAATTATACACTGAAATTATGAAATCTAATGTGATACTAAGCAAATATCATTAATATAAGTGAATGATGAATGTCACAATAAATTAAAATATAGAAAGAATATTTTACTAAACAGTTATCAAATTGAATTAAAAATAAACCAAATGATTAAATCAATAAATATGATGTTAAATTAAAACATGATCTACTATTTGATCAAATTCTAACAGAATATCTTGTTGAGTCGACTTCTATTATTTGTATGAATAGTTCTAATACATTTGAATATGTTTAGGATATTAACTATTTGTTTAATAATTCCCACATTTGAAACAGAATAAAACAAATAAGTATAGAAATAAATATGTGGTTTATGTTTTAATCAAGGAAATGAAAGATTATGTTTTTGTAAGTTAACAAATATCGACAAATTGATCACTGTATATTCAATGGGATATTTGATCTTTCTTTGATTCATTTCAGTTGTTTCATTTTAAATCAATGTATGAATGGTATTATATTGATAATACAAGTATAATGTTACAGAAATGTACGATTTTCATGGTTCAATTTATTAACAGACTGAATTAATAGGTAGAATAACATCAAGTAGCAATAGGCTTACATATGTAAATATTCATTGTAAACAGTTCAAGCTTGTCTCATTTATTGTCCATACTAAAACTTTTAATCTATTCAATACAAATAAAATTATTTGTTGGACTTTGTTGTTAGGATATTATATATTTCTGGTAATTAAATGGTGATGTTTTGGGTTCGATTCAAAGTTATTTATGTATAAGGAAAATTCTCTTGACTACTTCATATTTCCTGGATATTAAATGTTTCTATCAAAGATTGAGAGAATATTTCTCAACTCACAACTGACGGATAGTTATTGATTAGAATCTTGTTTACGTATATTTATGCGTGTATTTTACCAAGATCTTATTTAAATAAGAGATCAAAAGAATTTTGAAAAGATACTAATTGAATTTAAATGAAATATTCAGAAGCTATTATCATGGTTCCATCAATCAAAAGTTTGTTCGATTTAGGAAGCATACATTGTAACTTCATATTTTTTTACAGTACTCTACGAAACGAAGTGCAACAACTTACTGTGGGAGAGAACAAACCAGTTTCCAGCGGAGGAAGAAATCAGGAAGAAGCGCTGGAAGTGAATAGGACACACATTGAGGAAAGCACCCAACTGTGTCACAAGGCAAGCCCTCATTTGGAATCCTCAAGGCCAAAGGAAAAGAGGAAGACCAAAGAACATATTACACCAAGGAAAGGAGAAAAAGATGAGAAGAATGAACAATAAATGGATAGAACTAGAAAAGCATGCTCAGGACAGAGTGGGTTGGACAATGCTGGTTGGCGGCCTATGCTCCATTGGGAGTAACAGGCGTAAGTAAGTAAGTGCGAAACCAAGTAGAACATAGTATATTTCAAGTTTTAAGTCAAGTTGTTTTAGTCATAAAAGAACATATTTCTGGAGAAATTCTTAAAAAAATCACTTAACAGTATAGTTTAAATTCTTCTAATTCACACATGGAATTAGAATGAAAATATAAATGACTGCGACTGCGTCCAATAGTTCAATGTCATACGTAACGGGTTACAAGTACGTTTCATTGGGGGAATAGAACAATTAAAATAATTATTAGTGCTTGTAAGGTTAATGACAACTTGTTAATAAAAGCGGCAGAAATGTAGCATATTTATCATTTTAGTGTACTGGAGACGTCTTCTTTTTATCTTTTCGATTATTAGTTAACGAACATCAATGACAGTTTATCATATCAAGGCACATAGATAGCTGACAATATGAGTTTATGGTAAATCAAAGAATGTTCGAAGCTAGACACTCATTATTAGGCCTATTGATATAGACAGATCTATCAAACAATGACAGTTATGATCGATAGTTACAAGGTCATAGATCAGGTCAATAAATTAACCAGTTAGAACACATTCACAGTCACTAGTGGAGCAATCAATACGTCAACTATTTACATTTTAGATCATTAAGATAGGCAACTAACTCAATGATAAATTAGTTTACTTATTATTAAGATTAATGTTAGTGACTTTGCTATTGAGCTCACAAGTACCCAACACTACTAAGACAATAATTTACTTTGTTTTGTTTTGTTTGAAATAGTCCAAAATATAATGAAAACTAGCTGAATTCTGTGTTGCGTTCCTTCATTGACAATATTCGATGTCAAACGGTTGACCGTAGAGCACTGTAAATCTGTTTCTCCATATTTTAATAATACGCGCTTGTGAAAGTGCACGAAATGGAACATAGAGCTTAGTGTCTGACTCCTTTATGATTAGACGATATTAACACTAATTAAATATCTATCCTACTTAACTTAACACCTTTAGAACGACAGTTTATTAAATTTCAAGCACGAATTGTATTTGGGATACATATATTCCTGAGATGCTAATTTTGAATTGCAGACAACCAAATAAAAAAATCAAGCGATTGTATAAAGCATTGGAGTTTGGTAGTACGTGAACCCAGAGAATAATAAAGACTCATTTTTTATTAGCCATGTAAGAAATACAGGAGGCGGATAGACATACGTGTTGTCATATATACATGCATAAGGCATGATCAAGGTTACACGTGAGTTACTGTCAGGGACAAATATATGGCTGACAGAGTAGATGGAAGGATTAGAATAATTCACTTATCCAAAGGTTAGAATAAACCACGTAAGTGTGTAACAATACTAATTGCTACAGGTCATCAGGTCATCCAATCAGAACAAAAAAATTAGTCTAGATGCAGTCAGTTATAATTCTAACTGTGTGATATAATCCGATTCTTATTCAATCTCATCGGTGGATAACTATTTGACTAGCAACTTAGTTAAACATATAGATCACTGCATCCTGATAGGATTTCTAGAAGTCCACCAACAAACTGGTATCTAGTGTGCATCTGATTATTATTAATCTCAATTATCATAGACTAACAGTTTTCTGTCTAATCCTAGTTTACATCAGTTACAAAGGTCTATAAAACATCATTTAACTTTCAATTATATCATCAATAAATTAATAACAATAAAAGTTTTCTTCCATATCCTTTCAATCAACTTTCACACATAAATGAAGAGGTCACATAATAATAATAATAATATAAATAATCGTAGTATTAATATCACTTTATACAACTTTTCAAATAGGACTGAATGAACGTGTTCAAATTTCATTCTAAGCTATCCCTAATATCAATGTGTTAAGACAAGAAACATTTTATCTACTCATAATATCGACTATCGATTAATGATTATTAATTCATACCAAAAAATTAAGAGGTAATTATGTTTACTTTCAGATATGCTTTATTGTTAAGACATTAGTAAATTTCGTTGATGACATTAAATAGATTTATGAAATTAGATGAACTAAAAATACAATTTCATAGTTTATGTTCACTAAAGTACTCAAGTAGATTAACAATGAGATAATAATGTGAATATGAAGTAAACTATGCAAGACAAATGATGCACAAGTGTATGCGTATCCAACAGATATTGAAAAAAGGACAACATTTTATTAATTTAGTTAAACTATTTAGTACACAGATTAGTCATTTAAATATTCAAGCGTCTTTCAAAACTGAAATATGGACACACCCAATCTACTTTTCAATAAAATAAAAATAAACATTTAGACAGGCAATTTGTGAAGATTTGTGTTCATTAGGTCAGAAAAGTCATTAAGTAAGGGGCATGTTGCGATAATGGAAAATTCGGATTCGAACCTGAAACAGAAAATAAGCGTATACTGGTCATTCAAAGGTTGAATTTATTAGATTTTATCTAGTTTATTGTTGTTTGAATATTTTAATGCAACATTATCACTCATTTTGGGATAACCATTCATATTGGAAACGATTAACAACCAAAAAGTAATTTACAAACTCACCTTTGAAACTAATAGGAAATCTCATCTCTTTATACAATGAGAAACACTTGTAGATATAATTTCTAAAGATGTTACATGTTTCACTAACCTAATAATCAGTAAATATATAAAGGAATTTATTTGAAAAATGATTACAGTTTCAATGATTTATTGCTAAAATTGGACAAACCCTTTCATGCTACACTGGAAAAATATGTGGAGATGAGATAGACTTAGTTTTTCCTATGGGATATTGCCTAAAGTAATTACCAATTCCGTTAAATAACTATACATTAGACTAGTTTTTATTTTAGGGAAGCTTTCAAATATTTAGTTCTCTGTGTACTCAATCAATATAGAGGAAAATGATCAAAAGTATTATTATTATTACTATTATTATCATTACTATTGTTAATATTATTTGATATTCATTCGTCCTTGGTTTATGAACCTCAGCAAATACACTTCAGAAAATAAAAAAGGTTTACTGAAATGGATTTTTTCAGTAGTATATGATTAACTCCCTGTAATGTCTGTTGACAATACCATTCAGAGTTTTAATATATTAAACATATATTTCAAGTTAAATATATTAAATAATGCTACATGAATACATTAAACCAAAGTTAGTTATTAAATAATCACAAGGGAATGATAAACTATATAAAAATTAACTATTTTAATATTCGTTGAAGCTAATTGCAACCAAGGCCGCTGAATGTACTTGAATCGTTGAAAAAAAGTATCTAGAAACGTAAACCTAACAATTCAATTTCACTTTCATGAAATCAGTAGAAACTTTGACAGAAAGCATATGCTGAATATTATCAGTCGTGTATGTAATTTAGATATCATCAAGTAAGTGAATGACTTAGTTCAACATGTTTCATATATATTTTTGTCGTAATTTAACCGATTTACCATTTACAGGTTTATATAGTCAGATACTAGTTATACTATTTATCTATGAGCTATTGATACAAAACAGCTGCCAAAAAAGTATTAGGTGGATCAGTGCTCGGATTTACAACCTACTAATTGAAAGACTGATTAGTGAACTACTAAGCTACTGTTCCACTATATTTGTCTATTCTAAAAATATTGGGATTTTTGGTAACCACAGCACAATTTGATTGCATTCAGTTTTACAGACATTAAGGGAATCATTAATGAGAGTGAAATAATTTCCATAACTCATGTAAAAATAGGTAACTTAATCAAGTAATAGTATATTATAAAAAAGGCAGAAGTTGAGGAATTTAACCGTTTGTATTAACATTCACAGTAACTGTGATTTTGATTTAGTGAAATGGTTGATGTTGAATACAGCTTGATTTTTCTAGTTATTTCAAAATAAGTAAGATCTACTATATGTATCTTTAGGTCATATTTAGAAAATTCGAGTCATTAGAATCAGATCTTCATCGGGAATCGACTTAAAACAAGTTAGTTATTGTCTTGAAAGTTGGTGGACAAATTTATTGATGAAGCTATATACAAAACGATTCTTTACTGCATTCCTTGATAAACGCATATGATCAACATCTTTATAATTTTTTACCAATAAAGTAGAGGATTTTCTTAATCATGAAGATATCAAACAAATATAGTTCATGTACTGTCCTTTGTCTTTAAAGAATATGTTAATGGACTGAATCATGTTTTATTCATGAATAAAATGTATATCGAATAAGTGAATTTTGTGATTTATAACTAAACAGCTCTGTATCTAAAAATCCTTCCGAACAGGAAAGAAACTCAATTTTAGTTATTTATATGATGATGCTTTCAATAGGAACTTTCTAATCTTTATGTTGGTTTTTTTTCTCAATTTTCATTTCATTTCTATGAATATGAAGTCTTTGTGTATTTTTCTGTTTGAACGTAATTACAAACCGTAGATATTTATTTGTTAACTAATCATTTTAATTTGATATATTAAAACAGAAGCGGTTTAATAATAAAATAAAACAAGAAGACGGTTTATAGTTTGTTTGAGATGATGGTCGAAACCGCATCGCGTTGAAAAGTATGATTTACATTACATGAAATTAGATAATTAGACAAGATTTATTAATTTTATGAATAAAAATTTAGTCACGATTGTTAATATTTCAGTTTAGTTTAAATGATGGAAAATAAAATGATATCAGGATATATTACCAGATAAGTCAAACAGTAGTATTTTGGAAAAAAATTTCGTGGATTAGTTAAAGTTAGAGATTAACTCAATTGGAAGCCGGCTCAGTGATCTAGATGTTAAGCGTTCGCGCGTGAGATCGATAGGTCCTGGGTCGTGCTGACGAGTCTCTCAATAGGACGAAACGGTCATTCAGTAATCTCAGATTTTCCATGTGGGTCTAACTTCAATTAACTCATGATCTCAACTAATGAAAAACAAAACGTAGTCGACATTTAACATTTACATAATTAAACACTGTCAGTAGTCTTTATTTTAAAAATAATTAACAAAGAACAATCAATGCGTATTAAATGTTTGTTTTAATTTGACATTTTTCATAAAAGTAATGAATAATTTCTTACTGACATTTAGGCATATTTTACTTTTCATACTTTACATTACTATTAAACTGTTTAAGAGAAGAACAAAAATGATACTTTTCATTTATGCTTCGTAATATGTATGAAATTAGTTTACCATTTGTAGAATCTAGAAATCACTTTTTGAAATATTTAAAAAGGATTTAATTGGAGTCAAGTTAGTTAACTTGAATGTAAAATATGATACTGAAAATTTTTTCTTTTTTTGTTAAAAGAAAAAAAAAATGGTGAGACTACAATTTATGGACGACCTTTGAGTAACGCTAGACTGACCTTGACAGTGTCTACCTGATAACTAGGACTAAATGAGGGTTATAAATTAATGTGAGGAATTCGAATTATGATTTACAGTTGATGGATAAGTTTGGGAATTAGATTTAGAGTTTTCATTACGAACTGACATCAGCTATAATACCAAATAGTTGAGTGAATTTTGCGCCAAAATCTGAGATTTGTTATCTTATACCAGATTGGTTTGTCTCGTCGAAAAAATAATGAAAAAGATGTTTTCCTGAGTTTAAAAGAAAAGAAATATTAAAAGCATAAAAGTGAAATTTGTCCTTGAGCAAAATAATGATACTTTTAAAAATTAACCATTTTTAAAATATCACTTTAAAAGTAGAATGGCAGTTACATTATTTCCTTCTAGTTCGGCAGAATAACTGGAAGAGAACGAAATATAAAAGGATTTTCAGATTAGAAATTTAAGAAACCCTTTTGGTTAATCATAATGACTTCATGTATGGAATTTTCAAATATATTTCTCATTAGAATCAAAAGGGGTTTTTGTGGATGTTATAGTCGTTTCAATAGTCGAGATCATGAGTCAATTAAAGCTAAACCACCATGGAAAACTTGGGAGTTTTTTTCTATTGTGATAGTCCTCAGCAATGTGCATCCATGATATCACCTCTCAAGATTCGAACCCAGGACCTACCAATCTCGCGAGCGAACGCTTAACCTCTAGACCACTGAGCCACAATAGGACAAAACGGCCATTCGTTTCTTCCAGGTTTTCCATAGTTGTCCCGCTTAAATTGACTCATGATCTCGACTATTAAGATGTTTCTCATTCTTAATTGCACACTGAACGTGGTAGATAAACTTTACATCTTGCATGACAGATTTATAACTTAGAAAACATTTAAATTCATAGAAAGTAAACGAATTAATGCGTTTTATTGAGTAATCGCTGAGAATAGATAAGAGAATAAAATCTGGATCAGTTCATATACTTTTTAAGGGATATTTATCAAAGGATTCTTTTAAATATTTTCTATATAGTTCAATTCTAAAGTTTACTTAAAACGATTTAATTGTTCTTTCATACACTACCGTTTAGATTGATCTCATGAGTAATGACACAGGTATTTCCATACCTTAATATTGATTACATTTTATTCATCACATTGGAATTCATTCACTAGTCTTAGCGACAGGACATCTAATCGACAATGTTAGGTGATTCGAACAAGCCCTGAACCTTGGTTTTGTTCTAATTGAGACTTATTAACAAGGCATACCTGCAATCCTAAAAAAACTTGTACTTTAAAAGAGATTCAAATCTGAACCACCCGGTTTCACAATTTGAGACTTCACCACTGAGCTATTTTAGGCAATGGGTTAACTTTTATTAGACTAAGCTATTTAGATTGATTTTTATTGGAAAAGAAGAAACAATAAAGATCTTAAGCAATAATTTTTCTATTTTCAAATTATTCAGCTTATTTTAAACATGAATAATTTACAGTTTAATAATCGTGTGCATCCGCTTTACAAATCGCTCCACCAACTGAGAACGACCATGCACCACCACCCACCAAATCAAGAAAGAGCTGTCAATCTGTCAATCCTCAGTGTCCGGGTCGGGTCAGTTTTCCTGTGTTGAGTCGAACTAAACCATAGGATCCCCTTCTGGTGGTGCCTTTCCGTCAATTCCTTTAAGTTTCAGTTTTGCAACCATACTCCACAAAGACTTAAAGGTTTCCCGGGTTGCACACGATTTTCTAATTTAATTCAATATTACTTTACGTTTGATATTTCTATTTTAAAATTGTACTGATATGCATAGACTAAGAAAATTATTTACGAAAGGCTTTATAAAATGTTCTTTCGTTTTTTTGAATTAACTGAATATACAACTTATCTATATTCTTTATTATACATGTCAGCATTTTTTTATTTAGGAATAACTTTTCCCCTATACACTACGGTTCATTCCTCAACTAATAATTTCGTATAAATCCTGTAAGATCATTCAAAATTAAAATAAAATTTAGTTGTTTTCAGTGTCTGTTTAGTTTTATGTACATCTTAATGGGACTCAGAGATTAGGTTAGGCAAACCATGTTGAACATAATTTAAGAATGTCATATAGATCATCCTTTACTAAGTTTGAAAGGAATAGCACTGTTTTCCATAAGAAATTGATATCGATTAATTGAATTTAATCTATTTAGTTTCAAGTCGCACAATTTTCGTGAGGACTAATGGTTGTAACGAATTTGAAACTAAAACAGAGTAGCCTTATTAGTCTTATTGTACAAGAAACAGAAGACACGTAAAAAAGATTATTAGCCGGTGAAACGAGAAAACGCCTTCATATAATAGATAAAAATATATCATAATGAAGTAGCTGATAGTAAATAAAAGGAACTATCGTCTCTATAAAAAGAACATATGTCTGATTAGTATTAGGGGCCGTATAATGGGTTCATTTTTATGAGAGCAGCTTCATTGTTTATTCCTATTATTGATTAAATTTTATTCATGCCTGTCGAACGAATGAACTATTTTATTAAGACCTTAACACCTAACGATTCTCAGTGCCTGATCAGGAGTTGCAATCAGAAAGTAAATGAGATTTCTATGCGGCTATTGCTTTATGTTTCAAATCAGTACAATAATATTAAATAAATTTCTGATCTTACATCATCATAAATAGGAAACTACAATGCACGCGTAACTATTCTAAAAGTGAAAGAGAACTAAGGAATCGACTCTCCATTATTTGAAAGTAACCCTAGTTGTGTAAAATATATCACAATAGTTATGCACCAAACTAAATCTTAGAAACAGCAAATTATAATCATACAGTGCATCAAGTTTCTAATAATTACACCACAAAAAATGATCAATAATTCCTCAAAAGGTAGTTTCAAAAGTTACGACTTCATCCTATTATAAGAGGAAAGAAACATACCATAACACAGTAATCTTCATTAACACTGTTGTATCTGGCAATAACTTTCTATAGAAAAGAAATGTTCTTTTACTTAAATTTCTAGAATCAGCTAGATTTTACTCAATTAATTTTATGAAATCATCTATTTAAGAAATTGTTCCCAAGAATGCATGTTTTTTATTGTAAACAGTTTCTACATAACGCGTTTTTCTTATACGCTTATCGGTCTTCAGATAAAGTGGAATTCAAGTTTAGAAATTAATGGTTAGAGACTCTACCAACTGAGACTACTTGATATTGGGTAAAATGATATTAATTAATTCCTTGTTGAACTGAAAAATCTGTTAAATTTATATAAATTTAGCACATCTGTGGTGTATGCTACTTATGTTGACAGACATAAGTAGTACGTAACACCAATCAGAAGTGAAATGCCTAGTAGCACAAGATTGAGAAAATTAAATAGAAGAGAACAAGAATGTAAACAGAGAGTGAGTGTGGGAACAAAAGAATTGAAAGAATCATGAAGCATGCAAAGAACAACTAAAGGAAGATATGCAAATAATGTACTTGATGTATAGTTTTCATATTTTACGGAATCACTATAATCTTGCATTAAACAATAAATTAGTTATCTATACTGAGTTCTCCTTCATTACACATACAATATAACTCTGTTAATAATTATTGTAAATAACTCATTGGATAAAACTTTCAGTTCTCAGGTTTATTGACTACTTCATTACCACTGAGTTAAACGCATATGTTAAGTGTATTTTTGTACGGAATTATATCATAACAACCGGAATACAGAATGTTAGAATAAAAGTCGACCAAATGACTTCTTAACAAACATTTTAATATATATACTGTACATGAAGCCTGTCATCATGTCCCTAAAAAACTGATCTCAATAAACAGAGCCACTGATTAACTGGTCAAATACTTTTTTTAAAAATCAATACTGATAATTAGATACAAAATATTTAACTATTAATTGACTTATGATCTAAACTATTGAAATTACTACAATATCCACAAAAACCCTTCTGATAATAATTACTTATCAGAAATGTAAAAAATCATAGATAAAAAAGTAGAGTATAAAACAAAGTTGAAACATACCTCCTTACAATACTGAACACTGTAACCATTTATACTGAATCACAATATATGTATATCCATTTACAGTAAGAAAAAAAAGAAAAACCCGTCTTCATCTATTACTTGAAAAACTTATAATTACTCAACTTTAATTATTATATAAACGATGAACAAAACTTTTATTATGGTAAGTAGCATTCATCAACCTGTAATCACTATTATTATTATTATATTCATCTTGGTAGCACATTCCTTTTTCCTAATAATAAACTAATTGAATTAAATTAGGTCAATTGGACTTGTTCATACTGTTTTATTTTTTTAAAGAAAACAAACTAAAGAATAGAATAGAAAATAATCTCTTTTTTTAATTATTTAATTAAAATGTAATCAAACTGAATATTTTTTTAAAAGAAATAATAATTTAATGAATAAGTCATAGTTTTCACAGAAATTCTGAATGTCTTCTTCCTTTTTTTGGAATATAGTTATCTACATGAACTAACATTAACTGAATATCCATTAGTTATTCGGGTCCTCTCATTAATATTCAGGACTTCAAATGATCAGTTTGTTTTGGTATATGTGCAACTTGGTAGTGAATATCAACTATGGGATGCAGGTACATCCAGCTGACAAATTTCAAATAAGACGAAAAATACTTGCTGGATTCTACTGCTAGCCGCCATTCGTAATTCTTAAACTTTTATGTATTGGATTGTAGAGTTTTTATGTGAGTAAAAGATCTAGTTAATACCTATTGAGTTTAAGAGCCTTACCTTGCATCGATATTTATTGATAAACTGTGTTGAATTCACAATACTATAAAACACTTTCCAGGATTAGCTGGGGAGCAAAAATGTAGGAGAATGGAAGCTGATTTGTGATATTTAGTTAATAATAACAGTGAAACATAAAACTTACAGTTTGATATTGTTTTTAAGGTAGAAGTCAGTATATCAAAGTTTTCACATACCTTTACTTTATATAAGCTATACACAACCTAAAAGTGGATTTAGATGCAAAACAAGTTTATGCGTTCGTTTTCACTATCATCTAAGTTTCTTTTAGATCTCATTACTTTGTTTCCAGGTTTTTATCTTTACTCATCTACTTTTGACATGTTTTTCACCTTTAAATTAAACTACCCCAAAACAGTAGGCTTTTGTCTCCGTAGTATCGTAGAACACTTCCACATACGTTTTGAAATGCCAGTAATATATAAGAAACAGAAACTGGTTCGACCTCTTCTTCTACTGTGGTCCGGATCTCTAGTTTTCCAGTCATCGATCTCCCCTCTTTTCCTCTCTTTTGATCTTTACATACAACTAACCTATTTCTGCTCCGGTGTTCTTCCCAATGTCAGTTCCAAAATCTTGCCTTATTGTTTTACTTAATGCTGTTTCAATTTATTTGTCATATTATTGACTATTCAAACTCTTAATATATATATTTTCAGTTTCTTAATGAGAATAACATTTTGCTCTTTTTTTATTTTTTTAGCCTCTCTGTTACTATGTTTAGAACACTATTATTATTAGTATTATTATTATCATTATTATTATTTTTATCAATAAGCATTATCAGTTTGCTAAGAAAGTACATACTCGTGATTGTACAGCTTTGAGAATGAATTTTTAGAAAGAGAGCTCATTAATGAACCACTTTTTATAGTTGCATAAACTCTGATCTTCCTTAATAATTATAGTTATTATTATTTTTACCATTATTATTTCTATGGTAGTAGTCACCTTACTCAATATCACATCTTCATTGCAACGTAGAATCCGCAGTATCCGTTACATCATAACATTTTTAACTCATGTGTACTTACTTCATTTATTCTATCGATTTCACTTTTAGTCAAACCCTAGTTCTACTTACAGTGACCTTTATTTAATTCACTGAAAAAACATCACACCATTGTCTTTCATTACGTAGTCATGACTTTGATTTTTATTTTATTATATTTCTTATACTTTTGAGTTAGGTTGATAATTCGTCTAGGACTTCTTATATCTACTATTATGAAGTGTGCTTCATGAAACGTTAGATATGCGTCCAGTCATTAAGTGCTTAAAAAGAAATACACAATCGCCCCGAATTCATTGTTTAACTCGTTATCCATCTGATAGACATTATCACATCGGGTCACTTTATGCATAGATTATTTTTAATTAAACTTATTAAAGCATGACACACATTTGGTGATAAAATGAATACTTTTTGAAGTTTGACTTTAAATTCCTTCATTGACTGATATCAGATTGAAAATGTTCGAAACAAGAGAGCACCGATAAGTTGTTTGACTCCAATATAAAATCCCTCTCTCTGTGTACACTTAATGCTATAGAAGATCGAATTCAGCTTTAAACCAGTGAGTCAGAATTCAGTCGCTAGTAAATCCAACTTCACAAAGTTTATATAACCAGACGATTACTGTCTGACTACCGAAATGGTTGGACTTTTCCGCTCATTATCCCACACTAGAACTTTTGCAATCTATGTGAAAGATAATTGTGTACGATTATTATTAAAATAAAACATTTGAGAAGACTGTCTAGTTGAAACACTAATTTGACAACTCTGTACATTTTTAAACGATCAATGATGGGTTTCACTCTCAGGTGAATCACCAAAACAAGTATTATTCTATCGAGTTAATAAACCACAAAACGAATGAAATTCACGTTCTAAGTCCCATTGCTAAATATTACTAAAAATAAATGAGTTTAATGCAATTTGCCAATACACAACCACTGACTTGAGAATTTGCTAAGATGGATACATGGATACAAAGCACTTCTATGTTATATAAATTTGTGAAGCTTAGTTGTCTTGTTAATAAGTTCACACATATCAAAAGATAATTTATTTTTTTTGTTATAGAAAAGTAATGAATTCACCATCTCCAAATGCAAGTTGTTGCTTCAGGACTGGTCTGCGTCAACACCTGAACTAAGGATAGGGAATGAAGTAGTCGAACGCATTGACAACTTCACTTATCTTGGAAGTCTGATCAGCCCTAATGGGTTGGTGTCTGACGAAATCTCAGCACGGATTCGGAAAGCTCGTTTGGCCTTTGCCAACTTACGTCATCTATGGCCAAGGCGAGATATCCGTCTATCAATTAAGGGACGAGTATACTGCGCGGCAGTTCGTTCCGTTCTACTCTACGGCTGCGAAACATGGCCTTTAAGAGTAGAAGATATTCGTAAGTTACTAGTATTTGACCACAGGTGCCTTAGAAATATTGCGGGTATCTGCTGGGATCACCGGGTAAGTAATAGTGAGGTTAGACGCAGGGTATTAGGGAATGATGGTAAATCAGTTGATGAGGTTATGAATCATCATCGACTGAGATTGTTGGGCCACGTGCTGCGTATGCCTGAACACCGATTACCGCGACGCGCAATGCTAACTGGTGTTAGGAATGATTGGAAGAAAGTTAGGGGCGGCCAAACCAAAATGTGGCATCAGTGCTTGAAGTCACTAACTTCTGGTCTGAGCCATGTTGGTAGATGCAGACTACCTGGTTGGGGTCCGCGTGACTATCGTAACCAATGGTTATAGACTTTTGGTGACATGGCTCAGAATCGATCACAATGGCGTATGTGTATACACTCTCTGTCTTCCTTTAATTAAGAGATTAAAATCACTTCATGTCTTTCTTCCTACGAACTAATTCTTTCTTCCTGTATTATATCCTTATACACAATCTTTCTTTTATATACTACTACCTTTGATGTGACTACTTCTATGAATCCGGTGTTCATCTTGTTGTGCTAATGCGGTATGGCAACTTGGACCGATGCATATACGTGCCTGGTCCTACGTTGCAGCTGACTGACTTCTTGTTATCCAAGCCTGATATTTATCCAAAAACCTCGTGATAATAGTGGTTAAAAACGGAATCTTGGACCTATGTTTTATCCTATTCAAATTAGTTGATTAAAGCTAATAATCTCCGGTTGTTAATTTTTTCGAAGGACTGAACTGAATGACATTTTCTATTGAATAAAAATATCAACAATAGTAAGTTAGAACATTTATTTCATTTATGACTAGCAGCCGAGTTCAGAATGCGCATATTGTCCTATTCAAAACCCGTCAAATGAACATACCTATATCTCAATGCAAATGTTTATACCAATGAGTTCAGCATAGGTCGAAAAGCGCATGTCAGATTCCACTGACAGTCACAATCCACATCTATCAAAATTCGTAACTAAACACAGTGCCGATACAATCCTCTCAGAATGTTTGACTGCCATTAGAGACTCACTAGTTCCAGTTTTTAATATCAACAACGAGAAAAACTCAACTTCTATGTAAATTTTACTAAAATTTTATAGAGCCTTTTGAAACAAATACTTTCAATCATTCTTACTAATGACCTATTAAGCCATTTAACCTGAAAATTATGCACAATTTTTTAAAAAAAAACAATTGTACAAAGATATAAACTCATTGATTCCAATGTAGTACAATATATTCTATTCGAATTTTCGATTACTTTATTGTTTTGAATTAATGTTAATGCATTGCATATTATTGTGCATTGCTTTTCCTAACATATATTTGTCGAGTTATCAGTTAACATTCTCTTTTGTTATTCTTTGATCTAGATTCACATATGCATACGGTTTTTTTAACTTTTCCCAATAACAAAAAGAACAATTTACTTTCAAACTGAACTCAAAATTACCAACAATTAGATGTTACATAACAGATAAACAAATGAAAAAGTTTTTGTTCATAGTCAATTAACTACTAGATTTTATCATGTTCTTTACAACTAATTATTTACTGATTTTTAGTCTAATGAAAAATTGTAAAACCGTCTAGTGGGAAAAACTAAAAAAATTTTCATCTGCATCTTTTCTCTTAATTATCCCTGTAAACGCTCTTAATTCACTAATTCAAAAAGGCAAAATTCATTGTAATATGACTTTAACCAAAAGGTCGGTAAATATTTGTTAAAACTGAAGATAACTTTCATTGTGACTGGAGAATCATTCAAAACCTAGGGATGACATACTGACTTATTCATGCTGGAATTAACTCAATTACTCAAGATTGACACTAAATGGTGGTTGCGTTGTTATGCTAAATCATAATGTTGAAAATGCCGACTATGGTATTCTCATCAAATGACTTACAGGTATTATGTAGAACGTAAAACTCAAAAGACCTGGGGTTGAGACCTGTTTGAGATCATGGATCACGATCATCAAACTAGGACGAAGGAATTGTTTAATTAGCCCTGGCTTTTTATTGCTTCGCCAACTGATGACAAAGATAATCTTTAAAAGTATACTTATAAATATACAGCTGGAAAATGAATTTATCCAGGAAAAATTGTCAAGGCTTAACTTTCATCTTTCAGTAGATTTGATTACAGTTGTCTAGTTTCTTGTCCAGCATAGTTGCAGTATAATATACCTAATAAAAAGCTAAATAGATCATATTTAAATTGGGAATCTATAAAGCCACTATTATCAGTTTAATGACACAATCAAAATTCAGTGAAAGTTAACTTTTATGCATATTCATTAGTATTATGCAAATGAGATCGATAGTAACACATTCATTCATATGTGCATCATGATCATTAAAAAAAAATTATATGAATACCGAGAAAAACATATTGACTAAATTAGATAACAATAATGAATTTTTAAAAAATGCAGATTTTATTGATTTAGTGTGTACATGTATATGTATTTCGGACAGTGTGTGTAATTTATGATGGTCTAATGAATGTATTCGAATATACAAATAGCTACCATGTGAAATTTAAATATTTCATGAAACCAGTACAACAGAAGCAGACGATTTTTTTAAAGTTGATTGGCAAACAATTTTTCTGGAAAAGAAAAGGCAACAAAACTCAGACAAAATCTGAAAGTTAAATAAAAACCATCTAATATCTGGTAAATATTGATCTATTTTGTTTTTTTTCTTTATGGTTAGAAAATGAACGCAAGGGACTACAAGGATAAACAAAGAAAACTAAGTTATATAACTTCATGAAGATTCAGTGTGAGATATATGAAGTGTTTCAAGCGTATAAATACTGGGGCCGTATTTACAAGTAATCGAACTAAAGATTGACAGATGCATAAGTTACTTTGCATTGAGAAAATTATTAGTTTAATAACATTATATATAACAATCAAAGAGCATTAAGTTCAGTGAAAGAATCCCTTTCAAAGAGGTTGTTTCTCAAAAATGTATGATTATATTCAGTAAGTCTAAAACTAATTTGTATGTTCTTAACTAACACTGTGACTATTTAACTTGATAATTTCGAATAGATCGAATACTAAACAGATTTTTTATGACAAATTATTTTACTATTTAAAAGTAATATAAATTGAGAATTTATTAACTCTTAAAAGAAGAAAGTTATGAGGCATCAAAAATTCAGTTTTCCGCTTATTATAATGTAGCAATTATATTATTTACACGACAAATCTATGTCGATGAATCGTGGCCGGAAAATGGGATACAGAGATATAAGTAAATATTCATGGGTAAAGTTTACAAAACAATAAATATTTAATTAAGAAGAACACTGGCGAGACTCTAATTTATGAACGAGCTAATCAGAGGCGTCTTAGAGATTTCAAGGTTACGGTTCCAACTTTAGTGCCTAATGCTAACGTACGATGGGTTCACAAGGAATTTTGTACAAAACGTGATAATTAATTATCAATTGAGCGGCTATAACAAATAAAACGGCGAGACTAATATGTGGACGAATCAATAAGGTATAAGATAACAGATCTCGGATTTTATGCGAAAGCCTTTCATCTATTTAGCTAAATAAATTTCTGGTATTATAGCTGATGTCAGTTCGTGATGAGAACCCCACATATAATTCCTAAAGCAAATTATGACAATTATTGCGAACTGGAAAATAAAAGCACCAGTAACACTGGCTGCAGCCAGGTACTACAATATATATGGATGTTTGGAGAGCGTATTGACTCATACATATGCTTAGTTATGTGCATGGTGTCGTTATCCACAAGTAGCATTTTGTGAACTCAACAACCGGTGTGCACATAAACAATATTGAAGCTATGTGGTCGAGGTTGAGGGTTTTTGAGACTTTATCATGGCTCCGGAGGCCGACTATCCTGTGGCCGAATGGATGATTTCCTCTGCTGCGTATATTACGATTTTAGAACCTCTGAACCTCTTTCTAACCTTGACAACTTTTTGAACCACGTATAAGAAGTGTATCCACTTTATTTCCTTCGTTTTGTATAATATATTTTTACTCTATACTTACTGCTTG
The DNA here is from genome assembly GCA_946903255.1 of Schistosoma spindalis. Classification (NCBI taxonomy): domain Eukaryota; kingdom Metazoa; phylum Platyhelminthes; class Trematoda; order Strigeidida; family Schistosomatidae; genus Schistosoma; species Schistosoma spindalis. The sequence continues at coordinate 33,811,526 of OX336420.1, read as the reverse complement.
CTGATTGGTTAATATTCTCGAGGTCACTCAAGATTCGTTCAAAGGTCGTCCATAAATTAGAGTCTCGCCAGAACACTAAATGTAATTATTTATTTATTTGAACACATAGATATTAGTACAAGGAGGCACCAAATACATATGCGCCACACAAATCTCATTCGATTTGTGTGAGGGCTGTGATACTACCCGGGCGCCAAAACCAAAGCAGGTTAATTAGCCTAAAAAGTAAAATAAAGTGAATATAATGTAAACGATAATCAAGAATCCTTAGAATGTTATTTAGATTCGAGGACAACTTATTTTATATTATGAAGTAGATCCTGGGTGTTATAAAGCAGATTTTTCGATTATCTTTTTTTACAGGATCTAATCAAATACTCTGTGAAGTCTACATCAATATGTACATTATATTGGAAAAGCTGTAACAATGTACTATTTATTATCTTTTTTTATCATGTAGCTACTCATTTATCTTATCAATGTCCCAGGATGTTCTTATACATATAATATGTATTTACAATATTTTATGCGACCCTTCAACTTTATTCTGATCTTTGCTACCTCATGCTGATGTATGTTTACAAAACCTTTTAACCAAGTTATCTTCTATAAATAATTTCGATGTCTTTTGTAATTTTGATTTTAAAATACTTCAAATGGTAGGTAATTGATGAGAAATAAGTGACATAAACTTAATTCATATTAATCTGCTCAAATAGTTGTTCCTACCTTTTCTCAAAGCTAGTTCTCACTTTTAAATGTAATCCTCTTTGAGATAAGACCCATAATACTTATTGCACATTACTATGTTATGTTGTCATTACTCAGCTTCAACGTTGATTCTATAACTACATAGTCGGTTTCTGTTCTGTTACATAAAGACTGTTAATTATGCAGAAGTTGATGAGTTCAATAAATAATACAATTTTACTTTAAAAAATATTAGAGTGAACAAAAAAGCGATGAACGGAAATATTAACAAATATAAAAGGAAAATACGTAAAAGTAAAGTCACGATGAATTCATTATTAATTACATTTCTCCAGTAGTCTTCTCATTCAACCTGATGATAATTTAGTTTTAAAAAAATTAACATTAAACTTAATTTTCATAGCACGTAAAGAGTATCTTTCAGTTTCCTTTCGTTATTCCGATTTTCATGAATATACAGTGTAATAAAATTGGTCAAACACTACTCAAATAAGTAATTACATATCTCTACTAAGAAGAGTTGTAAAAATGATGAATATACTCAACAACTTATTGGGATTCGGTTGGTTTCTCATTAATTTCCTTGTAAGTGATCTGATCTTAAAATGAGGCGACTGATGAGGTTTTAATAAGCTGAATATCACATACTGAAATTAAGAAATTTTGAGATAATCCAGATAGAAGATCTACTATAATAATAAACACTGATCAAAATATTTCAAACATTTATTATTTTCGCCAAGTAATTAACAAGATACACAAAAATGGTAACTACGATGGATTGTAACTAAATCAAGCAGGTCACACGTACACGCAAAAGTATGCCATAACTACTCATTTGTTTTTTATTGTGACACAAGGAGCGAACAACATCAAGAAACGAGATACGTAAAACACTTTTATTTCATGTAAAAAAAAAACAAATCGTAAGAAAACAATTCTAAAAATTATAAATGTTATTATTAGTATTAGATCAGAACAAGAGGAACAAGAAACTAGTGAACAGAATTCGGAAGCGAATTTTCATCTTTTTTCTTATGACGTAAAACCAAAAGTAAGAAATGAAAAACAATACAAAACGAATAACAAAAGCAAAAGTGAAGGAGTACATATGAAGTACATATATATATAACAAAAAAATCGTAACACATAGCACAATTAATTAAGAATAGCAAAAGAGAAGGAAGAAACAACAGGAGAGCATATGATGAAGTGCTGTAATGACTACTTCAAATAGTCATGTGTTGACATAAATAGTATGTGCTAAATGTGTATGAGTGTGTATGCATAAATGTCGTCGTGTTGAAAAGCCAAAATACGAAAACGGGAAACAAAAAACATCGAGATGATGATCCGTGTAGACGAAACCGCGTGCTAATAATCGTCAGTTAACATTCATTTCATGAGAGATATAAAGAGAGAGAGAAAAGAAATACATCAAACAAAAGCTAGCTACTAAATGCGCTCGACAAATAGGCAGCAGAATACGACCAAAAGAACGGTTATTATTCATTATATTTAGAAGAGATGATATGGATAAGGTATTAGTTGGGCGGTGACAGTGGCTACAACGGATGTGAGGATTGGTTGACTACCAACAGGAAAAGTCTTAGTTCATCTATAATCTGAAATTTAATAATAATAACGATCGTAGGTAAATACTGATAAAAGTAAGTAGAAGACAATGTAATTTAATCGATTCATTGTGAAAATTGTGCAAACAACCAGATAAATGAAGAACCTTGTCTAAAATAAATCAGTCCAAATCGTAATTATTTAGCAGCAGTACACAAAGACAAAATTAATGAAAGAGAAAAGCCAATGAAACGAAAAGCGCGGTAAATTGAAAAATGTAATTGTACGTTATGCAAACGTATGGATAACATCAATTATGTTGGGTTGATTGTTATAAATAAATAATATATTTGTAATATCCCAATGAGTAGAAAATCTAATTTTCTACTCATTGGGATATTACAAATATATTATTTGTTTATACTTCTCTATTGTTCAAGATTAGTTGCTAACGTTGAATTTAAACGTTTTGTAAATGATGCTCGAATTTACATAGCGGCAAAAGTTGAGACCGTCTTTCCACTATCTTAAGTGAGCCATAGGTTGCATTGAAGTGCTTCTGATTAATCTGCTTCTAAACACTATGTTATGCCTGTACATAACATTTTATAGCTCCTTGTTTTTTTCAGTCAGCTATATGCAACGTAAAACATGGCTCAAGTTGCCATACCCCATCAACTCAGGGCCCATCCCAGAGTAGTAAACGTAGTGATAGTAATAGCTCCTGTTGGGATAATAGGACTTAACAATTTCGCGTAAACGATTTACCTACATTTTTATTTTAACTTCAATCATTAACTTTGAATTTTCCTGATTAGCGTTCCAGGTAGTTAACCCAACAGTTAACAATTTGCTATTAGGTATATTTCAAATTTTACACAAAACTGTAGTGTAAGTGATAGGCATTTTTCGCTTCATCTATGTTTTTTAGTCAGAAGATGGAACATCTATTGGATATAACTCAGAAATGTGATAATAAATGGAATAATCACTCAGCGGCTAATGCGTTTGACTTTTAGTCATTAAGTTGCATGTTCGAGCCCTACTCTATCTACTTTGGCTTCAGCAACAGGATAGCATCACTAGCAGTCAGTTTGCGTGTGGCTTGAAAGCAGGTATGCAAAATGTACCTGTTCAACTGGTGTTGATGATAACATTCATTTATTAATAACTTATTATTAGTGTTTTATTAGGGGGTAATACAATCATTTTCTTCACCAAAGGATAAAGTCTTACTGTGGTGTCTACGGACATAAGTAGTATGTAGCACCAGTCGGAAGTGGAAAACTTGGCAGCAGAAACCTAAGATCAATTTGAAGAGAATAGAATGGGAAATAGAAAGGAATTGTGAACTTGAAGGATCATACAGAATGTGAAGGGCAAATGATGGAAATTTGCAAATGAAATATTCAGTGTACGGTTCTTATATTTTAACAAGATACTCTGTAATATTGTATTAAAATACATTGGTTGTCCCCACCTGTGTTTTTGCTTACAACACTACTACTGGATTTGTTTAGGATAAAAAAACTAACCCAACAGAAGAAAACTTTATTACACATATATTCTTAAATTTTCCAGTTAGAACTTCATGAATAACATTAGAGTGGTATTCTCCACACTAAATCAACAGCTGAACCTTTCAATTTATTCAGCCGGTTTGCCAGGCATGTTTTAAATGTAAGAAATGAATATCCCAATTAGTATAATAAAGCCACCATAAAATCAACCAGTTAAAAGAGTCAGCTTTCCGTTATAATCAAGCGGATGTGACACGGTCTATGTTCTAACAACTTAGCACCCATGGTCTTTACAGCAAATGAAGCATATCAGTTTAAAAAGATTATCGTTCATTCTGAATACAACATCCGGACTGAAAAATCTCTGGATTTTTATTCAAAGCATTACACTTCTACAAACTCTTCATCTTATCAAAATAGGATACTACGCATCAAGGACGTAGCCATTATGTAACAAACCTAGTCAGGAAGTCAAAGATCACAGCTATTACTTTGACGTGGTAATCTGGCCTTTGTATTCTGACGGCTTAATGGAGCCATATTGGCTAAAATATCAATGTTTTAGGTCCTATCTTGCCAAGTATATAACTTAAATAGCAGCGAACTTGGAGTCTGAGGGTGAAGTTGTACTGCTAACGGCTGAAGTAGGCACTTCCTTTAAACAACCAACATCCTCAAAGATACTGACTTATTGCAACAAGAGTAAAATTAGAAAAGATTGGTCTGAAAAAATCCCTCCAAAAAGGATTTAAATTGCTGATTATAAGGTATCGAAAATACGGAGCTAACACAATAAAAAATACATTTCAAAGGTTTGGGAAACCAAGAATCGACAACCATCCACGCACTTCTAGCAACAAGGCAATGGGCAACCAATGATATAGTGAAACACAGATGAAAAACTGATAACTAGTGTAGAATATCTATCGGAGAATCGAAATTGAAAGAGTAACAAAAATAACGACAATATTTTCGTGCTGATTTCAAGGAGGTTGATGAATTATCTTTAGTACGTAGAAATCAACAGTACGATTCAATATTGACCTTACATAACAAAGTAAATAACACAATAATGAACTTAGTAACAACGTGCAGTGTCACAAAAGCCATAACTTTCATGTAGAAACCGATATAACGATGTAGTTGCCCAGGCCATTATAGGTAGTAGTTTTCAAACTTGTGGAGAAACAATTAAAATAACGAGCACTACTAGCATTTGAAAGCCATATTAGAGGTATGGTCGATAGACTGCTTAGACAAAGGTTCATTCATCTTACATAATTGACGATAATTCATCTAAGAATTAGCGATTAGACTATTACAAGAAGGATATTGTGGTGCTTTTTTCAGTTTCATCGACGGAATAATTCATCAGTTTAGACTGATCAGTACGAAGTGTCGTACTTCCATACCAGATCCAAAAGTCCAGTAACGATATATGATATTTACCGCTTGCTATAAAGGTTAGACCACATAAATATTATGACGTAAATTCACAGTCTTTTGGATTTGTAGCACGTTCAAATTGTAATGAAAGTAACAAACATAACAGCTATTAACTAACAAACATTCATATCAGCCGATTTGATGAATTTATGCCTTTGGAAATCTATGGAATCCATGAGTTATGGTAAAATCAACCAGTATGACAAGTAAAAAATAAGGGCTGAAATTTATCATTAAAAAAACTAACCTGGTGTTTGTAATCAAATAACAGGATAAAAACGGCCTAAGGAAACAATAGTGAAAATTATGCTTCAAATCAGAGGACTAATTGGATAAAATAAAGGAAATACGATTAGTTGTTGAGAGATAATTCACTTTGTTAAGATGACTGTAACATAGAACGAAGACTGGCAGGGTTAACAGGAGGAGGAGGTGGTGGTGGTGGAGGCAACGGCAAACTGAGATCTAGACGAGGTGATTCTGGCTTTAGATTGCTCAAGTGAGTTGAATGGCGCATAACAACGTGAGTTGATTTACAAGGCTCGTGTAACACAGAATTAGGATCCAAAAGCGAGTTCCTTTTGGTTGAATTTGCTATAGTTGTTGATATTGGTGATTGAGTGGTAAAAGTAAATGAAACTGTAGAACTGACACATAAACTTGATGGAGTTACAGGACCAGATGATACTGAAGTGTCGTTGTTTTTTGACAGATTAGGTAAGTCAATCAGTTTTAAGTGCAATGGTAGAGATTGCTGGTCGAGGAGACCAAAAGAATTGCATACCTTTAAGGATAGGATAAAGTGTATATTTAAGTGTAAAATAGGACACACTAAAAGCAGAAGATAATGACAAAATATCAAGCCTATCTAAATTTAGACTCATAGATAAAGGTTTGTAAAGAATCACGTTTAAATTACAAGCGGGACTACTACGATATGTGACTAACTTTTAAACCAGATGTTCAAAAAATGTAAAAGCTGACTTCTCTTCCAACTGCTTATCATAAGTGTATTTTCAGCACACTTGTACGTTTATTAACGATGAAAATTATGAGAGTAAACCGTCATGTACCAAGGATTTCATTTTGTAAGACAGGTAAAAAGTGAGATAGTTTCGCAATTAAGACAGTGTATTGACCAGTATCCAAACATTTGTTCAGAAATTCATAAATTTGTAGACGGCATTGTCGGTATTTTGTCCTTCATTATTTGCTATGTATATCTGATAATCTTGTACTGATAAAGTGGTCTAATTCCCATAAAATTTCAACATGTCCAGTATTGCTTCTCCAAAACTATGGGTGTAAGTTTTAGGATCGTCAATACACCGAAGCTTGGACCTTTAAATGCAGTGAGGAGACAAACAATACGATTTTTTTAAGTAGTGTTTTCGGTTAAGAAACATTGTTTATTATACATATGCCTATGGACGTTTAGGCACTCATTTGAATATTAAGTCGATGTATGGTATGTATTCCTCTGGTCGTAGTAGGAAAGAAATTCAACCTGTTTTAATTTGAAGCAAAAATTGGGTTACCAAGAAATGACTACATGTCTATCCCCACCCATGACGAAATGAATTAGGATAAGGTGTAATGTTTTGTCAAATTTATTGAGTTATTATAGGGGTTACTACCAATGACTTTCAAGTAACTTTACCTCATTAAAACCTACTTATTACTTGATAAATACACATCAGTAATTCTTGATGACAATTAGCTACCTGCTGTCCAGACACAACGACATAAATAGCATTAATAGCCAAGACTTGAAAATTGCTGCGCATTCTTGTGGGATAGCTGTCACAGGTTTCGGAATCCAGTGGTCGATATGTGGAGCCCTTAATTATGTTGATAATAAAAACCTTATTATTTTGTACACAGTTTGTTCGTCCTTAACTCCGGTGCGGTATATAAGTGGCTAACCCCTACCTAAAAAAACGAAACTGCTGGAAAACGTCCAAAGAACCCCAACTAAACTGATGGTCTGAATTGCAAAGTTAAATTAAGACACTATATATATATATATATATATATATATATATATATATATATGCTGTATGGAAGAGATATCTCTTCATATATATGATGACACATTTATATTGAAATATGAAATGAAACACGTAATACGTGGATTTTCACCAGAATATTTCCAAAGGAACTTACATTATTATCCGAAATTTCTGAGCTACCCATGTGTGCAATGTGTCGAAAGTTTATAGGATTACCTATGGAATACCGGTCAATTTTTATCCGTCTCTAAAACCCTGGAAATGAACTAAGGAGGATCTTACAGTAGCTGGAGCGTTTGGAATACAACAAAGCATCTTAATCTTTAAAGTACCGACCGATCGATTTACAAGAAATATTAGTACTACATTGACGATTTACAAACACAGCGCGTATGGGTTGTAGGTCAAACACTTAGTGAAGTTAAAGATGTTTTGACACATAGCACTAAGTTCACTGATATTTCGTTTGGTTACCCATGAATCATCTTAAACTACAATATAAGTCATCGAAATGTGTATTATTTAAAATTGTAGCAAGCTGTACTTATACCATAGTGCATTTGTCGAAGCAGTGTCGCCTAACCCTGGAGAAACAATCAGCCCTTTAGATCACTGGATTCTGAACAGTTTACCGAGCTTATAAGTGGCAAGGGTGATCAAGCTGGATCATTTATTTATACGTTACGGACAGGCGTAGACGGGCAATCTAACTGGAATCTGATCTCGGACCATAAAATGCTAGTTAAGATAGAAAGTCAGTCGACCTTTATTATTTCTTACAAATTGTAGTACTGGAAAGATCCAATTTCGCCCTAAATAAGTCGACATAAAGTGCTGATATTACCTGGTCGGAATCATATCACCGTTTGTGCTGCATTAAGATGACCGTGTTGCGGTAACTAAATCCCCGTCTTCAACGGAAATAAGTTGAGGAGACTTAATGTAAATTTATAAGAAAAGCCGGTAGAATTTTTACATTCTCGGTCCTTCGCTGTTAAAAAGTCGTTCTGGCACACCCGGATCATACTTGAAACAAGGACTGCACGACTAAATCACACATTTGAAACATGAATTCATAAAACTCGGATATAATACCTTAAATATATATCTCTCCAAGTAATAAAAGTACTCATGAAGAGCCCATAAGGTTATGAAGATTTTTGCATCTGCGGCCTTACGACTACTCGGAGTTCTAAGGTCGTTTTCTTGTTATGACTCCTATATCTTTATAATCCATTAATTTAGGTAACGCAGTAACACTAATTGAGTAATGATGTGAATCGTTGAAGTTACTTATTTAGACTACTACATCCTTGTTAGAATCGACTTTTGTGATCGAAATGGGTTGTTATGAAATTAGTGACATTGAGCCCTAACACGCAACAACATGGGAAATAAATATTCAACATTTAACGCGGAGAAAAACCGACGATGAGATAAGGCGGGAACAAGGAATTGAATTAATCTGAGTTGGCATGGCTCGGCCATGAGGTCGTGGTCCCTGCCGAATGTTACCTTATATCTCTTATTTATAATAAACATATTGTTCTATCTCTAGCTTAAGCTTGTTTTCCATCATGTATAGGTAATCGTTACGATGCAGTGAGTTGATGTAAACGATAATGTAACTTCCGCGTGAGATCTTTATAGATTAATCAGTTATATCATGACAAATCTACAATTTTAGGATAAGGTCTATTATTAGAGCAGTGCTAATATCATGTAGACCCATTAATTCTACAGACCTCCTGTAGTACTGAGATGTAATCACAATTGATTGATCACTGAGTGGTGATAGGCATGACATTGATCACCACACAGTGATCAATCAATTTTTATTATTCTTTGATGTACTCGAGAGAATAAGTTCATTTACGACCAGCCCGCAGGTTATACAAGTTATCAGTTCAGAATTTCGGTAGTTATTGGCATTAGAGAGATTTGTAGTAACAGTAAAATAATACTGAACTGTCACCACAAAACTCAAAAAGCTAAGTCTTTCCTAAGTTAGACGGCAGAACAGTGAATTTTGATTGATTGATTGATGTAAAAAGTGAAGCACAACATAGGCAACGATGGAAAATTATTAAATTCTATGGTCCTGCCAAACAGAAGTAGTCCAAAATATAGCCCTTTTGTCTTTACATAAAATACATAATTCTGCTAACACGTCTGAATAAGCTTTAGGAAATATCCCTACAAAACAGTACCCCTGACTATCAGGATACGATAAGTCAGGAAACGCAATGGTGTAAACTCGACGTAAGATCATATATATTTCGAAACAACCTCATGGTGATTCAACCATAGAATACAAGTGCTATAAGTTTGGTAGTATAAGCAAGTTGAACATTACCCTTCATAGTCCAGAATAAAACTTACGCTACAGCATCTGACGACATTGATACCATACCTTACAAGTTGTTTAAATGAGATAAGTTAGACATAACCGACTGCTGATTTAAACAGAACTATGTGAAACGTAATGAAACAGTATGCATTGAGTAGAGGGTTAAAAAAAGATAAATACACTTAGGTGTCTAGCATCTCATGTGATTTGTGGAATATGTAAAAAAAATAGTATGATAATTAGAAGTAATTGAATTATAGTATGAACTAAGAATCCCAGGGATAACGCAATTGAATCAAGAAGTACTACACAAGCACTAACGAATGTACTGTATTTAGAATTCGAAATCAAACATTCAACAAGTACAAAGGAGTCATTAGTTCATTCAAACACCACATCCGCCACAACTTAAATTAGAGTCTAAGTGTCTGTAATCAATTGTACGTGTTCTTCTTAAGTTCATGCTGTGTCTGTCCGACAATGTATTGGATAAAGACTCTGTATTATCTAGAATGCACTCATTAGTATTAGAATTGACAACGAAAATCGGAACAGACACCTGGTTCCTCGAATTGTATTTGATCAACATGTCGACTGTGTGTACTTAAGTCATTGATATCTAGAAGTCGCACCATAGATTTCCCGACATTCTTCGTAACAATCCCCGTGGATGGTCGAAGATCATTGCCACGATAATACGTAACTTCTGCAGACTCCAAACATCTCATATTCGACCGAAGAATTCTTCCTTTTAATAGTTTTGATGGAGTCTCTTTCGTCACCGAATGTCTGGCATTTCTATATTGCAGTGGAAAGGTATCTACTCCCCTCTCCAGATCATTAAATGTTGAGGCAGCAATAGAATCAATGGCAGATTTTAACGTCCTGACAAAATTTTCTGCCTGACCATTGGAACAAGGACGTCTGAAAGCAGTAAACAGATGTTTGCACCCTATACCATTTAACCAGGTAGTGACTGCATCTGCAGCAAAATGAGAGCCGTTATCAGTCACTAACACCATTGAAACCCCTTCTCGACTAAACACCTTTCTTAATGCTTGAATTGTGAAGTCAGAATTTGGTGAAGTTGTGAAAAAAACTTCAGGCCACTTTGAAAAAGAATCAATAACTACAAGCGCATAGTATTTGCCAAGAAACGGACCACAATAGTCTGCATGAATTCTCTGCCAGGCCTCAGACGATACTGGCCATGGAGTCCACTTCGAATCCTGATTTTTCAGCTTACGACACTTTTCACAATTGTTTGCTGCACGACAAATATCTGCATTTATCTCTGGCCACCAACATGTGAGCCTCGCCAATGACTTCATTTTTTCAACACCTAAATGTCCACTATGAAGATCTTCTAGGACAGATTTACGCAATGAAGGAGGAATAACAACACGATCATTTAAACACAAAATACCATCAGGAGTAGTAGATAGCTCATCCCGCTTTGAAAAATAGATAGGAAATCTATGTTTCAAATTAGCATTCCAACCTTTCCGTATAGCATTAATTATACATCCAAAGTATTTACGAGTTTCTCTAATGAGATCTGGACGTTTCACTGGTAAAGGTTGCACTAAAAAACAGTCCGAATTATTTACAGGTTTATCTTGTAATGACTGTCGAGAAATGTAGTCAACATGTTGAATTTGTTTGGCACTCCTGTGCTGAACCGTATAGTCATAGGCACTCAAAGCAATACTCCATCGTTGAACCATAGCAGCTGAGGAACGTGCTAAGGATTTTTCAGGATGATAAATAAACATTAAAGCCTCATGATCAGTAACAATAGTGAATTTCTTTCTGAATAAATACTTATAAAGTATTTTAACAGCCCAAAACACAGCTAATGCTTCTCGCTGAATCTGTGAATAACCTTGTTCAGTAACAGTAAGTTTGCGTGAAACACAAATAACTGGTCTACCCTCCTGTTCCAAAACTGCGCCAATACCCACAGGTGATGCATCAGTGATAAGTACAGACTGTACACTAGGAGAGTAAGTTCGAAGAACAGCATCACTTTGAAGAAACTTTAGTAGACTACGTAAGCATGACTCTTGTTCCTCACCCCATTTGAATGAATTGGATGTCAAAATATTAAATAAACAATTTGCACAAAAAGAAAAATTAGGAATAAAACGAGAATAGTATTGAGGAGCACCCACTAGTGAACGTAGTTCCGTAAGATTTTTTGGAGACGGTGCATTTGTCAGTGGAGCTAGTCGTTTTATATCTGGTCTAAAACCATTACCATCAACTAGGTATCCAAGACATTTGAAATTAGATACACAAAATGAACACTTATTTGGATTCACTGTAATATTCTTCTCGATTAAACGACGCAATAAAGCAATAAGTCTCTGGTTATGAACTACATTATCAGAACCATGGACAATGAGATCATCTTGATAAACTTCAACGCCCTCAAGATCACTAACTACATTATTCATGACTTCCATAAATATAACTGGAGAACAACTTAGACCAAATGGAAGGAAACTGTATTTGAACAGAACAAAAGGAGTATTAATTGTCGTCAAAAGAGATGAAGATTGATCTAAAGGGATTTGGAGATAAGCATCTTTTAGGTCAACTTTCGAGAACACTTTAGAACCATGAAGTCAATTTAGAATATCTTCAGCCTCTACCGTCGTGCACGTTTGCTTAAACAAACGGGAATTCAGTGTTAATCTATTGTCACCACATATTCTAAGGGTTTTGCCATCCGACTTCAGTGGCGTAACAATAGGAGTACCCCATGCTGAGGACTGGATCGGTTCAATTATGCCTTTCGCACACAAATCGTTTAATGTTTTATGTACTGCCTCTCGAAGGTCATAAGGAATTATTCGTCTTTTAAGAAATACTGGTTCACCCTGTACTTGAAGTTTTATAGGCTGAATCTTCATATCTCCACTGCACTTAGCACATGTGGCTATCAAATCTTTGAGTAAAGCATCAGAATTCTCTTTAGAAACTAGGAAAGACAGCTCCCCTTTAAGCCTTTTCAAATTTCTTCAAGCCCAGTATTGACAGTCCTGTTTCGCTAACTAAAAATTCACAAGGTATGTATGAAGAATTATCATCTCTTATTAGCAACTCACAACATCCTCGTATAGGCAGTCTGTGTCAAGTAATCCCCAATATTGATATCTCAGTGGGTCGTACCACAACGTTAGGATCTAAAGATTTCAAGTTCTTGAATGAAATAATGGACTCTATACTGCCTGTGTTCACAATAATGTCATGACATGAACCATGAGATTTATATAATCGCTTTTGAATATGAGTATCACATTTCGAAATGGTAGACAAAGATAAATGATCATTAGGAACAGCTGAATTATTGGGATCTAAATTACAAGATTTAGTACTACTTGAGGCAAAATGAATAGTAGCTTTGCATACTGATTGAATGTGTCCTATCTTACCACATCTAAAACATTTATCATTACGAAATGCACATGAATTACGAGAATGAATTTTTCCACATGATAAACATTTGCTAAACTTGGCCTCACCTTTATGATTTCCTTTGTAATTCCTTGTTGAGATATCTTTCATATTTACACGAGAATAGGAACCACTGTTAAACGAACGCAATTTTGATTGACCCTGAGATTGTATTTCATCATGACGACTAAGCAAAGTATTAGAAATATTCATCGACTGGATATCAAGTTCATTCACTGCCTCGTAGTTAATACACGCAGTTCTAGCATCTTGAAAGGAACAGTTCGGCATTCTTAACAGCTCTCTTTCCAAACGCGGCAAGTTAATTCCTGCAATTAATCGATCTCTCAGTTGCACATGAAGTTGATCACCAAAATTACATTTGGCAGCTTGTTTCTGCAATTCAAGAATGAATTCCTTAACCTTTTGGTCATTTCGACGAGTCATCTTATGAAATTTTGCCCTTTCACGGCATTCAAAATTAATGCACTTTACATGATTTAATAATAACTCCTTAATAGTTGCATAAGATAGTGAGATAGGTTTTTCTGGATATGCCAAAGTTTTCAATAAGCTGTATGCTTCTTTTCCGATGAATGTCAGGAAATGTGCCACAATTTTATCATCTTTAACATCCTTCTTGGTCATGCTCCAAATTTCAAAACTTTCCAAATAATCCTCAAAAGCTACAGAAGTTGAATGAATATCTAACTGTTCCATCGCATGCTCCATCGCGACGCCAACATGATAATTAGAAGTAATTGAATTATAGTATGAACTAAGAATCCCAGGGATAACGCAATTGAATCAAGAAGTACTACACAAGCACTAACGAATGTACTGTATTTAGAATTCGAAATCAAACATTCAACAAGTTCATTAAAACTAATCTGGTCAGCATCAAATGACAAAGACCTACAGATATATTGATTTTTGGGATTTACTTACCATTACAAACTATTCAGCTGGAAGTTGGTTTGTTCTTTCCCACAGTAGGCAGTTGCTGATGGTATGCGGCAGACGGACATTGAGTATCTTGCATAGTCATTTGTTTATAAATATCTGTACTTTTTTGATGATCGTTGTAGTAGTTCTCTAAATTTCAGCTCCATACAGTAGATCTGTCCTGATATTCGTATTGAAGACTCTGACTTCCATACTGGCTGACTCTTGTTTTGAGTTTTATATGTTCTTCAATTGTAGAAATGCCGCCCTTGCTTTGCCAATCCTTGCCCTTACGTCTGCATCAGACCCTACTTGTTCATCGATTATGCTGACCAGATACGTAAATGTTTCCAAATTTTCCAGAGCTTTTAAATTTAGTATGATTGGTTTGGTGTTCACTACATTGTATTTGAGGATGTTGCTTTTCCCTTGTGTATGTTGATGCCGAATGATGCAGAAGTTGCTACTACACTAGTTGTCTTCATCAGCATTTGTCGCTGCACATAAAAGCTTTTCACAGTACGCAGATATTTAATAATGATAAAAGATGTGTTCAGTATATTTGTTGTTTAGGGCCAGTGAAATTCCACTGAGCCCTAGCCAGATCATCCGGCAGTTGGGTCATTGAATTTCGAACAAATCATCGATCCTCGTCAATGTCAAGGACAACCAACGCGCATCAGTTGATTGTACGCCATTGACTGGCCCACGCTGCAGTGGTCTCACCTTCGTTTGTATCTACTTTAACTAATATATTTCTGTAATAACGTCCTCTGTGTTGTACAGTCTTCAAAGCATCTATAGTACCTTGATACATCAATGGGGCAATCCACGTAAGGTGCTGACCGCGAAGTGTGACTTCGACGTTAGCTAGTTTGTCACATCACTCACGTCTAACTCGAGTAGGCCTCCAATCATTTCGACATAGATCATCTACGTTGATGATCTACAGTTGTGTGAGATTTGAAATTAAGACCTCTACCATCTTAGTTCTTGTTTATGTTCTTGATATAACATTTGAAGAATAAATATTAAATTAAATCATAATACGGCTGTTCATCCTCAAGTTTTCTGGAATGCATAATTGAACATTTTAATGAATTCTATAAATCTATTAACAGATGCGCTCACAGAGCTTATATGTTATGTCCAAAGTTTACTCTAGTCAGTTGTCAAAGCACGGTTGATTGATCTACTCGTAACTTATGACTCAAATATCAAGAGAATCAAATCCAGTTTAGGCACCGAAGTTTATTCATAAATTACGAGTGATTAACCGCAATATATTGCTTTCGCAACCAGCTGAACAGTATGAAAAAAAAAATGTCTCGGGTCAAGGGTACAAACAAACAATTTCAAAATTTGAATAAAACGCATTTAATCGAAACAGTGAAAATATTAACACTCAATATAAGTTATTAATCAGTCAAATACTTTCAATTAATCCTGTAGCACTCAAATGTCATCAGAAACCATTTACTTCAGCTTTGAATATCTATGATGAGAGAATGCAATGCCTAATGACTGTGGAAACTATGATAGTAAAGAAAGAGCTTAGACGAATCAGAAACGGTGTTTTGCAGCATCTGCAGGATGTGATTCAATGAGATGCTCTTTATAATTGTCAATAACTCTAAAACTTAAATCTGAGTGTAAACAACTGCAAGCATCTAAATGTATGACACCGGGAAATCGAATTTAAAACAGTTGATAGGGTTTACATAGAATCCTTCACAAATAGAAGATTTAACGTTCTCATGAAATTCCTCCAACTGACAATCATATCACCAACATGATTGTAGGGCTCTTTCCCACAATTTTTATGACTTTTAAAACTGGATGGAAATTGTTCGTAAGCAGTCTTATAACACTGGATGTTCCTGAATATAGGAAACCGTTTTTTAACGGAAATAATCCAAACCCCCGATTGTCAAAATACTCTGATCTCCTTTAAGATGAAGCATTTTGTGGGTAGAACCTGCCGTTATCTTCGTTTCGTCTCCTTTATTCCAGTTCAGCTAATGCATGCTAATTGTAAGTGGAGTCATTCTCGTTGAATTGCTGTAGATGTCAGACAGACGGGGACTAAAACCCAACTTATTCTCTTGGGTTAATCATCGGTTACTGAAATTGATTGTGCTTAGCAGATATATATTTCATGGGATGCTTCCTTAGATTCAATCAGTGATACCCTATTTACAGACCACCTTGTTTCCCTTGAATTAAAAGTATTTCCCGAAGTGAATATATCAATCAAAACGATTCTGGGTAGTGTAAACATCGCTCACCACAGAATTATTACTGACTTGGCCCATTCGCACACCGACACGAAAACAAAACACTAATATATAGATGCTTATATTTATAAAATATGGATTGTTCGCATACCATGCGAAAAGAATATAATAAAGCACGGGAATTTTGATTGTCAAATAAAAATATGAAGTAAAACAGATAAGTTAACATAAATGTTGTTATGATTACAACAAATTTGTAAAGAAAAATGCAAATAAAGATAGTTTAATTGATACATGATTATACCTGTTTTTTCATAACATGCATTGACTTGACCTTCATCGTTTAGAAAACACATTCACAGTATTAGTTAATTGAAATAAAGTCTAATCATTGCAAAACAACAAATCGTTACAGATTGAGGTCACAAATAATTTATACCTATCTACTAATAAATTATATTAAATTTGATAATAACATTAATTATTAATACTAGTGACAATTCTTGATAGATAATAATAATAATTAACAATATACTCATATGGATTCTTTTTCACTCGGATAATGGAAAAGGAATAAAAACGACAGCATTGATAAAATCAAAATATTTGGTACAAAACGAAAACAGTAGCAACGACAAGAACGAAGAGAAAACACGAGGACTAGGAAAAAACATTAGTATCAGCAGCGAAAACAACAGTAACAATGAAGATAAGGAAAATTATCCGGTGATGTAAATGCAAATGAGGATCGTCAAAGAAACCTGATTTTATAACATTAAAGGAATTATTCTGAAGAAATGCACAAATACCATAAGTAGTAAACGGATACTATATTCAGTTGATTTGGCTTAGCAATAAGTGAAGAAATATAATCCCATTGGGGAACAAAATAAACCTATTGTGTCACCACTTCAAGAAATTAGAAAAGTCCTTTCTTTTTCTTTTCAGTTTTTACACGTTCTTTAATTACCTCATTCATAACTCGTTCACCAAGGCCTAGTGTTGGACCATTTGTCCCAATCTCTGCACCAATATCCCATTCACGCCAATTCTCTTCCCAATTTTGACGTTCTAACTCAAATGCACGTCGAGCAGCTTCTTGTTCTAATTCTTGGGCTTTTAATTGTTCTCTCATTTGCTCTACACGTCGCATTAAATCAGATTCTAGTTCACGGAGTTTCTGATTTTTTTCTTCAACCTATTGAAGATACATGTGGTAACAATGAATTTAAATGTACACAATATTGTAGAATGAAATTAAAACCAAATATTAAAAGTGAAGATTACCACAAAAAGTTAGGTTGCATTGTTAGAACCATTAGTGTAATAAACAGCAAAACGTTAATAACTACCTCTAACTATCAACAATAAATGAAAATGAAGAATATACAGAGAATGGTTTCTGAATAGTTCATAACATTAGCAAATAAATGTATACAGTTTTTAAACCATGAGTAGAAAGATTATTTTAGTACAAAAGTATTAGCGTGTAGTATAGAATGAGCAATAACTGAACTTACCATGTAAACCCCTCAACTGTGCTGCATGAACATTAAAGTTTGTTCAATACACAAAACGTTTTTACGCCTAATCATCTTAAAGAAATCAGTTATAGAACATAGATAAAAAACATTCACGTAACAGAAGTTGGAATTTTATGATACGGAAAATGGGACGATTTGATTGACAGAAATCAAGATAAACGAAACCACTGCATCTACTGACATGGCTCAGACCAGAAGTTAGTGACTTCAAGCACTGATGCCACGTTTTGGTTTGGCCGCCCCTAACTTTCTTCCAATCATCCCTAACACCGGTTAGCATTGCGCGTCGCGGTAATCGGTGTTCAGGCATACGCAGCACGTGGCCCAACCATCTCAGTCGATGATGATTCATAACCTCATCAACTGATTTACCATCATTCCCTAATACCCTGCGTCTAACCTCACTATTACTTACCCGGTGATCCCAGCAGATACCCGCAATATTTCTAAGGCACCTGTGGTCAAATACTAGTAACTTACGAATATCTTCTACTCTTAAAGGCCATGTTTCGCAGCCGTAGAGTAGAACGGAACGAACTGCCGCGCAGTATACTCGTCCCTTAATTGATAGACGGATATCTCGCCTTGGCCATAGATGACGTAAGTTGGCAAAGGCCAAACGAGCTTTCCGAATCCGTGCTGAGATTTCGTCAGACACCAACCCATTAGGGCTGATCAGACTTCCAAGATAAGTGAAGTTGTCAATGCGTTCGACTACTTCATTCCCTATCCTTAGTTCAGGTGTTGACGCAGACCAGTCCTGAAGCAACAACTTGCATTTGGAGGGAGAGAAGCGCATCCCAAACATTCTGGCATTGTTGCTCAGTATGACCAAAAGACTCTGCATTTCATCAGCGTCTTCACCAAACAGAACTATATCATCTGCGTATTCTAAGTCAATAAGTGGACCTCCTGGTAGGAGATCAATACCCGAGAATTCAGTCGATGAGAGCGTTATTTCCATCAGTAGATCTATGATGAAGTTAAACAAAAATGGAGAAAGTGGACAGCCTTGGCGGACCCCACTTGAGGTTGCGAAAGCAGATGACAGTTCGCCATAAGCTCTGACTCGACTAGTAGTGTTCGAGTAAAGAGCCTTCACAAGGTTTATGTACTTCTGAGGTACGCCTTTCAATGACAGACACTGCCACAAAACCTCTCGGTCAACAGAGTCAAACGCTGCTTTTAAATCAAGGAAGACCACTATTGTCGGACGCCGATAAGTATGCCTGTGTTCTAGAACCTGACGAATGGTGAATATGTGGTCGATGCAGCCACGACCAGGTCTGAAGCCAGCCTGATTTTCACGTGTTTGCAGCTCACGAGTCTTAGTTAGGCGTCCGAAAATTATCGAAGCTAGTATTTTAGATATTATATTAGTTAAACTAATCCCTCTGTGGTTGTCGCAGGATGATTTTGACCCTTTCTTAAATATTGGGACGATAAGTGATTGTGACCAGTTAGATGGGATGACGTCTAACTCCCAGATTTTAGCCAAAATATTAGTCAACCTAATCGCTAAAACTAGACCACCATCCTTAAAGACTTCTGGGGCCAATCCATCTGGACCAGCTGCCCTTCCTCGTTTCAGATTAGCTATAGCCTTTTGAACTTCAGCTAGAGTTGGGGGACCTACTTCAATGTTCCATTCATACTGTCTGTGAATGGTGGGTAGTTGTAGAGTAGCTGAAGGCCAACTGAACTGCTCCTTAAAGTGTTCCGCCCATCGTTCTAAACGTTTGGACTGGGAGCAGATGAGAGTGTCGTCTTTTTAAGAAATAGTCTGACTTACACCTGACTTATTAATTCCAGTTTGTTTTATTAGTCTATACAGTTGTCTTGTGTTCCCTATAGCCGCCGCCTTTTCCATCTCTTTTGCTCTCATTGCCCACCACTGCTCACGATCGTTCCTTAGACTTTTGCTTAACCTAGATCTGATTTGTTTACGCTCTTCATCGTGTTCAGAACCTGATGGGATGAGTTTACGAGAATCTATCAGTGCAATAGACCTTGAAGAAATCCATTGGTTCTTTGTAACCCTGTGGTTTAAATCACTAGTAGATGTCACTGCTGTTTCCACAGCTGCTTGTATGTCTTTCCAAGCAACATCTGGGTCAGCATTGTTTTCAGAACTACCTAAGTGTGACCTCAGTTGTTCCTGGAACCTACTTTTGGCTTTCTCATTACTCAATTCGGTTCTAATGAGTCTTTTTTGTGTGGCTTGTTTGCATTCAGTGAGGCGCAAGCAAATGCGTGCTCGTATTAGGGCATGGTCAGAGTCCAAGCAGGTACTCCAGAATGAGCGACAATCTTCTATTGACCCTCTCCAACGATGACTGATGGCAATATGGTCTATTTGAGTCCATCGTTGGTTTGGTGCAGGGGGTCGCCATGTTAGACGATGTCTCTCCTCATGCTTAAAATTTGTGTTTGCTAAAAATAAACGATTGTCTGAGCAAAGTTGCAGCAGACGATCACCATTATCTGTTCTCTGTGTCGGAATACTAAAATACCCACCTAAATGTCTTTCTGTTTCGTTTAAGCTACCTACCTGGGCATTAAAGTCGCCTGCTACGAGTACTATGTCTGAACGTTTAGCTTTCTGAAGAAGTTCAGACAGCTTTCTGTAAAACTCATCTTTCACTTCATCCGAACTGCAGTCAGTGGGAGCGTAGGCAGAAACGACGAAAAGGCAACGACGTGTGTCCCTATCCTTTCGAGTTCTTATCGAGCCGTTTCAGCCGAACAGCGCATAGACGACTATTAACGGGGATCCACTCTAATAGCGTTTGTTCCTCCCTCATGCTTAGTGCTATGTCTACACCTGCCAGTCCACGAGAACTAGTCAGCGGGTCGCCAGATACACGGAGGGTGTATCTCGTTGGCTCTCCGTTTTGCCGAGGTGAGGTCAAGTGAATGACCACGCTAGGATCCTGTATGCGTGTTTCGGAGACACAGCATACATCAATCGTACGAGATTCTAGGGTTTTAGCCAAGGAAGCCTGCTGACCGATTTGGCATAGTGTGCGAACGTTGAAGGCTCCAATGTGTAGTTTGGAGCGAGGTTTCAGTAGACCTGGTACAGTGTTTTGCTCACAAGAATCGTTGGCTGTGGTGACACTTGAGGAGGAAGCCGAAAGAGGGAGTTTAGATTTGAAAGTCGATGTAGGAGGAATAATAGGAATTGAAGAGGGAGGTTGATTTTGAATACAGTGATCTTGAGTGCTGTTAGAGGTATGAGGGCGGTTATCACTTCCCGGTTGCCCACACCGTGGAAGGGTTCTGCTGGAGGTACCTGAAAAGGAAATTGGGTTAGAGGTGGTCATAGTGACCTGAGAGCGTGACCGCAGTGCCCAAGGGACAGCTGCTTGAGGTCGGTCACACACGACCTTTTTATGAGTAATTTTTGTGTTAGCTCCGTACTTGTTGAGACCTTACCGCCGGAGACGGATATCCGTGGGATAAGGCGAGGTGTGCATTTTTAGGGTCGACCTTTTCTAACCCCTCTCCTCCTTTTGGGAGGGCAGCATCGCTGTCATGCTGGTTGTCTGAAGGAAACACCTTACTGCTGTCACACCTCTGTACAGTCAGCAGTACGACTTCGCCTTCGGACCTTGGTTTTGTTGCTTTTAGTCTTACCGCTCTTCAACCAACCTGTCTGGCATGGTAGGACCTTGAGGAACGGTTGTTCCAGCCAGTATAGCTCAGTTGCTTCATCACGATAGGCAAGCCCGACCACCACGTCAAGGTAGCAACAACGGTCAGATACCGTGATTACTATCAAAGACCAACTATGAACATAGAAATCTATTTGTATAAGCTGGATAGTATTTCACATATTAATATTGGAGCATAGTACTTATCTGAAACTATTTTAACCGAGGTACAAGACCGTAAGCGGAAAAGAGGAAGGCCAAAGAACACATTACGTCGGGAAATAGAAGCAGATATGAAAAAGATGAATAAGAACTGGAAAGAGCTTGAAAGGATTGCCTAGGACAGGGTTGGATGGAGAATGCTGGTGAGCGGCCTATGCTCCTTCACGAGGAGTAAGTAAGTACAAGACCGTAAAGTCGATCGTGTTTAAATTTGACTTACTTTCTGGTCGAATACAGCCTCCATTTCTGCTTCCATTTTACGCATTTTGGCTTCATGTTCTTTTTTCTCAGCTTCCATGAGAGCCATTGGATCCTTACCATCACGTGTTTGAAAGTGGCTCTCCAAAGCAATGCCTGAAAGTTTGGCATTTCGATAATTTTCATAATGAACATTATGAGTCACATCACGTAATTCCTTATTATAAAATAAACAAACAATACTGACTGGTTAACAGCAAACACAAACATGTGGAAATCGATATGCAAACAGTTTGAAGTAAAGTGTCTACCAAATGGAAAAGATAATCATTACAACAAACAACCTAAAATTATTCAACCGCTTATAATTAAATTTCATGTGCTTACATTTAATTCTGTGATTGTTAATAAACTAAATTCAATGAAAGAATCATTAAATATTAATCAGAACGCAAAATCCAATGTTTGGTATGATCCATTGTATTTAGCAGATCTTCATCATGTTCTTCATCATGATCTACTTTTAGACAAGAATGAAAATAATATTTCTAAAGTGATAAGGGTGAGGTAATTCCGTAGTATTACTAGCTTGTTTATTGATAGTTAATAGTATTTCAAGTTTTTACATTGCAAGAATGATCGATTTGATAGAAAAACAAACAAAACATGGTTTTCATGTACTACGTTAAGTGAACAAATGAAAATAATATCTTTTTGAAAAACTCCAGGAAAATGAAACTCAATTTTATTTATACCAGGTCTAACGCTTATTTTTTGAAAATATGTTTATAATCATGAACCGAATATAAGCATAACTAAAAACAAGACTTATTTGGGTGTATAAGCTCTAACCATAAGCCGCAAACGACAAAAAATATCAAACAAAAAACGTATTTATCAATCCGTCATACATGATACAATCTACTTTGAGAATAGACATTAAATCTTTAATTATACCAAACGCCTAAGAATTTGTGAAAATCGTTTATAAAACCCACCTGCATGTAAACACTTAACAAAAGATATCGTATGGCAGCAAAATCATTATGATCCATGTTTTCAACCTCGACGATACCCCAAGGATAAGAACGTGCTCGAACCCGAACTCCAGCACTATTAGTAATTAGTGTATTAGCTCCGACAATAGCAAAAGGAACCCTATCACGTAGTCGCCGTAATTTAACTAATTCCTCATCGTTGCTCCGATCTATTTGAGACAGAAAAGTCGGTATACTGAAAAATGTGACATTTTTATGTACCAATAATGATTTTATAAATTCTGAGAACAAAATAGAAGATAGTCCCCATAAAATGAAATAAATTACACTTACACAAAAGGAAAAATGATGTGTATTAGTGGAAGTAAAATAATAATTGGTCGTTGAGCGTGGACAAACAACCACAACTTGTGGGCTATTAAATGTGTGATTTTTCTTCCTATCATTGATTTCTACTCTGGAATCACTACTGAGTATAACTGCTTTTATTGATTAAGTATTATCTGGTGTTAATCTAGTTCTCTATTTTGGGTCGTGAGTCTTAGTTTTGATATAACGTGATTAGTCTTATTAATGTATTATCGTGATATACGCGAGAAATAAAAAATATTTTAAACATCCGTTATATAAAAAATTACAACTATAACAAAGATATTTATCTCAAAAAAAGAAAAAAAACTAAAAAGAGCCTCTATAAAAAAAAAGATTGAGTAGAAAACATGATCCTCAACTAAAGCTGATTTTTGAAGACTTTTATAAAAAATATTTTCATTCGCCAAATCAGATGATTGAGAAGTGTTCATATTGAGTCGAATGCGTGGGTTCAATACTGCTGAATATGATGTGGTCTTATTTGACACGCAGTTCATGCGAACAGAATGTAACGTGAAAAACTTAACGTCAATTAATTTTAGATCCATTACCCAACCTCAGTATTGACTTTTTTAATTTAAACCCAAAAACAATCAAACAAAAACGATCTCGTGTTTTAATTGTAAGATGATTTTTGGGAAGTAATACATATATTATGGACTCGTCTAGTAGTACGTATTTAGGTTTTTTCTCTTTTTATACTTATGCAAACTGATTGATTTGATATATCATCCTTCTTAAATCTAAACCTACTTTCTCACAGATAACGATGAATTTACATATATACCCCTGATTAACTTACAACTATTAGATTGGCATTGCATGTTTGGGATGTGATTCTCTACCTTAAAATGCAAAATTCTGTTTTAGAACTGACCTACATCAGCGTCTGAACTAATGATAGGGAGTCAAATCGTTAAGCTTATAGACTACTTGACTTTCCTTGGGAGTCTTATCAGTCCCGATGGACTGGTATCTGATAAAATATCGGCACGGATTCAGAAATCCCAACTGGCTTTCGCCAACTAGCGTCACTTGTGACGTGAAACATCCATCTGGCAACCAGAAGTCGAGTTCACTACGCAGCAGTTATCTCTGTTCTTTTATATGAATGTGAAACGTGGCCATTGAGTAGAGAATATTCGTATCATACTATTATTCGATCACAGGTGTCTTCGGAGTGTTCCTTGTGTATTTTGAGACCGAGGTTAGGCATATGCTACTAGGTTAAGATGGCAAATTGATTGATGTAGTAAATCCTCACAAACTGAGGTGGTTGGGACATATTTCACGTATTCCCAACCACCTACCACCTGGAGGCGATGTTGTCTGTTGTAGGAGTAGATTAAAAGTTAGAAGAGGCCAAACGAAGTCACTGACAGTTAAACCAAGTCAAATTTGAAGGTGTAGATCACCTGGTTGAAGTCCTTGTAACTCTTGTAATCAATGGTTAGAGATGTTAAGTGACATAGCTCAGAGCCATTCGCAATAGTGGAGGTGCAGTTAAGAATTTGGGCCCTGAAATCTCCATATACATTTTTACCACTACAACTGATATTGTTATCACCTATATTACTCTGAGATCTATCTTGAAGCAATTCTATCTCGCCATACTAATGTAGAATGGTAACTTAAGACGATGTGTGTTTCAGATCCCACTTTGATTTTTAAATAAATGATTGTTGAGTGAAAATTCAAACGAAGTAACTTTTTGTACTCCAAAAATTTCCTTCAGAAAATACCAGCCTATGTAGTAACTCGAGGAATTCTGAGATATTTTTATAGACATAAATGTAGAAGCAAACCTAGTCAGGTACATGTCATGTTATTCACAAAACTACAGTAATGGTATGGATATAAATACTGGTAAACAGATCATTCAGTCTCGAGAAGATATTCTGAGTACAAATCAACAGCTGAAAATAAAGACACTAAAATATTTACCTGAGCATTCAGGTGGGTCGATAAACTCGAATACGCGTATTTTTCTAGATGCTAAGTCACTTAGTATTGTTTTCTTGAATTCACGACACTCTTCTGGAGTCAATGTGTCAGCTTTAGCGATCACGGGAATTACGTTAACCTTATCTTGTATACGTGACAGGAATTCTAGGTCCAATGGTTTCAATGAATGTCCTGGAAAAAAGTGATAAACAACTTTGAAGCGTTAATCTTTGATAACAAAGTCAAACTCATTGAGATTTCAATAATAAGACAGTATGATGGATTTTCAGATTTCTTTTATATGAATAAAACTACGGAAACAATGAACAACTTGACTACGTCAGTACGTCAAATAAATGCAACTGATTTCTCCATATTTAATGTGTTGATTTGCATTACATTTCATTTTAAAAACTTGGATAACCTGAATATATAAGGGCTTTAAAACTTAACTCTAACTACTTAAGTATTAAGATAAGATATGCTCTCTAACATTCCCATGGAACGCATTGGGTACGACTGGCATGAACATACCTTCCAATTTAATGTGAAGTACAGTATAAAAGCAATATGTGGGTTTGGTTCTATAAAGTACAATTAAGAACAAGTTGGATGAACTGAATGGAATGCTATCTTTGCTTGTCTTTAAGGAGACAGCAAAAAACAACCTGGGCTAACTTATGGAGTTGAAACTGGTCTACATCCCTTAGTAACCAAAATTCAAATAAGTTCTGAAAAACCGACCAGCCGGAAAATGTCGCAAAATAGTTCACAACTCCATAGACTTTTAAGTTTTGCTTTAATAGATAGATCAATTTCGAACTCATTCTGAATTTGTGGGATGCTCAGAAAGACAGGCAAAACCTGACCGAAAGTTATTGATTTATAAAACCCCAGAACAGTATGCCTATTCAAATATTTTATGACTTATCAATGGATTTTTGACCCTAATGAATTACTTTAAGACATATCATTGTAAAGAACGAAAATTTTAAACACTCTCTGTTAGCGGGACATAGATTGGATTTAAGCATGCTCAATGCACGATTGCTTTGGGGCACGCTGATTGGCTGATTTTTATCCAATCAGCGCTAGTCGATACTTGGAGAAGACTCTAGATTCTTCTTATGTAAAAACTATAAATATACTAACGGTTTTTCTTTTGTGCTTCTTGCTTCCATCTAACCTTTTTATTTGGAATATAATCTCCTTCCTGCTCAACCGTGTTCTGATTTGGGGCCTTGTCGAGTGAATCTGTGTCCGTGAATACTAAGCAATAGGAATAGCTGGGTTAAAACCATAAGAGCGAAATATAACACTCTCCAAGTTAATTTACTAAGCTTAGAAATACAAACGAAAAGATAACCTAACTGAGAAATGTGACAAAAATTCGCAATTCTGAGAACTAACCCCATCAATACAGCTCTATAGGTTTCTATTTAACCAGAAAAATTTGTGCAGTGATATTAATTATTCATAACTGGAATAGTGAACGATATATTGTCTGAAATAACTGGACATCAGTTTGTCGCTAACCACACAAATAAACTATAAGTTTGCGGAAGTAACAGGGCACTTCAAGTATATCAATAGATTAACATGAATAATCAAGTCTAGAACGCCTGGTACGGTCAAGGGTGAGGAGAGTCCACTCTATCTCTCGAAATGCTCTCACATGGCCACGTGCATACAACCATTATCAGGGAAGTCCTACTCACTACACTCTCACGGCATTACGGTTGTTTACGAAACTGAGGACGAAAATCGAATGTCCGGCGCTTTAAATGGGTTGGTGGATATGGAGGATCCACGTAAGGGAGTTGGAAAACCCTGGTTACAAATCATTGGTGTACATTGACTTCAATATCATGAGGGAACAAATGCCGTATGAACATATTGTTGGTCACCGGCTACCATGGGACTGCATCTCTCAATGTTGCTCCACTGTCTTGTGGATTGAACCTCTAGGTCAAAAACTCGGGTTGTAACCCTCCAAGAAAACCACGTACTTCAATTTGAGAGACTGGGCAGTATTCCAGCCTCCATACAAACCGAATAATTTGTATTTTGCATATATATTTGGTACCACCTTGCACTAACGTTTATGAGTTTGAATAAATAGACAAATAACAGGATTATTTTGCGTACATTTGGCACAACAAATTTACCTGTCGGAGCAATAAAGTAAATGCATGCATGGACACGCTGATCTGGGATGCTCTGACACGGACGACTGACTCGGCTCTCTCCAGAAATGTAATCATCGAAACGCGAAATAATATAATCAAGAACCGGTTGCCAGCAGTTAGTATTATCTATACAGTCGCCGAACCCTGGAGTATCGATCAAATTGAGCTTTAGATAAACACCATTTTCCTTTAAAGGTAAAAAACGCTTTGTGACTTTAGATATTACTTTAAGTATAACTGTGTGTGACTGAACACAAGTAGTTTTTTTCTGACGTTTAGATGGGCCAGGGTGATCAGTGTTGTAAACTTCACTGAGAAACAATGAATTCACGAACGTAGACTTTCCAACGCCTGACTCTCCAACAACAAGGACGTTGAATTCAAACCCCTTTCGAACAGCTTTCCGATAAATCTAACGCTAGGAAAAACATACAAAATTCGACAAGCAAACCTGGTTAGGTAAGTTGGAGTAACCAACGTAACCCTCAACAGAAGAAATTCCATTTGCAAGTGCCGTAGCTACACCGTTTAAGTGAGCTCCTGAGTCAATTTTAAATTCTCTATCAGCATTTGCCTCCTTAGACTGGATCTTTAATGAGTCCAGACTTGGTAAGCCATCTTTTCCAAGATAAGCACTTCTCTTACTAGTTCCATTGTGAAGTGGAGACTGCTGTTTGGCGTAATTTAAAAAATCAATATGGAACTTACATAAGACATGTCTACAAAATTAGAAACCACACAAATTCTAGTCCTTAGTACCGCGGAGAATTGAAACACCCGCCTGATTATAAGATACTGAATAAATAGTACTTATTAACGTAGAAAGAAGACAGCAGATTCCAAAAAATGTGCTACTAAAGTATATAGAGGGGATCACAAACACCAAAAAGTTTAGATCCATCCTTGATTACGTGGACTTTTCAAAGTAATTATATATGGCGAGTTTATATAAAATATCTACCTTCTCAACACTTGTTTCCTGTTGTTAAGTTCACTTCCGAAGTTTCGGCTTCCATACGGATGGAATACTTTTTAGGCTTATTCATGTGTATTTCTCTCCTCATTTCTATTTTACTGGACGATGGAGTTGCTGTATTCGATAGATTTCATATCACTAGAAAGTGGCTTATTTGGTAGTGCTACTCCAAAGTAAGAAAATGCGAAGAGTAAAGAGTTTTAAACTATTGGATAGGCTGGTTGCTTGCAGTGACTGTGATGTTAAATATGAATGAAAATAAGGATAATAAGTTCTGGAAACTGTGTACAATCCATGCCGAGTAACAGGCATGATTAGGTTGACATTGATTGGTAAGGTTTTATAGATATTCAGATCTTGATAATACTTTTGTCCGCATAATATTTATGCTCGGAAGATTCCAGTTTCAGTTAAACTGGTAACATTAAGGCTTATCTTAAGTCACTTAGTAATTCTTTCCACTTAATCTCCCAGTATTATTTGACCCCATTTAAAGTATGGAAATTTAATGTTTCTACTCTTACTCAAAAAATATAAGGACACTCTGGAAGGCATCTAAAGGCAAGCCATAAACTACAATTCAAACATTTTGAAAATCTCAAATGACTGAAACCCAATTGAGTAAATGTATGTAAGAAATCAGAGAGAATATGACGGAATGGACTGTGGACAAAACTTTTATTCATTACGTGTTGCCATATTTTGGAATTCGTCGTCGTCTGTGCTAGTCTAAGAGAAACCGTATGTCAGAAATAAAAACGTTCGAAGATATGGTTGGAAGATGGGAGGTGTATCGAGAAGCGTATAATATAAACTTACTAGTTGTTAGGAGGGACGCGTAGCACGGCATACTCAGTGGTAAATTGGTGTGGATGCATGATAGAGCGACTTCAGCTTCTGTATCCGATAATACTAATGAGGTTAGTGTCAGTACCGAAACTTACAGAACTATTCATTTTGAGGATTTATATACTACTACAATCTCTACATAATAATGATAACTTTAGGTATACACTTCCTAAAGAAACAAGACTTCGGATTATCGTGAAAGCAGCATCCTGGACAAAATTTGGAAAGATGCAAGAAATTAGAGGTTTCGGATGTTTATTTGTTTTGGTGAAATAACTATACAATACAACACATGGGAGAATTCTACATAAGAGTCTGTGATGGGCAATCCTTTCTAGTTGTTTCCAAGTGATAATCATACTCTTCGTGTCTGTCTCCAATTTCCAACTCAATGTGTTCTTTGCTCTTCCTCTTTTCCTTGTCCCTTCACGATTCCAAGTTGGACCTTGGCTCGTGTTTCAGTTTGGTAATTTCTACCATGTATCTCCCGTTCACTTCCAGTGTCTCTTCTTAATTAACTATTCAGCTGGAAGTTGGTTTGTTCTTTCCCACAGTAGGCAGTTGCTGATGGTATGCGGCAGACGGACATTGAGTATCTTGCATAGTCATTTGTTTATAAATATCTGTACTTTTTTGATGATCGTTGTGTAGTGAACAAGAACACCAGTGGGAACAATCGAATGTAATTGACAACAAATTACAGCACTTGTTAATAAAATCTAACAACCATATAGTGAATCGTTAAGTTTCAAAATAACAATCCATCATATCAAACTGGACTGTTCCTGTTGCAAACATCAATCGATTGTCTGACATTTGATTGTTCATGAGTTTCTATACAAATTCCATTGTGTTCCCGCTCTTCCTTTCTTGATCTTCCTTCATCTTCTGATGCCAGACATTACGTTTAAAACCGCGTCATATACTACTTATGTCTACATAAGTAGCACACACCACAGTTGTAGTAGTTCTCTAAGTTTCAGCTCCGTACAGTAGATCTGTCCTGATATTCGTATTGAAGACTCTGACTTCCATACTGGCTGACTCTTGTTTTGAGTTTTATATGTTCTTCAATTGTAGAAATGCCGCCCTTGCTTTGCCAATCCTTGCCCTTACGTCTGCATCAGACCCTACTTGTTCATCGATTATGCTGACCAGATACGTAAATGTTTCCACCTCTTTCAGAGTTTCTCCATCAAGTGTGGTTGCGTTGGTGTTTTCTGTGTGGGTAGGTGATTGACTAGACAACGAAACAACCACATTTATCAGTCACATTGAAGGAATGGGCACCGTAATCACGTAAATCCGAACGTTTACGTAAAGCTTAAAATGAAATAGTGAAGATGAATACTTAACCAGCGTACATCGGTCCTATAATAAATAAACGATTTAAATTGCATACTCTCAAATGTTCGATAACAAAATGCATAGGTTGAAACTAGTGATGCAGAAGATAGTTTTCAGGCAGTCTGCAATACAACGTCAAATGAATGTACCACGTCCACTAATAAAATACCTCTATATAAACAAAATATAACTACAAACATATAGAACACCTGCCTGTATAGCGGATGTGTTGACTTCAAATTTCTTGAAAATGGCAAATGCTTCTTCAAAAAGAGAGTTATTTATGGCTATATTAGCAACATCAGGAGCATCATAATTATCCAAGCGATTAATGTATTCCATGACACGACTTTTATCAGCTTTAATTGCAGTTAGAATTAAAAGATTTTGAAGGTTGCGATGATCAGAAAATACTGAATTGTCCAAAACTATTTTTTCCAGAAGTTCAATTAGTTCATTCGGCATATCCGCAGCCATAAATGCCTTAACAGAAACGGATATCTCTTCAGGATCTTGGGTTTCAGAAAGTGCTGTCTGAACAACTTGATCAATTAATTGTCGACGGTAACTATTAGATTCACTCAAAGCTTCTGCCCACAACTCCGGCTCTTTCCGTCTAACTAAGTAACGAGCTTCAGTTTTGAATAACGCGTTTTCATTGCAAACCTAAAAAATAAAGTCGACATATAAACCATAACAAAGCATAAAACCACCAGGTTTCGAAAAACTGAAGTACAAGTGGATTTAAAAATAAATTAAAATTGAAAATAATACATTATATGTAAAACGTACTCTGATTAGGTCTTGGTCACAATGTCCACGTTCATATGCAATACACGCCAAATGTGGATCACGCTTTTCACAGTATTTACCGACAACAGAGCTATTATAATACTGATTTTCTCTCAAGAAACGTTCAGGATTGTTATTGAGGTCAATGTAAATCTTTGCTAGGGCATTATGTGTAGCAGGTTCAACAGAACCTTCATGTACACGTGATTCAAGCCATGGCAGTAATAGCTTCAGCCGATTGCGCTTTTCCACCTCTGCAACAAGTTCATCAGTATTGAACTGACCTGCAAAAATAAATAAATAACGAGAGTATTATACTTTATTAACCACTTCTTGAGATTTCAAGTAGGAAAAATTACAAACGTACCACGAACAACGGCCATCAACTGCTTTATTATATCCTCTGAACAATCAACATCTAAAAGGCCTCCAACAACTACTGGTAAACGGGCTGGATTAACTTTTTGCACATAAATCTCAATGTATTTCTGCAAATTATTACGAAACAAGTAAAGGACGAGATCATGAACAAAATCGAAGCGATCGCAGACAATAATAAGAGGTAATTGATCCGTAAGTTTTGCCTCCTGAAAAAAAGTTTATGTTACATCATAAGAACCATAAAAGAAATCTGATTAGTATTATTTTAACAGAAATTGGAATATTAGCTAAAAGCATCAGTATTGGCAGCAATTTCCAGTAGCCGTAACAGTTCATGCTTACTTTTTTTGAAATAGAACTACCAGACTTTCAAAACTAATATGAAGTCTAGAAGTACAGTCCTTACGAGAACTGATTATCCTTATCACAGACCGCAATTATGTATATTATCAGGAAGTGCCTAACAAAAATCTCTCCGTAGAAATGTCAAAATGTACGTTTCTTTCATTAAACTTTTACCTTTCACCCTAGAGTGATCATGCAAGACTTGCACAAGGAGCCTAAACTGGATGTGCCAAATTATAAAATGGACCACCAAAGCTCTCACATAATTGAGTTGACTGTTACTCTTTATTGAATGTTAGAACGAAATATAATTAGCATTTAAATATATATCTATCATGGATCTACCACACACAAAATAAGTAAATTCCTCTTCACTATGTTTGAAAATCCTCAAGTACAGTGAAAACCTAATTTAGTGGTCACAGTAAAACCAGTTCATAGTACGAATTTAGATACATTTCGAATCAACACCACCTGTTATTGGATGAATTTTAACTAATAGAATGATACTTAGGAATTTAACGCAATGCGTATTAAACTCAGAATAAAACCACATTCCCAATTATTTTAATTATGAATGTATTTTTAAATACAACTGAGCAATTCTTTATCAAAGCTATTGGGGTTGTGCAGTAATGATAAGATAAGCTTACGATCTTCTACATGCAGTATCATCACTAGCAAAAATCCTTAGTGAAGAGAGTACATTTGTTTAGATAGCTTGTAGACAACTGATTTAAACTTGTAACTAGAATCGGCTAGCATAAATGAAGTTGATTACCGCAATTTTTTACGTATATAATAAATGCATGAGAATAAATACTAAGATTATTACCTTAAGAAAATTTTTAACTCGCTCTGGTTCATAACAATTGCTTTCGCGACAAATACGTTCAACTTCTTTGACTTGTCCGGTTTTACAGGCAGCCTGAATATATTTAAAATGAACTTCAGGTTCTTGACTAAAATTAACAATAGACCCCAAAAAGTAAAACAGGCCTTCAAATGATTTGAATGATTCGAAAATTTCGATAAGCGCATTCGTCCCCAACTGTTCGTGATACTTAGTAGCAATCTGGACACAGACCTGGAGATTTTGTCTAATATTTGTCTGCAGCATAGCTCTCAAACACTCCAACGAATCATCGACAGAAAGTGAGCCAAAGTAATTGACAAGCCACTATAACATTTGTAAGAAAGAAACAAAAATACTAGGAACATTCAGGATGAAAATAAAGCAAGTGAATGCTAACACCACATTTAATTACGAAAATTGGTTTAATACTTCTACAGACCAAAGAGAGAATCACTTAAACTTTCACATACATCTGGAGGAATGATGAAATAAACTATACATCAGTCAAAATTGACAACAAAATAGCTCGAACGATGGTCCTCTAAAATCAATAACAAACACTGTATATTTACCATTCGGAAATGTTTACTGGGTACAGTGCCAGGTATACTACTTCCCACTCTGTTTTTTCCTCCTCCCGAATCTTCCTGAATAAAACGTATAGCATATTTGCAATTGCTTCTATACCTGACTTCAGTGCTTCATCTGGTATTTTGCCAGGTCCTGATGCTTTCCCACTCTTGATTTATCTGATGATCGTCCATCCTGATTTATTTGATATTTGGTGGAGCGACGGCTATAGGAATATATGTGTATGCTGCTTTGATGTCCGCTGGATTCGTTAGAGCTGGCCTATTCAAAAGTTCCTCAAAATGTTCGAACTATTTGTTCCTCTGTACTTGAATTTCAGTGGTTGGCTTGCCTTCTTTGTCCTTGACTGGCCCCTCCAGTTAACTATATTTCCCTGCTAGTTTTTTCGTTATGTCATATAATTGTCTCATTATTTGATCTGAAGCATCTTTTTCCGCTGTCTTCGCAAATTGTTTCATGTATCCCCACTTGCCAGCTATAATGCTCTTCTAAACTGGCTTGTTTGCTTCAGTGTAGCCAGCTTGTACCTTGACTTTCTTTGTTTTCTTTTCGACTGCTGTTAATTTCTGTCTTCTTGTTCATTCTTTCTTGAATAATGTTCGGGGTCTCTACAGAGATCCATTCTCAATTATAGTGATACTTGAGGTCCATTAGCTCTTGTCACTTTAAAGTTACTGCTCCTTTGATCCGTTTCTAGTTGCTCCGTATGATAGTTTCCTCCTTGTTAAGTCAAGCGTGTGAGGCTTAGAACCTGAAGTTGGGCTCTATCTTGAATTCCTTGAGTTTGACAGTGTCTTGAAGGAAGGCTGTATTGAATCTTTGTAATTCTGTTTTCTCCAGTCTTTCAGTGTCCCTTCAACCTTAGTTTCATCCTAACAACCTCCAGGTAGTGATCTGAAGCTGTGCCAAGTCGTCTTTTTTCCTACGTTGTTCATTGACCTTAATTTTTCAGTGATGCAAACTTATCAATTTGGTTCTCTGTAGTGTGACCCAGTACGAGCTACGTAACTTTGTGCATATATTTGTGAAGGAATATTGTGCCACCAATTAACATTTTGTTGGATGAACATAAGTTTGCAAATCTCTCACGATTCTCGTTCCTTTCTCCCAGTTACTTCATGTCGTCTCATGATAGCGTCATTGGCAGTTTTGTCCATTCCGACTTTAGGTCTTCCATCGGGATGGTCAGATCCCTTCCTGGTCACTTCGCTGTTATCAGTTGCTGCCTCTCATAGAACTCATTTTTATAGCCGTCGTTGTTGTCTTTGGTTGGCTCATCTCAATGGATAACATTCAATATGATTCTCTTCTTTGTTTTAAAAGATGCTTTGATGATCCTGAATTCATGAGATTCCCACCCAACAAGCGCATTTCGTGCTTCTGTGGACAGCATCAGAACCATTCCACGAGTGTGTGGAGCATTTTCGTCCTTGTGGCCTGAGTACAGCGGCATCTCATAAATCTATCCTCTTCTGTTAAGCTCCGGTTAACTAATTACGAGTGCCACTAAGTTTTATCTCCCCATTTCAGTAGCTATTTGACTGGTGTTCGCGGTATCACACAATGTCCGGACACTCCATGTACCTATATTAATTGTTGCTTTGGAGCACCTTGAGGCATCATAATTCTTGTTTCAACATAGACGGCAGAGTTTAAATGGTTCAGTTTGCTTAATCTGTTTAGCGCTTTTTATCCAGGTTTTCTCTATGGGATGGGGTGGTGGGCCTCATGTCCAACACTCCTCTTGTACTTGTACCGGCAGTAACCTGAGCTACAGGCGGAACATTGTGAATTCAAATTCCTAAAGATGTATAATAGAAACATAAATAAAGCATCGAGTTACAGGACAAATCTTAAGGACCGCTGTAGTGTGGGTGATTCAAGTGATCATGATTCTTCAACACTACTAAAGAACACCTCTGAACATACAACTATATTTTTTTGTTGGTTACATACCATGCCAAATTCTGAGTTCAGGAAATGGGTTGTTCCATTTATACTACATCATAAGGATGGAAATTAATTTGCTCAAATAAAGATAAAAGTGTATATACAAGAAATTCCTGAATGACAGTTTCCTGAAGACTATGGTCCTTCACTCGGATTTCGTAACATTTCGAAGTACAGTTGACGGTTGGAAATACGATAACTATCTTCCATTTCGTTGAGCGCAGCTTATTTGAAAATCATTTGCTATAAGATAATTACAGGGGATTGACATTTATTCTGTTTGATTGCCAAGATGGTAAACGACGTAAAGTCGTTTGTTTAACTGTTTCAAACTGATAACTGGCGTCTACATTTCTTTCTCCGTTTCACCTGATTTTTATCACTAGGTGTTATGGCTTCTCCACAGATGCCCATCAAATTTCAGGAACATTTGCAGGTTAGTATTATAATAAGCTATAAACTATAATCCGTGTGTTGTAGCTAGTTAGTGTTGGAATTCAGCCTAGCAGCATAGGATTTAGTACTTTGACTATGGAATCGGATAAGTTTATTTGTGTCAGAGAAAAGACAGGTGAGACGTCACAAGTTGTAATTATTGATATGAATGATCCAATGAATCCTACTCGTCGTCCTATTTCTGCCGATACAATAATAATGAACCCCGTAAGCAAGGTAATGGCTTTAAAAGCTGGGAAGTTGTTACAAATTTTCAACATCGAACTGAAAAGCAAAATGAAGACGTACACCATGCCAGAAGATGTTATATTTTGCAAGTGGATATCCGTGAACACCATTGCACTCGTAACTGGCACTAGTGTTTATCACTGGGCTATGGATGGTGACTCAAATCCAGTCAAGATGTTTGATCGTCACCAGTCTCTGACGTCTACTCAAATCATAAGCTATCGTTGTGACCCAAGTCAGAAGTGGTTGCTGCTTATCGGAATAGCTCCACAGGAAAACCGAGTTGTTGGATATATGCAGTTGTATAGCGTGGAGCGCAAAGTTAGTCAAGCGATAGAGGGCCATGCCGCTGCATTTGCTCGTTACATACCTGAGGGGAACAACAACCCCACCACGTTGTTTTGTTTTGCCTCACGAAATGCCCAAGCGTGCAAATTACACATAATTGAAGTTGGTCAACCACCTGCAGGGAACCAACCATTCACTAAGAAAGCTATTGATGTTTACTTCCCACCAGAAGCTCAGATTGACTTTCCTGTTGCAATGCAGGTATGTAAGACGTCATCATTTTTCACTTTTAGACCTCGCCAAAGTACAGCATCATATATTTAATAACGAAGAGCGGGTACTTACACCTTTATGATATTGAAAGCGGATCATGTATATATATGAATCGGATAAGCAGCGAGACTATTTTCGTAACAGCTCCCTATGAACCAACTTCCGGTATCATTGGCGTTAATAGGAAAGGGCAGGTAAGATTTCTTGCTGGCATTTTTATGTCTTGTTCAGTTTTAACTCTATGTATCCCTACGTATTTCCTGTTATTTTATCATTACTGCTCTTTTTTCAGTGGTTGGTGTCCTGAGCACTTATGTAAAATAGTTTATTCAGTATTTCTGACAGGTTATGTTATTATCAGTGAATTAACTAGCTGGTGAATGTGTTGTATCAATGGCTAGATATTTGACTCGGACGCTACTCTCTAAAATTTTGGAATTTTACCATAGAGATTTTCCTTTTCTATTCATCTAGTGTGTGTGTGACTCAGGCCTACCTATCCAATTGAATAGCATTGAATTGATTAACTCCGTTTATGTGTAGATGCACTGTCTGTAACTTAACTATTAGCTGTTATATATCGGTTTGTCGTTAGACAACCAGTATGAGTGATTATCGATAAGTATCGTTTCTCACATCATAAATACTGACTCATTTATATGGAACAAAACATTACACGTAAATATCTTCGTAGCACACCACTCCACTATCTAGGAGTACAATAGCAGTATCGTCTGAGGCATACTAGTTCCTATATCAATTGTCTTCTGCACAGACTGAAATTTTTATGCATGTTAACCACTTATAACCTCAGTGCTTCTTTAGTGAATAATAGCAAAAGACTGGATAACTCATCGCCCATGAAAAGATCGACCGATTCCAGTTCTCAATATGAACTACGGGAAAATACGAATCTTGACAAGTCTCCCCACTTAACATATGTATGGAGTTCCCATCTCTAAGCCATTAGATTTCTGGGCTTTGACCCTGGTGCACATGTAGTCGGTGTGCAATGCACCTACTAGTATGCGTATGACGGACTAAATGATAGACTTTCTGTTCCAATAGATTGCTTCGTCATGTATGCTTTAATTGTAACTCCAAATTGATCTGGTTTTCATGCTCCTTGTATTAGTCCGTCGTTTATCAATGATTAACCACTTCTAGTAATGACATTCCTGAATCTATTCAGGGATGTCATCTTCAAACATACTTTGGTACGTCTGATATTGTCTAGCAAATTCGGTACCAGGCTCTTGATTGATACTAAGGTTGATTAAAACAGGTGAATGTTAGCCAACTATTTGTCCTCATGTAATGAGTAATATTTGTGAGGTTAGTATTTGTCGCGCTACCACTATGTGACAGTACGATAAAACGCTATAATCCATACCAGTAACTGATATCCCACACTTTACGAGTAGGATTGGGCGCCTGGGCAGTATTTCAACTCTCGTTCAAATCAAATCATTTGCGTGTGGATGAAAAGAAGGAACAATGTATTGTTCATACTAAGGATCGAACCAAAGGACTAACAAAGCACTCTTATATGTTTATTACGCGATGCCATTTGGTGGGTGTTTTTATTAAATCATGCTAGGTATGAGCAGTTTCGTACTTAATTTGGATGCTAAATATTGAATAACACCTGTCCGTTTTGAATTCTACGACGCATTTTCTTATACTTTCTGCAAACTCGTGTTAAGATATGGTTCTGGCGGTTTTCGCGGTATAAACACCGTCTACTTTGAATTTTCTGGAGTGTATGTTCGTCATACTCATGTTTTAGGTATTATCCGTCAGTATCGATGAAGATACTATCATCAGTTACATAACCACTACATTGGAGAACCCTACACTTGCACTTCAAATGGCTTCCAGATGCAATCTTCCTGGTGCAGAAGATTTGTTTTTCAAAAAATTCGATTCTCTTTTTCAATCTGGTCAGTTTAACGAAGCTGCGAAGTTAGCAGCTAATGCTCCTAAAGGTATTTTGCGCACTCCACAGACAATTCAACGTTTTCAACAGGTAGGTTTTTAATAAAACGTAAGCACATTTTGGTACAATACTTCTTATTTTACGTATAATAATGAAATATTCGCGATGGACGTCTCCCTCCGATAATGCCAGTGCATCCAGTAAAGGGTTAAAGAAACCCTCACTATCATCATTAATTCTTAGTTATTTCTGGTATTTCCAACGCTACATGTTTGTGTTTAAAGGGAGTCAAGGTTCTAGACTATTGATTTTTGACTACAACACTCATGGATTAACTTTACCCCTTATTCACCAGATTGCTTGGAAATGCAGTTTATTATTTCGTTTCACGAAAACGATTACTGATCAGTAACAATTAAGCGTATTTCAGATTAGGTTTTGCGAAGTAATTCGTGATTTATTTAATCTCATTTTGCTCGTCTAGCATGTAAAATCCGTTTCTTATTCTTATAGGTGTCAACTGCACCAGGGCAAACATCGGCCCTGTTGCAGTATTTTGGAATTCTACTTGACCAAGGTCAACTTAACAAGTTCGAAAGTCTGGAGCTTTGTAGACCAGTTTTACAACAGGGTAGAAAACAGTTGTTAGAAAAGTGGTTGAAGGAGGACAAGTTAGAATGTTCAGAGGAGTTAGGCGATCTTGTTAAGCAGGTAATTTTCCTTTTTTTCTAAATGCTTACCCGTGATTCCAAACATTACTGTGCGTAGTTAATTGAATTATGAGCACTGAAAACTTGTGGCAAAATGTTTTGGGAAAATTATATTGGTATCCATAAACAAATTTATCACCTACTAGTTGGTTATTAATGGATTCCCAAGTGTCTTCACTGGTTACGGCTCTTCAAAATAATTTTGGTTCACTTTGTCATCACATTTATTCCACCAGTATATGGGTTTGAATGTTTGGAAAAAAATCACTAAATCCATGTAAAGGAGGTAGTGACGTTTTCAATTTCGGTAGTTCTTAACTCATCATTTGGGAAGACAATCATGAGGTTCAAATTAAAAAGTTCTGGCTTCGATCTAAAACCTATCAGAACCACAGCTTGATGCGAACATACCTTTTAAAACAGATTTAACTTATGGGATGTCTCAATAATAATGGTGTTTTTACCGCTTCTATGTTTTCTTTAGGAGTTTAATACATTTTGTGCTCTCAGCTTCATTCTCACCTCTCTCATAAATTCAAATTTTTTAAGATGTGAAGTAGTACAGTCTAAGTTGACTAAACGGTGATCCTTTTTTAAGTAAACTGAAAGAGTATGTAACTTGTGTACATATTGCTTCCAACCCGCCATTAATTATGGGGAAATGGGGAACCAATGTTACTTTTATTTCATTTAAGTTACTTCAGGGTTGCTTGTCGATCATATCAGGTTCTCACTTGTCACACTGAGTAGATTTAATATTATAGTCATTTATAATGGCTATTAACCTTCATTATTTTTACAGGCGGATCCTACATTAGCTTTGTCCGTCTACCTAAGGGCCAATGTCCCACCAAAGGTTGTACAGTGTTTTGCTGAAACTGGCCAGTTTCAGAAAATTATCGTTTATGCAAAGAAGGTCGGCTACACACCAGATTATATTTTTCTGTTACGCAACCTAACTCGTATCAACCCAGACCAAGGTTTGCAGTTTGCCCAAATGTTGGTTCAGGATCAAGAACCTTTAGTTGATTTAGAACAAGTTGTAAATGTGTTTATGGATCAAGGTTTGGTGCAACAATGTACATCCTTCTTACTGGATGCACTAAAACATAATCGACCTTCTGAGGGACATCTCCAAACTCGCCTATTAGAAATGAATCTAATGTCAGCACCTCAGGTGAGTTACACGTTTTAGTATATGTCGAGATATGGTTTGATGTTAGTCACATTGTCATATTGTATCCGCACAGGAAACCAGTGTCTTACGTCAGTATGGACACATTTTTGTTTTGGAACAGTTTTTTACCTTTTCAAATATCGACTTTTTGTAACTCCAGCAAAGAGAGGCTCATTATAAGACTACCTCTCGTTTCACAGAATATCTTTATTGTGATCATATCTGAGTAAATGCAGGTGTTTGCCCGAGTTTTGCCAAGCTCAGAAAAGCCACAGTAAAAAAGTTTTTTAAAGCTCAACTTACGGAAGTCAGGAATATGTATCTGAAACAACTTGAGCAGTTAGTCAACCGTGAAAGCCACATCTACTTCAAGGTAGCCTGGCGTGATATTCAAACAGCAGTGATATCTGCCAGTAACTTAAACCAAAAGGTTAAAAACCATTATTGAATTTCGCTGGCGTCTAGTGAACTGATTGATGCTCGGAAACTCACCACATCTGGCTTCAGACTCGGCTAAAAACAGAGGCAGTTTAAATATAGGCTGCTAAAAAGCCTACATAGTGATCGTTAGCAATGGTGGATTACAAAAGCAAGATATAAGAAAGGCGGAGGCAATAGGTAATCGTAACCTACTATTCAAACTTATCAAGGAAACAGGTATTACAAATCCGGCTGTTAGTTAGGCTATTTCGAAATAAAAATATGTGACCATTATTCACTTTTATTCCAGGAGATTATAGTTATGGGTAGAAGATTTTAACCAACAATTCGACTGGCCCCAAACTATACTTCAGTTATCCCCTATCTCTAAGAAACCCAAATATGAAAATAATGTAAGTTCTTCAACTCTTATTGAGGTTAAGAATGCTATAGATAATCTAAAGCGAGTGAGAGCGGCTGGGCCAAATGGATTAATCCCGGAAATATTTGTTGTTGGCTGTTCTGTTTTAGCAGTTAGATTGACCGAAATCTTAGCTAGAATCTGGGATCTGAACGTGGCCCCATTTGATTGGTGTCGATCGTTGATCGTCCTATTTTATGAGAAAGGGCAAAAATCTTGTGACGATCACAAACGAATGTTTGACTGAAGTATTAGCTTCAGTCAATAATAAACCGACGCTTAACTGGCTGTCATGAGGAGCAGACCAGAGTGTTGACGCGTAGACTAAATATGCTCCCTTCTCCGGGTTCTTGAACAAATTCATACTTACCGACTGCCCTCCGTTGTTGTGTTCTCTAACCTTAAGTCAGCGTTTAGTTCCTTAGATAGGCAGGTTTTATAGCAGTGTCTCATTAATAGGTGTACCACAGAAGTACATCAACCTTGTATAGGCTTTCCACTCGAACACTATTGATTGAGTCAGAGCTTGTTGCAATTTTTCATCGGAAACTTACTTCAAATAGTGTTCGTCCGAATCTTCCACTTCCCTCACTTTTACTTTACTTTGTCTTAGACTTCCTTTTAGTGATATCTCTTTCATCATCTGACTTTTCAGGTATTAACATTTTATCAGGAGGTTCTCTTGACCTAAAATATGTAGATATAGTTTTTCTATTAACACTGGCAACATATGGAATCTTCTGATTACTTTCTCTATTGTACTTTATGAGTATAAAGCATGTTCATTAAGAACAGTGGATATTCATAGGTTGCTAATACTTGATCATAGGTGTTTATAAAGCACTGATTATGTATTTCGGGACTACCGTGTAAGCAATCTCGACGTTAGACTCAGAGCACTAGAAAAGAGTGGGGAATCGATTGATAATTTAATGAATCTCCGTCGACGTGGACCGTTACGTATGCCCAACCATCTACCTAGGGGCAATGTCGTCTGGTATAGGAGTAGATTAAAAGAAAGCTATTGATGATCAAATCAAAATATGACACCAGTTCATGAAATCATCGACTATTAGACTGAGTCATATAGTAAGATACAAACTACCTGATTGGTGTCTTCACGACTATCATAACCAATCATTTGAGACTTAGTAATCGACAATCATCCTCAATGAAACTAGTACATTCACTTTTTTCCCTTAGTTCTTAGATCTCCTTATACCTTTTGTTTTTTTCCTACACAAGTCCTTAATTGTCGAACAGTATCTTCGGTTTTATACCATTATAAATAACATTATCAATGTGTTGTGGGTTTGTGTCGTTACACAAATCTAGAACAAAATGAGAAATACCTATCTTAGCTAAAGATTCGGTTGAATTTGATATTTATGTTAATGAACATATGAGCTCTATGCAAATTATCACATAACTGTGATGACCAGACACGAAATGCTTATTGTATGTAATTCATGATTTTGTTTACATGTTCCGATTGACCATGTTGAATATTAATATTTTGTCAAACTAATGACCCTAGTTATTCTGAATCTAATAAATAAGGGTATAAATGAAGTAATAAACCTGCATTGGCTATTACAATGTTCGATTGTTTTCATGGATCTGTAGGATTTCTTTATACTTGTTCGGAAAATATGTTCTATATGGTAACCGGTCTTGATACCTTTCAGGTTGCGGATGCAATTTTGGGCAACCAAATGTTTTCGCATTATGATCGGGCAGCTATTGCTCAGTTGTGTGAGAAAGCAGGGTTGTTGCAGCGGGCTTTGGAACACTATACTGATCTTTACGACATCAAACGGGCTGTCGTAAGTACACATTTACTAAATCCTGAGGTAAGTACATTTGCTTGTAATCTTAGTTTATTGTACGTGTCCTGAATTTAAGTAACCTTGAAAATCAATGTGGTATATATATATGTATATTCTTCAAACTGCTTTTCTCAATTCAGTGATAACTAGGCCTAAACTATATACTTATGAACTCAAATAGCTTTTTAGATGCCTCTGTGTCCAGACAGCAAACATTTTGAATAAAATAGTTTAGAGAAAATAACATATTTCCAGGTTTTCCGAATATAAAGATAATTTGGAAGCTTTTATTGTACTGTATTTAAGTCACGAGTGCCCATAGGCATTTTAAAAATATTCTCAGTGTAAGTTATCTGGTGGGCAGTTTCGTTCTGTTGATGAATTGAAGGTTATTGAGATGCTAATTTAAATGTGATATTCCTACATATTAATAAAAAAAATCATCTTACCGAACTGATTATGGACAACAGAAAAGTTATACCTGAATATTCGGACTGTTCCATTATCTGTACAACACGAAATTATGTTTATTCACCGATAAGTAGTCGCGACAGCATCAAATCAAGCCAAGGATATTGATTTCATCTACAGTGCTTTATTTTCTGATAGGTTAAAATGAAACCAGTACAACTATATTTCCTCTTCATATCTTCATTGAATTTTATAGCCTCTTTTATATAGTGTTAAAATGATCCAATGTTTTTAACAATATTGTATACTTTTAAGAGTTAGATGAAAATACCGGAATAAATTATAATCTCTCATTGTGATTTCCATTACCACAGTATCAGAATTAGTTCAGCAGTTTCTGCAGTACATAAGCACATTGAATATAGATTTCTCGTAGACTCATGAATCACTGACCGTTGTTGCTACCTTGACGTGGTGGTCGGGCTTGCCTATCGTGATGAAGCAACTGAGCTATACTGG
The DNA here is from genome assembly GCA_946903255.1 of Schistosoma spindalis. Taxonomy (NCBI): domain Eukaryota; kingdom Metazoa; phylum Platyhelminthes; class Trematoda; order Strigeidida; family Schistosomatidae; genus Schistosoma; species Schistosoma spindalis. Next base: position 33,767,387 of record OX336420.1, on the reverse strand, counting down.
CTGGAACAACCGTTCCTCAAGGTCCTACCATGCCAGACAGGTTGGTTGAAGAGCGGTAAGACTAAAAGCAACAAAACCAAGGTCCGAAGGCGAAGTCGTACTGCTGATTGTACAGAGGTGTGACAGCAGTAAGGTGTTTCCTTCAGACAACCAGCATGACAGCGATGCTGCCCTCCCAAAAGGAGGAGAGGGGTTAGAAAAGGTCGACCCTAAAAATGCACACCTCGCCTTATCCCATGGATATCCGTCTCCGGCGGTAAGGTCTCAACAAGTACGGAGCTAACACAAAAATTACTCATAAAAAGGTCGTGTGTGACCGACCTCAAGCAGCTGTCCCTTGGGCACTGCGGTCACGCTCTCAGGTCACTATGACCACCTCTAACCCAATTTCCTTTTCAGGTACCTCCAGCAGAACCCTTCCACGGTGTGGGCAACCGGGAAGTGATAACCGCCCTCATACCTCTAACAGCACTCAAGATCACTGTATTCAAAATCAACCTCCCTCTTCAATTCCTATTATTCCTCCTACATCGACTTTCAAATCTAAACTCCCTCTTTCGGCTTCCTCCTCAAGTGTCACCACAGCCAACGATTCTTGTGAGCAAAACACTGTACCAGGTCTACTGAAACCTCGCTCCAAACTACACATTGGAGCCTTCAACGTTCGCACACTATGCCAAATCGGTCAGCAGGCTTCCTTGGCTAAAACCCTAGAATCTCGTACGATTGATGTATGCTGTGTCTCCGAAACACGCATACAGGATCCTAGCGTGGTCATTCACTTGACCTCACCTCGGCAAAACGGAGAGCCGACGATATACACCCTCCGTGTATCTGGCGACCCGCTGACTAGTTCTCGTGGACTGGCAGGTGTAGACATAGCACTAAGCATGAGGGAGGAACAAACGCTATTAGAGTGGATCCCCGTTAATAGTCATCTATGCGCTGTTCGGCCGAAACAGCTCGATAAGAACTCGAAAGGATAGGGACACACGTCGTTGCCTTTTCGTCGTTTCTGCCTACGCTCCCACTGACTGCAGTTCGGATGAAGTGAAAGATGAGTTTTACAGAAAGCTGTCTGAACTTCTTCAGAAAGCTAAACGTTCAGACATAGTACTCGTAGCAGGCGACTTTAATGCCCAGGTAGGTAGCTTAAACGAAACAGAAAGACATTTAGGTGGGTATTTTAGTATTCCGACACAGAGAACAGATAATGGTGATCGTCTGCTGCAACTTTGCTCAGACAATCGTTTATTTTTAGCAAACACAAATTTTAAGCATGAGGAGAGACATCGTCTAACATGGCGACCCCCTGCACCAAACCAACGATGGACTCAAATAGACCATATTGCCATCAGTCATCGTTGGAGAGGGTCAATAGAAGATTGTCGCTCATTCTGGAGTACCTGCTTGGACTCTGACCATGCCCTAATACGAGCACGCATTTGCTTGCGCCTCACTGGATGCAAACAAGCCACATTAAAAAGACTCAGAACCGAATTGAGTAATGAGAAAACCAAAAGTAGGTTCCAGGAACAACTGAGGTCACACTTAGGTAGTTCTGAAAACAAGGCTGACCCAGATGTTGCTTGGAAAGACATACAAGCAGCTGTGGAAACAGCAGTGACATCTACTAGTGATTTAAACCACAGGGTTACAAAGAACCAATGGATTTCTTCAAGGTCTATTGCACTGATAGATTCTCGTAAACTCATCCCATCAGGTTCTGAACACGATGAAGAGCGTAAACAAATCAGATCTAGGTTAAGCAAAAGTCTAAGGAACGATCGTGAGCAGTGGTGGGCAATGAGAGCAAAAGAGATGGAAAAGGCGGCGGCTATAGTGAACACAAGACATTATTTATTTATTTGAACACATAAATATTGGTACAGGGGGGCACCAAATATATATGCGCCACACAAAACAATGATAATTTGAGGAGAAGGATAAAAGAGAAAAAAAAGAAAAAAAAAGTAATGAACGTGTGGGATTATAAAAAAAAGGAAGAGAGAGAGAACAATGGTGGGAGAAACGGAAAGGTACAATCAGAAGAGGTCTTTCAATTAAGGAAGATACAACCACTTTTTATGAAGAAAGTAAGAGGTTACAGCACGATCGCCACTGGCTTCTATTCTTAGCCATATCTGATAACGTCTCTAGCCACTGCGTTACACCGTCTTTCGGACCCCAACCAGGGAGTCGTGAAGGACCAACAGAAGCTAGTCCTTTGCAGCTTTCTTTCATACCACGACACCATGTCATATACTGACCACCTCTCCGCTTTTTCCAACCAGTCCCAGAGTCGGCAAATAATGCACGACGTGGAATTCTCTGGGACGACATTCGTAGAACATATCCAAGCCACCGAAGTTGGTGTTTCAAGATGGTGACACCAATTTCATTATCGTCTCTGTGCCCGAACACTCGATGCCGAACCTCTGCATTACTGACATGGTGTTGCCACTGGATGCCAGCAATCCTTCGGAGACAACGATGATCGAACACAGAGAGTCGTCTAACATCCTCAACTCGGAGAGGCCAGGTTTCACAAGCATAGAGCAAAACTGCTCTCACCGTCGCGTTGTAGATCCGACCTTTTACAGCCAGACTAACATCACGAAGGCGCCAACACAAGACAACTGTACAGACTAATAAAACAAACTGGAATTAATAAGTCAGGTGTAAGTCAGACTATTTCTTAAAAAGACGACACTCTCATCTGCTCCCAGTCCAAACGTTTAGAACGATGGGCGGAACACTTTAAGGAGCAGTTCAGTTGGCCTTCAGCTACTCTACAACTACCCACCATTCACAGACAGTATGAATGGAACATTGAAGTAGGTCCCCCAACTCTAGCTGAAGTTCAAAAGGCTATAGCTAATCTGAAACGAGGAAGGGCAGCTGGTCCAGATGGATTGGCCCCAGAAGTCTTTAAGGATGGTGGTCTAGTTTTAGCGATTAGGTTGACTAATATTTTGGCTAAAATCTGGGAGTTAGACGTCATCCCATCTAACTGGTCACAATCACTTATCGTCCCAATATTTAAGAAAGGGTCAAAATCATCTTGCGACAACCACAGAGGGATTAGTTTAACTAATATAATATCTAAAATACTAGCTTCGATAATTTTCGGACGCCTAACTAAGACTCGTGAGCTGCAAACACGTGAAAATCAGGCTGGCTTCAGACCTGGTCGTGGCTGCATCGACCACATATTCACCATTCGTCAGGTTCTAGAACACAGGCATACTTATCGGCGTCCGACAATAGTGGTCTTCCTTGATTTAAAAGCAGCGTTTGACTCTGTTGACCGAGAGGTTCTGTGGCAGTGTCTGTCATTGAAAGGCGTACCTCAGAAGTACATAAACCTTGTGAAGGCTCTTTACTCGAACACTACTAGTCGAGTCAGAGCTTATGGCGAACTGTCATCTGCTTTCGCAACCTCAAGTGGGGTCCGCCAAGGCTGTCCACTTTCTCCATTTTTGTTTAACTTCATCATAGATCTACTGATGGAAATAACGCTCTCATCGACTGAATTCTCGGGTATTGATCTCCTACCAGGAGGTCCACTTATTGACTTAGAATACGCAGATGATATAGTTCTGTTTGGTGAAGACGCTGATGAAATGCAGAGTCTTTTGGTCACACTGAGCAACAATGCCAGAATGTTTGGGATGCGCTTCTCTCCCTCCAAATGCAAGTTGTTGCTTCAGGACTGGTCTGCATCAACACCTGAACTAAGGATAGGGGGTGAAGTAGTCGAACGCGTTGACAACTTCACTTATCTTGGAAGTCTGATCAGCCCTAATGGGTTGGTGTCTGACGAAATCTCAGCACGGATTCGAAAAGCTCGTTTGGCCTTTGCCAACTTACGTCATCTATGGCGAAGGCGAGATATCCGTCTATCAATTAAGGGACGAGTATACTGCGCGGCAGTTCGTTCCGTTCTACTATACGGCTGCGAAACATGGCCTTTAAGAGTAGAAGATATTCGTAAGTTACTAGTATTTGACCACAGGTGCCTTAGAAATATTGCGGGTATCTGCTGGGATCACCGGGTAAGTAATAGTGAGGTTAGACGCAGGGTATTAGGGAATGATGGTAAATCAGTTGATGAGGTTATGAATCATCATCGACTGAGATGGTTGGGCCACGTGCTGCGTATGCCTGAACACCGATTACCGCGACGCGCAATGCTAACCGGTGTTAGGGATGATTGGAAGAAAGTTAGGGGCGGCCAAACCAAAACGTGGCATCAGTGCTTGAAGTCACTAACTTCTGGTCTGAGCCATGTTGGTAGATGCAGACTACCTGGTTGGGGTCCGCGTGACTATCGTAACCAATGGTTGGAGACTCTTGGTGACATGGCTCAGAATCGATCACAATGGCGTCAGTGTATACACACTCTGTCTTCCTTTAAACTAAGAGATTAAAATCACTTCAAATCTTTCTTTCTAGGAACTAATTCTATCTTCCTGTACTATCTCCTTATACACAATCTTTCTTCTATATATTACCACCACTGAATTAACTACTTCTATGAATCCGGTGTTGATCTTGTTTTGCTAATGCGATATGGCAACTTGGACCGATGCATATACGTGCCTGGTCCTACGTTGCAGCTGACTGACTGACATGAATCACTCCCTTAATTCATTGGATATAATTTCCTTTATTTATGATATACACTACGAATTTTTTGTGGTCTTTGTAACAGTCACTAGGCAAATGATAGATATTTAAATGTTCGTGATTATATGATTTTCTTACACAAATGTCAATGTCTTTTAGACTTACAATCACTAATTTTACTTCCACACATCGTATTAGCGCATTGCTAGTTGGGAGAACAATTCTTAAACTTTCTGTATACTATTCGTTTTCAGTAGGACTTATGATGTGAAGTGCATAGCTAATGGTCGGGGTATTTATCCGACCGTTTGAGCCACTTTGTGGCCCTCTCTTGTACTCGCCGTCGTTCACTAACAATTTTCTTGTCACCATAGTGTCATGCTAAGGCCTGGCACTGTACCCAGTAAACATTTCCGAATGGTAAATATAGTGTTTGTTATTGATTTTAGAGGACCATCGTTCGAGCTATTTTGTTGTCAATTTTGACTGATGTATAGTTTATTTCATCATTCCTCCAGATGTATGTGAAAGTTTAAGTGATTCTCTCTTTGGTCTGTAGAAGTATTAAACCAATTTTCGTAATTAAATGTGGTGTTAGCATTCACTTGCTTTATTTTCATCCTGAATGTTCCTAGTATTTTTGTTTCTTTCTTACAAATGTTATAGTGGCTTGTCAATTACTTTGGCTCACTTTCTGTCGATGATTCGTTGGAGTGTTTGAGAGCTATGCTGCAGACAAATATTAGACAAAATCTCCAGGTCTGTGTCCAGATTGCTACTAAGTATCACGAACAGTTGGGGACGAATGCGCTTATCGAAATTTTCGAATCATTCAAATCATTTGAAGGCCTGTTTTACTTTTTGGGGTCTATTGTTAATTTTAGTCAAGAACCTGAAGTTCATTTTAAATATATTCAGGCTGCCTGTAAAACCGGACAAGTCAAAGAAGTTGAACGTATTTGTCGCGAAAGCAATTGTTATGAACCAGAGCGAGTTAAAAATTTTCTTAAGGTAATAATCTTAGTATTTATTCTCATGCATTTATTATATACGTAAAAAATTGCGGTAATCAACTTCATTTATGCTAGCCGATTCTAGTTACAAGTTTAAATCAGTTGTCTACAAGCTATCTAAACAAATGTACTCTCTTCACTAAGGATTTTTGCTAGTGATGATACTGCATGTAGAAGATCGTAAGCTTATCTTATCATTACTGCACAACCCCAATAGCTTTGATAAAGAATTGCTCAGTTGTATTTAAAAATACATTCATAATTAAAATAATTGGGAATGTGGTTTTATTCTGAGTTTAATACGCATTGCGTTAAATTCCTAAGTATCATTCTATTAGTTAAAATTCATCCAATAACAGGTGGTGTTGATTCGAAATGTATCTAAATTCGTACTATGAACTGGTTTTACTGTGACCACTAAATTAGGTTTTCACTGTACTTGAGGATTTTCAAACATAGTGAAGAGGAATTTACTTATTTTGTGTGTGGTAGATCCATGATAGATATATATTTAAATGCTAATTATATTTCGTTCTAACATTCAATAAAGAGTAACAGTCAACTCAATTATGTGAGAGCTTTGGTGGTCCATTTTATAATTTGGCACATCCAGTTTAGGCTCCTTGTGCAAGTCTTGCATGATCACTCTAGGGTGAAAGGTAAAAGTTTAATGAAAGAAACGTACATTTTGACATTTCTACGGAGAGATTTTTGTTAGGCACTTCCTGATAATATACATAATTGCGGTCTGTGATAAGGATAATCAGTTCTCGTAAGGACTGTACTTCTAGACTTCATATTAGTTTTGAAAGTCTGGTAGTTCTATTTCAAAAAAAGTAAGCATGAACTGTTACGGCTACTGGAAATTGCTGCCAATACTGATGCTTTTAGCTAATATTCCAATTTCTGTTAAAATAATACTAATCAGATTTCTTTTATGGTTCTTATGATGTAACATAAACTTTTTTTCAGGAGGCAAAACTTACGGATCAATTACCTCTTATTATTGTCTGCGATCGCTTCGATTTTGTTCATGATCTCGTCCTTTACTTGTTTCGTAATAATTTGCAGAAATACATTGAGATTTATGTGCAAAAAGTTAATCCAGCCCGTTTACCAGTAGTTGTTGGAGGCCTTTTAGATGTTGATTGTTCAGAGGATATAATAAAGCAGTTGATGGCCGTTGTTCGTGGTACGTTTGTAATTTTTCCTACTTGAAATCTCAAGAAGTGGTTAATAAAGTATAATACTCTCGTTATTTATTTATTTTTGCAGGTCAGTTCAATACTGATGAACTTGTTGCAGAGGTGGAAAAGCGCAATCGGCTGAAGCTATTACTGCCATGGCTTGAATCACGTGTACATGAAGGTTCTGTTGAACCTGCTACACATAATGCCCTAGCAAAGATTTACATTGACCTCAATAACAATCCTGAACGTTTCTTGAGAGAAAATCAGTATTATAATAGCTCTGTTGTCGGTAAATACTGTGAAAAGCGTGATCCACATTTGGCGTGTATTGCATATGAACGTGGACATTGTGACCAAGACCTAATCAGAGTACGTTTTACATATAATGTATTATTTTCAATTTTAATTTATTTTTAAATCCACTTGTACTTCAGTTTTTCGAAACCTGGTGGTTTTATGCTTTGTTATGGTTTATATGTCGACTTTATTTTTTAGGTTTGCAATGAAAACGCGTTATTCAAAACTGAAGCTCGTTACTTAGTTAGACGGAAAGAGCCGGAGTTGTGGGCAGAAGCTTTGAGTGAATCTAATAGTTACCGTCGACAATTAATTGATCAAGTTGTTCAGACAGCACTTTCTGAAACCCAAGATCCTGAAGAGATATCCGTTTCTGTTAAGGCATTTATGGCTGCGGATATGCCGAATGAACTAATTGAACTTCTGGAAAAAATAGTTTTGGACAATTCAGTATTTTCTGATCATCGCAACCTTCAAAATCTTTTAATTCTAACTGCAATTAAAGCTGATAAAAGTCGTGTCATGGAATACATTAATCGCTTGGATAATTATGATGCTCCTGATGTTGCTAATATAGCCATAAATAACTCTCTTTTTGAAGAAGCATTTGCCATTTTCAAGAAATTTGAAGTCAACACATCCGCTATACAGGCAGGTGTTCTATATGTTTGTAGTTATATTTTGTTTATATAGAGGTATTTTATTAGTGGACGTGGTACATTCATTTGACGTTGTATTGCAGACTGCCTGAAAACTATCTTCTGCATCACTAGTTTCAACCTATGCATTTTGTTATCGAACATTTGAGAGTATGCAATTTAAATCGTTTATTTATTATAGGACCGATGTACGCTGGTTAAGTATTCATCTTCACTATTTCATTTTAAGCTTTACGTAAACGTTCGAATTTACGTGATTACGGTGCCCATTCCTTCAATGTGACTGATAAATGTGGTTGTTTCGTTGTCTAGTCAATCACCTACCCACACAGAAAACACCAACGCAACCACACTTGATGGAGAAACTCTGAAAGAGGTGGAAACATTTACGTATCTGGTCAGCATAATCGATGAACAAGTAGGGTCTGATGCAGACGTAAGGGCAAGGATTGGCAAAGCAAGGGCGGCATTTCTACAATTGAAGAACATATAAAACTCAAAACAAGAGTCAGCCAGTATGGAAGTCAGAGTCTTCAATACGAATATCAGGACAGATCTACTGTACGGAGCTGAAACTTAGAGAACTACTACAACTGTGGTGTGTGCTACTTATGTAGACATAAGTAGTATATGACGCGAGTTTTAAACGTAATGTCTGGCATCAGAAGATGAAGGAAGATCAAGAAAGGAAGAGCGGGAACACAATGGAATTTGTATAGAAACTCATGAACAATCAAATGTCAGACAATCGATTGATGTTTGCAACAGGAACAGTCCAGTTTGATATGATGGATTGTTATTTTGAAACTTAACGATTCACTATATGGTTGTTAGACTTTATTAACAAGTGCTGTAATTTGTTGTCAATTACATTCGATTGTTCCCACTGGTGTTCTTGTTCACTACACAACGATCATCAAAAAAGTACAGATATTTATAAACAAATGACTATGCAAGATACTCAATGTCCGTCTGCCGCATACCATCAGCAACTGCCTACTGTGGGAAAGAACAAACCAACTTCCAGCTGAATAGTTAATTAAGAAGAGACACTGGAAGTGAACGGGAGATACATGGTAGAAATTACCAAACTGAAACACGAGCCAAGGTCCAACTTGGAATCGTGAAGGGACAAGGAAAAGAGGAAGAGCAAAGAACACATTGAGTTGGAAATTGGAGACAGACACGAAGAGTATGATTATCACTTGGAAACAACTAGAAAGGATTGCTCATCGCAGAGTCCTGTGTAGAATGCTTGTGGGCGGCATATGCTGCTCTACGAGAGTTGCAAGCTTAAACCTAAGTTTTTATGTATGAGTCATTTGTTTAGCGGCTATGTTGCTTGAACCTCGATCCACCTACTTGGGTTCAAGGAACTGCGTATTGTCATCAGTCTTTACATTCTTAGGGTATGGCTCATTCCCAAGTGTCCGGAAGGTGAGTTTATTTATATTAAAATCACCTCATACTGTTTATTGTTCATAATCATATTCTTCTCTTATAATGCAAAATTTAAGCCACATTTCGTTTTCGGGTTTTCATCTGAACTTCTGTAGAAATAAATGTCATTATTATTTTACCAATGACCGTTATATGGTTTTTTTCACTCTCGTGGTTTGTTTCTAGGTTCTGATTGACCATGTCAAAAATTTTGATAGGGCCTATGAATTTGCTGAACGTTGTAATGAACCAGCTGTCTGGAGTCTTTTGGCGCATGCTCAGTTAACTCAAGGTTCCATAAAAGAAGCTATTGACTCTTACGTGAAGGCATCTGATCCTAGTCGATTTCAAGCAGTTTCCGAAGCTGCTTCAAACTCTGGTAATTGGGAAGATTTAGTTCGTTATCTCCAAATGGCACGAAAGAAAGCTCGTGAGACGTTTATTGAGTCAGAGCTCGCCTTCGCCTATGCAAGGACTAATCGTTTGTCAGATCTTGAAGAGTTCATTTCAGGGCCAAATCATGCCAATATCACTGTTGTAAGCATCATATCTTTGTATTTTCTTAAAATAACTTCTTAATTTTAAGTTCCAGTAGTATATTTGATATAGTTTTTGTCGAATTATTCTTGGTGCTTTCGAGCATTTGGATCTCATGGAATCTCAATATACTTGGATTTTGTATGTGGATAATTTAGTGGTCGTTTCTCTTACTTTTTAGGTAGCCGATCGTTGTTTTGACCAACAGCTATACGAGGCAGCTAAGATATTATATTCAAACGTTAGCAACTATTCCCGCCTAGCAATAACTTTGGTTCACTTGGGTGAGTATCAGGGATCTGTAGATGCTGCCCGAAAAGCAAATTCAACACGCACTTGGAAAGAAGTATGTTTCGCTTGTGTAAATCACAAGGAATTTCGTTTGGCTCAAATGTGCGGTCTACATATTGTTGTACATGCAGATGAATTAGGCGATCTTATTAATTACTATGAACAACGCGGTCACTTTGATGAACTTATTCAACTTTTAGAAGCTGGTTTAGGTTTGGAACGGGCACATATGGGAATGTTCACTGAGCTGGCAATATTGTATTCAAAGTTTAAGCCAGAGAAAATGCGGGAACATTTGGAGCTTTTCTGGTCTCGCGTTAATATTCCAAAGGTAATTTCAATGTATTTCCGGGAATTTCATCATACTTATCAATTGCAAAAATTCATGAGACGTAGATCACAGGCTAATCGAAATTGCAGTAAGTAGTGTGCAAGTAATCAGGATATAATTGGCGAGTTTAGATACATACAGATGGGTCTGAGTTAAATGCCCTATGAAACAATAGAATGTTTAAAAAATAAGCGATGTAAAATCAATATTAGACTAAATAATTTAAAAATAAGTGAGTTTTGGTAGATCGTTTGTTACTTTATAAGTAACTGCAGCATTATGTTTAAACTCAATATATACCTCATAGTATGAACGTTATGTTCAGGATTAACAGGACTTCTCCAACTATTATACCTGACTTTACAAAAGGTGATCACACACTCGTGTTCAGAGGCAAGGGGATATGTTTTGAGGACGAGTTGTTGGTGAACACACAGTTTTCTACCATTGCCGATGTTGCCAGATTATGTCCAGTTTAGTAGACGAAGGTCGTGATACATTCGATGGTTCTAAAGCCCATAAATCACTTGTCAGTAAAAACTGGCACATTTACTTTAGTTTTGCAGATGTACCAGTTGGTCAATGTGAACATGTTGCTTGTTTAAATACAGTTTCTCGTTTATTTTACCCGTTTTTGTAATTCATGGATTTCTCTTGATATTTGTCTTTTTAACACCAGCGAAATCATTTGATTTATTTGTAATGCATGGTTGTTCTCGTTAATTTTTTCAATCCATTAGATAAATATTTTCCTCGTACAGTGCGTTCACCACCAATTCTTTTCAATTCTTTTGGGCAAATGCACATAAAGTTTAATTATGTTGTATTATTTGTCCTTTAGTGTTATAGTTATTTGTCGATATCTGTAAATTACCCTATTTTTTCTGTTTGATTTAGGTTCTTCGGGCTGCTGAACAAGCTCATTTATGGTCGGAGTTAGTATTTCTTTATGATAAATATGAAGAGTATGATAATGCGATTCTTACAATGATGAGCCATCCAACTGAAGGATGGAGAGAAAATCATTTCAAAGACTTAATAACACGAGTTGCTAATGTAGAATTATATTATAAAGCGATCCAATTCTACTTGACTTACAAACCGCTGCTTTTAAATGATTTACTCATGGTCTTATCACCACGTTTGGATCATACGCGTGCAGTAAATTTCTTCATCAAGGCAGGGCATATTGCTCTAGTTAAACCTTATTTGCGGTTTGTTCAACAAAATAACGCAAATAATAAATCAGTGAACGAGGCTTTAAACGATTTGTTAATCGAAGAAGAAGATTATCAAGCAAGTTTCATGTTTTATATTTATGAAGTTTATCGTTAACATTAGGTGGTTTCTTTTTTCGTTAGTTAACAATCTATTCTGTTATATTCATCACTAGTTGACTGGTTCGGAGGTAATTTTAAAATAAGGTTTTTCTCTATTGGATTTACTTCATTGATATATGTAACAGCCTTTATTGTGAAAGCTCTTCTCTTTCAACCAATGGATCGCAGGTTCTAGCCTCGCTACACACACTTTTTTAGCAGTCGATAATACCACTACACACACATCACTATACACAAACCTTATGTCTAATCGGAGTATGGGAGCCACCATTGCGTAAATAAGTTACATTAAAATATTACAAATTATTATGCTATTTATCAGTGTAAATAAATATAAAAGTTTTTATAATTGGGACTAATCGCTTTTAACTCTGCATTTTTTAAAGTTATTTTTTACGTTTTACTTTCTTTTCAGGCTTTAAGACAATCTATTGAAACTCATAGTAACTTTGATCATATTGCGTTGGCTCAACAGTTAGAGCGTCATGAACTCATTGAATTTCGTCGTCTTGCTGCTTTACTGTTTAAAGGTAGTAATCGGTGGATGCAAAGTATCGACCTATGTAAACGTGATCAGTTGTATTCTGTAAGTTCATCTTGTGATATGCTTCATTTCCTTTGATAGTTGCAATGATTACTCATAGTATCGAATAAACCATTCTATCCAGTAAATTTTCCATTTTTTTGAATTCAGGGTATATTTTTTAAAAGCTTCTCATGTGATATACTTTTTCCTCAGGTTTTATAGTTGGACTTAGAAAAGTCTAAGTAGATAGCTTGACAAATTTACGGTACTGATCTTGATTTACTTGCTTTGCTACGATACCAGGGCTGTTGGTTTGTTTAGATTTTCTAGTATTAGAGAACTATTAGGTTTATGACGTCTTACTTTCAAATCCGTTGTTTTAAACTAAAATATTTGCAATTGAAAGTCTTCTATAAATCGCAAATTGAATGATCTGCATACTTCAATATCCATTTAGCTATAAACTATTTTAATTTACAACATGAACTCTCGGAATTATATTTGAGGCATTAATTCAAAATACCTGTCCTTTGTTTTATTGTCTATATGATCCAAATTCATTTTCGATGGTTTGGTGATGGTTTTCAATATAAGTATTTTTCATTCCTGTTTGATTCAATAAATTTACCGGGAATTTATTTGTGCTGTTACAACATTGTTTTCGAATGAGTTACTTTCAGATATATGTAATGGATTATGTAACCGATATTATTAATTTTTAGGATGCCATGCAATATGCCTGGGATTCTCGGGATCCTGAGACAGCTGAGGAATTGCTCCGTTGGTTCCTTTCCGAAAATCTTCCAGATTGTTTTTCAGCTTGTCTCTACCGTTGTTACGATCTCCTGCGTCCAGATGTTGTGTTGGAACTTGCTTGGCGCAATGGACTTATTGACATGGCTATGCCATTCTTAATTCAGACTTTGAGAGAATTAACAACAAAAGTATGCTGTGTATTGATAAGTGTTCCTATGTTTCGATTGCTTTGTTTTATTTATTGTTTCTTTCAATTGTTAAAACTGTTGTCTCTTAAATTCACTTTTTATGGCGCCTATTTCATTGGAGAATTATTGATAAAATAAGTTTTGAAATAGGTGGTAATATTTATAAAAACACTGTGTATATAAGTAACCGAAATTTCATTTCCTTGCTAATTTTTCAACCAGGTGGATCGTCTAGAACGCTCCGAACAAACACGTGCTGCAGAGGAAGAGAAAGCTGAACAGGCAGTTAATCCGCTAGTGATGCGTAAGTTTTTTCCTGAAATTATTCTGTGAACTTTTATAATTTTACTTAAGAGTATCCTAATAAATCACAGAAAATCAAAAATCAGTTCTTAACTGAAGATATTAATTTGTAGGCTAATTCAAATTTTTAACATATTTTCTTCCCTCATTTAGGAACTGAACCTCAGCTAATGTTACCAGGACCAGCAGGATCTATGCCAGCAGCCTTAATCCCACCAGCGGGCGCAGCGATTGGGATGTTTGGAGTTACTGGCCCGCAAATGTATTATCAAACAAACGGGCCATCTTTTTAAAATGTTTTTTTTTATCTATTGTGATACACTAAACTTGTTATCAGACTGTTATCTGTTTACTACTTATATGATTTTTTTCTTTAGACGAAATGTGCTGGTTTCCTGTTTTAAAGTTTAATCTATCTGCCAAAATTTCCAAGTCTTGATAATTGGCTGTAAAAGGTGGGTTTTTAATCAAAAGTTTCATGTTTATGACCATGTTATAAGTTTCAAATTTGCTTAAATAGTTTATTTTCTACTGGTTCTAAAACTCAGTGCTTTCTTTGATTAGTGATTGGGAACCTACAAAACACGATTATCTACAATTTTCTTTGTGAAAGATTTTTTTCCAGATTGTTTATGTGTATTTTTAATGAATCTTTTTGGTTGAGTGCATGCCGTTTAAGGGTCCTAGCATTCAGATAAATTCTGTTCCGGCGTAAAGATTTCCAATATGTTTTAGGATATCTCTCAGTCCGTATACAATCATTAATAAATTCCAACGATGTTTTCGCTTCTGTGAGACGAGCATTAAACTTTAGGAATTCATTTGTATAATATTACGCTATATCAACGCAAAATAGCTTGTAATTGACGAAGTAATAAAAATCTCAACTTTTGATATAGTTGAATGCTCTACCGATTTCTGTTTGGTTTGTTTCACTTCAGTGATTTCCATTCATTCGCTGTTAATCAACGTAAATGTTGAATGAATTGTGCAAAATGTTTACTTGTTATTTTTAAAAATTCTATCGAACGAGTGGTCATGTATGGGACCAATAACAAAAATCACTATATGCTCCATGGCTTTTCTATTGTAGATATCACTACTTGTAAGATGATCGAATTTATTTTGTTACTTTGATATGGTTGTACAAGGGTTTTAATTAATCACTATTAAGCGGCTGATATTTTCAGTGTGAATGGACTCATTGCGATATAACTTGGGCTTCTATATCACGTAGAACAATTATATTAATTTTCCTTTATGCTTTCTGATTGTCAGCGACCTTAAAAATATAGCTTGTTAACACCTAGATAAATAATGTACCAAATCGAATTCACATGACAAAACATTAATGCTTCATAATGTGTATATTTAATTGGATGTATCATACTGAACCTTCAATAACAAGAAAATTCTAACTCATTATACAGTCATAGCTGATGATATACTCTGCGGATTCGCATAAGTAATAAGTGGTACTTCCTAGTTTGAAGCACTTAAGCCTTAGCGTGATAATATCTCATCATCGTCACTGCGTTCTCAAGTTTTGTGTTAACCATGTTATTTTCATAAATTGGTTAACGTTAAGATTTTTGTGTGTATAAATGGGGATGGGAAATTTGAATGTTCTGAACATTTGTAATCAACGAAATTTTACTTATAGTTTACTTATAGTCTTAATAAAATAGTTGTTCTCTTCATTGTTTTTTCTCGCAACTACTATCTACCCACTTGAAGCGATTTTGTCACATCGTTCATTTTTTAATAGCTTGATCTTATATATATATATATATATATATATATATATATATATATATATATATGCTTTCTCAGTTATTTCACAATGGCGCTCTTGTTTTTCATATTTTTTCCTTTCTTAGGCGCCTCTTCCTCTCCAATTAAAGAGTACTCAACAGAGATGCAGCCTTCTCCAATGATTAATTTTTAAAATTTCTAGTAAAAGTAATTATATAGCGTAAACAAACCGTTAATTGATCAACGGTTAAAACATGTTTCATATATCATTATTGTATTAATACGATTGACATTTGTTTGTGGTTGTTTCTCTGAATATGTTAGTATATGCACATTCAAAACATTTCCCAACTTCAAAATTGATGTATTCTCGTTCGAATGAGGGGACGTCTATTCATTCCATTTATGTCCAGTCTTTTTGGCCAATTCATCAAATCATTGTTGCGACTATTTCATTACTTATTTATTCATAATAATTGCTCTTATTGTAATAATTTTTTCTTCGTAGGTCATTTTTTTCTTTCTCAATGGTGTCTATCACTCACCTTTTTTTAAAACTTGTTTTCGTGTGTGACGCGTTATAGGGATGCTCACGTTCATCATTATATTTATTATCCTTTGGAGCTTGAACAGGTAGTAAAGTACTCAATATACTTGAAATTGAATATCACTGTCTGAGAACTTATTAATTCGTCTGTATTTATAATCTAAAGGTACTCCTATACATCTAATATTATCCACATATAATGAAGTCTCTCATCAGGAAATATATATGATTTCGCAATTTTGTATGTCAATTTTGATATTTCGGGATATTAATTTTCCGTTGAATTTACAGTTTATTGTTTATTAGACTAAGTAAAATTCGATTAATAAAGTATAGGAACACTATTGCTTGTGATATTATCACATATTCATTCAAGTGCCATGAAATTTTTTTTCTAATGAACTGGTTACACGTTTTTCATTCTTGGTCGGATTCATCTTAGTATACTAATCACAAAATAGCTTACAACTGTTCAATGGGTTATATAAATATACGTATTCCACAGTTCACCCTCGTGCTACGTAGATCTTAATAATAGTAATATGACATTATCACTTAATTTTTTTGGAATTTTAAATTCCAGTGTCATTTTATTTTGTTGTGACTATTGTTTTGCTACGAATTATTTGTTTAGTAGATAGTATAATTACTGTTACCTAATACATACGTCTGTTCGAGATTTGGCTATTTTTCGGATCTTAATTAATCTTAGGTGTTTGTTTAATATATTTGGTGATTCAGTGGAAGAAACTAGAAGCCCCAACTTAGTATCTTATGTATGCACATTTACGGGACAATTATCCAGCTTAGCACGGACCAATTTAAAGTTAATTGCTTCCTAAACATTCATGTATAGTTACTTAAATATTACCTAACTAGAGCTCGGATATTCGTAAATAGAAACGTTTCCATTTATATCAGCACGACTTTTAGCCTGCAGAAAATAAGCTTACTATAATAAGAAAAATTGAAAAACTACGTGACTTAAGAATATTGACTGATTTTTTACTTAGTAAAAATATATTTTCATTTAAATGTAAAGGTTGTAATTTCGACTAAACAAAATTTTCCGAAAGTGGAATAGAATTGTAAAACCTGGCCACTCCGTACTGGTATTCTCTATAGTCAGTCGATTTCTTGCTTCAGTCACATTCACTCTGGTTCATGAAGTCCATAATTCTGTTTTGCACTTATTTTTGTAGGTCATAGAGATAATGATCGTCTATTGATTGAAGCAAGAGGAATATCTTTCATTATTGAATAGAGAATGTACTCTTAGGTATCACCTTTCGTAATTGGTAAATCTGTTGTCCTAATATGGTATGGAATACTACTCGTAATATAAAAGTTTTAATCAAATAAAATCGGTGACGAAATAATCGGAGAAAAATGATTGAGCACTAGTCACATAGTGAACGGATAAAAAATTCCCTTTTTCGTAATGCTTTTTTGACAACCCTAGTGAAGATAACTGGAAAGTTTGGCCTTTTGCATACGCCTTTACCTTGGTATTGTTGATGTCTTCATAAAATTGTTTTTCTATCGTTTTTGTCATCAACGAAATTTTCATTAAATTCCATGTGAATACTTGTGATAATAATTTGCCGTATATCACTATCGCTAAACAGCTATAATGATTATCTACAATAAGAAATAATCCTTTCCAGTGTTTTTTTTAATTTCTAAAAATAATGACTTTATCAGACAACTCAAGTATACGATCCTAATAGACCTCGCGAAATTGGATTAATGGAATTGTTAGTCCATGAGTGTTTTCTCAGCTCTGTCAGAGTTAGACTAACACTTAGTTAGCCACTGAGCCGTTGCATATTTTTGAATTAACTAGTTATGCGGAGCTGATGTGAAGATAATAAATATCTTACTATTTACATATAGCATGCAACTGTTTGCTTTTCATCGATACGTCCACATTTCCTGCTCGCCCAATATCTTTTTTGTGTAGAGGAATTTGTCTAATAAATTGGATGTGAGCTTCACAGTCGTAATCTCATGGATGGCGTGCTTCATCAAATCAAGATAGAGAGATAAGTTCGTATTGGAAATAGGATTATTCATATTCTTAACTACTTTGTTAATCCTTTCTGGTCCCAACGGTGGTTATTCCCGTGTAGTTATTAACAGGCATTGCTATCTTGCGCTGTACAGGCGAACATATTAGAGGGCATCCACTCACTTTGAAACTGTATTCATAACTAACATAAAAAGTAGTGATTTAGACATCTGTAGTAGTCCTGATTATGCGTAAACTTTTGCCCAAAGACTGTTGCAATTAAAGATGACTTCAAATTATTCACCGAAGTGACTGCCTTTTTCATAAGTAGAAGCCTGAAATTCTAGAGGTTTACAGTAAATGGTGGTGTAATAATCAGTGTGAAAACCTAAGTAAGGCAAGTTGCATGTATTTCTACTGAACACAAAACTCTGGATTGGAAGTATTCTGCAGAAAAACAGGTTCTTTATCTAAAAATACCTTTTCATCAGTGAAGGCATTTTATTTGTGGATTGTCTTTGAAAGACAAATGTACTAGAAAGTTGTTTGTAATGAAACTAACTTAATATTCATATTCTAAACACAAATCATTGCGGGCGTACAAGCCCTGTCGATGTACACAGCTCCATTTATTTCCTTGTAAATTGTTATAAAACTACCTGATTTAGCAATATCAGAGTAAAGTTGGTAATTTAGCAAACACTAAAATTATGTCATTTTTGATCTATAACAATCCTGAAATACCAGCAGCCACAATTCTTTGCTTGAGGTGCTGTGTAAAGTTACCTTGGGGACAAAAGTTTCATAACTGACTTAATTTGCTTTTCTGTTATTGCTGAGTCATATATCAAACTTCAGTAGTTATATATGTTCAGAAAAACGACTTATATATGATGCGTTCACGAAACCAGTTGCATAATATTTTTACCTTATAAAATGCATTGGTTTGGCTTTGTCATTGGATGTTAACATTCACCCCAATACTGTTTTGTCATAAAAAAGAGCGAAATCTGCTGTTTAGTTAACAACACGTTTATTATTTTCCAATTAAACTTCAGTAATTAGGAAATGGAGCAATCAAAGTTCGCGTAATTGTCTTAAGATATTTAAATAAATCAACTGCTACCATGTCGTGAACCTGAAAATAACAGGGAAATAGTATATGAATTAGTGCTCTATAAGCATTTCGCCATAGTGTGTTATTTCACTGCGTGGATCCCATATGTGTTTGAACGGATACTAAGCAAATTAAGAAATCACACTTTGGTATTAGTTTGTATAAATTACACAAATCTACAGTTTGTCTAACCTTAACAAATCCTCCATAACGATTACGTGTATATTTCAATTTTATGTTGCCGTAATTCACGTTACGTGTCATAATTTTATATGGTTTCAACACTTACATTGCTTATGTGTTGTTCATGGGGTTTAAATAATCTCTGGACACAGATTAGGGGTACAGGAGGGATTGATGTATGCAAGGATTTCGGAATGAAAGTATTAAAAACTTAACATTCTAAAAGGTCGATTTCTTTCTCCTTTAGTGATGAACTGTGAATTAAATTCAGATTTTTCTATAAAAGTAAGAAGTTGGGTATTGCGAATTTACACAGTTGACCAATTAGGTAAATAAATCATTCAAAAGCGGTTGATTTAAGTATTTGTCGAAAATTTCACCATATATTTATCAAGTTACTGAGTATATATACATATATTTACGCATCCAGTGTATGATCACTTAAATTCATTGGCAGTTGAGTCATTAATACGATAGTCCATTCATATCGATTCTCAATTACGGAATACTATTTTGTGGTTGTGCATATCAGTTTACCATTAATTTTTAGTGAACACACACACGATGAGTATTTTTAACTCTTCAACACAATAGGTGTGGCTAACAGGGTAACTACAAAAATTGCCACATACCGTTTCTATCCCTGTTAAAACTATTGATTGTTTACTATATTTAATTTAGACATATTTCTTTTTCAGAGTATTAATTGACAGCTAAGCAGTTTATATTTTTATTTGTAAAATGACTTTCCAAATAAATAATGAGAGATTGATTACTGTTGTAATGTAAGCATACCAGGAATGAAAAAATTATCACCTGTGGTACTGATTGATTATCGCGCTATATCCCAACTAGTGTATTGTTGGTCGCCAACCCGGTCGTCCTAATGGTTAACCGTTCTCTGTCAAAATCGAAGCCACTGCATTCGTTTGCTGTCGCGTTCTTGGGTGCTTACTGTCGCAGTGTCTTCCGCTTGGGGGAAACATGCTCCCTAATTCTCAATAGTTCCCCAACTGAGATCAATTTATGACGAATACAACTAAGAAATAGATTAATGATCAGAACAATTATTTATGTTTGTACATTTTTCATGTTAATATCAAAGAAAAAATAGTTTCGGATGCAATGTTTATGGTGTTTCACACTGACGTGAAATCAGAGCTTATCGAAGCAACTGTGCTTAGAAAATAATTGTTTTCAGATGTTTTCTTTCAAATTTTAATTTTGCAGTATTCTGAATAATCAGTTGTTTGAAATGTGAGTATGGAAAAGAATTAACTTTTGGCTAGTGAAATACTATCATATATGTATTTGGGTTATAACTGATTATCTGATTTCAAGTGGTTACATAATAAGCGGTTGTAAAGTTTTGCTATACATTCTTTAATGTATTACTTCGATTTCAGTGTTTCGCAGAACTTTAAAGCTAATTTTCTGATTGAGATCATGAATCGATTGGTGTTAGACCACTATTGAAAACCTGGAAGCACTGAACGGCCGTGTCGTCCTACTACGCGACTCTTCAGTGGTGCGCATCCACGATGCCGCTTTCGGGGTACGAACCCAGAACTTTCGGTCGCGCGTGAACGCCTAACCTCTAGACCATGAGCCGGCATTTAACAGTGTTAATGTCTAGCCTCAACCAATCCACAAAATCGCGCGACCACTTTCTATTGTACGGAGGTAGACACCTGTCTCTACCTGACATGGATTAGCTCCACTGGTCCCGGCTTCTCACTAAAACTCCGAGAATTCCCATCCAGTGCTAATGTCAATAGATTCATGTTCTCAATCAAAAACATAATAACCTCCACAACCCCATACTGATATTTAAAGTTAATATTGTTTAAATGGATGTAAAAATACTGGTAATTCATGAGTAAATCAGGGTCTCTAAAGTGAAAATTTTGAATTTTGTGAGAAGTATGTTTGCTATTGACTGTTGAGTTCAAATCCGATAGTTTATATCATTAAATTCGCGTAAGTAATGGAATTTATTAAACATGTCGTCCAATATCATTATTTACATCGGAAATTAAATTATACAATCTCTTAGTAGCTAAGTTGGTTTGTGAAAATCTTCATCTAATTTTTTGACCTATCAGACGGAACTATAAAGCATATTTTGGTCATATAATCTCAATATCATAATAAATCAGTCAAGTTACAAATTGTTCTCTCTATAACTACTTGTATATGTTTTCCCTCTCGAAATGCTCTCACATGGCCACGCGTATATAGCCTCTGCCAGGGAAGTCCTCCTCACTGCCTTCTCGTGGCGGGGGTGTTGTTTACGAAAATGAGGGGACGAAAAGCGAATGTCCGGCGCTTTAACCGGATCCCAAACCAATGGTGCACATGGGCTCCAGTATCCTGAAGGAACAAATGGCGTATGAACCAATCGTTGGTCACCGGCTACCATAGGACTGCATCTCCTTACGATGCTCCACTGCCTTGTGGGTCAGACGTTCAGGTCGAAGGCTCGGGGTGTGGCCACCTAAGAAAACTACCTGGTTCGGTTTGGGCACCCGAGCAGTATCACAGCCCTCACACAAATCACTTGAGACTTGTGTGGCGCATATGTATTTGTTGCCTCCTTGTGCAAATGCCTGTGTTAAAAATAAAAAAATAAATAAATCTAATCACATTTAGTTTACCGAAGTTCACAAATGTGTTTACTTCAAGGTAATTTTTTATAATTTGTTTTAAAAGTAGTAGTTTTTGCTTAATTTAGAAGTAGTGATGACATTATACCATTACAAATACAATTAAAATTAGAGGCACTAATCAATGAGAGAATATATGGTTGTTGATATCTATCTTGAAAGGACAATTCAGTTTTGGTTAATTTTTAAAAGAATTATACACCCATTTCGATGGAGTGTACATTATGAGACAGGTAGAGTAACTAAAAAAGATAAATAAAAATACTTGGATTGTAAAACTTGTGAGCACTAGATTTGAAGAAAAACAAGGGATTACGATAATGAGTCGATTACATTCTTCTCCTCTGTTCGACCGATATTTTATTTTACTAAACTACGTTAATGCATATGCATTTGGGCCCTAAACGAAACTATTGCCTTCACTGTTTATTATCGATGAATTGATGCTAATTGTTTGCATCAAAGTTTGCATAAATTATGCATTCTGTAAATAGACATTACAGATTTATGCTTATTGATTATCACTGATATTCTTAGTTTGATATATATATATATATATATATATATATATATATATATATATATATATATATATATATATATATATATATATATATATATATATACTCTTAGTTTGATATATATGTATATATTCATGTGAATAAGAATACATGTATTGAAGCTAAACCCCAATTTACTGGGTATTGAATGCATGACTTAATCTCACCTTGACCGAAATAACTTGACATTGGCATATTCAGACATTATGATTTCGATTGTACTAAAAATATTCTGTATTGTTTCCTTTTGTACTATTTAAACTTGTGTCAATTTTATTTCGGTTATTTATTTACTGGGAAGAAGTGGCTTACATTAGATCAGAAACACCATTTCCTACTCATTATAACACAAAAAATATTTATTATTTAAATTATATATATGGTAAAAATTAAGAAAATAAAAGCTGTTAGTCATTGGGCTTTGTTATTTATCACAATGTTTAAAACTACTGTGAACTTACATTTGTCTTGATTGTAGAAGATTATCTATATCTTGATTGATGCATGGTTTGAATAATGTTTTCTGGTTAGCGCTTTTTAGCGGATCATTCTGGAACAATCAAATGGATGGAATTCATCACTCTACATCAACTTCATTGACTATGAGAAAGCATTTGATACCGTGGACAGGACAACACTATGGAGGCTTCTTCGACACTACGGCATGCCTGAGAAGATAGTCAACATCATACAGAATTACTATGATGGAATAAACTGCAGAATTGTTAGTGGAGGACAGCTCACAAACTCTTTCGAAGTAAAGACCGGTGTCAGGCAAGCTTGCTTACTATCAACCTTTCTCTTTCTCCTGGTGATTGACTGGATCATGAAGACGTCAACATCTGAAGGGAAGCACGGGATACGGTTAACATCTAGGATGCAATTGGATGACCTAGACTTCGCAGATGATTTGGCTCTTCTATCGCACACGCAACAACAAATGCAGGAGAAGACGACCAGTGTAGCAGCAGTAGGTCTCAATATACACAAAGGGAAAAGCAAGATTCTCCGATACAACACAACATGCACTAATCTAATCACAATTGACGGAGAAGATTCGGAAGATGTGCAAACCATTACATGTTTGGGCAGCATCATTGATGAATACGGTGGATCTGATGCAGATGTGAAGGCGCTGATCGGCAGAGCAAGAGCAGTGTATTTACAATTGAAGGACATCTGGAACTCAAAACAACAGTCAACCAACACCAAGGTCAGGATTTTCAATACGAATGACAAGACAGTTCTACTGTGTGGGGCCAAAACCTGGAAAACTACGAAATCCATCATCCATAAGATACAGGTGTTTATTAATAGTTGTCTACGCAAAATACTTCGGATCCGTTGGCCAGACACTATCAACAACAACCTACTGTGGGAGAGAACAAATCAGATCCAGTGGAGGAAGAAATCAGGAAGAAGCGCTGGAAGTGGATAGGACACACATTGCTTCACAAGACAAGCCCTTACATGGAATCCTCAAGGCCAAAGGAAAAGAGGAAGACCAAAGAACACATGACACCAGGAAATAAAGACAGACATGAGAAGAATGAACAAGAATTGGATAGAGCTAGAAAGGAAGGCCCAGGACAGAATGCGTTGGTTTGTTGATTTATTGACTATAAATCGAACAATTTGTCATTTAAAGATTATTGAACTGTTAATCTGTGTAAATTCAAATCAATATAATAAATGTGAGCATATTAAAGAATTATGCCAGTTTAATTGTCTAGTTTTGATGTGAAATAAATCATCTACTCACCAATGATCTTTCTTGTTGTGGGTGTTGAGTTACTGTCACCGTCAGTCAAGCAGTTTAATCAATTAAAAGAATATTGAACTGAATTAGTTGATGAGCTGTTCAGAGAAATAATCCTCAATTGAATGAATTTTAAGCAACAGATCCATTTGGGAAATATTCCAAATATATTTATATTCTCATTGGAACTGTAATTAGTTTTTAAACTTGGAAGGTAATGTTTAGCTTTATTTTACACTTTGTGACTACTAAATATCTCATTCAGTATGTTTATGAAATTGATTTTACATAATAATTCTGCTTCTGGTTACGCACCCGCTTATTATCTCAGCCCGCATGCGAATCTAATAGTGATTACCACTAGAAAAATTTATTCTCTCTTCAATTAGAATCCTGACAAATCGCATCCACAATCATTTAGTAACATTCGTTTTTATTTCACTTTGCGTCATTTCTCTATTCGCTTTTATTGTCATTTTGTGCATTCCTTTATTTTCCACCTTATACAGCAGCTCGCTTATGGTGGAAATCCTTTCCTATCTAAAGGATCTCAAGTCACTGACAGGTCGGAAGTCGAATGCTACCACCGAATACTAATTCCAAAACTACATGTGATATTCAAACTGGCCTCATTCAAGGTTCCCACACAGTGCACATTGGACAACTTATAGGATTGGCTATGTCTTCAGAAATTCTCAACATTGATGTCTATTGTTTATCCGATATCCGTAATCAAGACAAGTGAATTACTACAAATTCGATCTCCACCATGTCGCTTCGAAAATTTTGTTTCACGTGCTTTTATTCGGAGGACCCTGTGACATCTTCCTCTGGTTTTAATGGCGTTGGCATCGCATTAAGCACTAGAGATGGGGTAGCGCTGATCGATTGGATCCCCATTAAGAGTTGCTTATGTGCTGTTAGATTAGAAAGCTCTATAATAGTGAGAAGAAATGGGTGTGAAAAGCAATTTCTTTTCGTCATCGCCACCTGCCCTCTGACAGATAGTATCCCGGATGCAATCTAGGATGACTCTTACTACTAGTTAACAATTCTTCTACAGAAAGTGCGTTCGAAAAACATTGTAGTACTAGCTGGAGACTTGAGTGTGCATATCAGGCATGTAGGCACAGAGGAGAGTGGTTTATGTGGCGGATAGGAAATTGTTGGTTGCAGGTTAAATAATGGTGGCCATCTACTACAAGTGTGCGCAAACCACAACCTGTTTCTGTCTATCAATAACTGTTGGTACAGTCATCTACGATGTGTTATCTGTGCTATTGTGGACTATTCGATGACTCTGGGAGTGATTGGAAGAAGAAGAGAGGTGGTCAGTTTATGACATGGTGTTGTAGTACGAAAGAAAGGTGTACAAGACTGGTTTCTGTTGGTCCTTCTCGACACCTTAGTTGGTGTTCTACGAATGGTGCAACACAGTGGCTTGAGATGTTATGAGATATGACTTAGAATAGAAGCCAATGGTGATCCTGTTATAAATTCTTTTAATTTCTTCATAAAAATAGACTTGCCTTCTTAACTGAAATAATTCTTTCTGGTTGTAACTTTGCTAACTAAACTGCCTCTCACATTATTATTTCACTATCGTACACTAGTCTCCTTTTTTTGTACGTACTTTACATTCTCTATTTCTTCACATTCTCATTGTTATTGTGTGGCGCATATGTATTTGGTGCCCCTTTGTACCAATATTTCTGTGTTTAAATAAATATACTTCTGGTAGAAGTGATTCACATCATGTGACTTGAATTTACATCCGTTAAAACCTCATATGTAACTCATACGGAACTTTTTAACAAATTATCAAACCATTGTTTGAGGAAACTAATGTGTTGTCAGCAAATAAATTCAGGTCTTGACTAAATTCAAGTTCAGCTTATTTATTTCAAAAAACAGTTTACTTACTGTTATACGACGTTTAGTACACAGTCATTTCGAAAGAGCTTAGTTTAATGTCTCATTATTTTGTTACGATTGTAAGTTAGTTTCCATCAGTAACAATCACCTAACTAATTATTAATCCAGTGTTCCTTAATGACGTACTTAGAAATAAATACCATTATTCTCAAATACGACCAAGTATCCCATGAAATTATGCAAGTGAAAAATGAATAAACTGTTTATCGATGATACTGTAATGATAGCTGTGCCATATCTTCAAGTGAACGAATTTGGCAAATCTAACTAACTAACTAATTGATGTTCAGCTTCTCACGAAACGTGAATTTTCCAGGCTCAACCTTATGTAGGTTGATATGAATTAAAAAATCTGACAATAAAGTGGTCATTGACTTATAGTTATTGTCTATTTGATTTTAGTAATTGAACAACGTCTTGGAACACTTAATCAACGTTCGATAATCTGATAAAATTTGCTATTTATTTATCAATGAAAAAATGTCACTTTTTTTCATCCAAATTATAGATGAACAATATTTTGTATCTACTCAGTAGTTGACCTTATTTCTTTTGAACAAATTTTAATCGATAAATTAAAAGCAAAAATCTACATTTAATTATTGATTATTTTGATGAATCTTATTTGTTTATTTTGAAAACAGTTCATTTGTAAATATTAGAAAACTATTTAGATTATTAATTTCAAAAGATGAATTAGATTTTTGTTGTTGATAAGTTGGTAACTGCGAAATACTTCATTATTCAATATTTTGAATATAATCGATTTAAAGCTGTTTATTCAATTTTCGTAATTATTTTTAATCATGTCAAAAATAGTGATTTCACAGAAACCGCGTAAATAAATTTAAAAATTCACTACTTATATGTTCAACCCTATTGACTTTATCCTAAAGATAATTGACGTAATCTGAACTACTACAAATAGTTTGATGTTTGCTCTATGATTACAAAGAAAACTATGAAAACGAAAAATTCCCTGATATAATAATAATAATAATGAGAGAATTAGTTCAATTAGAAAAAATACAACGAGAAAATTCTTTCAGTTGATAAGTTTCATCTTCGTGAAGAAAGTGAAAGAAAGTTACAGCAGAATCACTACTGGCTTCTATTCTAAGCCATATCTCATTACATCTGAAGCCACTGTGTTGCACCATCTGTAGGACCCCAAGTAAGTAGTCGAGAAGGACCAACAGAACCCAGTGCTTTACAGCTTTCCTTCATACCACAATACCATGTCATACACTGACCATTTGTCTTCATGTTCCAACCAGTCCCAGTGTCGGCGAATAATGCACGACGTTTAATTCGCGAGAACAACATTCTTGGAAAATATCCAAACCACAGAAGTCGGCGTTTCAATGTGACACCAATCGAACTGTCGTCCCTGTGACCGAAAACACGATTCCAAACCTCTGCATTACTAACATCGTGTTGCTACTGGGTGTCAGCAATCCTTCGAAGACAACAATGATCAAACACAAAGAATCACTTAGCATTCTCAACTCAGTGGTCAAGTTTCACAAACATAGAATAAAAATGCTCTCAACAACGCGTTGCTTATCAGATCTTTCACAGCCAGACCATCATCATGAAGGCGCCAGAACGGTGTATCGATCTTATCTCTCACTCTGTCACCAGGATTTACACAGCTACTCAGATACACAAACTTCTCGACTACTTCTATATGCTCACTACCCAGAGTGAGTACAGGATTAGGGTCCTGCCAGTCTTGTAAAGTACTTTACACTTGGAGGGTGCAAAGCATATATCATTCCTATGAACACTTATTCCCAACTAATTAAGTGCGGATTGCATGGTTTTGGTATCATCGTACAGTAAGACAATATCATATGCACACCCAAGCTTTTGAAATCTTTCTCCAGGTAACAGATGCACACCAGCATTATCTACACCTATCAGAGCTATTTCCAGAGCGTCACCGATGTCAAGTTTGAAGAAGAATGGTGAGATTGGGCAACCTTGTCTAATCCCACTCCTTGAATAGAACAATGGAGAGAGGTGATTGTATGCCCTTACTCTGCCTGAGGTGTTCGTATACAAACTTTTTAATATGCTAGTAAACTTCTCAAGCACTCTACTTCAATTGACAGTTCCAAAGAACAGTCCTCTACAACGAATCGAAGGTGGCTCTAGTTTCAAGAGAAACCGCGATTGTTGACCTGTAGGTACAAAGGTGTTCCAACATTTGACGGAAGGTGAAGACATGATCGATACATTCTCAACCAGAACGGAAATCAGCCTGCTCCTCACGAATCGGTTTTTTATGGGTTTTGAGCAATCTACTACGCATGACGGAAGCCAACAATTTGGAGGTAATCGGGAGATAACTTACCTTACGATTGTTGTTGTATAAGTGACGAGAACTCTTTGCAAACATTGGAACGACTATCGACTCATTCCACGACGTTAGGGTATTCACTAATTTCCAGACAGTTTCAAACAACTCAAACAGTTCCTTACCCAGAAAGTCACCACTATATTTAAAAAAGGCCTCAGGTAAGTCATCTGGGCCTAGTGATTTGTGGTGGTTCAGGAGTTGGCGTTCCTTACGAACTTCCACTTCGTTAGGTGGATCAGTCGTCACCGACCATGAAGGATAGGATGGTCTGATTGATGTTGCCAGAGCAGCGAACCAGCTGAACTGCTCCTCAAAAAGTCTTCCCATCGTCCAAGACGTCGATAGATGTTATTGATCGGCAAATGTCATCGTCACATATTGTTCCACTCACACCAGACCTCTTTCTGCCAATGACTCGGATGAGTCGAAAGAGCTTTCGGCAGTTACCATATGCAGCTGCTGGTTCCAACTCGTCAGCACGTTTCAACCACCAGGCTTATTGATCCTCAGGCAAGCTTTGTACAATTTAGTTAATTAACGATCTACGGTTATCTTTGGGCTCGCGGTTACCCGGGGTAAACCGACGTGCCTCAATAAGTTGTAAGGATCATGAGGAAACCCAGTGCTTATAAGCGGGACGTTTAGCGAAACTGAAAAAGGCTTTATCCTCCATTTTCATGACGTCATGCAATTGCAACCAATGCTCACCTATACTTTTCGGTGGAGTGGTAGCTAGCCTAGAACCTAGACAGGTTTGATATTTAGTTGCAACATTGTCTACAGCCAGTTTTCTAACATCAATATGTTTTGGACGATGAATTCACTGGCTATTGAAACATAAGATAAGATTAACGCAAGCAATGGCATGATAAAAGTCCAGGTAGTCACTGCAAATGGAGCGGCAGTTTTGTATACAACCACGCTAGCGGTAGATGATCACGATGTGATCAATCTGAGTCCAGGTTTGAGATGCAGAGGAAGGACGCCAAATATTACATCGTAGATGACTGTACCAACAGTTATTGATAGACAGAAACAGGTTGTGGTTTGCGCACACTTGTAGTAGATGGCCACCATTATTTAACCTGCAACCAACAATTTCCTATCCGCCACATAAACCACTCTCCTCTGTGCCTACATGCCTGATATGCACACTCAAGTCTCCAGCTAGTACTACAATGTTTTTCGAACGCACTTTCTGTAGAAGAATTGTTAACTAGTAGTAAGAGTCATCCTAGATTGCATCCGGGATACTATCTGTCAGAGGGCAGGTGGCGATGACGAAAAGAAATTGCTTTTCACACCCATTTCTTCGTACTTTGATAGAACTTTCTGTTGTTTTATCCTGTACGTATCTGTGATTCAAGTTATAATTTTAATTGGTTACTGAATATCCAGTCCATGTCTTCTTTTTCTTATGTTAACACTAGTAATGATATGATAACATAAAATCTACAAAGCTGTAAATTTACAGTTCATGAATAATTTGGCTTTTTGTTTCATTCTATTATGCTGAAAGAAAAACACTACAACTGACGGCAAAATTGCTTTTAAGAGATAATTGAGAAATTATATATAGGGAAATTCTAGGAAGAATTTTCTTCCACAACTTAATGTATATTTTTCTTCGAAAAATTTAAGCAGATATGGATGGTGGCTGGCACTGGAATCCGGTACGCGTTTATCGTCCTGCCTCTGACTTGATGGCAGTATCAAGGTAATCCTCACAGCATGCACATATTCCAAATGAAGCCGACCAATTGCAGTTCTAAGCGTCAATGAGAAAATTTAATCACCCAATAAAAATGAATGAGTTTGTCTAAAGTTTGCCTTTATTTGCTCAAATTTGGAAGGTTTTAAAGAGAACGGATACTTTATAAAACCGTATTGAACATAGCAAACTTATTCATTAAAGGCTGATGAGGCATTAGTTAAACTTGAATTATGCCCTATCTATCAATTACTATCTCTCTTATTCACAGCCACATTTGGCTAAATCTTGTACAAATGTTGTTTCTTATTTTATGATACGATGTGGTATGTTTGGTTGGTATCTAAACCCAGTATGTTTGAAATAAATGATTCATATCTCAAAGGCTGAGATTGGTGTTCTGCATTTAACAGGCAGAGCTAGGCAGGAAAGCAGAACTGATAAGGACACTAGACTGCTCGTACAGGTTTTATGCGTTATTCGTCCAGTCGATAATTCACTGTTCTCTAATTGGCGGTGTTATTACGTCGTATATTCATAGGACACAGCGCACAAGTTATAACAATTAGTTAGTTATTTCAGTAAATTTCTCAAATCTTTTGGACTTTCACAATAGTTCTAAATTACAATTTGTTAGTTTCGCTGCTTTATATTAATAGAATTCGACTTCAAAAACAGATTCCTTTCTATTGGTTAATTAATAATGAGTTGTTTATGTAATATTCATTTTCATCATTTTTACTTGGAGAAATTATACATGCTATCCATCAAAAAGAAAAAGAAACCAATAAATTTACTGTGAACAAGAAGAGATATTTAAAATGTGGTACGTTGTTAGTTCATCTATATGTATGAGTAATTTGCAGATTATTATATGTAGAGTGCTTAAAACTTTAAAGTTCATCTCTACTTATGCTTAGTCAGCAAGCTGAAAAAAATAATTTATTACTTGTTTTATAAATGACATTTAATGTAGGTTACTATCATCGTTTAGAATATCATAGTTTACCCAGTGAATCTGAAGAAATTCTATGACAATGGGAATCATATAAATAATAGAGAATAATAATGTCAGTACAGCTATCATTAATTAGTAGAGAGAGTAGAGATACTCTGTAGTTTATAATAATTTTTACTCAAAACTATATCTAGTATTTTTAACTGCTTTGCAAATATAGTGTTTATAAATTGCTCACTCCAATATGTATTCAGTATGACTTATGATTAGGATTAATGGTTGATTATTTTGCAACTAAGATGTATAGTAAATCGGAATCTATTACACTTGTCACTAACGATATCGGTAGATTGTAAAAAGAAAACAGAATAATAATAATCGTTCTACACATTATTTGATTGTATACAAACATTAGTGCTGATTAGAACAGTATGGACGTATTTGACTGTGATACTGAATAAAAAGAGTTCGAAATATCGCTTCAACCATCCGTCTTCTTAGGATTCCAAATAAAGCTGCAAATAAGCCTAGGTCAGACAACATTTTCTGTCATCTGTTTCAAAATACCTTACAAGTAACTTACCTGTCGTCGAACAACAGTCTTTAGAATTTAGATGGTTGTAAATTTCTTTAATAATTCTTTTCTTTCGGACAATATTAGTCCTACGATTTTAAGAGGAGTAATATATCCTGTAGCTAACAAATTTCCTTGGATATCAAGGCTAATTTGACAAAGCAAAAGCGTTTAATTTATATTTCGATAGAACAATGAGAAGACGGATATGAATAATTTATAGTCAATAATGATATTGACTATACATATCAACTCATTGTTTTACCTGCACTATAGAGTACTTTTACCTGTATCGTTGAGATATCCTAATTTTTCTGTTTTTATTATCAAATATCAATATATAGTGTTTGTAACTAATAACAGAATTCACTGTGATATAAATGTAGATATAGTATTGTTTTTGTATTCTTTAGAAAATGTTTCTATCCAACACATTTTATTACTATTTAAATTATAAAACGGTGCTCAATATTCACAGTACAGAATCCATTTTTAGAGATATAAAAGTAATAAAACATTTTCTCTAGGGATGCGCTGTAATATGGAGTTAGAGCTTACGGAATGATATTTTAAGCTTAATTTTGCCAGTATTACCAATTATCAAGGTATTCAGTAAACTATAGGAATTGGTTTTTAGTAGTTCCAATGATTTCTGTTCTATTCTAATTGTCGTAATACAATTCAGACTAGGTTGTGGACCGTTCTTATTCGATTCTTTTAGTATTAGTTAGATAAAAAAATGTTGTAAATGGTTTGTTGCCTTTCTACCTGTCTATACTGACCTTTAGACCTGTCATGCTTACCCAATTTATGATTTAATTGGATGCCATGTAGCGATAGATAAAGACCACTGTATGAAACATTTTAAAGGACATTACTTGAATTATAGTAAGCTATCCCCTCATGTTTTGATATTCTAACTTGCACTAATACTGTACGTTGAGCTATGAACCACACCTTACAATCGTGAGACGATAAACTGATCTTCCTATTCTATTCAATGGAATCGTTTAGTTTAGCTAATTTCAAAGCCGCTTATTAAATCCTATCCTGGGAAATATCCTATATATAACGTTTTGATATGTCCAAGTTATGTGATGGCGAATTTATTTTCCACTATTCCTTCTAAATTTTAATCTGATAAAAAGGGGTGTACTTTGTATATTATAGTTGATGTAGAAATTTATGATCTTACTTGATGGTTTAAGCTAATTTACGACACTTCAATCTCAATTCTAACAAGTTATTCTATTTAGTTAACAACAGTCAGTTTTGAGCTACAAGATAATGATATCGTTGAAAAGTAAAGCTAGTAGATTTCCGAGAAAATATCTATTGAGTAAGAGCCTATATAAGATGATATTTGAATGTTCAGTTTACCAATACCTTCTTTACAAAAAATATACATTATTTTGCTATATTTTCTGACTTTATTTAGCTTACTTATTATTTATGAGTAGCCTAATACTTTGTTGGTAATTAGGATCAATCAGTATACGCTATCCTCAAGTAGTCAAAGGATATATCCAGTGTACTAATATCAGCTGAAGATAACTAAAAACTATAGACTACCATTTCAGGAAGTTTGTCTTTGTACTAATTTAATTATGTCTTTTTCAGTTACTTGACGTCCAATACGAATATAAATAATTTCACGAATATTCTGACTTTTTATTAATTAGTAGTAACTTGGAAAAACAGTGTGAAGCCATCATGAGCAGAGATGGATATTGGCTAGGAAAGAAGCCCAAAATACGCGTTTCTTCCTATTTGAGGCTCGTCAGCTGAATGCCTTGCATCCGAGTTAATGTTGACCACATGAATCGAACCCAGTAGCGTTCGCTTCAAAAGCCACTGCCTTGTCTACTTAGCTTCTGAATCCAGTCAACCACTGGTTTATGTAATGAGGTGGGGTTCGATTCATTCGTATTGGTTATTTGAATCTTCCAATTGATGTTGACGACTCCAGTTAACCATTATGCGCTGTTATATGTTCATCCTGGCCGTATTACCTGGATGTTACTATCTGGTTAGATGCACTATAAGCGGAATGCACATTTTACCGAAAAGTGACTGATCGATTACAGTCTTCAACATAAATTGAAAGATTCAAACAAACAATACCAATTTATCAAGAACTCAGCCGCGACTTTAGAGCATGAAAATAATTTTTCAATTGGATTAAATATCCTTTAATTGCAAAAATATGAACCTAAGGTCTTACATGTTATTTCTTCTATATACTGCTTATTCCAAATTTCACCCATTACAAGCATAGTAAAATCAAATGTCGCTTAGACGTCAAAAGGCGAATTATATGGATATTAACATAAGACTGATGTTTGGTAGACAAAGTAGGTTCTTCAGTGAAATAAATTCTGTGTCATATAGGTGATATTATGGCCAAATAATAGTTTCAGGATCAAAATAGAAATATTTGAAAGTTGAAGAAATAAATGCTAAAATTTCCAATTGTTTATACCAATTATCAATCCGGACAACTCAATCAATGTCTTAATTTATTGTATGAATATTTAGTCATTTTCCAGCCAATAAGATGGATTTAAAATTTTTGAAAAGTGTTTTCAATAAATTCCGATAAATATTGACAATAGTGATAGATTTAAAAAGATAAACTGAACTGAATAGAAAGAAACGCTCAATTTACAAATAAGCAATAATTATTATATGAGAAAGATTAAATTTTTGAATGAAATCCTGATCGCTGCAAACTTGACCATAGTTACACTGTAAATTCAATTTACTGAATACAAATTTTCCTACAAACATATTATAAAAACTTGCCGATATATAAAGTAATTGATGACTCTTGTAAACACTAATCGACCACTGAATAATAATCAATAAAAAGTTACCTAAGCTTCAGTACTAGTCAGATTTTATTAATCATGCCACGAATCTTCCAGTAATAATATATCTGGTTACAGAATTCGGTAACCTAGTTTTATATTTCCTGCAGAGTATATGTTTCTGAGTATTGTAGTTATTACCAGTTGATTAATATGAACAAGGGAGAAATTTGGGTTCTGTTGATTGCCGCCAATCCTATAACCTCTCATCTCATACCTGTGTTATACAAAAAAATGCTATTGAAATGTATAGATGTTAATCGTCTAGTGAAGATAGATTTTACTATTTGTAGTGAAACCTTGTGTATTCGGATAAAATGCTACATTACTGACTCTTAATGTTTAAACAGGACTGTTATATTCAATATGTTTACATCAAATTTAGTTAATTTTTTAACATCTAAAATCATCGTGAAAATCAGAGAAGAACGATCTCTCACGTTAGAAAAATATTGAACACATTGTTGAATCGACAAAACATCTTAAATGTTACATGCAGCTCTCGTTGTTCTTGATTAAATCTATCGTTTAATCTAACTGATTGATTAGGTGAGTCGCATAGGCTAATGAATATTATGGAATGGAAAACTCAAGATCCTAGACTAAAAATCAAAGTATAAATATTATCATGTGTGTCAATTGATTATGAATGAATTATTAGGAATAAAAGCAAGGAATAAAAATAAAAAAAGAATCACAGATACACTAATGGTTAAATGTGGATAGCACTGCAATCCAGAATGTATCGTGTTCACTGAGTTGAATGATCTAATTGCAAAGCTTACATTTCTGTTGTGAATAACAACGTTATTACATCCTACAGTTACATGAAATTTTTCTAATTACCAGTTAGCATTAAACGACTCAATGCTGATTATTTTCCTCGTGACCGAATATCTTTACACGTTTCGTCATTCTCATGTGCTTCATTTTGATGCTAACTGTTTCGTTCTGCTGAATCCCCATCATATTACTGATTTCTGTTTCTAGTATGAATTGATAAAATGGATTTGTACTGATGTGTCTGTTGACAGTAGATTGATTTGAATACTATGATATTAGAAAATATATAGAATTCTTATGATTTTCTCGATCACAATTTGTTTTTATATTTTCACAATCACATTTGTGTTTAGATTCATTGATAAAGAGAAAACAGTATAGCATTTTCTTGCTTGTTTTCTCTTAATGGTTTACTTCATATTCTAAAACAGTTTCTATCGAGAAGTTTTAAACATTAAATGAAGTAAGAACAATATGTATTGCTTGAATATGATGGTTTTATTTGCATGTTTTCCAAATTTAAATGAGTTAATTTAAATCTTGTAGAATGCTCAAGAAGGTGTACACTCTTGAAGAAATCATCCAAAGAAAATTTAAGTATTAATATACAAATGAAAATAACTTTTATTGACCTAATCTTTACAAGTTGATCGACATAACTATACAATGGGACACATATTTTCCAGGGTAAATTATCTTTATAAAGAATGTTATCAATATTTGTTATGGTAGCTTATGTGTTACATTAGGAAAAATAAACACTAAGTTACCATTCTTTTCATCGCATTAAAATAATTCATCAAAAGTGAAATGATCTTATTAAAACTAACTTGTATTGCGTAACTGGATTTAACAATATTGTTCCAGTTTCTGATTATTAAACACAGCATATCTGAACATTTACAAGTTCAGAAGAATAAGGTTGTCTATGAGGGACCATATCTTTCAACATCTGGTCAGTCATACATTGAACTTTGGACTATTTGTGATACAGTGAAATCCTTCTTTAATATCATAGATGAGCGATTGAAATGACTGTTCAACTGTTTCCCTTCATTGGTTTAAAGCTCAAGATTAAAAATCACATCTTTTTAATGTTTATTTTTGTAATTTTATGAAGAGTTAGTCATATTTTCAAGTTATATTATTTTATCGTTAAGTGATGTCCGTCGATTAACAATTCGTGCTTGTAGTTCTAATCCTAATTCATTATCGTCATTCATTCCGCTGGTTTCTTTTTTGGAAAGCTGGTTAAACTGATTAGTATCATTACTATTACAAGTTAAGCACCGTAACTTTGAGATAACAAAATTCGTTTGTACTTGCATTACATCAGTGAAGTAAGAGCAACAATAATAACACATTGTATATGCACCTATAAATACTAAAACACACCCACACAAGTACGCAGTTAACTGATCAATCAATGATTACAGATCGGTAAAACTTCAGTTGTAATGATTATTAAGAAAATATAGTTTTAGCATTAACGCTTAGGGAATATTTTATGCATTTGATCCTCATTTTAATACATAAAAAAATCTATATTCACATAAGATTTACTTAAATGAACAATCAAGTGTATGCACCTCCATTTCCATGTTCTATACAATATTACCAGTATCCTTAAGAAATCATAATGAGATATTGATGTTAGTAATTTTACTAAATTATATTTAGTTCTATATCTATAAATGTATCGGTATGACCATGTGGTTCAAAATGGTTTCATGAAAAGAAAGAAAACCGTTCTGATTTATAATTTTTATCTGATTTATGTGCATACTACATTGTTATAAGTAGTTATTTAAAATTCTTCCAAATCGGTAAAACAAATCAATTTCATTTGAGACTATAAAAGTGTGTTAACTTATGTACCCATATACATATACATAGAAATCTACATAAATCTGGATACTGAATTGGTATCTTTATCACCACCACCACTATCGCCGCCAACAACAACAAACAAACAAACAAATTAAAAGAAAAAGGTGCCTTTTTCATTCAAGGTTAAAGAATTTTTGATAATTTCTAGCAACTGTGCTATAGTTTACTGGGATATATACATATATACTACATGATTTCTATTTCAACTTACGTCTACGAACATGATCTTCTACTTAGAGATATGTAAATGTGTGAAAATGAACAAAATATGTTGATATAAAAACAAGTGTATAACACTTTATTAGTGTTTGCTTTTTTAAATATTAAATATATTTTCTGGGATAAATTTTCCTACAATTGGACAGAAGTATCTAGAATTTTATCGATTCTGCCTATGCGGTTCTTTCTTTCTTTGTTTTTTCTTGATGAGTTATTCTATTAGACAACATAAGTGTTCAATAAGATAAAATAGAAAAGTCCGCATATATATATATATATATATATATATATATATATATATTGGTTGTTTGGGCCCTCTCATCGATGTTTTTAACATATGTGCATCCTGTACACATTGCCACTATATTTCTATTAAGTCACAGACATTGTAAACAGAGATGGATGGTGGCTAGCAGTTGAATCAGGGACCCGCGTCTTGTCCTTTCTTGGACTCATCAATGATGGCACTTGAAACGAACGCTGCTGAGCCTTAAATAAGTCTGAACACACGTCTTGGATTATTCTGCTAGCCACAATCCATATCTGCCTAAGATAAAATGGTGTTCATACAGAATGAAACACACAGAAGTAGTCGAAAATAA
This sequence comes from Schistosoma spindalis, assembly GCA_946903255.1. Classification (NCBI taxonomy): domain Eukaryota; kingdom Metazoa; phylum Platyhelminthes; class Trematoda; order Strigeidida; family Schistosomatidae; genus Schistosoma; species Schistosoma spindalis. The sequence continues at coordinate 33,729,379 of OX336420.1, read as the reverse complement.
AGTAATTTCCAGTATTTTGTCATGAAAAATCTTTTGAATTCGAAAAAATACTTGTCAGCTTATAATCTTGAAGATAACCAATGTTCTCAATAAAGAAACTATAGTTTATGAATTAGAATTTTCAAGATGTTTTGTGTAAGAAATAGGCAACTCGAATTAAGCGTCTTTAATTTTTCTGTAGATGTAATGAGAATCGTTTCTTAATTATGAAATGCTTAGCTATGTTTTCAGTTAAACAAATATGTGCATTCTGAAAGTCACTAGTTTACAAACAATACTTTATCAAGATTCCCAGTTGCATATTTATTTATTGAAAAACATGGTTTTTCAACCGTTTTTAAATTTAATAGTCAACTTTATTCAGATCATCATAAAATAGAATCTACTAATCAAATGTTTATAGATAAAAATTAGAAACACTGAAGAATTCATTTTATTTTGCGTAAAATTAGCCAGGACAGTAAACGATGATCGAATGTATCCACTATTTCTCGGCACATTTATCATAAATGTTTTGTTGTAATTCTAATACATTTTCAGATATTTTTTAAAGTAGTTTCCTCTTATTAGGCAAAACTTGTGTCCTGTCTGTTTGATTAACATATTCCATGATAACAAACATTCAGTTTGCCGAAAGATTTTTGTACTGGAACATAATTTAATGTTATCTATTGAATATAGCATTACACTATGACCATTGTACCGATAAAATTTTTCAACTTATCAATGAACGAACTTTCATTTTAATGTAGTGTACTGGGTTCGAATCCCAGAGGGAACATGAACTCTGGGATGAAGGTATATCCAGTTGATGAGTCCCAAATCAGGCGAAATGTGCATCCTAAATTCCATCGTTAACCACCATCCATCTCTGCTTATAATGTTTGTGACTTAAGATAATCTCGAGACAATTCAATCAGGATGCGCATATGCCTATAAGAGAAGAGAAGATTTAAACAACCAATATAAAACATAAATCCTTTATTTATAATAGATTTATATACTATTTAACTGAATAAATTTAGGTTTTTGTTTAAAATTCTAGGATTTTTATAATCAAATATAAATTTACAGCATTTTGATTGTTTTAATCTTAAATAAGTGATTTGTTCTAGTTATAAGATATATAAATAATTCAGTATTTCTTAAAGCATTAAATTAAATTAAAAATAAGGAAATTTATTTTGTGAAAAATGAAAAGAAAATCACTATGGTTAATATTTTAATGACGCCATGAGAATAAATTCTAAGTGTTTGTTTTTTTTGATCCATTAGTTAAATTTGTTAAAAATATCACTTGTATTGATGTTATACAATAAATGAAAATGAAGACATTACAATTAATCTGGTTTTCTTTTCTTTTTTTCTTTCTATTTTGTTTTTATTTCTATTTAAATTTTCCAGATAATCCCATAATTAACACACAAGTATATTGAATAAGAAAAAGAGAATTCAGCAAAGAAGATTTTCTTTTCGACGAAGTCATTCACTCAAGCTGTACATTCGTATATATATAGTTAGATATGGAAAATATATGTCTATAGGAGGATAGAAAAGATTGCATCATAAAATGGATTCGAGACTAAATAACAAATGAGGTTACGTACTAATCAAGAGGTAAGGAAGAAAATAATTTATGGGTCAGATAATAGTCCAATCAGTATCAGAAGGGAATACGTGGAGATTGCAGTAATTTCAATAATTGAGATCATGAGTCAATTGAAGCTAGACTACCATGGAAAACCTGAAAGCATTAGACGGTTATTTCGTTTTATGGTTGGACTCCTTAGCAGTGGTGGTCTAGCTTCAATTGACTCATGATCTCAACTATTGAAATTACTGCAATCTCCACATAACCCCTTCTGATACTAATCAACATATGTTCACTAGTGACTGGCTTCAAGAGGTATATACTGAAGTTCTACTGAGAAGCAGTGACCAGAGGAGTTCAACCACGTCAGTTGTGAGATATTAACTCACTGATGACAATGGTGGATGTATTGCTCAATTTCGCGGATTAGTTGAAGTTAGACATTAACACTTGAATGCTGGCCGGCTCGGTGGTCCAGCGGTTAAGTACTCGACGTGAAACTAATAGGTCCTGGGTTCGAATCCTGCGAGGCGGGGTTGTGGATGCTCACTGCTTAGGAGTCCCACAATAGGACGAAACGACCATCCAGTGCTTCCAGCTTTTCCATGGTGGTCTACATTCAATTGACTCATGATCTCAACTATTGAAATAGTCCAATGGACAGATATGAAGCTAAGCGACAAACACAAAATCATAAAAATGGACTGAATAATAATCAAGAAAACTTGTTTAAAGGTAATAATAATAACTCATTAGATTTTAAAATGCAAAACGGTAATTTTAAAAATTCAATAATAATCAAATAAAAATGCAGGAAAAAAACCCGAAACATACTTATCAAAGGAATTAGGGCCAAGGAAGGATGAGAGGTTGGACAAATCGTTTCTGCACGCAAAGATCAGGCTTGAGTTCATGGATTGCCAATGCCTCAACAGTGCATAAAATATTGATTCGAAACCCCTTTGATCCAGTTCATTTGACTCTGTTGATTACTTTAAAAGAAAAGTCCTTTAGAGCGATGTGTTCACAATTAATTAAATGCTCCTGTATCGAACTAGTATTTGTTTTACATTCTTCTTTTAAGAGCAAAGCCGGATAGTGTTCCGAGATGTGTTTAGACAGTGATCGCTTTGTGCGGCCTATGTAACATGCCCCACATGAGCAAGTAAATTTATAGATACACACTGATGTGACGTTTATCCTTAACACATCTATGAATGTTAGATCGGCTAGAGAAAACGATTCGGTGCTTGGCTGCGTAGAATGTTTTATTCAACAATTTTGAAATCCGTTTCAGCGGCCGTGTCTCCTTCAAATTCCATGTTCATAAATAGCGTTTTCTTCTGTACTGTCAATGCTTTTTCTTCATGAAGTCTACGTGTTAAGTTGCTACAGACGAATCTAGGTACATAAGTTTAGTTTTCAGTGATATATCTAACTTATTTTTGTATTGATATACATACACAAAATTGTGATTAGAATAATGACAAATTTCAAGCAAATAAATTTGACAATAAATAATAATGTAGATTATTTCATCAGTTAATTTTTCAAGTTTATTAATTAGTACAAAGTTATATACAAATCTATTGGTAAATCATAAAATATACAGAAGAAAACTGATCTAGAAAGTATTTTATTACTTTTTTAATCATTTATAAAGACTAGGGATATGATTTTGTGCAAATTATTATATTTGACAGAATGGATGTTTTGTTTCACCTATGTTCATACGAACATAGACAATCAGTCTAAAAAGAAACATGACATCCTTTTGTGGTGTGAGTTACTTACATCCATATAAGTAGTATATGACGGTGATCAGGCATAGAATGTATTTTAGTGAAAGATCGATAAGGAAAGAACGAAAACGGAACGCAATTAGTATGAAAATGCAGGAGCAATGAAATCTGAGACAATGGAATGATATTTACAAAAGGAACAGTGAATTTTGAGATGATGGATTGATATTTTGCAAATTAACTACTTTTTCTAAATGGTTCTCAGATTTTAGTGAGATGCTCTGTAATTTTGGGCCAATTACATTCGAATATCCCTACTCGTGTTCTTGTTCACTACACTTTCACTTATTATCCATTCATGCAGAGAGACGTACGCACGTTTGATTGTGAACACGTAAAAATTTGAGATCGAGAAAATTATAAGAATTCTATATGTTTTAAAATACCACAGTCTTCAAATCAATCTATTGTCAACAGACACATCAGTACAAATCCATTTTATCAATTCATACTAGAAACAGAAATCAGTAATATGTTGAGGATTTAGCAGAAGGAAGCAGTTAGCATAAAAATGAAGTCGTATGAAGACGACGAAACATTTGAAAACATTCAATCACAAGGAAGGTCCTTGGAAATGCTTGATGTATCGCTATAAGGTAGAATAGTTACAACGCCTACGATTTCTTGAAAAATATGTTAGCAATATTAACTAGAATGATAGTATATATTTCGTGATTATTCAGTGAAGTATATAAATTATTAAATGAATTAAGAGTTTCTAAAATTCATCACCATATTCTTATGATTTTCAATGGTTTTTCAAATAGTCAGTAAACCTCTAATGACGATTATCTGAACAGAACAACTTCGGTTTACAGCTAAATAATAAATGATGATAATAATATTTTTACCAGTATGGGATTGGGAAGATTGCTTAATTAATTTTATTAAGATTACTAACCTATCTAAGTTGAACAACCATAGAAAACCTGTAATTACTGGACAGCCATTTGTTCTAGTATATGACTTCTTAGGACGAAATTACCAAGGCGAACCAGGTCGGAAAAGCTGCTCGGCTCTTCTTGGTTTTCAATGGTTTTCAGTTTTTGATCTGAATAAAATAAAATTTTTATTATCAAATTATCACTTTACTCAGTATTATGCATTTAGTACAATATGAAATTCTCAGCATGTAAATTTATTTATGTTTAGTGATAAGAAATTATGTTTTCTAAAGTTTTACTTGTTTACACAAGGGCACAAATATTATTCAACTATCGGTTGTCAGTTTTAATCAGAATATTTATTGTAAATAAAATTTACTGGTAGACTTAAGCAGAAAATTACTATTTTAAGACAAACGTCTCCACGATTCTAATCTGTCAGTATGTAAACTGAACAGAAAATAGACAGTGGATGTACTTTTATACATAATTATATAAGGGGAAAAATAAAATAACAGGTAACTGGATAAATAAAAACAATTCTCCCTGTTTGCAAATGTAAATAAAAAGGACTACACATTATATACTACTTTTGTTAGATAACAATACTGTTATTTGATTTTACTCTCGAGTATATTTCAAACACTTTATTGACACTATCCATCTTTGCTTAAAACGCTTGTAACTTAAGGCTATATCGAGGCAATCCGCACAGGATGCATATATATATATATATATATATATATATATATATATATATATATATAGTCACATCATATCAAGAAATAGTTTTCTCTCTTGAAATGTTGGTTACTGATATCACTGATGGTCCTAATTTAAAAATACTTTGAAAATCAGGGTTTAATTCCTTGTGGCGTTGTTTGAGGGCACTGATAATGTGTCACATACTAGGATGAATTAGATATTCAGTACCTTCTGAATTCACTGGATATTTTACTTGGACCGCTTCGCAATATCGATATAATTTAATAATGCATGAGAAATTATACAGTGACATATTTACCAAGTCAATTATTTTATTTTCCGTAATCTGTTTGATTAGAATTTGGTGGTTGATTTAGTAAATAAATTACCAGTTTTATCATCTCAGTCATTTCCGAAATTTTTCATCATTATAGAACTGTGGTAAATCATTATCTTAGTAAGGTATGCTTTTTACTGTTAATCCACCTAACTTTTGGACTTGATCTAAACAGATTTTATTATTCAGCATAAATTATAATCTGGAATGTCTTATATAATTAGAATTGACGTAAGCAGTTTTTTTTGTTTTTGTGATTTACATTATGGAATCTAGTTAGCCAGGGAATCACTAAAAATTCGAACTATTAGTAAGCTACCTTTTCCTATCATTGAACTCCCCAAGGACAAGCTCTAACGAACCTACCAAATATTGAACCAAGATCTTAGGTTTTTTGCAAGCTTACTACCTGTAAATCTCCAGATTTTCATACAGTAGTTCACGTTGCAATTTTAGTTGATAATCGCGAATTTTCGTCATGAAATTAGACCATTTTATTAGGAGCAATAAAAATGAAGAAATGCTAAAAATAATGACCAGACAACCTTGATCATTTTAAAGGCAGAATTATGCTGCAGCTATGATGAACTGGCTTTTCTATGCTCCAAAACATTAAAGTATTATTTTACTACTAAGATCTGTCATTAAAAGTAAATTTATAAACCGTTTAACATTTGAGTGACTTATAGAATAAGGAAAGTGAATCATAGGAAGACATCTATTAATTTATAATCTACTCCAGTTCTTGATCTACAGTATATGCATTCAGTAAACGATTAAAAATGTTCTAAAAGTAGACTAGGTCTTTGGAAAGCTAAGTAATATATGTTTCTCTACTATTTACATCAACGGATTCAGGCTTCCTTTGAAATTTATCCTTTTTATGCTTGCAAAACATTTCCTTAAGGATAAAGAGAGTTACTCCAATAAGACTAAATAGGCTGAAAGTATCTCAGATTGTACAGAATCTTAAATATTTTTTTAAAATAAAATGTTATTACTGATTTGAACAAAATTCTCTTACAAAATTAAAAACTATTTGCCGATGTTAAGTAACCGTTTCAGTTTTTGTAAACATTTCTAAATTTTACAGTAATCAAATAGTTTCACATTAATTGGGCACCGAGCTAATGTGAGACATTTAGGAGGAAGAATATATTGGTAATATCTTAGCGAATGTATTTGCAGTAAACTCAACGTTTCACTTGGCGATTGGGTCCAAGCTTTATCAAGGAAATATTTCCTTGTACAATAATCAGTTTGATGAAGAACTTCAACTAGTTTCGTGAATATAATCAAAAGAATTATAAATTTGAGCACTGATAACGTCACATTGTTCATCGATTTAGAACGACATAGATTCTGTTAGTTAGAATGACAAGGACGAAAATGACGTAAAATCATAGTTAAATCAAATTTAAAGGAACAGCGGTAATTTGTATGTCTTGCAGTCATTAAGGACCACTGACTTTCACACAACTATAAAGTTGATATTCTTATTCATTTATATAGTTAATTACTTTGACTATGTTAACACTTTACTGATGAATTGGGATAGACAAATAGCCAGAGTGAGACCTATTCTAACAACTGTTTTACAACTGTAGTAGTACATTATTATAGATACACATTTAGGTAACTGACTTTAGAAAGGCATTCGATAACAATGCTGTAAAATGAAGCCAAAGTATAAAATTATTATATCTTTTGAACAAAATAACACATCACCAAAATCATTCTGACTTTATTTTTTTATATTTATTGATATCAAGGCTTAGTTTTCACACTGAACTACTTTAACTACTGAGAAGGAATTTTTATTTAAGGAGTCTCAGGCCTTCCACAGGCATGAGGTGCACTTATTTGCTAGGAAATCTCAGTTCGTAGTGGAAATCATTTAACTGTGAAGTTCTAATCAAACAAAGCCAGTGATAGTAAGGTGAATTTCAATATTCAGTGCATCCGAATCGAAGCTATGAGTTTCTGACTGTACAGACAAGTCAATTCAAAATTAAATCACATTTTGTACTAACCAGATCCATTTTTATTGAATTAGTGATACAGTGTATCTCCAAATAATAAAGTGCTAGACTTGTATTCAATTTACTTCGAATTAAATATCTTGAATGAGGTTTTCAATATTTCATCACCTATTCGATTTACTAAGTAGATATTAGAAATCTTTTGGATTGAAAAGACAATTCAAAGATGAACTTTCAGTAATCAGCTACATTTTCATAAGAAGCCTAGATAAGCAATAATGATCTGTTTTTATAGCGTTAAGCTATTGACTACTGATTCAATGTTTGGACTGGATAGGCTAAAGAATCTAACTGGTGAACACGTTTCAGGTTTCAGTGGTTCTTTTTGATTTTCAATCTATTTATTAAACTATCCTTAAAATTAAGCTACTGTGTCTAACTTCGAGCAGTTAGTTATTGATGACTTAAGAATTAGTAAATTTTACAGACTAAAATGTTGCTAAATGGGTGCTTGCCAATAAATATGGCGCCTGGATTAAGAACTTCACATTCAACTCACTGTATTGATTTCTTGATAACATTGTTATAACCACGTGAACCCGAAACCATTAGAAAGTATTCCATCGATAAAAATTTGTAATAGATGTGACATTGATTATATAAATGACAACTGGTACTTTACAATTTATCTTACTTCTATTTTTTTATTTAGAACAATAAACTGTAAACCAACGAATTGGGATTGAAATTTTCATTAGATATTCTCTTTATTCAAAAATATCATCATTTTATGATTAGCCAAGATTTGAATTCTTTTTCAAGAATATCATGATTTCAAGATATATAACCCAAACTATTTTGAAAAGAATCTGGTAACTTGAGAAAGCAGAGAAAAATTCGAGTTCTGATTGGAAACAACTCACTATTTAAAATTATAGGTACATTTGTCTATCTGATTGAAAAATTACAGTTTTTAAATTCTTTACCATTATTTCAGCTAAAGAGTTAAAGACAAATACTAAGTATTATGTTCTCGAGCCATGAGTGACATTCAAAAGTGTTAAACGTATTTTAATTTATGCAATTGCTTTTATGCCTTCATTATCCTGTGTTATCGGTGAATTACTATTCCCCTATCGGTTTGGTTAACTCTACAGATCACGGCTTCTCAACTAAACTTTGATGAATTATATCAATGCAGAGAATAATTACTGCACAATCGCTATTCATTTGCGTTGCTTCGTGGAGTTTTTGTTAGTTTACTAATTAATTTTTGATGAGGTAAAGTGATACTCAATATCAGTTTTAATAAAACAAAATGACTATCTTCTGTTAAGACTGAATTCACAGCATAAATAAATAATCGTTTCCGTACATTTACCGATAAATACTTATTAAAAGCGATCGATCATTGAAATACCAGATTCCTTCTAGTTGGAGACTACAATCAATATATTTTTTAATTTCGAAGCTTTTCCGATCCAAAACATTTGAAATTGTATGGCAGACTATTCTAATCATAAATCATGTTCTTCTTCGTGGTTTACATAATAAAAGATAGTACCATCATATGATGAGAATGAGATGTAGAGACTGAATCAGATTGTTGATCATTAGTTGAAAAATCCTGAACTATCTAAAGCCGTTCCAACGAAATGAGAGGTAAACTCGCAAAATAAAAGCCAACTGTCTATTTATGCAATTGATGCAGTTTTATGGCCAATTAGGTTTCAATTCATTCTTTTATAATCGTAATATTTACCTCATTGTATGTTGACACAACACTAACGAAGTTTTTTAAAGCGTATATCACGTTTTTCTTTCTTAGAGTTCTTAGAGTTTAGTTAAGTATGGTTAAGTATGGTTACATCGTATTATTTATGTTTTTATTATTCACTTTATCAAATAAATAACTTCGTTTTCCAACTGCTTTAAATTCAGTAGTAAATAATAGTCACATTGTCTGTAAACGTTTTTGTAAACCTTAAATATGAGAGTTGTCCGAAGGTCAAACGTTTACTCGAGATAATATATGTTCTAGGTTCGATCTCCTACAATGCGGTCCTGAATGTGCAATTTTGTGGGACCTCATACTAGCACGAAATAGTCATCCAGTGTTGCCCGATTTTCGACAGTCGTCTGACTAAGATTAGTTCATGAAATAAACTATAAAATTTGAACTATCTTCAATAAAGCCTTATACTATTAATAATATTGTGTTTATTAGTGAGTGAATTTTATATGCGATTCCAGGAGTTCTAGGTAAAAGTTATGACTAACATAACTTGACCATGTGTGTGACATAATTATCCTCAATTGGCAACGAAATATAGTCACGTAATATTTTAAGCAGATTAAATTTTGACACATACACCATTGGATTCCGTTTCAGTAATTAGTATTTAACTATTAGTAATCTGATATATATCAAAGTTAACCGATAATCAACCTAGGAATTCACCAATCTAACATTTTAAAAGTCATCTAACGTCATGGTCTCCTATGAATAATGATCATAAATATATGAAATTCAATAATCAATTGTATTCTATATTCAACATTTTCATTATTTAGACATATGATTTATTAAGTAAATATAACTAAACATTATAATTTTGTTTTACATAATTAGTTTACCTTAATTAAATGTGTATTTTTCTTGTTTATATGTTAGTTTACTGAAAATGATATCTGGGCACCAATGTATTTTACCAACTAATACAAAGTGAAATGTTTTAGCATAATTATTAGGTTAAATGAAATTTTTAAAAAAAAGAGAAGAAAATAGACATTTGATAAATTGTCAATTGTCAAGTTGAGTAAAACATAATATAGACCGCCATGGAAAACCTGAAGGCACTGGGCGGCCGTTTCGTCCTAGTATGGGACTCCTCAGCAGTAAGCATCCACGATCCCAACTCGCGAGATTCTAACGCAGGACCTATCAGTCTCGTGAACGAGTGCTTAACCACTAGACCACTGGGCCAGCATCCAACGGTGTTAATACCTAGCTTCAACTAATCCACGAAATCGCGCCATCGTACACCAGGTTTTTCATGGTGGTCTAGCTTCAATTGATTCATGATTTCAACTATTGAAATTACTAAAATTTCCCCAAAACCCCTTCTGAAAATAATTATTTATAAATTAATGAAAATATAAACAGAACATGAGTCAATCAAAGCTAGACCACCATGGAAAACCTGGAAGCACTGGACGGCTGTTTCGTTCTAACATGGAACTCTTTGAAATGCATATGCTCGATCCTATACTGAGAGGACTCTAACCCACGACCTTCGATCTCGCGCGCGAGTGCTCAACCTCTAGATCACTGAACCAGCCAGCATCCAACGGTGTTAATGTCTAACTTCAACCAATCTAAAAAATTGAGCGACACATCCACCATTGTCTTCAGTAAGTTACTATCACACAACAAACCCGGTTGAACTTCACTGGTCATGACTTCTCACTAGAACTACAGGAAATACTTCTTGAAGCCAGTCACTAGTATACGTATGCTAACTAATATCAGAAGGCGGTTTTTGTGAATATTGTAGTAATTTAATAGTTGAATACCGGCTCAGTGGTCTAGAGGTTAAGTGTACACGCACGAGACCGATAGGTTCTGGGTTCAAATCCAGTGAGATGGGATCGTGGATGCGCACTGCTGAGGAGTCACATAATAGGATGAAATGGCCGTCCAATGCTTTCAGGTTTTCCATAGTAGTATAGCTTTAATCGAATCATGATCTCAACTATTAAAATTACTGTAATATCCACAAAAACCTCTTTTTGATATAAACAAAAGTTAAAATACTTAGCACAGTGTTTTTAATTTAGAAAAATGAACATATTTGAGTTAATTTTTTTCTGTTTGGATACTCTCACATACAAAAATATTATGAAGCTCTTTAAAGTGAAAAAACAACATACATGAATGCAAAGTTAATATAGAATTTATAAAAATACTTTTTTTCTTAAAACGATTTTATGATCACAATGTATGTTATAGATACCCAAGGTTTACTTTACTTCCTTACGCCTTTTACTCCCAGCGGAGCATAGGCCGCCGACCAGCACTCACCAACGCATTCTGTCCTGGGCCTTCCTTTCTAGCTCTATCCAATTCTTGTTCATTCTTCTCATGTCTGTCTTTATTTCCTGGTGTCATGTGTTCTTTGGTCTTCCTCTTTTCCTTTGGCCTTGAGGATTCCATGTAAGGGCTTGTCTTGTGAAGCAATGTGTGTCCTATCCACTTCCAGCGCTTCTTCCTGATTTCTTCCTCCACTGGGATCTGATTTGTTCTCTCCCACAGTAGGTTGTTGTTGATAGTGTCTGGCCAACGGATCCGAAGTATTTTGCGTAGACAACTATTAATAAACACCTGTATCTTATGGATGATGGATTTCGTAGTTTTCCAGGTTTTGGCCCCACACAGTAGAACTGTCTTGTCATTCGTATTGAAAATCCTGACCTTGGTGTTGGTTGACTGTTGTTTTGAGTTCCAGATGTCCTTCAATTGTAAATACACTGCTCTTGCTCTGCCGATCAGCGCCTTCACATCTGCATCAGATCCACCGTATTCATCAATGATGCTGCCCAAACATGTAATGGTTTGCACATCTTCCGAATCTTCTCCGTCAATTGTGATTAGATTAGTGCATGTTGTGTTGTATCGGAGAATCTTGCTTTTCCCTTTGTGTATATTGAGACCTACTGCTGCTACACTGGTCGTCTTCTCCTGCATTTGTTGTTGCGTGTGCGATAGAAGAGCCAAATCATCTGCGAAGTCTAGGTCATCCAATTGCATCCTAGATGTTAACCGTATCCCGTGCTTCCCTTCAGATGTTGACGTCTTCATGATCCAGTCAATCACCAGGAGAAAGAGAAAGTTTGATAGTAAGTAAGCTTGCCTGACACCGGTCTTTACTTCGAAAGAGTTTGTGAGCTGTCCTCCACTAACAATTCTGCAGTTTATTCCATCATAGGAATTCTGTATGATGTTGACTATCTTCTCAGGCATGCCGTAGTGTCGAAGAAGCCTCCATAGTGTTGTCCTGTCCACGGTATCAAATGCTTTCTCATAGTCAATGAAGTTGATGTAGAGTGATGAATTCCATTCATTTGATTGTTCCACAATGATCTGTAGAGTTGCAATTTGGTCTGTACATGATCTATCCTTACGGAATCTAGTCTGTTGGTCTCGAAGTTGGGCGTCTACTGAGTCCTTCGTCCTGTTTAACAATACCCTGTTGAAGACTTTTCCTGGTATTGAGAGAAGAGTGATTCTCCTGTAGTTATCACACTTTCTGAGATCGTCTTTCTTTGATATGTTGACCAGAAGTCCTTCTTTCCAGTCTTTTTTTGCCCGTTCCGCATCCCAAATCTTTCTGAAGAGAATGTGGAGTATGCTTGCAGTTACCGCTACGTCTGCTTTCAGTGCCTCTGCTGGAATGTTGTCTGGTCCTGCTGCTTTGCCACACTTGATTTGTCTGATGGCCATGCTGATTTCTTCAATTGTTGGTGGGCCAACATCGATTGGGAGGTCCGTGAGTGCTGCTTCGATGTTGGGTGGGTTTAGTGGGGTTAGTCGATTCAAGAATTCTTTGAAGTGTTCTAAGCACTTGTTTCGTTGTTCTTCAATGTTGGTGATTACCTTGCCTTCCTTACTTTTCACTGGTCGTTCTGGTTTACGGTGATTTCCAGAGAGTTTCTTTGTTGTGTCATACAGTTGTCTCATGTTTCCTTCTCTTGCAGCTTTTTCTGCTGTCACTGCTAAATCCTCCGCATATTTACGTTTGTCAGTTCTGATGCTCCTCTTCACTTGTTTGTTTACTTCTGCGTATTCAGCTTGTGCCTTGACTTTTTCTGCTCTTGTTCGACTGGTATTGACTGCTGCTTTCTTGTTCCTCCTTTCTTGAATCTTATCCAGTGTATCAACAGTGATCCAATACTTTTGGTGGTGCTTCTTTTGGCCCAGAACCTCATGACATGTTGAAGTGATTGCCTCTTTTATCTCTTTCCAGTCGCTCTCCATAGTAGTTCCTTCTTCATTGAGTAGATCATGAAAGGCTTGGAACTTATTGCTAAGGGCTATCTTGAATTTGTTGAGTTTGTCACCATCCCGAAGGAGAGCCGTATTAAACTTTTGGGATATTGTCCGCCCCGTTGTCCAGTGCTTCTTGAGTTTCAATTTCATCTTGTCTACCAGCAAGTGATGATCTGACGCTATATCGGCTCCTCTCATGGTTCTTACGTCCTCCAATCTCCTCCTGAACTTTTTGTTGATGCAGATATGGTCGATTTGGTTTTGAATAGTGTGATCCGGTGAAGTCCATGTGGTTTTGTGGATGCGTTTATGTGGGAATAAAGTGCCTCCTATGACCAGTTTACTGAAGGCACATAGGTTTGCAAATCTCTCACCATTTTCGTTCCTTTCTCCCAGTCCGTGTCGTCTCATGATATCTTCTTATCCGGTGTTGTCCATTCCAACCTTGACATTTAAATGTCCCATCAGGATGGTCAGGTACTTTGTTGGGCACTAACTGCAGCCTATCGTAGAATTGATCTTTAGCGTCTTCATTGTAGTCGTTGGTAGGTGCGTAGCATTTGATGACGTTCATTGTAATGCCCTTTTTCTTTGTTTTGAAGGAGGCTTTGATGATCCTTGGTCCATGAGATTCCCATCCTATAAGTGTATTTTGTGCTTGTCTGGACAGCATCAATGCAACTCCATGTGTATGTGGGGCATTTTCTTCTTCATGTCCGGAGTATAACAGCAGCTCCCCTGAAGCTAGTCGTTGTTGTCCAACTTGCGTCCAATGTGTTTCACTGATCCCAAGCACCTCCAAATTGTATCTCCTCATTTCTGCAGCAATTTGGAAAACTCTCCCAGTCTCTCACATTGTACGAGCATTCCATGTACCTAAATAAATGGTTGCTCTGGTTGTCAGAAGGGGCATCGGCCTCGTGACTTCCGAAGGAACTCGGCTTTCGTCATGAGGCGTCATAATTCTTCTAAACGAAGACCTTTCGACTCCCAGGGAAGAGTTTAAATGGTTTGAATAATTTTTTCTGGTTAGCGTTTTTAGCGAGTTAGTTTTCTACGGGATGGGGCCGCGAACCCCATGCCCAACCCTCCTCCTTTATCAGGGCTTGGGGCCGGCAGTAGCCCCCGGAGGGTCTCTAGGTGGAGTTAGATACGAAAGGTGGTTTGCGGATATAAAAAGGCAAAAAAAATTAGGAAAAGCTTGTGGGCCGTTTTGAAATTCTATAACTAAGCATACTTCATACGAGATTCCATTATGTGTTATAAAATCTAATGACAAAGTTAAATCACATAGTAATTATCTAATGGTTTTAATGATCAATTACTGTTAATTAACAATATAGCTTGAAAATAATTGCTTGATGTCATCATCAGTGATAATTATTTGGCTATCAACATGAATAAATCTAACCAGATATAACTTCTTACCAGAAATTCAAGAATACTCTTACTGTTCCCAGGGCAGGGTAAGTAAAATCTACAATTTTTTTTATTATATTATCATCGAAAGATGTATGAAATAGAAGTTACGAAATTCAAGTTTATACTATTATTAAGTTTAACTTTACCTGAAGAATAAGCAACATACAGTGAAAGCAAGTAATATTATAGAGATTTCTGGTAAATTACAGACGGTTTACTTCATAAAACTATGTAAATGAATCATAATCGTGTGAAAGGATTTTGTTATCCAAGACATTTATTTTATGAAAACGATTTTCAACAAAACCAAAGGTCAAGTATATTAAAAGTGACTGTCGTTAACAGTGTTGTTTGAAGACAATCTATAACAAGATCTGAGATCTTTAAATTAAACTAATCCTCACAAATCACCTAACTATTCGTGATCAGATGCTTTTCATTAACTTACTTACGCCTATTACTCCCAGCGGAGCATAGGCCGCCGACCAGCACTCACCAACGCATTCTGTCCTGGGCCATCCTTTCTAGCTCTATCCAATTCTTGTTCATTCTTCTCATGTCTATCTCCATTTTCCGTCGTCATGTGTTCTTTGATCTTCCTCTCCTTCTTTGGCTTTGAGGATTCCATGTGACGGCTTGTCTTGTGAAGCAGTTGGGTGCTTTCCTCAATGTGTTTCCTACTCACTTCGAGCGCTTTTTCCTGACTTTTTCCTTCTCTAGCTTTGAAAAATATTAACTGAAATTCTAATGAAATATTTCTGGGTAACTTGCGTATCGGCAGTGAAAGAGTTATAACCGACTGTACCAGCTATTTGTCGCATCATATCATGATTAATATGAAATTGAATTACTCCTAGCTTTAGAAGCTAATGTTCCTGGATTCCGTCTAATTTGAATTTGTGTAAATGAACTACTGAGAATTTCCCAAGCTAAACACTATCATGTATTGCTAACTGGTTTCTAATAACTATCAAGCTGACGGTATTTAATCTCGATACATCATAAATTACAACAATTTTCCTACTACCCATCAATACTTATCATCGTAAGAGTTTATGCTTTATAAGACGTTTTTCGCCTTTAAACATTTCTTTAGGTCTATTTTACGAAAAAAAATGTAATACTATCAAAACAATAAAGTTTTTGTATAAATACAGATAAACAGTAACACCTTTCATTGAAACTATTACCGGATAGTAGTAAAAGCTGTTGTTTTTTTTCCTATATCATTAGTCTGTATAAACATAATTTTCAAAGTTCAACGTTCTTATAGTGATAAGAAAAACAAATGGTAATTTATGACTGATTGCTTATTTTTTAAAAATTACATCATCTAAAAAAAATGTTAAACAGAAAGAAGGAAGTGATTGTACAAACGAACAAAATATTTGGAAACCGATGAAAATGTGTAGTCAGAAATGTTTATAATTATACCATACTAATTATAATCAAGAATTTTAACCTTTAATCATATTATAAGAGGTTGATTGTATTTTTCATATGATCATGAATGTAAACTACATTGCTACGGAATTTTGTAATATGATGTGTCTATATGTAATATATTAATCTTTTATACTATAGGACTGAAGAGTATGGAAAAATGAATCAATTCTATGTTTTCATAACTAAAGTAAACAATAGTGTATATAGTAATCAGAAGAGATTTTCAGTTGTTAATAAAAGCACAAGAAATAATATATTATTTAAGGGAATTCTATAGAATTAGAAAGCTGAATGAATTAACTGAAAGAAGAAGTATATAGATCAAGAAATGTAATCATTTTTATATCTGAATGTATGTTCTTTCAAAATAAACATTGAATATTCCACTCACAGAATAAGTTTTCTTAAAACAGTATAGAAAGTGACATGGTAAAACTAAGTAAAATGTTAGTATAAGATGGATATATCTTATATTTCATAAGATATAAAATCACTATATAATGAGTTAGAAAACCATGGAATTAAGACTAAATATCGAAAATAATAGTTTGAAATATTTTGAACTATCAGTTAAACAAATACTTCACATGGCAACTCATAAAAGCTGTGTTAGTTATTTGTATTTCACTGGGATTACTTTTAAAATAAATATACAAGAGGAAATTATTGATAATGGAGTCACCAATTCTCATACATCACTTTAATTATTATTCTACATATGAGAAAGTAGAAAGTAGAAAGCGAGTATGTAGATTAGGTGGGTTATGTGATCTTATAATAAAAATGATTATACCTATTGGGTCTGTATTTGCATTAAAGTTGAACATTTCGTTTGATTATTAAATTAGACTGATAGAACTTGATGAGAATTAATTAGAAAAAGTATTCTGCGTTTATATATATATTTAATTAGTTAAAAGGTGTGGGAGAAATTAAGAAGCTTTAGGGCTTCTCTATCTGCTGAGTAGTCAGATTTTAGACAGTAGATTTCTTCACAGAGTGAGAATTATTGAAAACCAGATATTATTGAATGGTCCATAGTGAAAACTATCTTGAAGTTGAACCAATGTTCTGAAATTTCTTACGTTGATAAAAACCACATCCTTACTAGTGGCGTACATTAAAATGAACGCCTGGAGTTCCAATGAGAGGTTATGGAGGGTGACGTTTACCTGAGAAGGGTGGTGAGATGGTTATCAACTATTTGCATTGGATGGTTTCTTGCGAAATTGTGAGCTGGAGAAAATTAGAATTAGTTAGTCATAAGTAAAGTAGGACCAGAAATAAATGTGCCTCTATCTGGAGCAATGACGTCAAATTAACATGATGAACAGTAAAAGGAATAAAATAATTTTAGTATCAGCCTTAGTGACGAAGACTATTTATGAGTAAATGCCGTTCAACACTAACGTATTTACGGTGTTTTACCTGGTGATGTTAGTTAGCTTAAAAATGCTATGCAAACCATTTACCCTTATTAAACTTTTATCTTATTCTTTTCTAATTAACAGTTTTTTGAGGTTGTCATAATGTTCAAATACAATTAATTACGTCTTCTCTAACATCTAACCTAGAATGTTTTTTACCATATTGACTCATTCTTGAATAGTGTACTTGTATAAAAAAAAATTGGGAAGTTCTTTTAGTTTATTCTACTCTCGATAAAAGTCATTATCGAGAATGTGGCTCCTTCGAATATGTGAAATACCCTTCACGGGTATTATATTTTAATTCAAAATTTTACCAGTAACTTTAACTATCAAATAATTAAATCTATGTGTACCAGTCAACTGTCAAAAAATTAAAAATTGCAATGGGAAGTAATCCTCAACTGAAGTAAACAAACGAGAGCCGGTGTATGAAGGCAGTTCACAGGAAACCCTGGACATAGGTTTCGTGCTATTCGATATCTGTCAGCCAGATATACCTGTAATCTTGAGTAAACTGATTCTCCACGGCGGATTATATCCCTTGTCAACAGCTTCACAGTCTGAAACGTTACCATTAATTTATATGAGTTGCCAGGGAGCATCAATTTCCTCAATATCAAAGATAGATCTTGCTAAAATTTGTCCAATAGCACAATACCTAGGTCCAGAGTTTCCTGTAAACCACCTTCAACCAATACCTTGAATTTTAAACTTAGTGCACGTGATTTCGAGCCATTTAGTGTCCACATTGCAGCTTGATCGATAGAATTCTACCAGCATTAAGATGAACTTGACATTGGTCAGTGATTAATTAATAATGAAAAATGTTTATACTCAAATCTCTTTAATAGTGTATGAAATATAGAAAAATAGGGGGAAAATCATTAAATTTGATTATAAATGTTTACATTTGTACATTAAAAACGTAACATTAGCTTGTATATTAATTAATATTGTAATTATATTCAATGATGTATTATGTAGTTGTTTTTGTACATGATTGATTCTAATGTCAATTTAATTGAAAATCATAGTTGAATACAATTTTATGATTTACATATTCAAGTAAACAAAATTGGATCATACTAGTTATGGAAATATATATACGTTAAGATTAGAAATTGTCTTTTGACGCCAATTCTGTAATTTGAAAAGACACGGAAAAAAAGGCGGACAAGAAGGAAATTTTCAACTTTTGTTATATTACTTATCAACAATACTATAATGATCATTTTCATCAGCTTATTTTTAAAGTAAACATTATGTGCAAAATAAATTATGTGTTTGTTTATTAAATATATTGAATGGATCCAATGAAAACTTTATTTATACAAACATATTTTATTTAATTTACATTTGAAAAAAAATGGGAAAAACTAGATTATCAGCATTAACAATAGGAAGTGAATTGATACATTATTCAGTCAAATGTTTTTGGAATAAAAGTTTGGAAAGACTTAGGAAAAAGAACAGGTCTTGACAGAATGAAAATATGGATTTCTCATTAACATACAAAACAAGGCAGATCTCAACAAGTGCTAAAACAACAGAGGCATCATACTACTATTAGTATCAGGAAACGTTTTCGACAGAGTGTTGCTCAACCGGATGAAAGACTCAGTAGACGCCAGACTTCGAGATCAACAGGTTGGATTTCGTAAGGATCGTTAGTGCACAAGCCAAATCTCAACACTACGGATCATCGTTGAACAACTTGTCACCATATATCAACTTCCTTGATTATGAGAGGGTGTCTGATAGCGTTGGCAGGAGAACCTCATGGAATCCTCTTCGACATTACGGAGTAAATAATTGATAAAGTCGTCAACATCATCCGGAATTCGTACGATGGATTACAGTGCAAATTAATACATGGGGGACAGATGACAGGTGAATTCCAAGTGAGGACAGGTGTCAGACATGAAAACTTACCATCTTCCTTTCTCTTTCTTCTGATGATTGAACTTTCAAATATTATCAAGCAATTTATCTACATGTTTTTAAATAAGTATCAGAAGGAGGTTTGTGGAGTATTAATATTGTTTACAAACAGTAATCAAATGAAGAGGACTTATTCAGCAAATGAATTCACATCTTATTTATTCATTTTATTAGCTTTGATTATATTTATAAATAACAAAAACTGTACGAGGTTGTACCATGATGTTAAGTTGAATTATTATAATTTAAATACTCAAGTAATCGAATATTTTAACAACTGATGAGAATCAAACTTAATTAGGAATTATGATCACATATTTAGTTGATCAGTTAATTTTCTCAACTATTATCTTATGATCAGTTGTTTTATCACATAAAATTGTTCATTCTCAGCGTTAATCATATTAGAATAATCATTTAGGTACTCATTGGAGTTTACAAACTTACATATTTGTCAAAATTATTTGTTGTTTACTTATTGGTATCATAAATAGTATTATCAGTATTACAACTGCTACTACTTACTAAATCCATTAAAGATTACCTTGCTTTCAGTTCAGTCAAGGTTGTTGAAATATGTTTTTTTTCTTGAAAAAAGTGTAAAAAGAAAAGAAAAGCTGATCATTGTTGTTGTAGTAATTCCATTAATAAATATTGACTTTGGGTATAAGAGTTGATGCTTACTTACATCTGTTACTCCTCATAAAGGAGCATAAACCGCTCACCAGTTTTCTCCATCCAACCCTGTCCTGGGCAATCCTTTCCAGCTCTTTCCAGTTGTTATTCATCCTTTTTCATATCTGCTTCTATTTCCCGACGTAATATATGATAAGAGTTGATGAACATTGTTAATTATTATCAATATCACAAATCAACTTAAATTAGACAATCATTGAAAATCCAGATTTATTCACATGTGCTTTCAATATCGACTGTTCATTTGTTTGTTTGTTTCTTTTTTAAGTTTCTGGATACTTTTTCTTTTTTTTTACTTTTCTCAACATTTTTTTTATTATTTTACGAAATGTTCTATTCAATATTTCTCATAAGATAATAACACAAAGCACAACTACTGAATATGATGATGATGATCAACTAATTATTTACCAACAAATCACTGGTCTTTTTCCTCAAAGAGAGGAAGCTTTTCATCTTGGAAAACCATTTATCAGTGTACAAAATACATGTATTTATCATTATCATCATTGTTTTTGTTTGTTTGTTTGTTTGTGCCAAAAATAATAAGAAATGAATATCGGATTTAAAATTGAACATAATTTTAACGTATATCTGTATGGTTGTGTAACTTGAATAATGATGAACAAGTTTTCTTATGATTTATATAAATTTATTTTCTGGAAATCATTGATTAGTTGTTTGAAAGTTATAAGAATGATATATAGGTCGGTTTTTCACTTATTTAAATCAATATTTTAAATGGTGCTTTTATGTAGGAACATGATTTTTATCTGTAGTAGTTTCCAGTATTTGGAGTTTTTAGTGTTGAATTCTCTGAATCGACTCAATTAATTACAAGATATCATTTCTCTTCTGAGGGACCAAGAACATGGCTTAATTTATGAAAAAGTTCTAACCATGGAATAAAAATTATATAAATGGTTGCTTCAGTTTTATGGTCTGTAGTGGTTAAATAATGAGAAAAGCTCAAATGATGACAAACATACTTCATGCAATTTAATTCAAGCTATTTATAATTGATAAATAAGTTAAACGTTTGCTATATGCAAAACATTAAGAACATTCCTACAGTTGACGAACATATAGAACTCAATACAACTATCAACCGATACCAAAGTCAGAATCTTCAATACAAACGTTAAGACAGTTCTACTGTATGGAGCTGAAACTTGGAGAACTACCACAACCATCATCAAAAATGTACAGGTATTTATAAACAATTGTCCATGTAAGATACTGAATGTCCGTTGACCGGATACCATCAGCAGCAGCCTGATGTGAGAGAGAACAAACCAACTCCTAGTTGAGGATGAAATTAAGAAAAGACGTTGGGAGTGGATAGGACACACATTGGGAAAATCATCAAACTTAATCACGAGGCAGGCGCTAACTTGGAATTCTGAAGGGAAAAAGAAAAGAGCGAAGCCAAAGAACGCGCTGCGTCGAGAATTGAAAGCGGATCTGAATAGCAACTGTAAAGAACTGTAAAGGATTGCCCAGGACAGAGTTGGATGGAGAATGCTGGTGAGCGACCTATGCTCCTCCATGAAGGGTAACAGGCGTAAGCACAGTTTGTATAACATGACATTGTTCACACAGTTTGATTGTTTTAAATGTAAGTAATGATCGATTTATTTCAGATTTGTCAAAAACTTCTTGGTCTGATTTATTTATAATGCTTTCTTATCAGTCAAGGGATCTCGTCTTGTACATGAAATATTGAGTATCCCAAAGTCAAGTCATTTAAATAGACATAGACCCAACTCGCAGTAGTTACATGTAATCATGAATAGACTGTTGCCTACAAAATTAGGTAAAGATAATTCCGATATTTTTGACAAAATCTATTCCGTGCGAATGCATAAAGTTTTCAAGTTCTATTCAATAACTTGTCAACAGAAAGCTTAATGTCCCACGTTTTCAAAAAATGTCATATATAATTAGTAAAATATTCAAGTTGATATTTTCTAATTATCATTTGTTTTATCTAGGCCAGGAATTCAGTTTTACTAAAAACTTATTAGATAAAGGTTTAACAGCTACTGTTGTTGTTCACGAAGTACTATGGAGATCAAATAAAAGTATTATATCACGATTCATTCGGTACAAAAGTTTTTACTACTTGTTACTCAGATAGCAAACAAATAAGTAAATTATTAGTAGTGATACACAAATGTTTTGATGTACTGGAAAAAAGCGACTTAATAGAAGTCGGTTCTATATTATTTCAGCTGACTGATTGTGAGTAATAATTCACTTCTGAGACATTACTTTCCTTGACAGGTTGACATCAGCTGAATACCGTGACATACTGTACAGTTGTCTTGTTAAATCCTTTAAATCCTCACTGGTATTCACCTAAGACCTCGACCAAGAATTGAATTCAGGATAATAAGATTGCATGATAAACGGATTATTTGATGACAATAAATAATGTTACGTGTGTAAACTTTAACTAGCTTGTGAAATAACGTAACAAACGTTTAGTGTCATCGGAGATATTTGTCTCCGTTTTTGTTTTTTTAACTCTACTACCAACCAAAAGTTAGGAAATGTATATTCACATGCGTAGGAAATAATACAACTAGTCTTTGAGTATAGAAGTGAGTGATCAGATAAATACACAAAGTGTAGATGGAAAATATCTAATGAATTAGTGTTTATATAAATAAATTAATTTCAAGAAATTTAAAATAATTAAATAGGTTCCTAAGTGAATCCTTCAATACTTGGAAAAGTACCGATGTCATTCACTGAACCTATGTAAAACGGACCAGTCTTCAATAGATAAAAAACATCAAACAAAGTTAAATGAATACATTAAACGGTATTTTAATGAGTATCTTAGGTAATATTTATTTTGTGAAAAGTCAATTCTGTAAAAAGCTTTACAAAAATATCGACTTTTGTGAGTCATTGTAATTTAACATTCTTGTCTTGCATTGATGTCAGCCATAGTTTAGTCAACGCAACGGTATTGTTTTGATTATTTTGTCTTTTTTTATATAGACCTAGATTCATATAACCAATTTAATATTGCACTATAATTGTTTATCTACTGTATTTCCTCTGATAATTTATTCCAATTATATGCATATAGTTTTGTGGTGTGGGTTACTTATATCCACATAAGTAGTAAATAAGGGTGGTCAAACACAGAATGGATTTCAGTAGAAGGTTAATGAGGAAAGAAAGGGAACAGAACGCAATTGTTATGAAAACACGTGAACAATGCTCACACTAAAATATCTGAAATTAGAACGAAAAGTAAAGGAATTAAGTTTGATACAAGAGATTAGTTAAAAGAAATAAATTGTTGTACAATCATGTAATTAAAAGAACAGCACACCAACAATATCAATTATATTATTGCAAGACCTCGACTGTTAGCAATTTTTTTCGTCAACGATATCCGGCTGATTATTTATAGGATTTCAACAGGTTTTCAGAATGTTAAACAACCTAAACAATTCTAATTCACCATTTTTCCGATAGTATTTAATCAACAATTCAAGTTGGAAGTATACCATAAAGTAGATTAGTAAAAAATTTTAAATTCAAAGTCAAAGGATATGATTAAGAAATAGATATTTACTTTCAGGGTTAATGTCAAGTATTTAAATGTAAATTAAATATTACATCTACATAAATAACGTATATTGAATATTATGACAGGTATTTAATTTTAACAGTTATAATCATGACTCAATTGAAGCTAAACCACCATGGAAAACCTGGAGGCACTGGACGGCCTTTTCGTCCTACTGTGGGACTCCTTAGCAGTGTGCATCCACGATCCCACCTCGCGAGATTTGAACCCAGGACCTATCAGTCTCGCGCATGAGCGTTTAAGTTAATTAAAATTATATTATAACCTACTTAATAGCATATTCATTACAGACATAAGATATAAATAAATTACAAAATTAAACCAATAGGTCAACAATGATAATTCAAGAAATAAACAGACTATCACCGTTAAGTAAATACAATAGACTGTAAATGGTTTTTCGACTGCATACCTTTACGCATGCTTAACATAAAATGATTAAAGGCGTCCAGGTGATTATGAATCATCAATCTTTACTCAAAACAATCCTAAAATATATTCATGAGGTTAATTAATAAATGGGTGGGTATGCATGTTTAAATATTTACATAGAATTTTTCAAGGGTTATAGGTCGTCTCTATACCTTATTGTAATCTTTTGTTTACTAGTATAAGCTAGAAATGAGCAAAATCAACACAGTTTATTTATGTATTAAGTGTGAATGAGTCAGTTAGTGAATCGTTCATATGACCATAATAGAAAAATGTTAAATATTATTTTCTACTATGAATTAACCATAATCTCAATAAAATAAATAATAAAGAACTCTAGATAAGAATTCATGACTGATGTAGTTTGCCTATATCCAGTGCTTCCAGGTTTTTCATGATGGTCTAGCTTCAATTGACTCATGATCTCAACTATTGAAAATGAATCAAGTTGAAAAGATTTGATTAATAGTAAATTGAAAGTAGCAACCAACACCAAAATCAGGCTTTCAGTACAAATGTCAAGACAGTTCTACTGTGTGGGGCCAAAACCTGGAAAACTACGAAATCCATCATCCATAAGATACAGGTGTTTATTAATAGTTGTCTACGCAAAATACTTCGGATCCGTTGGCCAGACACTATCAACAACAACCTACTGTGGGAGAGAACAAATCAGATCCCAGTGGAGGAAGAAATCAGGAAGAAGCGCTGGAAGTGGATAGGACACACATTGCTTCACAAGACAAGCCCTTACATGGAATCCTCAAGGCCAAAGGAAAAGAGGAAGACCAAAGAACACATGACACCAGGAAATAAAGACAGACATGAGAAGAATGAACAAGAATTGGATAGAGCTAGAAAGGAAGGCCCAGGACAGAATGCGTTGGTGAGTGCTGGTCGGCGGCCTATGCTCCGCTGGGAGTAAAAGGCGTAAGGAAGTAAGTAAATTGAAAGAAACAACTTTTTAATTTAGTTTTTGTATCGTTGGCTTCCTTTATTTGAACAATTTAATTACATGGCTTTCATTATTATTATGAACAAAATCACTTTCAAAACATATGTGTGATCATATAAATTGATTTTTAGATTAGACAATCATAAATAAGATCAGTTCTTGTGTCATAATTTGGAAAGTAACTTAGGAATACACGCTTAATAAACCTGTTAATTAAATTTTTATCTAGTCAGTGAGTATTATTGAATATAAAACTACTTTTCTTGCACACTCGTTTCTTCCAAAGCTTACCTAAATAATCATGCAATATCTTGAATTAATCTTTTTCAGGACTTCCTGAAACTATTGTACTCAATTGTTATGCGACGCAATACCATCTCAATATTATCTTACACTTTTCTCTATATTGTCTTACTCAAGAAAATCATATGGAATCCATTATGATTCTGTTCCTTTTTTGGAGAAAATTTTAGTTTATACTAGTTGATCTAACAGAGAAACCACTGATCTATTTTTTCGTTCTAAAATAAGTAAAAAACAATACTGATAGGCATTTTTCAAAATCTATATTTGTCATTTACCACTACTATCAAGTAAGATGAATGACCGTATAAAAGTGAATAAAATACTAGTTACATTATTCTTTCACAATCACATTGTTTCTCATTATAACTAATAAACATATTCATGATATTCATACATCATTCTAATGACTGAATTCATTAATCGACTACTTAGTTTTATATATTCCTCGTCAAAAATAACAAAGAGGATAAATTATTCTCTATCTTTCTCAATTTCAAGTACTTGGGATATATGTTCATATGGCTTCATAGTGCTATTACAAAGTTGTTAATTACTTAATCTAAAAGTGAAACTAAGCGATAACTGAATCTGAGCATAAGTTTATGCTTGATTATTTCATATACTTATTTCATGCAATAAACAGCTATTAAATATTTAAATAATCTTGATCAACCTGAGAAGTTTAAATGGGTTATTGATCTTTCCTTGTTATCAGAAAATACAAGATTACAAGATGAATATTCTATAAATTTTGGTTTAAAACAGTAACTAATAAAGTGTAATATTGGTAATGATTGTTGTAAGAACTTGAATATATTCAATTAACAATACATGTTTGTAAAAATAAACGTTAAAATTATATGCAGATTTCTTGAACTTAGACATGAACACCGTTGGATGCCAGTTCAGTGGTCTAGAAGTTAAGCATTTGAACGTGATACCGAAGATCCTGGTTTCGAATCCTGCGTGCAGGATCATGAAAAGTCACCGGTTTTCAATTTTGGTCTAACATTGATCCATTCATGATATTAGTTTAAAATGGTGTATATTAATCACTTTTTTATCAGTTAAAAAAGAAATCGAAATCTTAAAACTTCATTAACATCAGTGCTGAGAAGTCCCATACTAGGACGAAACGGTCATCCAATGCTTTCAGGTGTTCCATGGTTGTATAGCTTCAATTGACTCATGATTTCAACTATTGAGATTATTTATATGTTTATACTATGAAAATCAGTAATCAAATGTACTTGACTCAAATGTCAAACAAACATCCTATTTAAAACAACGAATAAAATTTATCTTAATGAAAGTGAAAGAATCACTTTATTTAAAAATTCATACATACTTTTAATGATAAGAAAATTGAAACTGTTGAATTTAATAAACACAATATAAAAACTACAAACATTAAAGTGAAGACTTCAATTTTTTTATGATGACTTTTTTTACATTTATCAAAGCGAATAAAGAATAAATACTATCTTGTACATGTCTAATTATTTTGAGTTATAAATAAACAAATTTTGATTGTTCTAACAATGTATCATACAATCAGTGGAGCAACAGGAGGTAACTATTAAATCACCTAACAAATGATGAAAAGATTATAGACAGTTTAGTATGAAATCATACTACTTTAGTAGTATAATTAATAGTAGTAGAGTAGTATTAGATATTATGTATATATAATTATATAAACAATGAAATAGCAGTTTAATCAAACAAAAAGACTACAGATTCAATGTTTCAATGTTGTTTGTTAATTTAAAAAAATCTAACTCATAGCGGTAAATTTAATTGTGTATACTAACTCATAACACAATCAGAAAATCTTAACAGTATAATTTCACTACTTATTATATCTGTCGTTTGATGGGAGTTTTCGTTTTCCGTCTGATATACTTTTTTGTAAAATATCACATCAAAAGTTTACAGTCTGGTTCAGTATTGTTTTTCTGAAATGTAAAATACAAAGTTATTTCAATAAAAATATCACTTATTAGTTATAATTGAATATTTATTATTTTTGACAAATGGATGAAAATTAAAGTTTGATTTAAATTTTGATTTAAAACATTTAAAATAAAAAAAACATTTAAATAAGTAGTATCAGTTTGAAGTAGTTCGATGATAGTTTATTCATTCTTCAGATATATTTTATGAAAAAAAAAACAGAATAATGTGATTCATATGTGCATAGCAAAGTTAAGAATTGCATATAAGGATTAGTGATTTCGGTATCATGTAAAAAATTACTTTATATTTGCCTGAATGTGAAAGATGAATAAACAGTTAATAAAAATTATTTATCGTTCTAATTTGGGATTCTTTATTATTTACTAAAGTTTCAGGTTAGTATGTATTCTCGATTAGAAAGAGGCAGAGATCGTTTGGATTGAGATCATAAAATGATTGATGTTAGACCACCATTGAAAATCTGGAAGCACTGAACAGTTAGACATTAACACCGGTGGATGCCGGCTCAGTGGAGTAGAGGTTAACTGTTCACACGTGAGACTGAACGTGGTGGGTTGGAATCCCACGAGAGGGATCGTGGATGAGTACTGCTGAGGATTACCACAATAGGACGAAACGGGCTTCTACTACTTCCAGGATTTCAATGATGGTCTAAAATCAACCGGTTCGTGATCTCAATCAAAAACTTAATAATCTCCTCAACCGAATACTGAGGTAGAGATCTATTATAAACTAATATGAACTTCGATAGTTGAAATCATGGGCCGATTGAAGCTAGACCACAGTGGAAAACCTGGAAGAACTGGAAGGCCGTTTCGTTCTAGCATGGGACTCCCCAGCAGTGCGCATCCATGATCCCATCACCCGCGAGATTCGCACCCAGGACCAATCAGTCTCGCACGCGAGCTCTTAACCATTAGACCACTAAGTCGATGATTTCAACTATTGAAATTACTAAAATCTCCACAAAACTCCTTCTGATAATATGAAGTTTACAGATACTTAGACTTTGTTGTGAATACATTCTGAAATATCGTCAACTGAATTAATAAGGAAATGTAAGAAATTCAATTTAGATTAATCTCTTTAAATATTTATTGTACTTGCTTCTGAATCAAATGCTTTGTAGAGTTATGCTCTTAGTTATATAGCTAAAGTTTGTCCATGGTGTAAACTTTCTTAGAATCATATTCATTAGTGTTAACAAGAAAATGATAAAAAAATAATTACAGCAGAAGAAATGCTGTAAAACTTTATCTTTCATTTAAGATATTTTAAAAATCTATTAATATTTTTGACAGCATTTATTTCAATTAGTCATTTCATTTAAATAATTATTAAACAATAATTAATGAAAATTTAAAAATACATGAAATAACAATTAAGTTTCATCGAATAATTTTTGTCAACAAAGTATTTGGAATGATTGTAAAGAAATTATTAATATTTACATTTTTAGTATAAAAGCTCGGAAATGTCGTCTAATAATGTACTTAACACGATTTTATCGTTGAATTCATGAGTCGATTGGAGCTAGACCACCATGGAAAACCTGAAAGCAATGGACAGCCATTTCGTCCTAGTATGGGACTCCTCAGTAGTGTGCATCCAGGATCCCGCTTTGTGATGTCATTATTCAAGTAAAGAAGCATTTATTTGATTAAATGATTGTAATCCAGTATTTTGGTTCATTAGGTTTCGCTTGATTTCATTAGTAATACAAATTGTAAAATATAACTCTTCTCATCTGATTTTAAAACTTTTACTCTTCATAATGATGATAGATACGACTGTTCAATACATTGATAATATTCACCTTGACCGATATGATATTACATTGATTTATTCAGACCTGTTTTCTGATTGATCACATAATATTCCTGTTGTTCCGTTTGTACTGTTGAAACTTGGATTAATTTTGATTTAGTTATCTATTTATTCTCTAAAGAAGTGGCTTACAATAAGTCACGAAACGTCAGAAAATCTCATTTTTCTACTTATTGATATATTACAAGTATATTATTTATTTATTTACTAAACTTTTCAGTTTCATTTCAATAGATAAAATACCTTAGTTCAATTCAAATCACTTAGACAAAATGATCGTTCTCTTAGGTTTATGTTACTTAAATTGATCGGAATTTCTTGGGAGATTACTAATCAGCTGATTATTTGCTAAGTTATTATACTTATTCATTATCACATAGTAACAATGTCTATTGTGTAAGTGAATACGTTTTAATGACTTTTGACTGGTGTTGTTAATATTGAACGGAAAATTAAATCTATCTGCATTGTCGATTGTTGTCATCTGCCTACTGCTTTAGAATAGTTACCTAATTATGATCTAAATAATATTCGCCTACGGAGCAAAGTCTACAAGAGTTCCTTCAATATAATTTTGCATATGAATTGGAGGAATTCGAACTTTGTAATTTTAGTGGTATTTGTGAAATTTAAGCTGAAGTTGCACTAAGTCAAATAGTTTCATCAGTATATTTCAAATTTAATCATGAATTAACATTATTAGGAAAACTGCTGAAAGTTTTGGATCATTTTAAATGTATTTTGTTTCAGCCTGATGCTTTTAGACAGTACACACTTATAACTCAATGGATTGAAACCTATAGCCTTAAGACTTATAGCGAGCATGAAATTGGCTAATAGTAGTCAGTGATAAATAATACCTTCGGCACATAATGAATTCTTCATCAAGTCATTTAGCTTAATTAAGTCTTCTTTATTGATGTTATTACTTCTGAAATATAAAGCTGAGTACATTTCACGATCTTACAAAATCATAAGTAACTATAAATAGTATTTATACCATTGTATAAGTTGGTAATGTGTAATAAACAGAACGATTAGTAAACATTACAAATTACACTTGAATAAAATAGTATTGACGGATTGTAGAAATAGGTAGATTATCCAGTCTAACAAAGTACAAAAAGAATACTCAGATGAATATTTATATATGTATTAAGAAGATTATTAGAAAGTCAAACTGCCATATGAATAGCATATAATTCATAAATAGGAATTGTTTGAAAGTTCTTTGTATGAAAACGAAGCAACTTCTTTACTTTTAGTTATTAGTGAATTCATTCTGATGCAAAACTGTTTTTCTATACTTTTAATGATTTGATCACTTCACGGATGAAGGTAAAGAATTCTCAGTATCATCCTTGTTTACTGAAGTTATCATATTTTATTTATAGGCACCAATACCAAAGTTAGACTTGATAGTTTTAAATAAATTGATCATTGGGTAGAAAGTTAATAATCAATATATTCTTTTGTTATACCCCAATGATTAGAAAAATTGTATTTCCGACGTTTTGTAACTTTATGTAAGCTACTCTTTCGGGGTAAATCGATAACGGAATCACCATTATTTATTTAGTTTCTGGTTGACATAAATTGTAGATACTCGAATCCAATGGTTTTTAAAGGAATGTCGATTTGAATAATATTACTTGGCTAATTTTCTAGCTATTCAATTAATTGTATTCACCTAACTTTCATATGTATTTCTATTCTTCTCCAAGACAAAATACAACATAATTTGCAACAAAAATACACTCATTAATAAAGTCCCTTAAGAAATACAAAACTGACTTATATACTCTGAAAATCAAAGCATACAACTGTTGAAAACACATTCTTCAGTGTTATTCAACTGTACGAAAAGTATCTTATTGGTATCAGGATATTTCTGTACATATATTACTAACGAAATAATTTTTCAGTCCTTTCCCTTTTTATTTCTATTCCTCGTTAAAATTAATTTCTTTCAACAATAAATTTATTCGTCATCATACCATAGTCCACGGTTTTTCTACCAGTTTTATTTACATATTTGACTGACTGATAAACCATTCAATGCCGATAAGGGAAACAAAGAACTTCCTAGTCAGTAAAACATGTCGTTATGTAATAGTAGTGAGTAGATCATAGTCCTCCTGTTTATATGGTTTGTCATGGTACAATATTAAGGACAGTGTCTGTAAGAAACACAGTTTGTGAATTTTTTCATACACTCATATATCTATCAGATTAATGCTATATTTTTACCAAATGTCCTAATCATTGGACCGAAAGAGCTAGTGTAATTTACTTCATTTAAATGTTGAAAATAAGAATTGACCTTAACCCTTTTCATTTATTTTGTTAGTCTGTTGTAATCAAAACTTTGTTGTTTTTCGGTCTTTTGGGATGGTCATTTATATGGGGTCAAGAGAAGGTCAGGTTTTCGCCTACTACTGTTGTTGAAATTAACCAATCATACTGTTGCATAGAGGAAGTTAATCGGATTACATACGTGCAAAATTGTACAAATATTAGCATCCTTTTCTACAATGTCTAGGCCTGAGCACCAAATGGATGTTTAATGTGTGCATGTTTATATAACCAAAAGCATTTTGTTTGCATATTACCGGATCTTGTGCATTGCTTTATATATACATACATACATATGTAGATTGGAACAACAGTACATTGGAATGGTGTAGAGTCGATAGGCCACCAGTATATAAGACCTGGATACGGTTATCAGACAATAAAAAAAGAATTTTTCTTTTAACTACCCTGAAATTAAAAAAGAATAACTCAACTTTTTCCTGAAAATACTATTTAAATACATGCCTACATGTCCACTTGTTAATACTTGTTTATTACTTATTTATTACATGCACATAACAGGCAGCAAAAACTTATAGAATTCTTACTATACAAAAATAATTACTAGTCATTAGAAATCCAGTTCATTCATTACAATATTTTCAATATTTTTTTGTTGCTATCTTGTGAAATTTAAATACTAATTTTCATATATAAACAAAAAAATGATCCGATCAACTCAAAACCGATTAAATATTCAATTTAATTCGAAGATTTTTCACTGGGTCATATTATTTTTATTTTATATTACAATCAATCAAATCTCATTAGTTATTTCAAATGGATGTCTTCAACCTAATGGAATGTCTGTATGTTGTGCCGGTCGGGAGAAAAAATGTTTTGTTTACAAATCAACTGGACAATCTTCAATATCTAGATATTATCCATGGAAGAAATATCGTAGTGTAGCTGGCCATTCAAGTCCACGTGATCGTTGTTATTGTGATGAAAGTTGTGTCATTACTGGAGATTGTTGTCATGATTATCATTTCATATGTCAAAAAACTAGTAAGTCTATGTGTTAATGATCATCATTTTTATTTATTTTCACGCGTATCACTTTGATAAAAATACGTAAGGCTTTAAATTACATCAAGTGTTTATATGAAATTTATTATTTTGATATGATCGCTGCTAATTTTTGAATAACACAAGTACTTTTTAAAAAAAAGCATAATAAACATGAAATAGAATTGTAATGTTCTTATTTATTTCTTCTTATACAACCAACTGAATTCAAATGAGTTGGTTTCAGTTAAACTAATCAAGGACATAACCGAATTATGACATGGATATTTATTGCAACGGTTTACGGTACTATCCAACTTCTCAAATACAAGTAGATTAGAATCTACACATTGAAGAGCAAAAGCCAAATGTCTCAATCAATAAATCACTCTTCATCAAGTTAATTGTAGTTTAAATAGTTTATACTAATAGGTTTTAAATCCAATTACCTGACTGGTTAGTTTCAATCTAAATAGATATGGGGATTTCGTCGCATCATATCAATGCTATATTAATGAACCAAAGCAGTTGACTAATTAATCTGCTGGTAATAGTATATGATTAATAGTTAGTAGAAAAATATATTGATTGCTATTTGACAACTTAATAGTAGTGTCTGTAGATTTTTCTCATTTATAGCTATCTATTAGATGATCCGAATTCAAAAAAGTCTATTTACAAATTTCCTACTTCAAGACTCATTATTTCGTTATTAGTTGCAACGTGTTTATATTATAGTCTTAAAGTTCTATACAATCGTTGTAGGCAATTGAAGTGACTGAATCTTTAAGCT
Source organism: Schistosoma spindalis (assembly GCA_946903255.1). Taxonomy (NCBI): domain Eukaryota; kingdom Metazoa; phylum Platyhelminthes; class Trematoda; order Strigeidida; family Schistosomatidae; genus Schistosoma; species Schistosoma spindalis. The sequence goes on along the minus strand of OX336420.1, from coordinate 33,695,825 downwards.
TTAAAAGCTCAGTCAACTCCGAATAGTAGTTCAGTTTAGGGATAAACAACTATTTCATAATAGATTTTACTATTGAATAAGAACATAGTTACACTGTAATAATGGTAAGTTTTTTACTGCTCAATCTTTCCATTGTTTATATGTAAACATGCTATGTGTATATATATTTGATTTTATAAGGCACAAATAACATTTACTTTCGTAAATCCTTTTTATAATGAAATCAATTTTAAAGACGTATTTCTCTTATGTTTGACAATATGAATAGAACATTTAAAAAGGATACAATACACATTAAATTCCGATAAATACCTATCTTAAATGCCAATTTCTTATTTTTGTTTTAAATAAATAGTTTATTTTCTTGTTAAATATATCATACAATGACGTAGAATACTATTGATAAGATTTGATCCTAAATTTTAACATAAGAATGATCTTTGATTTGATTTAGTTCCTATTTTTCAACTAAATAATATTACTTTAAAATCCTGAGAAGCTATGACTAGCAGAGTTCAACCACATCAAATGTGAGGCGGTTACATATCAAAATAAAAAAGATGGCCCCTCAACATTGTGGAGTGATTGAAGTTAGACATTAATAACATTCGATGCTGGCCCAGTGGTTTAAAGGTTAAGCGTTCGCGCGTGAAACCAAAAGTGCTGGGTTCGAATCCTGCGTGCGGGATTGTGTATGGGCATTACTGAGGAGTTTTATATTAGAACAAAAAGAGCCAGTAATTACCTTCCGGATTTCAACGTTGATCTAACATTGATCAGTTCATAATTGCAGTAAAATACAACAATCTTAACAATCTAAAACTGTAAATAGTATTAGACAATGAAATAATATCGTAATAATAAAAGGAACAAATGAGTGACGCAAATTGTTAAAATCATAGTTATGATGAATATCAACTTCTATTTTGATTCATAGTACAGCTTTATTACTTGCTCATCTCTCCTCTACCTGTTGCGATTTTATTGATGGTTTCGAAAGGACTAATTGATTTCTTTTTCGAATTTCAGTTTGATAAAGTAGAATTATATCTTAAACAGATTCATCATTGTGGTGTTCTTTGGAAAAAGCAGGCAAAATATATGATTTAGAAGCATTTAGCCTATTGTATCAACATATAGAAATAAATGTGCATGGGGATTTATAGAGATTGTAGCATTTTAACAATTGAATTCACGAGTAGATCTAAGCTAAACCACCATTGAAAACCTGAAAGCACTGGACGGCTATTTCGTGCTAGCATGTGGATCCTCATCAGTACGCATCCGCGATTCGTTCATGAGGAAAAAGTTCTTAATTCTGGATTGGTACTACAGAACTTAAGTCAAATGCGTACATCATTTATCTGGATTGGTTTTCTGTAGGATTCCGAAACATTTAAAGCTAATTAAGTCCTGAAATAAATTTGAAAAGTTTAATTCATTTAGTAATTCATGGTTTATGGTAAGAAATTATAGTAACTATTGTCAGCATCCAATGAACAGCGAATAAACAAAGACTAAACGAAACGTAATACCTTTGTCATACTCCTAAATGTCAGAAATTTGTGAAATCGTTTTGCTTCTTGCGGGAGCATATGTTATTGGATGTTCAAACAATAATGTAAACATACATAGTTCTATAACTAACCTATTTTTAAATCATTATTACAGTTTTGCGTATAATGTGAATTTTATTGTTTATTTCTACCCAAGTAAAAAATGTAAATGTAATCATTAGCAAAATATTGGTCAGATTTGTGAAAGAATTCCACACAACCGTAGCTTTGTTAAACCAGATTATTTACTGTATGTTAATTACTCTTCTGTGACGTAATTAGAAGTCAGTGTATATGAGACAGTTCGGTTTGTTAGGATAGTCAATAGTGTAACCGGCTCATTCATCAAAAGATCTCTTATTATCTATCAATAACCAAAAATTCCCTTCTAGGTTTAATTATAATCTTCATGTAAACCGTAAAGTGACCTAATTGAACTATGCCAAAAATGGATTGTAGAAATTAATTACAGAGCGATCATTTGGGTCTGAGATGAATATAGAATGGACGTCTTTGTTAAAAGAAATAATTAATCTGGAAAAAACCCTAAAAAAACGTAGTCTTAAATAAGGAGAAACTATATCTCTTGGTAATTGTGCAAGCATGTGGCTATCAAGACTCGGCAGGTAGGTGGATAACGCGATGACGTTTGAAGCGAGCGATATTGGGCTCGAATCTTGGAGTGAACATCAACTCTGAGATCCAGGTACATCCATCTGACGAGTCCCAAATAGGATGAAACGCGTGTCCTGGATTTCACTATTAGCCCCTGTCCATTTTTGTTCAATATAATTGCCTCTTATTGTGACTCTACATGTCTAATAAAAACCAGGCACCATGTAAAGCTTGTTTTTTTTGAGCTTTTGTTTGTTTACTTCACAAATCAAATATTTTTACTTTAGAAAAACATCTGATTCTTTTAAAACTAGATGCATATCTACACATGAATAGTAAATATCATCTATAAACTGGAAATTAAGAATTTTATAAATATCGACCTTTATCAATTAATATAAACAAATACATCCTTTCTTGTCTGCACTTTTAAAGATATTTTTTATAATAATCAATCAAATGTTACTAATTCTTTTTATTAAAGGAAGGGATTGTGATAGAAGTTACTAAAGAGTATAATACAAAAGAAAGATATAAACAATCTAAAATTAACATGAATTGATACTTAAAAATAAGATTTTTTTGAAAACGGTTAAATAGAATACTGTATGATACCTTGAAGCCAATAGTCTGATGATTATTTATAGGTGATAAAATAATTTCTCAAATGATTTCCCATGTTGATAAACTGAGCACATTTACATCTATAGATAACTTCGTTTGGATTATTTGTTTTGAACTTTAGTGGCTGGATAAAGTAGCCTAAGAGCAAACTTATCGTTCTACTTGGCACTTTTCAATAAGATATATTTGTACTCTCAAGATAACTGATGGTTGTCATGTAATTCGAAACTATGTCATCCAATCTCACAGAGATATTTCCATTGGATTGTCAATGAAGCGACTAACATTCTGCAGAGATAATTTATTCACACTAACTTGCAACTTAGTAATAACTGATAATATTCTGTATAATACTTAGCGACAATCAAAATCTTTCAGTCAACTTAGAATGTAGTAGCTATATTAAGTGATTACACTTCAATGTCATTTATTTGACGCAAATTAGTTGGACACATTTGAGAGGAAGCCACACATACAAGTTCCATGCCATTTGACAGTGGTTAATAAGAAAGCTTTATTATAAACTATTTAACAACATCCGATAAACATAAATCTCTTATCTGGCTGATATTCGTCTATGTTAAAAAACTGATCGAAATTATCACAAGAGTTTGATTGTGTAGATACTAATATCAACAGATTTTTAAAAAAAACACCATATTATAAGCTTGTAGTCATAAAGGTTTTTAATGAATCTTATCTTAGATTCTTCTATGCTTATTGTAATCAAGGAATTATGTCTTAATATTGATTAAGTTAACAATTCCTCCAAAAAAAAAACACTTACATTATGAGAAATGAGCTTATATTCACATAAATAAATTATTTAAATAGACCACTTCTTTCCTACTTTTAATAAAATTTATCATAATCGAAATTTTGATCGAACTTCATATTATGAACTAATCAGTTTTAATTTAAACAAACAACTCTTCTAATATATAAGCGACTTATAAATTATAATGTTCATTTATTGTCATATTTACATAATTTTAAATAATTTAATTTTAATTTTTATTAGGTAAATTAATCAAATTGAAATTTGGACAGATTGATAATTAAATAGAAATGATATTTTAAATAGAAGATCGTTTCTAAGTTTATTTAAAGAGAGAAAGAAAAGATTAAGGAAATATGTGTATAATTTGAATTTCATTTATTCGAGTTAAATAGCTTTTGCATATGTATATGCATTCTTTTGTTTGTGGAAAAAAACGAAAAAAAAACAAACAAAACAAATACAAGAAATATTAAATTCATCCTAGAAATAGGATTTATGTAATTCATAAGCTTCATAATATAACCATATGGGTCTATCAATTAAATAAATGTTAGTATTATTCATACAGCTAATTCATCTTATATATAAATACATGTACATCTTGTATAATCGGAAGTGATATTTATTGAATTAGTGTACACCTGCTTAACATCTTACCTATTAACCTTATTTATTTATATTAAAAACCTAAATTGGTGTTAACATATGATTATAATGTCTCAATAATTTAAGTTTCTAGCTAATTCTATAAATTATTGATTGAATAATTATAATGTCTGTAAAATAGTTTTCCTTGAAAAAGCTTGGACCAGATCGTTAGGTAAAACGTTGGGTTTACTTCAAATTCTTTCGCTGAGATTTTACAAATACAACATTCTTCCTCTCTAATGTTTAAAATGGTTTTAGTTCAATTGTTTAAAGGATAAAATCTCAATGGAAATATTATAAATTAAAAAGGAATGATTTTATCTATTTTAACATAATTGTCTGATTATTATGATAAGTTATTTTCTTTCTAAAATAGATGTAAATAGCAACAAATAGTTGAATAGATTAAAATATGAACTTCATCATTATGCAGGTATCATTATCAAGGTTTGATTTGATAATTTCGAATAAATTTAGCATTAAATAGATTGTTATAAACAAATTAATATATTTGTAACATACCAATAAGTAGAAAAATTAGGATTTCTGACTTTTTATCATTTAATTAAGCCACTTCTTCAAAGAATAAATGACCAAATATTATATTGTTCTGTTGTATTATTTAAACTTGGATTAATTTTGATTCGATCATTTATTTTTTAAAAGAAATGGCTCACATTAAGTCACGAAATGCCAGAAAACCTAATTTCTCTACTAATTGAGGATATTACAAATATATTGATTTATTTATCATCTTGTTTTAAAATATTTTCTTATTCCATCAACAATTTTATTTATGGTAACAAACTACTCACTAATAATATTATATATTGAATTTATTATTTGTTCAATATGTGAATACCATATTTAATTTGATGATAACCTTTTGATCATGAACGAATATCATCTAAATAGAATCATTTAAAAACCAATAAACATGGAATACTATTTCTTTGTTTGTTTAAATTTGATATCAGGTTTTGAATATACTGGTAGATTATATATCAATGATATTTAAACAAAAATTAAAAAATTTTAAACAAAATTGGTTTTAAGAATATAACTAACAATAAATAATGAAATATGATTAAGAAATTATGCATTTTAATAAAAAGTTTCATTCAAAATACCATGTACATCTGTTATAGAAACTATGTAATAAAGAAAAAAAACTTTTATTTGTTTTCCTAAACATTTTTTTCACCCAGAATTTAAATGGGAAAAGTAATAAAAGATTTTTTTAGAAATAGATAATGTATTAGCGAGTAAAAAATTAATTTAAATTAACATTCTAAGATCGTTTAAACTATTTTCATTTTTGTTCATACAAGTACGTAAGTTTCTAGGTTTTTTTTTACATGCTTACTGAATTAATCTCAGTGAATGAATATGTGTATATGATGTTTTTCTTGATCTATATAGCTCATTGATTAAGAATAAAAACTACTCGATGAAAATTTTTTTTCATTTTACTGAACATTTTTTTCGTCAAATAACAAAGAAAAAACAGATCTTATGTAAAACAAAGTTATAATTGTTTGAGATAAAAAGATGTTGGCGTTTTAAAACTAAATCACAGTTCCAAACTTTGTTTCATTTATTTCAGTTTAGGCAAACAGGTATTATCATTAACTTTTACACATAAAATATGGCTTAAGAATGAATATGTGAATCTATTTGATAAATTGTATCACTATTTGAGATTTAATCTTATTGACTTTCGATTGTTTTTGACATTATCATCCTAATTTTTATCAGTAAAATATCTATGCACTATTTAAAGCTGATACATTACCATGAAATACAATGAGTTTAAAAACAAATTTAACAAATATTTTTGGCCGAAGTTAGACATTAACACCGTTGTATGGTGGCCGTCTCACTGGTCTAGTGATCAAGCGCTCGCGCGCGAGACTGATAGGTCCTGGGTTTGAATCTCGTGTGGGGGGGTCGGGAGCGTGGATGTGCACTGTTGAGAAGTCCCATATTAGGACGAAACGGCCATCCAGTGCTTCCAGGTTTTCCATGGTAGTCTAGCTTCAATTGACTCATGATTTCAACTATTGAAATAATTCTCTCGATTTTTTTTCTTTTGAATTTTGTTAAAAATTGATTTAGTTAGGTAAAAGTTAATGTAGTTTATGTATTATTTGATAAATTGATTTAATAAAACAATGTTAGTCATTATATTACATTCTAATCTCTTCTTTATATTAATTACTGATAGAAACTGGATATTATTAGTTTGAGAGTTAAATCACATGTAATGATATCATATGTAATTAAAGTTTATTTGCTTAGCTTCTGTTAGTAGAGCATTTTTATAACAATGTTTTTGAATACTTTTATAAGATTTTAACACTTTATTATTTTTATTTTTCACTTAGAATATACATATTATTTTACTATTTATCGTAAAAGTATCCAATGTAAATAAGACTTTTCGACTCATATTTCATTAGATTACTCATCGACAATAAAGATAACTTAGTCATATCTTTGATTACCCAATCATGAAAACGTTTTATTTTTTTAAAACAAAAACATAGATATGACTATGTCTCAATTTTGCTATTATTGTGTTTTAACAGATTTTGTAACGCCCTTATCATCAGATTGATTGGTTGTCTTTGTGTAGAATGATACCCATAAAAAGAAATTATTGATAAGTTACAAATGATTCATTGACTTTTTCAAATGTATAGTATCTAAGTTACCAATTAAAATCTGTAACACTTTATTACTAATCCTAGAAAGCTTTGTTTATTTTTTAAGTATTAAGTAATTTGTCACTTACACCCTTTTAATATGGCAACTTTCAATACGAATTATTTATGGTAAACTTAAATGGTGTAATTAAAAATTTTCCACCAACTCTCGCTATCCACATGTAGTTGTTCACTTGATCTAATGTTAAATTTTGTTAATGTTGAGGAGTCTCTTACTGGGACGAAACGGTCTTTAAATGCTTCCAGACTTTTAATGGTGGCCTAACATCTATAGATTCATGATTCAAACTGAAAAAAATATATGATATTATTTTTATGATATAAAGCTATTCAGTTAACAGACAACTATTTTCTCACAAATTAAATTATAGTTTATTTTGATTGGTTACGCAACCGTTACAAAATTATATATACAGTTGAGTCTAAGACGTTATATCTATTTATTATTTGACACAAATGTATCATGGTACAACTGTGAACCATTAGATGTGTTGACCATAGAAACAATAAGATAACATTTAAGACAAATAAATGGAAAAACGAGAGTGCAATAAATAAGAATATGTAGAAAAGAATAGCATATAATAGGACAGATAATTCAGGTAAAATGAATTTAAACTGGATTCCTTTCAGTCAAGAGAGTTTAATTTTTGTGAAGAACGTAAAAGAAAATTATGGTAGATTGTCACCGTCTTGTGTTATGCGCCATATTTGATAGAATTTCAAGTAACTGAATTTCTCAATCTCTCTCTATTTCTAACGGAACATCAAAAGGGGTAATTGTTAATAGTCTTCAAGAAGTACTTTATATTTTGAAGGTAAACAGAGAATGTCATAATCATTGACACATATAACAATTGGATTCTTTGGATGAAACTTTGGTAACCATTTTTATTAATTATTTCAACTAAGTTCGTTCTAGACAATGTAGTCTTACTATTTCCAAGTTGGAAAAATAAACTGGCTTTAAAAAGAATTCTCAGACATTATCATTATTATTCCGAGATGAGAAATAATAAACCATTATAATACCAAGTGTTTGATTAGAATGAATATTACTGATTGTATGTTGCTTGTTAAAAATAAAATGTGGTTCATTTAATTGTACACTTTAAACTTTAGATTTTTGTTTGTAATAGATTTATTTGAAATTAGTTTTACTTCTCTGATATATGACAACTGTAGAATAACTGAAAACTATTGGACTTCAACTGAATGTTTATACTCACAGCTAAACTTAAACTTTTCAGCCTTATTCATTTGATAGGATTGTGATTGAGGACAGATAAGATATTCCAAACTAAAAAGTGACAATTTTCTAGTTCTTATTACTTTTCATTTATTATCTAGATGATGTTAATTAGTGATGTAGACTATTTACAAACTAGACAGTCCATACAATCTAGAGTCGATCAGAAATTCGATTCAATGTTTAAATATAGTAATGTGTCTATTTGTGTTTCAGTCAATATTATGAGGTTCAATCATTTTCGTATAACCTTTGGTAAAGTTTTAACTTGAATGATGAATACTTTTTCAACTATAACATGGTTTAGTCATAATCAATATTCAACAAGCTATGGTGATAAATATAAAATATCCACTCAATTCAACATTTGAAGAGTCAAATGGAAATCATGATAATTGCTTTATTCAGCATCTTGTTCAGTGCAATTTCGAGTTTTCAGCATGAAAGTAGTGTAAAGCTTACTCACTGAAAATGACTACAGACTTGAGTACACCCAATGAATGTTTGTCGCAAGTTTTAACTCACTAAAATATAATGGAAATATAGCATTAGAACATTCTTGATTGTCCTGAACCCGGCATCGCCAATGCTTTCGCTCACTCAGTCTTGCATATATTTTCGAAAAATAAGGTGAACTTATTTCTAACTAGTAATTTCAATTAATTCTAGGTAACTAACGAAGATTTATGGTAGCTTAAAATAGTTCACTTATTGAAAAATTCCCTTTCTCATTTCTTTCTTGTTGTTTCTATTGTTATTATCAGTATGGGGTTGTGGAGTCTATTGTTATTGGTTTATTTCTTTTATATTTTTACATTTAGAAGTAATATAATACATGAAGAAATAGAAAGATTTATCCTTTCGTTTACATTCAGAGAAATAAGGCAACCAAACAATGCATTATAATTTTTTATGGCTTAATATGAACAACATATTACATCTATTTATAGAAAAAAATGAAGCGAGAACTAACTTCTGTAGTGACTAAGTTTCTCTTTGTATAAGACGTAAATGAAAGATTTTATACAGTTTTGTTCACCATTTACTATTTACTGTAATGTATGAATAAGTATATATCTTCGTGTGTGTGTGTGTGTGTGTGTGAGTGAGCGAGGAGGTAAATGCGACTAGACTAAATATGATCTCAGTTAATTTCTGTTTAATTTTATTTTAATCTATTCAATAATGTTCTTTCCATATTTTTATTTGTACGTGTGTGTGATTGTGTGTGTATGTATATGTAGCCTTTATTTTCTGAAATATTATAACATAAACTTGAATTAATGAAATTACATCGTCATGATATAGTACATAGAGTGAATGTTGTTGTTTCTTGTCTAATAGTAGATTTTCTAGAAAATTATTAATTCTAATTACTTTCTATTGACATTATAAAAGATGAATGGAAAATTAGCATAATTTTTCTAATTTTTAAATCACTAATATTCATGAAATAATGACCTCTCAATGTGTTAGTAAACCCTGAATATTGAAGTAACAATAACATAAATAAAATTTGCTCAAAATAGAAAGTTCGGAGTCTCCTATGAATCCGGTGTTCATCTTGTTGTGCTAATGCGGTATGGCAACTTGGACCGATGCATATACGTGCCTGGTCCTACGTTGCAGCTGACTGACTGACTGACTGACTGACTTTAAGAAGTCTGAAAAGGTATTGTAATCCAGTTGTATATAGTAGTCCATCGACTTTGTTATAGAAGAAAAATGTTAGTAGTTCAATAGTTATGGCTTGGTAGGTAAATCACTTTCTGTTAAGCATTGAGTCACAGGTCCAGATGCCATTCTTACCAGAAACCCATACTTAGTCAGCTCAATCGCTGCCTAATCCACTATATTACCTCTAGCTAAATAACAGATTATAACATGAAATAGCTGTTTCACATTTCTTATGACGATTGTAGAGAAATATCATCCCACAATTCTTCATTTTCTATTTCAATAAAGTAGTGCAGTCAGAAAATTCTTTTAACGTTCTGTTTTCAATCGAAGTCAGATGATCTCATGATTTTAAAAAGAATGGAGTTGTCTAATAGGAAATCTCATATATTATTTTTAATAAAGCACTTGTTTTGTTGAATGATGATATTATAAAGAACTAAAATAATGAAACAGTTATAATTACCAAATGCTTTTCAAATTTAAATACGTTTATGTATGTAACTAATACAAATTGTAATTGGGAAAGGACAAACAATACATTTCAAGCATTAAATGATAATAGTAATAACTTACTGTATGTACGAAAGTTTAAGATATCATAGAATTAAACGACCATAACTAACAGATATAACTAATTTACTGTAATGAAAGTACTCCAATCCTTAAATGTACTTATTTGTCATAAAGAATTGGAAGAATCTCTTTCGTAGGTCACTCACACTAATCTACTAATTTCTTGCGCATTATATAATTATACCAAGGAGTAAAAAAGAACATTAGCTGTTATAAATTCACTTGGTGTTGTTTACTTGTATCTTCCCATTCTTGTTTGAGACTGCGATTGGCATATGTGCATCCTGTGTGGATTGTCTCGATATTGCCTTAAATCACAAGCTTTGAAGCAAACGAGGGTGGGTTCGAGTCGTAGAGTGAACATCAACTCTCGGATACAGGTACGCCCAGCTAATGAGTCCCAAATAGAATGAAACGCGCGTCCTGGATTCCACTGCTAGCCATTATTCATATTTGTTTCTTAACTGTTGTATTTAAAGCCGTATACAATATTCATGTATTTATATCTATTTCTAATTAGGTTAATGAAACAGTTTGTTTAGTGCATAAAAAGTTACGTTTAATTAAATAATAAAATTGACAGCTTATTAAATGTCTACACTTTCAATGTTAAACAAATATATTGAAATCTTTTTATTTTTAAGTTGAGAGAAAATTCTTCTTTAAAATGTAAAAATTTATCCAAAAAGAGAGTAGTAAAATGAAAAATTAAAACGATAGACAATTCATTCAGTGCTTGAAGGTTATATATAGTGGTCTAGCTTCAATTAACTCATGAATTTAACTATAAAATTGTATCAAGTAATTTGATTTCAATGAATTTTTAGAAAATTCCATTAAATTATTTTGATCTGTCGTAACCTCATTGAACTAGTTCATTATTTCAGAAGGGTTTTTGTATATATTATAGTAATTTCAATGGCTTAGGTCATGAGTTAATTAAAGCTAGACAACAATGAAAAACCTGGAAACACTGGACGGCCGTTTTTTCCTATTGTGGAACTTCTCAGTATTGCGAGTCCACGATCCCAACTCGAGAGATTTGAACACAGGACCTATTAGTCTCATACGTGAACGATTAACCACTAGAACACTGAACCAGCCAGCATCCAGCGGTGTTGACGTCTAACTCCAACCAATCCACGAAATTGAGCGACACATCCACCATTGTCTTCAGTAAGTTATTATCTCACAACAGACCCAGTTGAACTGATAGGTTCTGGGTCCGAATCTCGCGAGGCGGGATCATGGATGAGGACTGCTGAGGAGTCCCACAAGAGGATGAAACGACTGTCCAGAGTCTTCAGGTTTTCCATGGTGGTCTAGTTTATCATTTGTCTGCTCACTGTAATTTAGACATTTAATTCATTATGTAAAATTATGTGTGAGTTTGATTGAGCATATATCTGTACATCAATATTTATCTATTCTCCTACCAATCAATAATTTATCCATAATCGATTAACACACATAAACATATATATGGATTCTTAACACTCACTCTCTCTCACACACACACTCTCAGTGGTTTCCATGTGTGTTTGCTATCTGCACACTTGCGGATTTTATTAATCTTTAACAATAAACCATCTCTATAACTGGTGTTTAGGCTTTTGAATAATCTCGAGTAAATTCATAATTCTACTGGGAGATTTAGCCAGCGTTAAATACTTAGTTAATGGGATAAACTAATTATTGGAATCAGATATAGAGGAAATTAGCCTCCAATTGTAAAAATGAAAGCGTTATAAACGATATATAGATCTATTTGAATTCTTTGCAAATAATAATTTTCATTGTTACCTTAATAGTTGGATAAATTATTGTAGAGAAGATTCATTCCACTCTTTTCTTTTCATACTTAATGTCTGTTTTTTTTCAGTAGTCATAATCATTATTATTTTATTCATAGTTTTAAGTAATCTTATGAAATTTTAAAGTAAAAGTCAAACCGATTTTAAATAGAATAAAAAGTAAGATAATAACATGAATTTGAATTATAGTTTCTTGGAACTGGTGTCGTTGTACTCAAAAAGGAATAAATTTTACCTTGATAACATTTGATTTTAAGTGGTTCATGAAAGTTGATACGAGATCCTAGATCTCGATTTCATATTAGTTGGCGCTTATTAGCATGGTATACATGTAATCTTGAGGGGACTGATAATCCCTGAAGGCTTTGAACTCGTTTTGAGTTCTTTGATGCGAAACAGATCTAAATATTTTTTGCTTTAAGTCTCAATAATTTAAATTTCATTGTTATTGTGTAGATTTATATTTCATAGCGTTTTTCATTCACTAATTTTTGTGGAATCTATTTATCATAAGTAGTAAGATAAGAAATGTTTACATTTTTCAGCTTTCATTTTCATTGAAACATTGATGAAATAATTTATAACTCCAGCCTTTTTATGTAACATAATCACCTTTTCCTATTCTTCATTTTCTGCAATATTTTTTTTGTTATTTATCAATAACACTCGTTTAGTCTAATGACCATTTTTTTCCTGTTTAGTTATGAGAGTATCAAATAGTCCATGATCACCATTACAATACCTTAAAAAATATCAAATAGCAACTTTATAATTGAAACATGTATAAATGAAATTGAGTGTATCAATAAAGGCTTTTTTCTCTTTGCATTGTTCGTGGTTCCTCCACTTTAACGTTAAATTATCAAATTTATGAGATATATAGAATGGTATATATCTCATTAAGTATTGTAGTCAGTTGGAAATGAAAAAGTAAAGTCATTCATTATCATGGTAGAAAAAAATGCCAGAAGGGGTTTTGTGGAGATTTTAGAAATTTCACTGGTTAAAATCATGAGTCAATTGGAGCTAGACTACCATGGAAAACCTGGAAGCACTGGACGATCGTTTCATCCTATTGTGAGACTCTTCAGCAGTGCGTATCCACGATCCCGTCCTCGACGAGATCCGAACCCAGGACCTATCAGTCTCGTGCGCGAGCGCTTGATCATTAGACCACTGAGCCGGCATCCAACAGTGTTAATGTCTAACTTCAACCAATCCACTGCTGAAGAGTTCCATGCTAGTACGAAACGGCGGTCCACTGCTCCCAGGTTTTCCATTGTGGTCTAGCTTCAATGGACTCACGAGTTTAAACGAAAAAATAAATTTTCATATCTCCCTTAGTAATAATAGGGGAATACATACAAATTACTGGTAAATATTATTTTAAACTTTCTCTAATGTAATAGGTTTTTGTAAGTTATAAAACAGATAATCTACAAATTAAACAGAGTAATATAAGTTTCGAGTTATGTAAAAGATTAGGATTATACTTAAATTAAATCAGCTGATATCTCATAACCCTCTATCATTGACCTTGTTGTAAGTCATTCATGTATAAATCTCGTCATTGTATAAATGAAAACGGGAAAAAAATAGATAGAAGACGACAGATGGAACACACCTGTAATATAAATACAACTAAGCTGCACATTTGAATAATTTGATATTATCATAGAATGATAATAACGAAGTAATTACATTTTTGTTGTTGTTGTTGCTATCATTGAATTATGTATGTGTTAAATATACAACAATGCAAATACATAGTAACACAAATACAATCTTTTTATTTATTCATTGTAGTTAAATATAAAGACACGTGTTTAAATTTAGGTCTAAGTGTAAAAAAAAAGAATATTGTATTTCTTCCATGTCAGTATGTAGATACCATTATCACTTCTATATATTTCATGTTGGGGAATTTCGATTAGATAATATGTTATGAGAAAAAGCAACAAATTTAGATAAAATATTATTTTAGGACATTTTATTTCTTGTATATGAATGTAATCAATATCTTCTAGACATTATTGATATTGTAACTTTAGAAACTATGTAGTGAAATGATTAAATTATTTTTGTCTACTTCAAACATTCCTAGTTATTATTTAGAATTGAAGTGTACTATGAAAAGTTAATAAATATGGTAAAATGAAAAGATATGACCATTTTGTTAAATAGAATTATTGTCCTTATTATTAGTCACCATGAATTTATTGTACTTCACTGTCGTTAGTTGAAAACTAATCATTAAATAGAATAATAATAAAAAATTAATACATTATGATTTCATTATGACCAAATGACTAAAGTAGTTTTTTGTGGTTATAATATGTTTATAAAATAATTAATTGATGTAAAGCATTTGTATTATATTGTCAAAATAATGAAGAACTAGATAATAACTTTAAGTTTATTTCTATAAACTTTAAAATGTAAATTTAATTATCGTATGCTTTATATGTAATATTTAACAGGTTTTAAATAGCGTAAACGTAATGAGAAATAGTCTAGTATCCTATTATAAAGTATAAATGATATAATGGGGAAGTGAATGTTAATTTATTCAGATGGAGAGTGTTTTGTAAGTGTTGAATAATAAACAATGATTTCATTTTGGTTTGTTTATTCAAAAGGTTTTATTCATTCAAATAGTTAATGATTCATGAGATGGTAGAAAATTTTTATAGTATGCCCAAATAAATCAAGATGTGATTAGAAAGATCACTTCCACCAGGGTGTTTGGTACCTGTGTGGTTGCGCCACAGAGTTGCACTAAACTATTCAAATTGTAGCGTTAAAGCCTATACGGTGTCCGGCTACCCTGTTAAACAGGATTGAGCTGTACTGTTTGGGTTTTCACGTGAGAGTCTGGTTCTCCTTAAAACCAATGTAAAATTACCCTGGCCCACAAGCGTATATTATATAACTATGAAGATCACTGCCACATAAAATCATTTCGTGTACCTTTGAGAGACTTTTTACACAGATATTTTATGGGCTATGTGGAATCGCTCTATAATCTAGCGACAATAGTAATCACATAAAATAAATTATTAGGGATTTAAATAATAAATATGGTGTAATGTTAAATATCATCCATTAATCAATTACAACTTTGTTCAGTCGATTTGAAACTTCATGTTGTATCCTAAATTCAACGATACTACCCACTACTATAAAAACCATAGTTGTAGAGGGTTCGGAGTATAAAACTCAGTGGCTGGAAGATCAGTGATTTAAACTACCAAGTTTTGATTTGAGCTACATATTTTATAGACAATGTCAAACCTTCGAGTTGCATTGAAAATGTTTGATCATACCCATTATCTTAAATAGTTTAAAAAGATTATAAACAAAATTACCCGGTTGTTTGCATTAGTTACTCCCACCGTTTACCGAATCTACTATACAATTATAACAAAATCTCACTATAGTATTATTGTCGATTTTATCACTCTGAAAACAATACCAATTAACGATGATAATGTTGCCCATTTTGTGCAAAATAGTAAAGAATAGTAATGCTTTTATATTTTAAGCTCCCAAACAAAAGTTTGTTTTTATCAACAAATTATTCCTAACAACTTAGATATAGGTTTCTGGCAATAAAATTCATTTTTAATATTGAAACATCTTTACACAATTGAATCCTAGGAGAAAATTTGGTAAAATCTAAAATTCTTGTTAGTTCCGTTTCACTGTGATTGGTAAGTGTAAGATCCAATCAATATATATATATATATATATATATATATATATATATATATATATATATATATATATACATAATGAGAGTACTTCGTACCGTCTAATGTTTTAATAGAATAAAATAATGATATCAAATGGAATATTTATTTATGTCTTTTTTTCAATGCAAGCTAATCAATAATTTCGTTTAAACGTTCTAACTATACCATAATAAATACATACATTTTGAAATGATTTAAATTACATATCTATTAAATAATCAATTATGATTTGGTTTATACTACTATATAATAACACAGTAGTTTTAAAATGTACAGTATAACGGACAACTTGTACTTATAACACATTAAATAATTATCACTCGTTTTTGCGAAAAATCAGAGTTCAAAAAGTGAATGAGATACCATTACGTTTATCTTAAATTTTAGATGATATTTTTCCACAGTAATATCGAGTGTCCCCATTGTAAACATTTTAAATAAAATTACTGTTTGAAAATCTATATAAATATTCATTTTTCTCATATAATATTGTTCTGAAATGATATTTTTCTATATTCATACATCGAAGCCAATATTTCGTCACGAATTTATGTACATATCGGATGAAATATTCTATGAGCTGTTAGAGTGTTATTCAGACATATAAATCATATCGGAAGGGTTTTCGTGGATATTATAGTAATTTCAATGGTTGAGATCATGAGTCACTTGAAGCTAGTGACTGGCTTCAAGAGGTATTTCCTGGAGTTCTAGTAAGAAGAAGCGGTCAGTGGAGTTCAACCGGGTCTGTTGTGAGATAATAACTTACTGAAGACAATGGTGGATGTGTCGCTCAATTTCGTGGATTGGTTGAAGCTAGACATCAACACCGTTGGATGCTGGCTGGTTCAATGGTCTAGTGGTTAATCGTTCACGCGTGAGACTGATAGGTCCTGTGTTCGAACCTCGTGAGTTGGGATCGTGGATGCGCACTTCTGAGGAGTTTTACAATCGGACGAAACAACCGTCCAATGTTTTCAGGTTTTCCATGGTGGCCTAGATTTAATTAACTCATGATCTCTACCATTGAAATATATATTATAATAAGGTAAATCATAATTTAACAGTATTAAGCCTCATTACGACGTTGAACTGTGTATTGAAAAATTTATTTTTCTTCAAGGTGATTAAAAGTACCAAAAACTAAGAGCTATTTTAAAATAAAGATGAATTTTTAAATATCTTTGCTTACAATAGTTTTGTTTTATATTCTTTGTTGTTAAAAATACCTAAATTATTGTTAACAGCCTGCTTATTTTTAAGTTGCTTTCTATGACAGTTTGTCCATAAAGATCAGTAGAGATAAAACTTTTGATTACTGTACACACTTCATTTGGTTTCAAGTTTTATTTTGTAAAGTATTCAAATAATATCTACGGAATTGGTATTTCTATAGTTGTGGACACTTTTCAGGGAGTTCAATCGTCCCATCAGTTATGCTTAAATTTTCCTCTAGAGATGTTTTGTATTGTTTAATGACAAAACTGTCAATAACGTTTAAAAATTTGCTATTTAGAACTACATTAATGCAATTTAGTGGAATTTAACTATTCCACTTTTATATTCCGACAGTAACAAGTTTAATTCTCAATTCTAGTTACATCTAGCATAACTAAATATTATATCTTTAATGCCTAACACATCATCTTGTATTTTATTTGATTACAGAAGTGGATTGTACAGTCAGTGAATGGGGACCTTGGACAAGTTGTGACTATACATGTGGTCAAAGTGTTAGTACACGTTACAGACAAATTCAAATTAAACCAAGTAATAATGGTAAGCCATGTCCAGAGTTAAATGAAACAAGACCATGTATTGGACATAATTGTGCATCGAAAAGATTCGGAAGATCTGGAACGCTGATGGTACCTTATGTTTATGATATAAAAGGTAAATTAACACTTTGATATATATATATATATATATATATATATATTCGATGTTCACGATTTGATCATCATAATTTGTTATATCCAAATAAATTATTTCTTTGATAATAACAGTAGGTTATTTACTTTTACTTATATAAGGTAATGTTAATGTGTAATTGATTAACTCGATTCAAGTAAACAAAATGATAAACCGTCAATTACTTAGTTACTTTCTTTTTAATCAAACAAAATTAATTCAATACCTACTTTTCATTGTTTTCCACATGACAGTTTATTGATATGGTAAAAGTGAAACACTCCTCTTCTTAAAAGCTAATAAAAATTTAGAAACCTGGTATGTACACAAGGTCAAGCAATGACTCATATTATACTACCGAAATACCTTATTTATCATTTTTGACCTTTATTCAATAATACAAAATGATTCGTTTATATGTTACCAGAAATAGAAAACTATTCACCTAAAAAATGGTTTTATTTACACATCTTCAAAATAAATACGAAGAAATAAAATTGTAATAATAATAATATTAACAACAAGAAGAGAAAAATAGAAAGAACAAATAAAGTTAATTTGCAGGAAGAATGCCGATATGCTTAGTACAGTTTTCATTTAATTTAGAATCATCAGTATGTGTATTTATTTTGACAATTCCTTTATATTTTTACATTCATTTATCTACTCTATTCATGAGTAGATTTATTATTTGTCATTTGATAAATTGACCATGTGTATAAATTGATTTTATATTCAAGAAAATTTTCTTTATATTTATACATAATAACCCTATAACATAAATAAGTATACACACACAGGATTACATATCGTTTCAAACTGTTATTAAGTAGACTGATGAATAATTTATTATTGAACAATAATACCTTGAAACCAACAGTAGTTTTTCACAAATATATAAATATAATCAACAATTAACAATCCATTTTTTTTACTTTACAACCTCGTAATACAAACTGATCAGCTGGATTTTCAATTAATTTTTTGTTGTTGTATGAATCAGCAAACGGCATTATATAGACTAGAATCATTAAGTAAAAATGGTGATAATGAGGTGAAAAAAAAATTAGGAGGCGATTTTTTAGTGTTGTCAAAATTTACACTGGGTTTTATATTTTTTTGTTTTTGCTAAAGCTAGACAATAAAAATTCAAAGTAGCAATAAAAAAATAAATGAATTGAAAATTATCAAGAAGCAATTTAAGGAAAAAAACAGTGATAAGTAAACAAGTCAAGGTCAAGTATGTTTTATGTGTTTTATCAGTTGTCATGATGATTGAGAAGAAAATTGCT
This sequence comes from Schistosoma spindalis, assembly GCA_946903255.1. Classification (NCBI taxonomy): domain Eukaryota; kingdom Metazoa; phylum Platyhelminthes; class Trematoda; order Strigeidida; family Schistosomatidae; genus Schistosoma; species Schistosoma spindalis. The sequence goes on along the minus strand of OX336420.1, from coordinate 33,676,598 downwards.
TTATTCGGTTAGATTTTAATTATCATTTAATCTAAAATTGTTATCTGAAGTCCCAATGGACTATTTAAAACTAAAACTACATCTGTTAGGGATAGGGATCATATATTACCTAATAGTGAATAAGAGAGACATAAAGTATTTATATAGTTTCTTGTAACACGAGCTTCTATAAGACTTTATGAAGAGGTGAGATCATTATATTCCTTTTGGATCAGTGTACATTACTTTATAGAATAAAAAAAAGGGGAAAGGTAACTTAAGGAAACACTACTGAAAGTAATATAGCAAACTATTCAACATATTTTAAAATCTAGTGTACTAAATGTACATATACCGACGAAATAGCATGAATGACACTTATTAGAGTGTTGTTGATGATTTTGATTATTGAAAGAAACACTATTAAAACTAATAATGAATGTAGTGAATATAAGTTAATAACGAACACAATATAAAACATTTCTCCATGTTACTTATTTCAGAGATTATTTTACTAAAACTAGTAATGGTTTGTCTTTTCTGTAACTTAAATTTTTATTCGGCATCTAATTTTCGTCAAAGCTGCTTTGTTTGTTTTATTCAATGAATGAAAATAAATTGAAACTTCGCTAGATTTACATGAATATCAACTATTAACTAGACAGATACATTACTCTATTACTTAATAGCGTAAGATTATGGATTATTGAAATCTGAGGAATGACGAATATCTATTTTATCTTCAGACCTTCTTAACAATAAGGAGTGTTAGTTGATCACTTTTCACCGGCTTGTATCACTTCGATAGTCAATATCAAATAATTATTTTAAAGAAATCTTCAAATGTATTCAATAACCTGATATTATGAATTACTGTCATTATTATGACACAGTAGCAGATAATAGTTTTCGGTAGATCTGTAAATTTATCTTTTCCTTCCATTGAAACTTTATTAGTCATTAATTTGATTAAAAACACTTCAGTTAGCCTTCTTCAACAGCTATCGTGATTCATCCATCTGATCGACAGCCAAAGAACATCCATTTGAGGCAAACAATTATTTGTATTCAGATAATAAATAAAATGAGTGAATGCTATTCATTTCAATTATAAGTGAATAGGATTTATTAGACGTTTATTCGTTCAGAAACGAATTAAAGCTTCATCAAGTTCTGATCTTTAGTAACTCATTATAGTAGACATTGTCTTCTAACTACCGGACAAACAAATGACAAACTAAGTAACATGAATATATATATATATATATATATATAATTTGACAGATGTCAGTTAGATAAATTACAGGTAGTCTGTTGTCTAGCCACCAGACTGAAAACAACTTACTTTTGTCGTGTTAATTTTATGTACTACCGATAAAGAAAAGAATAGTATACCAACTGCGGTCTTTATTATTATTATTTGATTGAAGTCAAGTAACAATGAAATCTGAGACAATAAAATGTGCAGTTAGAATATTGTTCAACCAACTCATAAACTCAAGAATAACAGTTACCATGTCATCATACTAGAGTAATGATACCAACGATTACATAGCAATGACAAAAATAATGAACAATGTTCATTAATACAATTAAGTTAAAAAACTAACTTCTTGTCTAAGTTTAAATGATTAAAATCTTTTGAAATATACAAAAATGCAACATCTCAATATACCAGTGGATGTCTGTTTAATATTTATTTTATTGAAGACTAGAAATCATAAAACAAATCAACAAAATATTTAAACAATCACAATGATTTAGGTTATGTAATAATGTTTGATTTCAATATAAGAATACATAAAACTGATATTTTATAGTTTATTGATTTTTGTCATAATTCTATATGTAATGAAGTATTGATCCAATAAAAACATTGAAAGTTTTTTAATAATTCAGTGTAATATATCTTTTTTTCTTCAAAAGAAAAACACTTATAAACAGTTATGAACAGTTATTTTTTGTTCTTATATGTGTCTATGAGGAAGATAGTGATTAGTTTCGAAATAAACATCAGAATTTCAATGAGTAACTGGAATGTCGCATTGGGATCTAATAGTTTATGAACTTGTAGTAGTTATCGTAGACTGTGATCATTTGGAGAATTATCGAAAATCAACGAGTTATAGATAGATGTATTAGCCCAGGTTTAGAATCAAGACTAGACTAACATGCCATTCATCACCATTAAGTGACTAATTATGTGTAAATGTTTTAATCCGCTGCATGTCAGTTGTGGATCGAATAACCTAGTGGTAACGCTTTAAACTGTAGAACTGAGTAATGTGAATTAAAATCACAAACGAAACATCAGTTCTCTAGCGATTACAGGTAAGTCCTACTGACGAGTGCCGAATTATGTGAAATTTGCATCCAAAATTCCCTATTGACTAGCCTCAACCATATGACATCGCAATACAGTGTACGCATTGTCGAGCCATTTTGACCATAGGCCGCACCAAAACTTCACTTATTGAATTCGATTGACAATATTTGACAGGGCTGTCCAATAAATTCGTAAAACTTTCAACCAAGAAGTTTTAGCTCTTATATCTACAGTTGTTATATTACGTTACAGTGTAGGTAGTCAAGTAACTGAATTACAAATAGTCGCCTTAAAACAATTAGCGCCTTAATCACGCGTATGCACCAACATTTTTGAAGCATAAGTTTATTCCACTTGAAAATCACTCTAAATCCATCTTTTACCTAATTTTTGTGAAACAACTCAGTATTTTATTGGTGTTTTAGTCTTTATATAAATCAAAGATTGAGGTCAGTAAATTACGTTGAGTTTGATATACCTAAATATATGATATTAATGGATGACATTAAATTTTTTGTTTCCTCTACACCTTTACCTTATAACAGCTGAAGTGGCCCATTTACTACCCGTTCGCGGAGATGTATTGGATTTAACTAGACGTTATGATATGCGTTTTGATGTTCGACGTAAACTCTATATTGGTAGATTAATAAAAATGAATAAGACTGAACAACCAGAACCTGATCCGTAAGTAATATTATGACGTTCTTTAGATTTTCAATGTTCTCTTTCATTGAAATGGCAAGTTACATTGTTAGAGAATTTGTTGTAATGGTTATCACGACTGCTCAAGTTACCAAATACTAATTGAAATCACTTGATTATTGCATTTGATTCAACGAGTATTTATGTTGTTCTAATAGTATTTTATTTGATAATCATAAGTAAAGAAAATAACAAAGTACATTTTATTATACTCACTTTTTGGTACTCCTCAGAATGTTTAAATGAGTATTTATTATTCAATAATGATTAAAATTACTCTAGAGTGGAGCAAAAATACTTTCAGAACTCTTTTCAAAAGTTTTTCAAAAGACTATATGCAGTCTTTCTGTCAGCCGATTTGGTAGCCATTTTAGGGTTTCATAAACTATATTTCAATTAGAATTTCTAATATTCTCAATGTGCCATGATGTGCAAACAATGAAATAAACGGTAGAATATTTGTAAAAAGTTGGTTGATATGAATCAGCGATCAGTTACATATCTGTAGATTAGATCTAAAGTTAGATAATAATACAGAAGTAAATAATACATTCTGGCTCTTCAAAAGTGAACTAGATGGAGCGAGTTCGAACCTAGGACATAGTAATGAAAAACTGAATCCTCAAACGAATGTCATCAGTTTATATATATCTTATATTCTGTAAAATGTCTGGACAAAAATAAGTAACACATCTGTATTATGAAATACCACTAATCTAATGATTATATGTAGGTAGGCGTATCCCCTTGATTTTGTTTACTTAATCATTTGATCAGTAATTAAATAGTTTCACTAATTTAAGTGTCCCAGTAGATCACTCTATCTGACATGAAATTCTTATGACTTTGAAACACACATGTAATGTCTAACTACTAATAATCTGTCCATAACAATAAATGCCATAACTGATTTATTTAAATATTTTAATGAATAGCATTCTATTATTAAACTTCAATGACAACAAGATAATTAATATTTGATTATGTAAAAGATGAAATGCCAACAATTAGACAGGTCATAATCATAAATTATTAATCGGAAAAAGAAACATCAATGATATTCAAAGATATCAGGATGAGATATGTTGATAGGTGATGATAATAAATAATGAAACATTCTTATTTTATTTTAAGAATAACCATTTTAGACAGATAATTTCTATGACTAATACATAGATAGTAAATAATTGTTAATTTATAAGTAAGTCTTTTGAAGGTTATAAAACAGAATACAAGAATGATATGGTGCCATTATTCCCAATATTATTATTTGTTAACATTCAGGTATATTTTTAAAAAATGTAGTAAGTAAAAGTAATTACTGACAAGATAATGTTTCAAAATGTCATCAAATGGAAATACTTTCAGTAAACTGTATAGTATAGACAAATATATTTCAGGGTTATATATATATATATATATATATATATATATATATATATATATATATATATATATATATATATATATATATATATATTAGAGAGAACGAGAATGGAATTCAATTATAGTGGTATAACGTAGTAGATATATTATTGATTACTTTTCGGTTGTAAATAATCTCCTAAATAATCTGTGGAACCTACGAAATCACTTGTCAGTGGCATAACAAACATAAAAGCTGTTAAAATGTAAACGCTGTTATTAATTGTGTTAATTAATTGTAATGATAGTAATAACAGTTTTGTGAGGACTATTTGATATTGTGATCGTGAGCTGATATTGGCTGGATGATTTCGAACTAAGATGGCAAACTGACTCTGATGACCAATTGTATATATGATATAAAAACCATCATAAAAATCTAGTTAACACTGAACAGTTATTTCGATATCTTCTGAAACTTTGTGATAGTATGGTTATTACTTTTATATCACCGGATTCAAGATCAGTTTGTAAGGGATGTGTTTTATTATTTAAAACACAGAATTTAACTTCAGTTTGAACAGTGTTAAAAGTTTATTTGCATTTTACCATATGTTACAATTAAAAATCTCGTATAAAGAACGATATACTCTAGATTCCACAGGTATATTATGTATCATACGTCAACTAAAATACTTTTGATAAGATTACCGTATCACGCCTAGTTTAACATCCAGTACTATAAAAGCTTCACTAACAATGTAATTCTGTAAGTCCTCTGCCGTTTATTAAAAAAACAAAGTTTTTATGTTCTACGCGAACCCGATTTTTTCGGAAACGTTGACCATTGAAATCACATGGATTTAATGCGCCATTATGACTAGAGAGTTGTAGAAAATATGCTTATTTATGGAAGATATATGCAAAACACTAAATGAAAATATGTAGTGATACTGGTTTCATAGTTCCTAGGTAAGATATATAGTATACATCCTATTTAATAGTATAGGTGGTTACACAATGAGTTCAATAATAATTTCACTATATAAATAATTTATCATTACGATACTTCTAAACAGAATCGTTATATAGATATTTTTATTGCCTCCCAAATGCGCTGGTACGGCCGAGAGCGGGGAGAGTCCGTTTTCCCTCTCGATATGCTCTCACATGGCCACGCGTATATAGCCTATGCCACGAAAGTTCTACTGACTGCCTTCTCGTGTCGGGAGTGTTTTTCACGAAATTGAATGTCCGTAGCTTTAACCGGGTTGGTGGACACAGAGAGTCCACCTAGGGTAGTTGGGAAACCATTATTCCAAGCCAATGGTGCACATAGGCTCCAGTATCTTGAGGAAACAAACGGCGTATGAATCAATCGTTGGTCAAGGCTACTATGGGACTTCATTTCCTTACGATGCTCCACTGCGTTGTAGATCAGATCTTCAGGTTGAAGGCTTGGGGTGTGGCCCCCTAAGAAAACCACCTGCTTGGGTTTGGTCATCCGGGCAGTATCACAGCCCTCACACAAATCAAATGATATTTGTGTGGCGGATGTGTATTTGGTGCCTCCTTGTACCAATATCTTTGTGAGGATACAATACCATACAATGATATTTTTATTGTATTTTTCTCAAGAAATACAGTGGTAACAGTTGTATTGTGAAATTTAAATTAATGAACCTAAATATCAGCTCAAAGTGAATATTGTTTTGATGTTTTCATTTAATGATAATCATTTTCTAATGACTTTTAGGTACTGTGCAGTATATGAGATTACGTATACAAACCAGGCTTGTCAATCACAAAATTTGTTATGGCAATTTTCACAGTCACGCGATCTGTATCCTCCTTATTATTATCCTAATCGTTATAAACGGCACAATGGTTATAATGGCCAATCAATCACTTTTAGCCGTCGATCATTTCTCCACGAAAGACAATACAGTACACTTGGAAATAATGGTCTGAACAAAAATTGGGAAGACAATTATTCGAATTCTGAATCATGGATTACTCATTCAGCGTTACTTACACCAGGTCAACAAATCTGTGTGACATGTTATCCAACATATATGAGGGAAGATTTGGGTTACAGATGCACTGGATCTGGATTGCCAAATATTGAGACTAGATGGCGTGCACTACGTACTTCTGATTGTCAAGGTAGATTTCGTATGGTTAGTATACCGCAAAGATCATGTACATGTGGTAGAGGTGTTGCATCATTTGTATTTGTCTAATCAATACATAAATCTATGAAAAATCATGCACGTATTTATTAATTTATCTTTCCAATACAAACTTGAATACACCATTTATACGTAAAAAATAACAAACACATACACACATGAATTTTCATTTGATGCTGATCTATCTTCAGAATGAAAATACTAATTATGGTTATAATGTCCAAATACATATATTACTTAGGAGGTTTGCATTTTCTAAATAACTAAAACTAATTTGTAACCATTATTACTAGTATTAATTTAGGTAAATCTTTTAATGAAATGTTTTGTTGTTATTATTATTGTTATTGGTTTTATATACATTTTATAGCTCTTACTGACACTATTAGATGGGGTCATTTGATTAAACAAGACTGTTTAGCTAGAACAAATTGAATTCAATTATTAATTGATATATTCTACCGCTTTCTGTATTAATAATATTCAAAAGGGTTTATTATTTTAATGAATTTTTACATAAATAATTTCTTATATCAGGGTCAACTATTTAGATATATTATTATTCTAACTAATAATATTACTTTAAAATTACAATTAGCAAGTTAAAAATCTTATAAAGGTTAGGTTTACTGGTCACGATTATGTAATACATGTTTATTTAAATTTACTCAAGGTCATTAGTGTTATTTTCTTTTACTTCTCTAGTCTCTTTTTTTAAAAAAGCAACTATTCCATAGAAATTCTGTAATAAGGTAATATGAAAATTATCACTTATATATAGCTTTTTGTTTTCCATTTTTTTTATTTTACGACATAACGATTTACGGAATATAATTGTTTATTCTAGTGTTTATTTTTTATTTGTTTATCTTTTATTTTTGGTCTTTTCACAGTCTTTAAAATGTTCGTATAAATTTTTCAAATTCAAATGAGTTAGACAATTTTACAACAACCTTCTCTTTCGAAGAAAGAGAAAATAACAACACAATCTCTATGATGGGGAATGATTTGGCATTTATCAGCTTGGTTACGTTTTCCCTATATATATATATATTATTGTCTATTTTGATTTGTGTGTGTATGTGTGTGTACATGTCATGCCATCTTTGGTTTTTGCATAAATAATGATATATTCAAACTACTGAAAAGAAAATTAAATTTATATCGACAAACTATTGTGTAATTCTAATTATTTAACGTTATCATTCTCGAATCATCTTGGTAACTATTATTGATTATTTGTTATCCATTGAAGATATATATATATATATATATATATATATATATATATATATATATATATATATATATATATATATATATATATACTGTTTAATATTACATACTTTACTATTAAATAATTTAACACACTTGATTATTATATTATTCGAATACACACGTTTATTTGATCCTTTAATAATGATATTGATAACCTTTTGTTTTGTTATTATTACATCATATGTATGATGTCATTTCATAAAGAAATGTTCTTTTAATGTGTTTATTTGACTCGATGTCTTATATAAATTATTGATTTGTGTTATATTCTTGCCAATTTTTAAATTTATATTTTCTATTGTACTTTACTTGTTTTCTTTACAGCTTCTTATTGAAATAAACCAGCATTTTTATTACCACGATTAAAGTTATTGATGTAATTGTTTTATTGTCATTATTATTGTTATTATGAGTAATTATTATAAAAACCTTATAAAAACTGTTGTATATTTTTCAATTCGTATAATGGTTAAAACATACGTTATGCAAACATACTTCTCGTGTGTGAATTAACTTGAAGATGAATAATGTTTGTGCATTAATCTATTAGTAGATCCTAAATAACTGACCATATTATTTTGTTTCTATACGAGAACTAGAAGGAAGTGATGACGATTTCCTCTTCGTTATATCAGCAAATATAAAAACGTTTACTGTTTAGTTGTCCCAAAGTTATTTTTAAGGTATTTATTTCCGAAGAAGCATGAGATCACAAATCCTGATTACCAAACAAATCATAATGATGATAATGGTCTGCTACCACTGAATGATTATCGTGCATTACGGCGAATGTATTGAAGAATAGAATATAAATTTCTTTCAATCTGCGATAATGACCACCCACAAAATAAATTCTACAAACCACCTAGATCATGATAATATTCTGAAATTGTGGGCGCCGTAATTATAAGTGAAAACTATGAATTTAAAATCATCTTGAAACGTTTTTACAATGTTCCGGAATTCGATATAGTTCATTTGAACACGTTTTTGTTTACTGTAGAATAAAAATAATTATCTCCCGATAAATTTTCTGATGGAATTTTGAAAATCCAAATATACGGTTTGAACTTAATTGTTTGAATGTAGCTTCCAAATGCCCTGGTACAACCGAGGGTGGAGAGAGTCAGCTCTCCTTCTCCAGATACTCTCACATGGTCACACATATACAGCCACTGTCATGAAAGTCCTACTCACTACCTTCTAGTGGCACCACTGTTGTTTACGAAATTGAGAGGATGAAAAGCGAATGTATGTGACTTTAACCGGGTTATTGGATATGGAGGATCCACCTAAGGGAGTTGGAAAACCCTGATTACAAACCAGTGGTGCACATGGGCTCCAGTATCCTGAAGGAACAAACGACGTATGAACCAATCGTTGGTCAAGGCTACTATGGGACTTCATTTCCTTACGATGCTCCACTGCGTTGTAGATCAGATCTTCAGGTTGAAGGCTTGGGGTGTGGCCCCCTAAGAAAACCACCTGCTTGGGTTTTGGCACTCGGGCAGTATCCTAGCCAACACACAAATTGAGTGACTTGTATGGCACATGTGTATTCGATGCCTCTTTGTACCAATATTTATGTGTTCGAATAAATAGATAATTTGAATATAAATGACACTCAAAACTGACAGACATAACAGTAATGACTATATTCTGATCTATCAGTCATAAAAATTTTTGGTGTCGTTTGTATACAGAACTGTGATTTTGAAATTACTGACTGCAAAATTTTAATGTATAAAGGTTCCTGATACAACGTTCTATCTAATATACGTTAGATTAAAAAACAGAATTCATGTGTAATAAATATTAAATTCAGATAATCACTGTGAAAACAAATGTTTTTAAAATATTAAAAATGAAGAATTCGGTAGTTACTGAATATCAGTTAGTTAGAGGGATGTACAGAGATAACTGTAAAATAACATTAGGAAAGTTTTATGTATTGATTAGTACAGTGTGATAGTTACTAAATATAATTATTGTTTCATAATAATTTAGTGTTACATCTCCTTGTATTCCAACTATGTCAGTGGTTTATATTACTTCATCAATGATCAAATGCCAGTAAAATCTGTATATGGATGAGCGTCTTTAGTTAAAGATGTCTTTATAATTTTGAAAAGATGAACGAAGGTTTTACCAATAATTTGTTCTTGTCTTCCTCTTTGGTTGGTACAAATAGCAATTTTTCATGTTTCAGTTTCGCAGCGACAAATGAAGAAAATATATGGATTGCTAGGTTCGTTTTGTGGAAACTAGAGCTTAAACATTGTCAGTGTAAACTCCTAAATGTACTTGGATTAAATTAGAAGATTCACTGGAATGGATCACTAAATAAATAATTAAAAGCGATTTTATTTTCCAGCTAATCGATTAAACTGTATTTAAAAAAAGTTCTATACATATTTTTGTTTCTAGTTATTCTAGTTCGAGAATGTTGGGTGGTAAATAACGGTAATCAATTTCTTGTATAATATCGGGCTGATATCATTAATTTCTCCCGAAAGTATGTCAAGCGTTGGCTGAAACTCAGAATGTGGGTTTTGATGATCCTTACAGCGCAGAGTTGTTGGGATATAACTTAAAGAGAACATTAGCTGTTTTTCTAGACGACGTGCTACGTTATATTAACCAGATAGAATTGAAACTCCCAAATCTATGTTTAGTCTATATATATATATTTCATGAAGGAAAGGGAAGTATTCTACAAAATGAATATATTTTTTGTTTTAATTTAATTTTAGCTTTTTTATTAAATAGGCAAGAAAAAATGCTCAAAATATGGACCAGAGAAGAATAATTGAAAATATAGACAAAATAAAACATATGAAGTAGGAAACTTTCAACAACAATGATGATGATTAAGTTTGAAATAATGAAGGAGAGATTTATTTTTCATGTGGTTAGTTTTGATGAAACAATGTTCCATGAGCTATATCAGTAAATTGTGCCAGACAGCACGATGGTTTCAAGTTACACGATACGATTTTTACAATTCTACCATCTATTTTAGATAAGGCAACACTCAAAAAATTGTGGATTATTTCTTCAAAATCAAAGATCAATACGTCCTATTTGTTCATATCTAATAAGTTAGCATTATATTGACGTAAATGATTAATGAACAAGAGATAAATGAATCTATATCATGATGAACTGCTGCTTTGTTAAAGTATGTAAAAAGGGATCAACTTCACAAAACTCTATTTTTCTTAAATAAGTCCTACATATTTACAAAAGCATATCATTTGAAAAAACAAACAAATGGTTAACACATGACTGACTGCTTTGTAAAATATTTTTTAACTGTCTATTTAGGATCATTTAACTGAGACATCAGTTCTAACTTCAAAAAAGAGAATGGGAAAATCGTATGAATAGAACAATATGCATATGTAGCTATGTACACATCATTTGGTTATAGCTTATTGTATTCAAATAAGTAAAGTTTAACAGAATGTTAAATGGTAAAGAAACATTTGTAATTAACATTTAAAAATCATACAAATCTTTATTTTTTTAAACGAAATCACAAATGATTTATTTTATAAGTGACGGCCACAGCCTGGTTCGGTCTAAATGACTTGATTGAGATGCTACGATGTGTTGTGCTCGAGTTGTGGCTTAATGACAAGTGATATTCAGATCTATTTATTTATAAGCTAATAACATATGAAATCATTATAATGACTTCGGATTTAACTGTAATTCTGAAGTTCATATAAATTATTATTCATTGGCTCAATACAATAGATTCTTGTAGTTTATATCATAAACTATTCTTAATTGAACAAACATTGAAAAACATCAGGGATTGGAAAGCTGTGTTGTTCTAGTATATAATTCTTAAAGAGTGAGTATTAAAGATCCTACAAGGGACCGAAGGTTTAAATTTCACGATGAGCATTTAACCTATAGATCATTTAGCCAACACACATTAGTAAACGTAGACATGTATAATATTAGATATCATCCCTATAATTCTCATGTCTTAGGTTCAATTCCCGGTGGGATCATAGATGTACAACTCTGAGAGGTTCCAAACAAAGATGAAATAGCTATCTATCGCTTCTTACGTTTCAAAGGTTTCCTTATTAAGTTCAGTAAGTGATGTCACCCATGAAATTCAACTTCTTATAATAATGATTGATTCAGTTCTGAAAGTATGAAAGAACTTTAGTTTCTAGATTTTTTAGAGATCACTAAATATATTTTTGTTTATGACATGAATGAAGTTAGATTTACAATAAACGATTGACATGATATTTTCATATTTATGTTTAAAATGTTCTAAGCTAATTCCTATGTTGTTGTTCTGTTTTGGTTGATTGATACATAGATTTATTCTGAAATATAAAGTTAAAGCTAATCTGATTAAACTATTGGTCACTAACTGACCAAATAACTTCCTCATTATCTAATCTTGAGCCTTAACTGATAAAAAGAGTTAAAAAAGTAATTTGAACATTGTCATTTAAAATCCTTATTAAATTTAGGTAGCGTTTCCAAAACTTTTACATAAGCCGATGTTTAACGGATGGTTAGTTACGTAACAGATCTATTAAGTGAATAAACACTATATATAATATTTAATAATTATCGTATATGATGACGTAGTTAATTAACATGGTATACAGTCAAGTCAGGTATTTGGTGAAATCACTTATGTAAAATATTTTTCACTTCTCAAAGCTTCTAGAATTTTCCCCACTTATAGATCTATATAACGTAGACTCTTTTTAATAAAAAAATGAAAGAAGCTTATCGATCAGAATAAGAAGTATTGGCTGAGCTTATCAGAAATGCTTTAATGCTAAACTGATATGTTCAAAGGCTAGGTGTTTTAACTGAATCTTTTCATGAAAATTACACCTCAATGTACAGCGCTCACCTACTAAATGAATAGGAAAATGACTATATTTTCATTATTATGAAAAATAAATTATGTTTAAACATTTAGAAAACATACTAATAATAATCTTTTCCATTCAATAAGCTATTTATTATATCTGACGGTTTAAACCTTTGTGGTTTACAACTATTATAATTGATAAACTTACTTACTTATGCCAATTACCTCTCATGAAGAATAGGCAACTGACCAGAATTCACCAGACAACTCTGTGCTAGGCTCATCTTTCAAGTTGTCCCTAAGTGTTATTTATTCTTTTGATGTTTACCTTTGTTTCTTTTATCATTAATAAACAGTTCCATTCAAGTTATGATTGGTTAATTTATAGTATTACAAGTTTAGCATTATTTATGAAACTAGTAATGAGTAGTTAAGGCGAGAAGTTGATTACAATAATTATAATATTCAAATTCAAGTTGAAACCGTTGTCAAATTGTAATCTACTCGAAATAGATCCGTAAAATAATGAAAAACATATTATTTATAAAGCATTATAGTATAAAGAATGAAATGTTGGTAAAAAAGTATAGGTTATATTGGTAGTTAACATAGTAGCTTATTTACTTACCTACGCATAGTAGCTGCATAGAATCTTTTCTAAACACAAGAATTTAACAAACCAAGTAGAATGTAATTTATTTCAGCCATATACAAAAGGCACAGAATTAAACTTCGAAAATCCCACTATAAAATAGTGTTCACAAACAACTTACGCTTGCTACTCCTCGTGAGGGGGCGTAAGCCGCTCACTAGCATTCTAAATCTAACCCTATCCTGTGCAATTCTTTCCAACTCTTTCCAGTTGTTATTCATTCTTTTCACATCTGAAAACAACTTGGTTTAATTAAATTGGATTATATTATTGAATACAATAGGGAAATATGATTTTTACTTTCAGCTTTGAAAATTATTTCTTCAGTTATTCATTTATAATTTCATGAATAAATTCAAGTCATTTTTATATTGCTATTTACCAACTTATCCCTATTTGATTATGGGACAGTTTTTTTCTTACTGTAGAGTCACGATGAATTAATCGTTTCTGAAAAAAAGTTTTAAAACTATATATAACTTGATGACATATTCTATGAAAATTGATGTCATACATAAGCTAGTTACGTAAGAAGATTTCATCTATTCATATTTACTGTTTTAATGGTGATATAGATAGAAACAAAAGAATTTTTCATATGGGTAAACAGTTTTACATTCTTTTCAAATAAAAATTTCTATCATGTGCAGTATTAGAGTTGTAGTAGGTGACACTAATCAAGTTTATGTTGGAGAATAACGATCATTCATTTGATTGATCATTGGGTGGTGATCAATGTCATGTACGTCAGGTCCTTCTTAGTTCGGATCGGATCCTATCGATCAAGTTTCAATGTGGCCAGCAGTCTAGGTGACTCGACATTGCGTGAACTATGTTGAGATAAGACTGTGGTTAGAGATAGTCAACAAAAAACCCTGGACCCAGATTTCATGCTATTTGGCACTAGTCAGCAAGGTGTACTTGTAATCTTAAGGGAACTGATGCTCCCTGACGGATTCGATCCTGTGTCACCCAGCTTCACAGTCAGATCAATAGGATTCGATCTACACTAAGAAGGACCTGACACGCATGACGTTGATCACCACCCAGTGATCAATCAATTGTGAATACATATCAGTCCTACAGGAGGTAGAGTACATAAATGGGTATTAGTATAATAACAGGATGATGATTTTAATCTTAACGAATTCATTATAATGTATTAAGTACTTTTATCTGTTTTACAAGCGCATTTTCAAAACAAGCACCAAACCTTTTTTGTATGTTTCATGAGTTTTTCTCCAAATCAATTAATTTTAATCTTGTAATTACAAAATAATCCTTCACATATAGTTCTAATAAAAAACTATAGGGCTCATATCATCGCTTGTGATTCATTAATATGAAGAAGCAGTTCAATGTAATACTATATCATTAGAACTCTTCACTTCTTATGGTAACCTATAACAATCTATTGAATGATATTCACGTAGTAACAACATTAATATCCTTTCAAATCCTAATATTTTGAATATTTATTTCTGATATAACCATTTGTATCATAACTGATTAAATGGAAGTAAATAATAAATTATATTTGTTTTCAAACAGTGAATAATTTTCCAATTATATATATATATATATATATATATATATATATATATATTTAAAACCATCTAGGTTACAACTTATTTCACAGATCATTCTCTATTCATTCTCTATTCGTCCTAGTATAATGACATGGATAAAATAGCTGAAACCGAATTTGTTTGTTAATTTTAATGTAACTTAGATTGATAAAGATATAGTTTAAGTGTTATTTATCCTAATATCTCTAACGTTTTAAAATTATCTTCTGTTTGTTTTCATTTCTTGACATTACCAGTAAACTTTTTTGTAGTGTTTTGTCTTTTAAAGATGAAAATACATAAACACTAATAATCAGATTCTTCTATAGTCTTACTGACAATCCGAAAGTTGTTTCATTAAAACCACCTCAGATTGATAATACGTTGCAAAAATGCATACAGAGTTACGAAGTTTTTTTAATATCTGTTATTCAGTGCCTGGTTTTTGCCAGGTTACTCTGTCATTATAGACGGAGAAAAGAACAACATGTTTGAAACGATCATTGAAGTTTTAGAAGACTGTAATAAAACAAACCAGTTAAGTATTCAGGTTCCGAGTTCCAGGATTTTAACATATTGAAATTGTAAATATAATTAAACCTGAAAATTTAAAAGTTTATTAAAGTATCTAGTTTTGTAAAAGTGGAAACTATTCTTAGAATGAAATTTATCAAATGCTGTGCGAACAAAAATATCTTAGATACAAACTAATGGTAGGATAATTCAGTTACATACCTAAGTCACTCTATAGTAAGAAATTATTGTGTATGCTGAGAAGTGTTAAACCTGATAAACTGAAGTCTTACAACTAAAAATAATTTCTAGTCTTCTTTACCATCAGTAACAGCCTACTGTGGGAGAGAACAAACCAGCTTCCAGCTGAAGAGGAGATTAGGAAACGACAATGGAAATTTATAGGACATACATTACACAAATAATCAAAGTGCATCACGAGTCAAACCCTAACTTGGAATCCTGAAGTGAAGAGGAAAAGAAGAAGGTCAAAGGACACATTACATCGGAAAATAGAAGCAGATATGAAAAGAATGAATAACAACTGGAAAGAGCTGGAAAGGATTGCTCAGGACAGGGTTGGATGGAGAATGCTGATTAGAGGTCTATGCTCCTTCACGAGGAGTAACAGACGTAAGTAAGTATAAATCTACGACTTTCAAACATTAAATGAAACCAAGGTGAAAATACAACAGAGGAATAACTTTCAAAGTTAATTCAATCATACCTATCGACTTACTTAGGGTATTACAAATTTCTTCGAAAAACACTAACAGTTTAGTATTTAAGCTAATTAATTTAGAAAAAAAGCAACATAACTTTGATGAAATATTTACAGTGATAATTATTAAAAACATTTTTCAAATTCTTGCTACTTTTATGAATGTTTATTAACAACATCTATTAATAGAGTATTAATGAAGAAGGATAACTGTAAAGTTCAATGAACCACAAATTGTTTACACTATTGTGTTTAAACAAAGCAAGAATAACTTCATGTTCAAAACATAATTAATTCAGTTATATATATATATATATATATATATATATATATATATATATATATATATATATATATATATAATATAAAACTTAATATGTTTAATTATTCCCAATCGGTAAATAAAATAGTTGTACACAAGCGGTAAATACCATATTTTTTTGATTATCATTATAACTGACATTCTTTATTATAACCTTTATTTACCCAAACTATTAATAAACTAATCATACTCATTCTCCATCTGTTTTAAATTAAATCATTTCAAAGTAGCTAAGTGATGAATAAAAGAAAATACACAAAAAGAGATTTCACATTAAAATACTTTTAAAAAAACACAAATAGAAAGGTAAAAAATAAAATCAATAAACATTTTATATATTGTACTATCAATTGATTATTTTATCGAATATATATATATATATATATATATATATATATATATATATATTTGTAGTTATGACTCTATTCAAGTTAATACTTAGTTAAATAAATTTATTAATCTGATTAAGAGAAATAGACAATCTAATATAACCAAATAAAATCTTCATTATTCATATAAATACTTATATTTTTCACTTATTCAATGTAAACAAACCGAATGTATACTAATATTATTCATATATATAAACAAATAAATAAGTAGATAAACATGAATACTTTTTATTAATAAACATAAGGTTTATGAATAAAATAAACTTTGAAAATAGATACTGTACAATACTGCATAGTTCTGTTGTAAACTATGTTATATATATACAGTAATCGAAAAACCACGGAAACAAACCGAAAGTGATCTTTGATACTGCATATGTAATTTAGGAAAAATTTGTCGATTTCTATATATACATATATATGCTAAAATATTTACTTGTTACATCTATAGGCATGGAAAAGTGTGTAGACAGAGTTCTATCAAAAAGTAAAGATGAATGAAACAAAAAGAAGTAAATTTTTTTCATTCTTTATCTTGTAAACTTTGTTGTTTTATCTATTTTCTTTCTGTTCTTCTGTTGTTGTTGCTTTCTTCCTTTATATACAAATGATTCAGCTGTCAGCTGTATGTGCGGTTACTGTTTTTCGAATTTTTATTCTCACTATATAATGCTCTTAAAATTTTATCAAGTGTATAAAGTTGTAATGATGTAAACTTTAGGAAATTAAACGATAGATATGTACATTGTGTAATATTTTGTAGATATAATGAAACCATAAATACTCTTTTATTGTTGTCAGGTGTTTTGATAACAAAATAATAATAAGTCAAAATAACATATACAGGTGGTATTATTCTTAATTAGATTCATGTCACGGTTCACTCTAGTTCATAGAAATGTTTTTATGGATTTATACGTAAAACATTAAACTAATCAGAGCTATTCGGAGTCATTTATAACAATGAAGTAAATTATATAACTAATTACAAAATGTAAAATGTACAAATTCATAATATGATAGATGTAGTAGTAGTAGTGACAAAAATAACAACAGCTTAAATAAATAACACAGAAAGGTGATCAAAATTTGGTAAAATAAATAATAATTTACAGAGCATATAGATTTTTACTGTCAGTGTAATTCAAGAAACATATTACACCTTATACAAGACTTTTCAGCTGAATGTATCTCCATCAAATTTGATGTTTACGCTGGGATTCGAACTCAATATTAATCATTTAATAATACAAGGTGTTACATGTTATATTACACAATTCAGATAGCTATTAACTTGTTCAACGGGAATAATATTTATTTTAAGGTTTGTTTTATCTCGTTACTAGTATTCAGGAATTAATTTGTATCAGTATTTGTTGCTAAATATGCATCTTGGGCTAATGAACGTGATGTAGCGTTTATGTAACAATCGTTGGAAAAGGTGGGTCATAGTTAGTGATGTAACTAATAGAATAACAATCATGAAATTATGTACATAAGCAATAGAGAAGTTACATAAAAGAGGTGTAGAAAAACAAACCCAAATAATAAAAATAATTGCAAGAGTCGTCTATTGGGTCTCTTTAGTCAGAAAGAAAAGCACACGTATGACATACTTCCATTAATCTCAGAGAATAGGATTTCGGATCCCGATTCCTATAAATTTTCATTGGTGTAAAGAGTGAGAACGAAACACGTTAAGAAAATGCTAAAGGAGATGGCAGATCCCTAAATTGGTTTAAAAAACATTGTGGGTAGTTTATCTCAAGCAGCACATAATTTATACTCTTTCTGGATATAGTTGTCAGAAGAAACCATTTATGCCCTGATAGTAAGAACCAAACAGTAATGATTTGCATCTACATATCTCTGTATACTGACCCATCTTAGCTTCCGTTTAATGGGATTTCGAAGAAATATAATTTGTGATATGGTGAAGATTTGTAGCTCAGGTGGATGATTTAAGTGGAGTTTTATTCTCTGAGATTGATGGTTTGCATTGTGGAGCTTCTACTTGAAGTTTACTTTGATTATGTTGTTCAGAGGAACAATAAAAGCTCCATGACCGAACTATCCAGCTCAGAGAACAAATTTATCTTTACACTTTTCTCACAAGTAAGGGTATTTGATAAGCGTACATTGTTAAACTGATCGACGACTTCCTAATTATTAATCTTTTTATCTTTAATAATGAATGTATCATTAAGGTCTATTTTTTAATTTGACTTGAAACGAATTAGATAAAACTGAACTTAATTGTGGCCGCAGATTTATTCTGTCAATTTCTCTAAAATAAATATTGCTGAAGACAAAATGGAATTTCGGAAAACTTCTTAAAAGTGATTACGTACGATTATCCTCTGTAATTCCAGTGTCGAATTTTGGTGGTATCATACTTTATAAATAAACCAGTTAGATTAAAGTTAACGGATCGTGAACTTATCGGGTGAAATTCAAAACATTATAACGAAGTGCCTGTACTATATTCAGAGCTAAGTGAAGATTACCTATATGTAGTTCTTAATATGTTTGAAATTGCCAAACATATCTGTTATACATTCATATGAGGAATACAATATATGGTGTAAAAACGAAGTTGCAAAAATCACCTACTGATGCAGATTGTATTTAAAACATCTGTGACTCGTTCAGTTTACTTGATACTATTCAAGATATTTTCATATGTGTTCATGGGTCCTTTCAGGTTTCCATCAAGTTATGATATAATCATTACAGACAAAGTATACCTTTACTTATAGTCTTTGCAATCGGGGACTACCGTACATGCAGCTGACCAGAGAGCTTAAAGGAGTTAATCGTGGAGTCATCGTTCATAAGCTCTATCTTGTCTACCGTGTGACTGATGTCTACACTAAAAATGTTGAAAGAAGGTAATCATATTTGGCTTCACAAAAGTGATAAAGGTAAAATAAACTGAAGTCCTATTAATGAATTTTTGTGTAGCACTTAAATCGATTTTAAAACAGTTTAATCTATTACGAACTCAGGTTTATCGATCATGTGAAATGTATGTAAATATATTTACTAACCTGTCAGTGCTTTATAACAAGTCATTTATTTGTGTCATCTGATTTTCCACTAGCCAAAACATTGATCAAAGTTATCCATAAAATGTAGTGTTGCTGATTCTTTTTTTAAGTATTTGTAGAAACATGAATGTTACTATTAGTAGTACATTGATGAATGAAGATATGACACCTGGGGAAATCATGCTTCATTCTAACGTCCCTTGAAGCCTCTGTTTTTGATTAATTTGTGCAAAGATTCCGAGGTTCGAACTGTATACTACGCAATTTTGTGATATGGAACAATTTATATGTCTAAAACACGATGAAAAAGAAGTTCAGCTTGTGAATTTTAGGTAGACTGTATAGTTTCGATTTGTCTGATTTAGTAGCTTAAACCTATGATAAATCTCTGGTGAAATTTTCCTTCTTTTCAGTTCTCTGAAAGAATCGATCAAATAAATCACTGCCTTTACATTTATATCATTACTATCACATAATATTCGGAATTTCACTCAGTTGTTAAAGCTCAAATTTATGTTATCAATTTATTCTGCATCACTCATTATAATTATTTTTCCTCCATTACTTTTAAATAAGTTCATGAAACAAATCCAGAACTAGATCTCTTATTTATGTAGATAAATTTCCAAACTGTAAATCTGGATGTAATTGACTAGTCTCGTTTCCGTAGTCACAAACTTAGGGTTTAAAATTATAGGTTATAAATAGGTGATGGATTTCCATAATATGTCCATCTAGGTAAGAATGTATTAAAAATTGATGATGTAAGTGAAATCTATAATTATATCAAAATATAAAGGCCTTATTTATAAAGAAATATACGAATTGGACGACATAATTTTTGTTTTATTATTTTAGATTTACATTGACTGTTATATAATATTATATAATATTAACAATCAGCACTAAAAAATGTAGTCATTAAATAAGGAAACCTGGCCAAGTAAATCAGTTCTAGTGATGAAAATAATAACTTATAATTAGACGAAACCAGCCTGTGAAACAAGTGACACTAGAGATCACAGGGACTGACTATCCACAACGTCAACAGGGACCAAATCAAATGGACACCATTATAGCTTCAGATTATTTGGTTAAAACTCTACTAAACAAATATTTAACCTTAGTTTTTTCTCAACATAGTTTGCCCGTAATCAGATACCATAAATGTCTCATATAAAATCCGATATCCAACGTTAATGATTAAAATACTGAGATAACTTTGTTTTAGTCAAAATGATGCATTTGTTGAATGAATTAAAACACACATTTTATGACAAACAAAGCAGTATATATATATATATATATATATATATATATATATATATATATATATATATATATATATATAATAGAACATAAACTAACCTGAATAATCCATCACTTTATAACTTCCAAAAAGTTTTCATAACAGTTTAAGTGAAACAAACGTGCTGTTTATAAAGCCTAAGACATGGAACATGAAATCTGTGCCTAAAAATTGTCATTTATCTTCAGAATATAGCAAATAAATAAAAAGTGGAAAATCACCTTCGTTAAAGATTTATGTTTAATAAAACTAATTTTTTGTATGCAACTGTATTTATGACTGTTGAAAATATTTTGACAGTGGTCGATGTTCACATGAATTTTGTACTTGCATAGGATTTAAAGTTTGATCTGCTCTGGAAATGTGAAATCAATTAGTATAATTCATCTTATATTGGTTACATCCCAAATAGGATGAAACGTGAGTCCTGAATTCCACTGCTACCCATCATTCACCTCTGTTAACAATTAGCGTGAATTTCTAAAATGTTATTTGGTTTTCATAAAGGGGTTAGTATATGGGATAACTACAGAGGTATGGAAACCAAATACATGTTTATATATACATGCCAGATTATAAACCAAGACATAATAAGTTGTTGAATTATAACAACAACTTCTTAATTTATAATAATACAGCTTGAAGATGAATTCAGTTGGCAAAATGAAACACCATTTAATTAAAGTGAAATTCTAGCGATGAACAATGAATTGTTGTTTAGTTGATGTTATCTAAAGAAAAATTCGTAGAGACAATAAAAGTGCGAAACCAGAAAGCAGTGAAAAACTGCTTCATTTAATTTTAAGCCTCTTCAGCCGCATGATTAGATTACTTTGTTGCTTCTTCAATAATTTTACAATTGATGCAAATTCATATTGACGATTACCTACAAATCGGTTAGTTATAATCAACTTGAAGCTTTGTGAAAATATACTTTGGCTCAAGTTGCCAGACTACAACAGCACAATAAAACAAAACTAACATGATGAATAGCTAATGAATCGAAATAATCTTAACGGCTATTAATGCCTAAACATTGAGAATATAGTACGAGAAGACGAAATGAAGAGATATGGTTGAAGGAATTTCGAAACTCAAGATCAAGATTAAAATAAAGAGTGAATGTATCTACACCACTATGGTTGATGCTGAGCCTGGTAGCTCAAGGTTTTTATTGCTGTTCATAAAATCACTATTTCGTAAATAAAAAAAATGTCTAAATAATAAACACTAAAATACCTGTTCCCCTCATCTGTATATTTCACTCATGTTAATGTAAATAGATCTTCCAACTAATTATAGATATTTTTCTACCAGAAAGCATCGACTAAATGCTCACTGTGTCTTTTATTGCATTTCCTATCCATAAAATCACTTAAAATATCCTGAATAGTTCCAATTAAGATGAATCTAAGAAGAAAGGCAAATAATGTTAAGTATCAGACAATTATAAACACTACAGATATCTTTGATATCATAAAGTTTGTATCAATGTAGTACAACATTTAAGCACTATTACAAATAAATCACTTTTGTTATCTGAAGTAAACCAAAACATTTGACTTGTCCTTCTGTTTACAATTAATCAGACGACAAGTTATAAATGAGAAAGCTTTAACCTTTATTTATATGTAATGGCTAAAAACTAATACACATGCACATTACATCTCTTTTTAATCATATTGCTATGATACCTACAACCTATAATAATAGTATTATTGGCACCATAATAAAAGATGAAATTCATAGTCTTTTTTTTTCTTCTACAAAGAATACCGTGGAAACATTCTTTTGTTTCTTGTACATTCCGATTACAGGTAAATGAATGAAGCAATCGAGCAAAAATAAACAAATTCAAATTTAAAGACAAACTATAAAATCTCACAGTTGTTAATTTCATTTTTCATCATTATTAACAATATCTAATCAGAAATGATAGACTTACAAATTATTCGTTTGAATACAAATAGTTTTACATTTTGAAATAAAGCTATCACAAACTGTATAGATTGTAATTGGCTTCTGTATATTATTTTGAACATTTCATTATTAAATTCACTTAGTATTATTTACTTGAATCTTCGCATTGATGTTTAGGACTGCAATTGATCGGTCTCTTATTCGCATATATGCATACTGAATTCCACTGCTAACGCCTATCCATCGTTTCTTAGAATGCTTATGAATTAAAGCGATATCAAGGCAGTACGCAGAGTATGCACATATGCCAATAAGAGACTAATCAATTGCAGTCCTAAACATCAATGGAAAGATTTAAGTAAACAATACTAAGTGAATTTAAACCTCACCCCATTACACAAGCAGGTGGCTATCAGTACTCAATAGCTAAGTGGATAATGAGATGGCGTTTGAAGCGGATGATACTGGGTTCGAGTCCCAGAGTGAACACGGACTATAAGGTGCAGCTACATGCAGTTGACGAGTCCCGAATATTACGAAAGGCGCGTCCTGTATTCCACTACTAGCCACCATCAATCTTTGCTTAGAATTTCATTATTAAAACTAGTTTAATAGAAAAAATTGTACTCACATTCTACTTAAATGAAACGTTTTTCTAATATTACGAACACTGTTATTTCAATAGTTATATACTTCAACTTTTGTTATTGTCAATAATGGCTAACAGAGTAGTGAAACGTGTGCGTTTTGTCCTATTTGATACTCCACAGCTGGCTGTGACTTCATGTCTGTCTTGATATTCCCACTTAGATGAAACGTTGACTTCAAATTTCACTGTTAACTGTTGTTCAATGTATTATCTATTTCTAAATGCAGGTAACATTGAGGTATCATTTCATAATTATAATAACTAACAGACATAAACCAAATTCATCCTAAATACAAAAAAACAGCGAACTACAAAAATTTTCACAACTGCTTATTTAAATGCAAAAAAACTTGAAACAACTCTAATGTAACTATAGATTTTTAGTTCATTTGTATTTATGCACATAATAAATAATTTCATCAGTATCTAATAACGTCTATTAGGATGTAGTTCATCCTGTTAAATTAACCAGATTTCAGTATACTTAATTTGTATCATTTGAGAAAGAGTTATCAATATGTATAGTTTGCCGTTTTTATAAATACTTATTAGTATCAATGCCAAGATTGAACGTGTTAGCTTTAAATAAATTGATCATTGGGTAGAAAGTTAATAATCAATATATTCTATAATTATACACCAATGAGTAAAAAAATTGTATTTCTGAAGAAGTGGCTTGTATTAAGTCATGAAACGTCAGAAATACTTATTTTGATTTACCAAAACATATACTTATTATAAATATTGTTTCGTGTTAATAAGTTATTAAGTCTATCCAATTAGCGACATCTTAAAATTATTAATCGAAGCTTAATTTTTGAGGTAATATAAAATTAGGACTTTTCAAGATTATATTGAATCATTTCAAGACAATCATTTTTTGAAGAACAAAATATGTGCGCATCCACGATCCCACGAACCCAGGATCGTGGATGCGCACTGCTGAGGAGTCCCATACTAAGACGAAACGGCCGTCCAGTGCTTCCAGGTTTTCCATGATGGTCTAGCTTCAATTGATCCATGATTTCAACTAGTGAAATTTCTAAAATCTCCACAAAACCCGTTCTGATAATAAAATATTTCGATAATGTAATAAGAAGACGGAGATTATCAGAACTATGTGATTCAAATAGTCTGTTATTGAAACAAAGACTTAAATCAGTCATCAGCAAAACGTACTGCGCAGCAAAGGTCATTGTCAAAGAAAGAACAAGGTGCATGTTTCATCCAAAACCTAAAAGACGTGAAAACGATTGTGTCACATCCCACTGTGTTTACCAATTTAAATGTGTGTGTGGTCACACATACATAGGGAGGAGCAATCGTAATCTTAACATTAGGGTGAGTGAACATGTACCCAAATGGCTGCAAAAACAAATACAATCAAGTGACCCAATAAGAGCAGAGGATAAACATCCATCATCCTCTATTGCTAAACATATAATTGAAACAGGGCACAAGATTGATCTAAGCTCGGCTTTTGTGGTATTATATAAAAGTGTACAAGGGCGTATACTAAGGTTTATTGAAGCCTTAGCCATACGAAAATTCAAACCCCCTTTGTGTATTCAAAAACAGTTTGTTCTTACCTTAAACCTACCCTGGTAATATTGACTTATTATCCAGAGTGATTAGGTTTTGAATAGTGTTCAGATTATTATTATTATTATTATTATTATTATTATTATTATCTCCTCTTACCTCATTTCCAGTCTAGTTGACCTTTATTTTTATATATAAATACTCTTAACAAGTATATGTGTGATCAGATTGTTCGAAATGTATTGCGCTAATATATCACATAGTTCTGATAATCTCCGTCTTCTTATTACATTATCGAAATTTATAAAAGGGACTAATTGCTTTAAACAAAATATTTGTAGATAATTTAAACCAGTGACTATTAGAACCAATATTCGTAAAGTTTCAGGGTTTTAACTTACAAACATACTATTGTTATGTTTCGATGACCATATGTGACTAGTTTTTTTAAAAATCCTTTTTGATGCATTTTCAACTGACAAACATCTTGATCAATAGAAATGTCTCTAATAATGAGCAAACTGTCATTAACTAGGCCTCTTATATATTATTGGTAATTAAGTGTAGTAGTATTATAATTTATAAGCTTGACCAAACTAGTTCAGTCCATAGATTGTAACATATGAAGGTACTTGTCAATTATAATAGGTTGGTTTATTTTTTTCCAATAACACAAAGCTATGATTGATAGGTCATTAAAAAAATGTAAAGTCAATGTTTAGCTTTATTACAAACAGGTTAAATGTATCGAATACTGAAATAACAAAATAACATCTATAGATTATACTTTCTTAAGATCGACTAAATATTCCATCAATAAATTATCTACATTATACATTAGTTCAGTGATAACTTAAATCTTGTAAAGGAAAGCACAGTGATATTAAACTAAATGGTTTGTATTTCTTTCTTGACTGTTTTATTTCGAAAAATAAATTTCTTTTCTTTTCCCAAATTCACATTTCAATGTTATACTATTAATAGAATCCATTGTATAGACAGTTTATTACATATTTCGTTATCACTAATACTCATCAGTAAAATATTTTGAGGATGATACGAAAGTTAAGTGTCAGGTAGTTCATTTTCTCAAATATTTCTGAGGTGTTCTGTTTTATACATGTGAGTAATTTACACTCTGATAATAATAATAATAATAATCAAATATTCATTTAGTAATAGATATTTATAGACCATATATGAATGCATTTCAATTAGCATTAAACTATAATTTAAGCATATTTTCTGAAAATATATACCGTCAATACAATGAAATTAACATAAGATAAACAATCAGTATAGGGGTTGTTTAGATTATTAAGTTTTTGATTGAGATCTCCACAACCACTTTACTGATAATTAACATGTACTCAATAGTGACTAGCTTCGTGAGGGAATTCTCGGAGTTCTAGTGAGAAGCCGTGACCGATGGAGATAATCCGTGTCGGGTAGAGACAGGTATATACTTCCTTAAAATTGAAGATGGTCGCGCGATTTCGTGAATTGGTTGATGTTAGATATCAACACCATTGGCTCAGTGGTCCAGTAGGTTAAGCGTTCGCGCGCGAGACCGAAGGCCCTGGGTTCGAATCTCGCGAGCGAGATCGTGGATGCGCACTGCTGGGAAGTCCCATACTAGGACGAAACGGCCGTCCAGTGCTTCCAGGTTTCCAATGGTGGTCTAACATCAATCGGTTCATGATCTCAATCAGAAAGATAAACTGATGAAAGAATGGTTGGACTAGTAAATATCACTTCACTCTGTTAGTCAATGTAACAGAAATTCATTTACTGATGAAGTTTTGTCTTTCAGAAAAATTATGGACAAATATATGACCAAAAATCAAATCAGTGGAAGGTATAACTAAAATAATGAAGCAAACAATAACAGGTTAAAGATCAACAATAAACAATCAAGATCGAGGTCTACAGGACAAGCTATGAGCCATATGTAGAGAAATTTGAACACTTCACTTCTACTTGAAGTTTGTGCTGATAATGTTGTTCAGTATAACAATGAATGTTCTACGATCAAACCATCCATGAAAACCATTTGCCTGAACTACAAATCTCCATCATTTTACTTTAGATTTCAATTCATACTGATATGTGGTTTGAATAACTTTATTAAAAACTTTATTGTCATTAAAACAATCAGTATAAATAATACAATCATTTTTGTATTGTAATTTTAGGAAGATTAAGGGGTATATAAAATGTAGTTTTACTAAATAATAATACCTCGAATTAATATAAGAAAAACATTAGTCATTCTACCCAATTAATATTTAGAAAAACAATCACTTCAAGTTGAACTTGTTTACAATAATTTATTTTGTCATTCTGTCAAGTGGTGATAAAATAACAACTCTTGTATACCAAAACAAAAAATTTTATATTTAATCAGAAAAGGATTTTGTGGATATTATAGTAATTTAATATTCATTCAACTACAGCGTATGACCAGGTACATATATGCATCGGTCCAAGTTGCCATACCGCATTAGCACAACAAGATGAACACCGAATTCATAGAGACAGTCACTTCAATGGTAGTAATGTATAAAAAAAAGATCGCATGTAAGGATATAATACAGGAAGAAAGAAAGACACAAAGCAATTTTAATCTCATGGTTTAAGGGAGGAAAAAGAATGTGTACACCTACGCCATTGTGGTCAATTCTGAGCCATGTCACCAAGAGTCTCCAACCATTAGTTACCATAGTCACGCGGACCCTAACCAAGTAGTCTACATCTACCAACATGGCTAAGACTATAATACAGTGACTTCAAGCACTGATGCCATGTTTTGGTTTGGCCACCTCTAACTTGCTTCCAACCATCTCAAACACTAGTCAGCATTGCGCGTCGTGGTAATCGGTGTTCAAGCATACGTAACACGTGACCCAACCATCGCAGCCAATGAAGACTTACAACCACATCAACTGATTTACCATCATTTCCTAATACCTGCGTCTAACCTCACTAATATTCACCCGGTGATCCAATCAGATACGAGAGGGTTCATGGATGCGCACCACTGAGGAGTCCCATACTAGAACTAAACGGCTGTTCAGTGCTTCCAGGTTTTCCATGGTGGTCTAGCTTTAACTGACTAATGAATTCAACTATTAAACTATATTTAATTTCAATGCATTTAAGAACTGATAAGATTAGTTGCTATATATATTAGTTTGTATAAAAACAGCCATTTGATTTGTACTAAAATGAAAGTATGATATTTACTTAAAATATCAAAAATTAACATATTAGTTTTCGATGTTTTCATCTATTTATTTGATATGTGCTAGAAATGGTTTAAATTACGAAGCTATATTACTGGTCTATTTCAATTCCATTTGATTAGTCAGTTATAATGAATGTAGATACTGGTACGCATGTATGTTGACCCAATTTATCATAACACGATACCACCACGGGATGGAGTTAACATAACAAATGATAGATAAGTCAAAAGTATTGAAATAGCGGTGTAAAACAATGAGAATATGGCTTGAAAAGGTGGAATGAAAAGATGTGTAGGAAGAGGTTCCGGTACCAATGACCTAGAAGAAAAAGTGAAAATGTATATATTCTACCGTGACTTATCATCAATCATGTTAATTAATGCCACCAACTAGTGGTCGCATTTTTCTTATGGGCTGCAACTAGACAGTCTGAAACCACTAACATGAATCAGACTAACAGTCAACAATTTGATACATTGATGGTTTTTCTCAATCTGGTCGTCTCTAGCTTTCCTGCAACTTATCAGGAATTTAGAAAGAATACGTAAAATATCGATGTAGATTTGAACTGTATTAACAGTTTTAAAAATCGAAATTGGGTTTAAAATCTTTACATAAAGAGCTCACTGATCTACGAACTTGTCTGTACAAGATATACATTCAACTTATTTACTTACAAGTAAATATACCTTCTAAAATAAAATTTGTTAGCATGGTGTTTAACTGTATTTGATGGAGGCTATCACGTAGTGCCAATAAAATTCGAATACAGTTTACCTAATGAATTCACATCAAAGAATATCATTGCTTATGTTATTGCTTCAATTTCACTTTTTGTAAGTTAGTGAGTTGGTCATTTCACAACAAACCTATAGAAAAACTTTGGTTAAACAGAATAAGTTGACAACAGACATGATAATTTCCCACTGATTATTTTTCTTCATGTTTTATCCTCATTGTGAATCAATATATTCGTCAAACAAAAAAAGTGTACAAGTTGTAGACAAAAACTGCCTTTACAGTGCAAAAAAATCAATACGAACTAATTATCACTCCCCTTTTGTTTTTTTTATAAAAAAGTGGTTAAAAATCATTCACTAAGTTTGTATGTGACTAGTAAATCAAGTAACTGCACCGCATTTTGATAATTCAAAATGAAAATGTTATTACTTACTAACAAGAATATGTAATTCGGTATCTGCAAGGAGTAAAACATAAAATTTAAATCAAAAGTGAACACAATTTGTTTAATAACATTGTAACTCAGACCTCAACAAGTGAGTAAGCTGAAAATAAATAATAATGTCATTACAGTTCTAACTGTTGATGGTAAATTTAGAACTTTGGATACTCATAGACAATTTTAAGGAACTCTTCAGAATCATCCACTAAAAATACGAATTTCATGGTATATGATTAAATTCTATATATGTGTTTCATGACTTTCATAGAAGTGTTATACAAGTCTGTTTCCAGTTGCTTCTGGTCTAATGTTGGAAAACATCATTGTTTAACAAGAGATTATAATTACTTCTAAAACTTTCAGAAAATTGCTCTTCAATACTAAGTTATTTTAATTTAATCATAGTTAATGTCTACCTATAAGACCATTTTATTGTCATCTGTTTTGTTAAAAAATATTTAAAACATTATATCTGACACAATGCTTACAGTAATTCATATATTCAAGCTAAAATTGTCCATAAATAATCTATTTATCAAACATTTTATGTTATGCCACAATACTTGCTTTAAAATAGTTTATTCATTATGTTGTCATGTCACCTATTATATCTAATACTTTTCCTAATCAAAAATCAGATTTCTTATTTAACGCTTATACACAAGCAAATTTTTTTTATACCAAAATTGTCATAGTCTGCATTATATACTAAATCATTTTAATTTTGAAGACAACTTACTAATTTTCTTAATTATTTTGGTAGCCATTCCATGCTATTTTGTTAGTTATAGTATGATTATTATAATAACTATTCCATATATACGAATTAGGAGAATTGGGTTTTAATGTTACAATCTGAGATTTTAGATCAGATAGTATAAATCAATTAGATCCCAGAGAAAATGTTCTAATTATTCTGTTTATTAATGTAACTGGTTGGAGATTACATGTCATCATAACCAGATTCTCATGATAGTTTAATTAACTTTTATTTCTGGTGAAAATTAAACCAGCAGTGTCTCATACTAGTATCAAACAGGACTGATTTGAATTTATAAAAAGCATCATTTGTTTACATTTCTAGGATGTGACTTTTTCATAAACGTCACTAGAGTTGGAATGTAGTTCATTAAGATGACTTGTCACTCAATGAGTAAATCATATTGTACAACTAACTGAAAGAAATCACTTGTAACCGAAGTTCCAAACTATACTATAATTTTAAGTATTAGGTAGTGAATATTGTTGAATGTCACTGAAATCACGCACCGATCAATTTTAGACAACTACTGAAACCTTGGAAGCAGTGGACGACTGTTTTGTCCATACTAAGATGAAATGGCTATATAACACTTCTAGGCTTTTAATGGTTGTTTAACACTGATCAGTTCGTGATTTTAATTATTAAGATATTATTATATGAGTTTAAAGTTATAAAACGTGGAAAACTCAGTCTTCCATTTTATCTGTCACTTGGAAACTGAGTTATTAACCTTTTAAATTCAATTTGAAAAAAATATATATTTGAACCACCAACAGAAAATTGAAAAGATTCTTCAAACCCACAAATATTGTCAAACTATATGATTGGGTTGATGAAAAAACAAACAAAAATAAAGCACCCAAATGCCCTGGTACAACCGAGGGTGGAGAGAGTCAGCTCTCCTTCTCCAGATACTCTCACATGGCCACGCATATACAGCCACTGCCAGGGAGGTCCTGCCCATCACCTTCCCGTGGCGGAAGTGTTGTTTACGAAATTGAGAGGATGAAAAGTGCATGTCTTGTACTTTAACCGGGTAGATGGACAAGAAAGCTCCACCTAAGAGAGTTAGAAAATCTTGATTCCAAACCAGTGGTACACTTGGGCTCAAGTATCTTGAAGGAACAAATGACGTATGAATCAATCGTTGGTCACCGACTACCATGGGACTGCGTCTCCCGACGTTGCTCTACTGCGTTGTAGATCAGACCTTTAGGTCGAAGGCTTCGGATATGACCTTCTAAGAAAACTAACTGCTTGGGTTTTGAGACTCGAGCAGTATCACAGCCAACACACAAATTGAGTGACTTGTATGGCACATGTGTATTCGATGCCTCTTTGTACCAATATTTATGTGTTCAGTTAACTAAATAAATAATAAAGGGATAAAACTATCAAATGATATGACAGAGTATGTAAAACAAAATAAACCAGGAGCTAAACTAGATCAGCCATAAAAGAAGTAATACATATGAAGTAAAAAAATTAATTTACAATGAATATTCTTTTAAAGGTAGAATTGAAAAGTAATCTGATAAAACATTGGTTTTTGAATAGTGCATATTGTTTTTAAATTATATTTTTAACAGTAAAACTATAAGTCGTAGATCATTTCAAAAGATAACATATAAAAATAGATTCATAGTTTCATAAAGAGATAATCTATACGTATACTTTATTAATTTACAGTCGATAGGATTAAAACTGTGACTTTAGAGCACAAAATCCATGTCCTTTAAGTAGACTGATCAATTTTCTTTAAAAAATTGAACTGTTTTTTGATTGATCGAACAGGAAATCGTATTCTTAAAACAGAAATTTATTTATCCCATAACATCTATAAAGTTTTTCTTTAACGTAATATTTATTCCTTATTACTGAAATGTAATTTCATTTATCAAATGCAACAGAAGTTATAAGCATACACGTCATTAAACGTAATAGTTGTGTATGGAGAATATTTATTCAAACTTTTAATTTATTATGACTTTCTAATAAATTTTAAATTATAACTTCATTTCTTCAGATCCATCTATCTGAATAATCTGAAAACTTAGTCTCTTTAGAACCCATCTCAATAACTGCACACAAATTTTATAAGTAATGCTAAAGTTTTTTATTTACTTGCTAAATTCTTTGTTTTATTTAAAGTATTGTCATCCATAACCGATTGCGTAATCTCATATTTAACGGTAATTTGATATTTGTTAGGTTTCTAATTATCGTTTTAAAGAAAAACTGTTTAGATGACTAACCATCATTTTAATAGTTGAAATCATGAGTCATTTAAACCTAAACCACCATGGTAAACCTGGGAGCACAGAACGGTCGTTTCGTCCTATTGTATGACTTCTTAGCAGTGAACATCCACGATCGCACCCCACCAGATTCGAACACAGGATCTATAGGTCTCGCGCGCGAACGATTAACCACTAGACCACTGAGCTGGCCAGCATTTAACGGTGTTAACGTCTATTTTCAACTGATCCACGAAATTGAGCGACACATCCACTATTGTCTTCAGTGAGTTACTATCTCACAACAGACCTGATTGAACTCATGATATCAACTATTAAAATACTATAATATACACAGAAAGCCTCTTCTAATACTAACCATCACTTATTTGGCATTGTATTTTTTAAATTGTAAAATCTATATTATTATAGGACCGTAATGAAAAAGTAATTAAGAAGAAATATTTATTCGCTCCACTTGTGTTTTTAATTACTTTTTTTATGATTCTATTCCTAATCAGAATGACACAAACTGATTGTTACGTACCCAACCTCGAAAACTGTAACAGAAGAGATTTTTCTCGTCATTTATACTCATTTAACATAATCAGAAGAATAAGTAAAGAAAGATTAAATTAAATCACTGAATGAATTGAATTACTCTGTCAACATATTATGCAATATAATAATTACATTAGAAGTTAGCGCACAACCAAGTTTAGCAGTAAAAAACACCTTTCTTGATGAAGTAGAATTTTGATGATCTACGAATTATTGTGGAAGAATAAATTGAATGGAATTCATGACTCTAAATCAACTTCATTGACCACAAAAGAGCATTTGACAGACTGAACAGGACAACATTATGGAGGCTTCTTCGTCACTACGGCGTACCTGAGAAGATAGTCAATATCATACGAATTCCTATGATGGAATAAACTGCAGAATTGTGCATGGAGGACAGCTCACAAACTCGTTCGAAGTAAAGACCAGTGTCAGGCAAGGTTGCTTACTTTCTCCCTTTCTCTTTCTCCTGGTGATCGATTGGATCATGAAGACGTCAACATCCACGTGGAAGCATGGGATACAGTGGACAACTAGAGTGCAGTTGGACGTTCTAGACTTCGCAGATGATCTGGATATCCTATTGCACACGCAACAACAAATACAGAAGACGACCAGTGTAGCAGTAGCAGGTCTCAACATACACAAAGGGAAAAGCAAGATTCTCTGATACAACACAACATGCACCAATCCAATCACAATTGACGGAGAAGATTTGAAAGATGTATAAACCTTTAAATATTTGGGCAGCATCATTGATGAACACGGTGGATGTGATGCAGATGTGAAGGCGCGGATAGACAAAGCAAGAGCAGCATATCTACAACTGAAGAACATCTGGAACTCAAAACAACAGTCAACTAACACCAAGGTCGGGATTTTCAATACAAATGTTAAGACAGTTCTACTGTGTGGGGCCGAAACCTGGAAAACTACGAAAGCCATCATCCAGAAGATACAGGTGTTTAATAACAGTTGTCTACCCAAAATACTTCAGATCCGTTGGTCAAACACTATCAGCAACAACCTACTGAGGGAGAGAACAAACCAGATCCCAGTGGAGGAAGAAATCAGGGAGAATTGCTGGAAGTGGATAGGACACACAATGAGGAAAGCAACCAACTGCGTCGCAAGGCCAGCCCTCATTTGGAGTCCTCAAGGCCAATTATGGAGAGGAAGACGAAAGAACACATTGCGCCGAGAAATGGAGATAGACATGAGAAGAATGAACAGCAATTGTGTAGAACGCCCAGGACAGAGTGGGTTGGAGAATTCTGGTAGGCAGTCTATACTCTATTGGGAGTGACAAGTTTAAGTAAATAAGTAATACATTGTTCTGCTAATTTTGAAGGATGTAAAAATATAATAATTATCAAAAAAGGAATAAAAAAAACAAATAAACAATTGTTTACCTCTACAGTTTTTATTCAACATGTAACCTGTATTTTATTGTTTTCTTTATTAAATGAATGAACTTTTAAAAGGATAATATTTAAACTTTATATTATGATTCAGTACAGGATTAATTGAAATCTTAAGTTAATAATAATAATATTTTGCAGATCATGATCAACTTAAATAACAATGAAATTTGGAAAAATTTGCAAAAACAATCATGATTACATAAACTACCATTTAACATTTACATAATGAATTAATTTCCATAATGTCGGCAATATGACCTAAATTAATTAAATGAATAAAAGAAAGAATTTTATTATTATTATCATTATTTAAGAAATATTCATTTTATTAAACAAAGAAGGAAAATAAAAACGTGTTCATGTTGTGTATTATGTAAACTTGATAATAATAAAAAATTATAAACAATATCAAGTGAATTAAACTTCACTTCACTGAACAAGCAAGTGACCATCAGGACTCAGTAGCTGAGTGGATAACGCGATGGTGTTTGAATCGAATGGTACTGGGTTCGAGTCCCAGAGTGAACATTAACTCTGAGATACAGGTACATGCAGCTGACGAGTTCCAAATAGGACGAAACGCGCGTACTGAATCCCACTACTAGCCACTATCCATTTTTACTTATTCTTTATTATTTTTGTAAAATATTTGTGCGCATATCATTACATTTTTGAGTTAATAAAGATATCATGGATACAAATAAAATGGTTAGTATTTCCTCTTTTTTTCTTCTCTCTACTATTCATTTGGTATTAATAGTAGTAATTTATGTTTGTTTTCTTTTTTTCTCATATCCATTGTAGCAAAACATGTTCTCATTATGAAATGTAGTACTAAGTGACAATTGTGATTAGTGATCTGTATAATAAGTGATGTCTTTACATTATTGTAAAAATATAAATTAAAATTAAACACGAAGTCCTATTTTTAGTTAGCTATTTACCCTGGCATAGCTTACCAACCATTACAACTTGTTATTCAAAATTATAAGTGTTAGAATTGGATTAATTAACTAGGTGACATTATAACCTCTTACTAAACTCCGTTGACTTTACAGACCATGGTTTATAACTGGAAGATCAGAAAGTTCACTATAAAGCTATTCATGTCCATAGTTATACAGATACTACTTATTTAAGTAGTTTTCTAGATATTTGGTATTATTTGATATTACGTTCTATTATGAGTAGATGATCATATAGAAGAACTATTTTTAAAAAAAAACGGAGAATAGAGGAATTGATTTATTAAAGTTCGCAATAACTAGTTCTACAACTGCTGAGATCTTTCAACTTAGACAAACAATAACCAATTAGGAGCCCGTTTTTTTAGTAAAATTATTCCTCAATTTTAATGGTTTCCTTATAACAAATTATATAGGGTCTATCAATAAAATAATCTAATTTTCATTGATTTCCATCAAAACGATACAATTTATATAAAAAATTTATCTCTTTAAATTTATATCATATCAAAACATTCAGTATAACTATTTGTGTAGATTTACTTTATCATGAGGTTAGTGTTCAGCTAATAATAAACTCATATATGATTTTTTATGTCAGCCGATTTTGGAATTTAATGAATAATAAATATGAAGTATTTATTTGAAATCATATTGCATTTAACCCCTTTCATCATATATATATATATATATATATATATATATATATATATAAAGCAACCTCGTAACCTTTTTATAGTTTGTTGATAATTCTAACAAACTGTCAAACGTCTAAACCTAAAAATGTGAACCTTAAATATTGTATATGTGCTTACAAATGGATTGTTTGTTAACCTTATTAACATTGTTGCTAAGTTTATTACTACTATGGTTAGTGTAATAAAGATTATCATTAAAAGTGTATATCATGGTTATTAAAAGAGTATGGAATGTTATTTAAGGAATGTATTCAACTTAATTATTACTAACTTACATCATCATACATAATGTTATACAAACGTTTTAATCGTTTATTTGTTGCTGATAAATTAAAATTGGCAATTCAGAAGAAACACTTTTCATCAGGATCTTATATTTATCAATATTGTATTATTAGTAAATGCGTCATTCAATATAGATGGAAAGGGCTTTTACTAGTCTTTCTAGAAACGGTAAACATTTCCACATAGATGGATTGTGAAAATAGTTCAGTTTCATTGTTTCCATCACAAACTGACTCTATTTAAACATTCATTTAGAACCAGTTAGAACTGTAAGCCACTACATGTTAACTCAATAGTTTAAAAGATGAAAGCTTTCCGTGAGATTTGAAGGATCCCTTTTGGTCATTAATGCTTACTACTAGAACGTTCTATATTAGGACAAAGAAAGGACTTTAGTGTCTTCTAGTTTTAAATAGATGCCGAACTAAAGTCAGTCTGTAAAGCTAACTATGAAATGTACATTTCCTTCACTTTGAAAGTTTGCTAATTACTGACTAATTCGTGAAAGTTTTATTAGTCTACCTAATTTAACCGAATCAAGTGAAGATTTAGTAGTGTAAATAAACCATTTTTCAAACTTATCATAAGGATTTGCCATCAACTGGAGTCGGTAAAATATAAGATAATCTAGTTTAATTTTTGAATATCAACACAGGGCAAGTATTTTTAAGACATACTCCACTTATTTTTTATCGTCGAAGCTTTTGAAACTATTATTTATGGTGATCAGTTAGGAGGTCAATAAACTTTGTTTTTTAATTGTTTACAATAAATCCAAAAAAGCCTTAACAATTAATTATCTTTCTTCATTGTCATCATCACTGAACTGAAAAGATTGAAAATGAAAGCTTCGCAATTAGGACGTCCAGCTTACACAACACACTACCATCACAAGCGTCTTTTTTCTTCACAATCCATCAATTGAGTAGAGTTATTTCTCTGAACAGTGTTAGAATAACATAAATGAAAGTGTTTCTTAAGTAATAGCTAAGTTTGATTTTAGCCAAGAAAGTTTATTTTATTATAGCTACGGATAATAATCAAAGTTAGCTTCTGAGAACAATGATTCAAATCAGTTAACTAAGCATTTCAATTAAATCGGCCCTCTTGGTGCACAGCGTTGTACCGAACTGTTCAAATGCTCAGAGTTTATTAACCGAATATTTTAGAAGTGTTTGGATTATATCTAACTCTTTATGATGAATTATTTACTTATATGGATAATTCATGAATGTCTAATGATTGTTCTATTCATTGTCATACGTCAAGCTTGTTCAATTCAATCTCATATACTATTATATTATTCCATACAAAAATATTAGCAAAAAATTTGAAATGGCTTACTCGTAGCCTTACTGAAATGAAAGAAATTTAACAGGAGATTTGAGAAGAACTGTATGAATTCATTTTAATTCGTCAAGTTTCTGTAACCTCCTTACAACTTATAATTTACTAAAATGAAAATTGTACATACTTACAAATGTATATGTACTATCATAAATATGAAAATATTTAAATAAAATTAATAAGATTGAAAAAAACTCTAATCAAGTATTATGTACAAGAGAAGATTGTATGACATGAAAAGTGGTAATAAAACACTAAATACTTAAAAACTAACTGATTGTGTAATAAAATAGTTAAACATTGATTATTGATTATTAGAAGTAAAAAGAGTCTGTGAGCTACATATAAAAATAAGAATATGAAATGAATTAAAAGTGATACAATTGAAATGAAAGAAAAGTTAAAGATCTAATAAGATAAAAATAATTTTACTATGATAAAGGAAATATTTTCAATATATCTTTATGTAGACATCAATCAAGTTTCAAGCGTTTGTTAATTATAGCTTTAATAAATTTTTAAAACAAATACAGTTCTACTGTTTGTACATAAAGAAATATACTTGTTGTCAGCATAGGGATTGTGAAGATTATTAAGTTCTTGATTGAGATCATGAACCAATTGATGGTAGATCACAGTTAGAAACCTGGAAGCACTGAAAAACCGTTTCGTCCTATTGTAGATGCGCACTGCTGAGGAGTCCCACAATAGGACGAAACAGCTTTCCAGTGCTTTCAGGTTTCCAAAGGTGGTCTGAGATCAATCGGTTCATGATCTCAATCACATACTTGTTAACTAAATAAATACATCAATATTATTTAGTCTATGGACTGAATGTGTTTGGATGTACATTTTGATAGGTGAGGTTAGGTATTCATTTCTCAGTGCCTAACGTTTGTATGATATAAAGGATTTTCAACTGAAGAACATATGGAACTCAAAACAACTTTCAACCAATATCAAAGTCAGAATCTTCAATACGAACGTCAAGGCAGTTCTACTGTACGGAGCTGAAACTTGGAGAACTACAACAACCACCATCAAGAAGGTACAGGTATTTATTAATAGCTGTCTACGCATGATACTCAACATCCATTCGCCGGATACCATCAGCAACAGCCTTTTGTGGGAGAGAACCAACTAGCTTCCAGCTGAAGAGGAAATTAGGAAAAGACGATGGAAATGGATAGGACATACATTGAGGAAATCATCAAACTGCATTACGAGACAAGCGCTAACTTGGAATCCTGAAGGGAAGCGGAAAAGAGGAAGGCCAAAGAACACATTACGTCGGGAAATAGAAGCAGATATGAAAAAGATGAACAAGAACTGGAAAGAGCTTGAAAGGATTGCCCAGGACAGGGTTGGATGGAGAATGCTGGTGAGCGGCCTATGCTCCTTCACAAGGAGTAACAGGCGTGAGTCCAAGGTATTCATTTCTCAGTGCCTAACGTTTGTATGATATAAAGGATTTTCAAGCATTTTTTCCATACATTGTTGGGTGGATGTTGTATATCAAAAAACACAATTTTCATTAAGGATTTTATCTCAAGCATGAAATTTCACTTTATTTGTTTATTGTTTTCATCATGTACGTTGAGATGTGTTGCAGTAGCGTGATCATAGACGGAATATATGAATAGATTCAGATAACTGAAATGAAATCTCAATTGGGAATTATATTGAAAAGAGTAAGAAGAAATATTGTAGTAGAATAGCAGAATTCATTTTATTTCGTTTGGTTCTTGGATTCGCGTGAATCATAAATGATGATCGACGAATATGCACTCTGTCATATCATTGAAATATGAGTTTATTATAAATAAAATGAATTATGATTTTGTCTGAAACTATTTATTTCCCGATCATGTTGGTGTATTCACTAATCAGTTTTACTGTATAATTTAATTGTTCATGAAATTATCATCTTTATGGTTTTAATTAGCTAATTTTCTTATCGTCAGATTTTAGATACATTTGTGATTTTTCATGTGATGAATTTTAATTCATTTTCTGCTTGTGTTATGTAATTTCTACTAATTCGTAGAAATTGTATGAAATTTATTGATTTGAAATTCTTATTTTTCCATAGATGAAGGTGTCAGTCGTGGAATAAGCAGGAATGGTAATAGACACATTACATTTCGTTATTCTCGATTCAGCTCTTCATTTTTGTTCAATATCATAGCTAATAATGCTTTTGTCTATATCCGAATATTTGTACACATAATGTTCGCAAACACTGATAAAAGTTTGGGTTTCTGTTCATACTGGTCAAATTTATTGAGTTCCAATAATATTCAATTATTTGACGATGACAATGATAATGCTGTATAGATTGGTAATAAAAGCTCTGTACATCACATAATCAAGCCCAGCGGATGCATCATTCTTAAATAGATTCACTGTAAGCTTTATCATTTAAAATCACTGATTTATTCGCTAAGTCTACACTCCTACTGATAAAGTAGTTAAACCTATCATTAATTATTTATATTAACATTATTAAACCTGAATAAAATCTTGATGATAGTTTGAATGGCAGACTGGATGACAACTGAAACTATTGCTCTAGTTTGATCGCATATAATAATTAGTCTAAAGTCCACAATTTATCTGAAAGCAAAATTACCGCCAACTGCTTTTAGGACTTCAGTGGTTGCCTAATTTCGATCGACTCATGATCTTAATAAAATATGCAGTGGTCGGAGGTAGTCGACAGAAAATCTTGGATCATTGTTTTGTGTTATTTGACTGGTACATCTCACTGAAAAGTGGTAAGTAATACGAAACCTAGGGTTTCTTGTAGGCTGCCTTCGACAACAGCCTTAAAGGTTAGGTTCATCATATTAGTGGGCATTTCATGTTTCTTCAGAATGTAGGAAATGAAACACATTTTCAGTAAAACAAATTCATTGTACAACTAACAGAGCTGATCAAAAGAAAGTTTGAGTATGGCGTACTTTCGAGTGTCCTTTTGATTTTGCGTTAAATTTATGGTTTTTCTACTCTTCACAAAAACATCATGCTCCAAATAAAGGTTTTAACGATCGAATTTTCAATTCACATTGATTTTTCGGAATATTCAACTGAATGCTAATACTACTAAATATGGATTAATGTTTACACTTACACTTATTACCCCTAGTGATGAATAGGCCGCCGAGCGTGATTCCACAAATAACTGTGATGGGCTTCACTTTCCAATAAGGTACTAGATAGTTCAAGACAACTGAAGCCGGTTTAAAAAACTCCTAAAGTTACTCTTTTCTTATCGTCTTAATTATGGTCGGATTCTCTAGATGAAGTTGTACTTAACACGCGGTATCACCTTGAACTCAATGAGCGGGAATGCACAACTCCACGTCGTCCCACAATAATAATCATTTGTGAAACATAATATATACGCGTTTCATGAAAGCATAAAAATGCACTGTAATCTCCTGTCATCTGAGTAAATGTATAAATAGACGTTATTGCAAAAATGATACTTTCCATCATTTTAAAGTACAATAGTTTATAGTTTATTCCATGTTCTCCAGAATTATATTCAACATACTTAGTTTAATTGCTCTGGTATTATTCAACTAATAACGCCAATTTAATTTATTATCTGGA
Organism: Schistosoma spindalis; assembly: GCA_946903255.1. Lineage (NCBI taxonomy): Eukaryota > Metazoa > Platyhelminthes > Trematoda > Strigeidida > Schistosomatidae > Schistosoma > Schistosoma spindalis. The sequence continues at coordinate 33,634,922 of OX336420.1, read as the reverse complement.
GTGATTTAAGGAGGGTGGGTGGGGTTTACAGTCAACTAAGTTAAGGTTATAGAATTTCGGTTACTAAGGTTAGCTTCAATATTTCCCACTAACCTCATTCAAATGTTTAATATTTCACAAGAATTGTGCACTGACAAAATAAATTAAAAAATAAACAGTTGTACTATATGATTACAATGTTTATTGACAGTGATTAGTTAGTAGAACCTGTGCGTATCTACTTATACTAATCAATACTTAATTCTGTTACTCTGTAAAATAAACAAAAGATATATTAAAGACTGTTTGCTCTAATCTCTTAAATTATAGCAATGCTTAGAAAACTACACCAATATATGTGTGTGACAGTCCAAATCCTATCACATATACTCTTCAATTATAATTGATCGAGGGTAAACCATCTACATTTAGTCGACAAATTTCAATCCTTATTTTAAGAAACATTACTTGACATGTATAACCAGTGTGAAAGATCTGTTATTTGAAAGTTACGTAATGCTAATGATCAACAAGAATGTACTGTATGTTATGTTACACTGTGAATCAAAGTTAGAATTTATTATGAATGGAAATGGAATTGAATAGGAAAATGATATACTAAGGTAAAGAAAAGACATTGATTATCATCTTATATCACAACCAGCCTAATCATACGGTTACTCAGTTTTTTTCCCACAATATATAGGATTCTGAATACGTTACTGTATACAGTAAATGGGCTATCGTAACGATATGGCAATCGTAGTTCAAATATATATGTGTGTAGATGAAGTAATTAATTAAAAGATAATTTATTTAAATATATATATTTACCAATGTCATAGATAACCTAAAAAATAGACGTAATTTATTTATGTATCTAACTTTAAAGGTATAAATATATGAAATACGTAATTAGTAACATACAGTTTAAATGTTTTTTTTTTTCTTGTTTCATTAGTTTTACATTTACACCAACACTTCATGACTCTATCTCTTTAAATGTACAATATTTTATGTAGACTTATAGGTATTTAGAAAAAAATGACATAGTGTATGTGTGTATAGAGATTTGTATTATTTATTAAAATATTAATTTATTCAGATCCTTGAATAATTTGTAGGAAAAAAAATGAACATAATTTACATTTAAACAAACTTTTTACATGCATAATTTTTTCTGTTTGTTAAATAGGGATCCGAGTTCATCGATTAATGTTATATCAAATATAAATCAATATAATTTTGTACTGACTGGCAAAAAAGCGATAAATAAAAATGTTTATTATCATTTAAGATATGTATGTCTTTTGCGCAACTTTCAAATCATTTATCTGAATATTAGGTATTTACTTTATCATATGTATATACGTAAAAAAAACACCATGTAAAGCATGAATGATGAAGCGTATGATGCTGTAATCAATAGCCATCTAACTGAGAATAATATTATTGTTAAAAGGGGGGATGTATGAAGAATAGAATAACTACAATAAAAACAAAGGAAATACAAAACTACTACTCGATAAGAAAACAAAGTTCACTAGAATTTAATGGTGAAAGCAGTTAACAACAAGTAATATTGAACAAGTATTTGTTTAAAACAATATAACAGTTATAAAAGGGTTAAGAAAAATCATGATTGAAATCCATTACTTTATAGAGCAAGATTTATCTCATATTTCTTCAATGAGAATCTTTCAATAATCTACGCTTAATAAAACAAGCTATTTTAATAACTTAGTCAGTAATTAGAGTCAAACTTTCCAAGTTCTTACGATGATTAATTAGTTTTCACATTACATGTATTCACACCATTTGAAGAAATAAGAATTAACGCTTTTTATGAGAGGAGAGAGAAGGCAATGATAGCATGAACCAATGACTCAATATTCAGACAGAAGCTCAACTCACAATGATTTCTTTATGTTTTCCACCCTATAGGTTGTATATTTTTTGCTAGAAGATTGTTTTCTCAGGTAGTTAACTCAACATTTAAAAAAAGCCATAACAACATAAGGACATTCTGGTAATTTACATAATATTTGGAATGTTCTATAACATAGAGTGTTTGAGCAATTTGAACACCAATCAAATTATTAAGCTGTTTTTGAACAAAAAAAAAACAGTAAACACTTATCACTAACTCATTTAACCAATTAAAAACAGTTATTGTTTTGCAAATACAGGTTGAACTAGTTCAAGTGCAGAAAATGTATTTTTTTCGTTTGGCTGATAAATCCAACAGCCTTGTGTCCTAGTTAACATCACTACTTAGAACAAATGTAAAACACTTATAATTTCATTAAAATATACACAAAATAACCATATGTATATTGTATGATTTATGGTAAATGTTAAAACTCTTATGTACTTTATACGAATATGCGTTATATATATATATATATATATATATATATATATATATATATATATTTACAAAACATTTGTTGACATTAGTTACTAAACTTCTTGCCAGCGAATAAAGCACAATTTGATAGATCCGTAGCATAATAATAATAAATACCTAATTATTATTGGGGAAAAAACAAAGAAGAATGTTAAATGATCCAATTTAATAATAGGTCAAGATAGTTATACTGATTATTATTACTAATAATTTGTTGTATGGAATATCTATAAGTTCATTGAACATTGAATAATAAATAAAAACAAATGAAAAAATATATTTATACATGATAAAATCATTTTAATAATGTCAGGTTAATTATTCAAAATTAGTTTTATGAAAATGATACATCAAAATATAATTCTTCGTATTCAATATCTTTATTCTTTCATAGACTTAAACAAACAATCAAACAAATTGAACAAATAATAAGTCATTTCGATCTGTTTTTAAATTAAAACAATTTTATCTACCGGTTTGCGACTTATGACTTATCAACTCAACAATTTAAAATTGCTAATAGCTCATATGACATTTAGTTAACAAGAAAAAAGAAAAACTATTTGATACACTTAAATAGATCTGTTTTTTTATAAATACCATTTAGATCAATCAATCATTTAATATTGAAAATTATGTTAATTTATCCCATGTCCCGGAAGATAATAATCTACTGATTGCTAATGTGAATGTCTCTAGGAAAAGAAGCTTCAAACTGCACAACTGAGCAATATAAATATGAAGCTCCATATGATTGTCAGCTTCTTTAAATATAGCATATAATCGTTAATGATAAGTTTCCATGTTGTTATTTATGAACACATGAAATTAGACTATTAGCATATTATTAGTTTAATGGTTTGTTTAGCAAAAGAGTACACGAAATACGAGGAAAATATAGAATGTGATTAGTTATTACTTCTCAAATGATTAAGTTACTAATGAAAAATACCAATGTCCATTTTAAACCACTTAAAGTAAAGCTGTTCAGTGACTGGTGTTTTTTAATGATTGTTTAGGCAAAGTCATTGATTGATGTAAGTTGTCAGATGATCAAAACGAACGTTGACTTCACTTTTCAGAAGTCATTTAAAAATCTGAGCTAATTGTTTAAAATATGGAGTATTATTTATCATAAAAGATAACGTTATAAACACAGATTTCTGGAAGTTTTATTTATTTATTTATTTGAAAACGTAAACTTTGGTACAAGGAACCAGCAAACAGATATGCACTACATAAATCATTCGATTTGTGTGAGGGCAGGGATACTGCCCAGTTGCCCGAACCGAAGCAGGTGGTTTTCTTAGGGGACCACACTCGGAGCCTCCGATTTAGAGGTCTGATCCACAAGACAGTGGAGCAACGTCAAGAGATGCAGTTCTATGGTAGCTTGTGACCAACAGTAGGTTCATACGCCATTTGTTCCACACGATACTGGAGTCCATGTGCACCATTTGTTTGGAACCAGGGTTTTCTAACTCCCGTAGGTGAACTCTCCGTATCCACCAACCCGGTTAAGGTGCCGGACATTCGCTTTTCGTCCTCTCAATATCGTAAACAACAGTGATTCCGCGAGAAGGCAGTGAATAGGACTTCCCTGGCAGTGGTTGTATATACGTGGCCATGTGAGAAGGAGAGCTAACTCTCCCCACTCTCGGTCGTACCAGCGTATTTGGGGGCAAATTTAGTCGGTACAACTTTGTTATAATATCAGACTTACGTGCACTTTAAGATGTTTACAATCCTTATTCATAAGAAAGCTTATAGGCTAAGTAACAGACGTATAATTGAAATACAATCTAGAATAAAGTCACACAGCATTTTTACATAGTTTGAAAATTTGTCACTATTCGTAATCTGTTTTTCTATTTTAAAGTCAAAGCACGTTAAAAAAACCCACAGTAATTGAAATAGATATTAAAAAGTGCCTGCTATCGTGTGATCAATAATCTTTACAATAAACAAAGATTAGGTTCTGTGAAGGTAAAGTAAGTAGATGAATAATCTGAAAAACTAAATAGGTCGAGAATGATCAACTTATAAATGAGCATCGAAGTGGTCAGGCCCCAGAACCTGTTCTTTTGGTTACTAAAAATTATAAATAGAACTAAAAGCTTTAATCCCAATGTTATAGTAAGAACGATCTTCTTAGGATATTTTAAACTCTCATTTTGAAAATCACAACTAAATCAACTTTGACTACATGATTGTGTGGAACATCTTCTACGATATAAAAATTACAGATCGACTGTAATGGTTAGAATTTATATTTGTACTCTTAAATCGACGTAGAAACTAGTTTTTAATATTTTTTTGTTCTAGGGTAATAACTTTTAGTCTATTTAACACAAAACTATTCACTTCCTTTTGTAAGAGATATGATCAGACAAAACGTTTTGATTGACAAGAGATTAGCGGTAAAAATATTGTACACTAACAATTGACTATAAGTTTCTTACTTAGGTAATTAAATCTACTGATTTTCCTATTAGTCTTGAATATAATATTATTGAGGCAAGTATATCAGCAAATGATTTTTTTACAGTTGAATCAAATGTATGCAAAAGTTGGCACTCGGATAAATGAAATAGTAATATCACTAATAATTTGGCTAAAGCAACTGTTTCACACTAATCATAACAAAGGCTTCATAGAATTAATATCCACAAATAACTCAATAAAAACCAGTATATAGTAACTTATTTACTTCAGACATTTCGATTTAACTTTACTAGTAAATGTCATCATATATGTATATATAACAAGTAAATAATAAAACAAAAATCAGTATAGTTCCATAATTTACGTCTGTTCTATGTATTCAATATAAATTGGATTGACAATGAAAATATATTTCTTTATTTTTTCAGACAAAAAGAAGTGGATAAATTAACCACAAAAAAATTTCTTCTTTACAAATTTATTATAACTATTGTTTTTAATTTACACATTATGTACTTTACATTAAGCTAAATAAGTAATATCAGTTTGTAATGAATTACTCTCATTGAATTTTTATCATTTTGGTTTGATTTTATTTTATGGAACAAAAAACCGTTTCGTTAAGCAAATTTAAATTGATCAGAATGAAAAGATTAACAAGGCGGATCAGATGTAGACATGAAGGCAAGCATTATCAAAGCAATGGCCGCATTCCTTCAATTGAAGAACATACGGAACTCAAAACAACTTTCAACCAATATCATAGTCAGAATCTTCAATACAAACTTCAAGACAGTTCTACTGTATGGAGCGACTACTACAACCACCATCAAGAAGGTACAATTATTTATAAATAATTGTCGACACAAAATACTCAACATCCATTGGCAGGATACCACCAGCAACAGCCTTCTGTGGGAGAAAACAAACTAGTTTCCAGCTAAAGAGGAAATTAGGAAAAGACGATGGAAATGGATAGGACATATATCACGCATCACGAAGCAAGCGCTAACTTGTAATCCTGAAGAGAAGCGGAAAAGAGGAAGGCCAAAGAACACATTACGTCGGGAAATAGAATCAGATATGAAAAGGATGAATAACGACTGAAAAGGATTGCCCAGGACAGGGTTGAATGGAGAGTGCTGGTGGGCGGCCTATGCTCCTTCACGAGGAGTAACAGGCGTAAGTAAGAATGAAAAGAGAAATATTTTAAATGATTTCAATAATACATCAGACATATAACATTTTTTGCTTCTTTGTCGGTAATACTTTTAAAAAAAATAATAATTCAGTACACGATTTTATAAAGTATTATGTTTTAGTTTTTTTTTATCAAAATAGATAAATTGTTATTTTGACCCAAATATCTGTCGAGTTTGTTTGAAGCCTCATTCTTAACGTACTTCGAATGCTTATGTATGTAAATATATATACAACGATATGACGTAGATATCAGGATAAAATCTATCATAAGTGAATCTTGAAACTTTAGTTTGTTGACTGGCCATACACATGACGTAGCAATGTTACATTCATTTTTCATTTAAATACAACTTCGATATATCTAAATGATTCAATCATTTTAATCTAGTTGAATTGATATTTCTTCATTATATATATGAATTATTAAACTTACGGGTATTATTAATAACCGATTGTTTATTCCAGATCCTAATTACTGATTGTGATACATTGAGCAATGTGTATGCTAATGGACTGAAATCTCTAGATTAAATTATTTCGTTTACCTACTAACCAACTCCTGTTGATTAATTGAAATTCATTTAAATTTCGTTTTTACATTTAATGAACTTCTATGAGAAAAAAATGTGTTGTAGCAAAGATTTGGCTGAGTTATTGGTTCAAACCCTGTTCAACTTGCTTTGATTGCGATAGCCTTATAGTATCTATTTTTCAAGTGTCTATGAAGGGTTGTTGAGGTCGATCCCAAAGGTTTACTTGTAATATTTTCAATGACTAAATCTTATTTAATATATTCTTTTATAAGGGATGATTATATTTTCCCCATGTACAAAAACTCACTGATTACTGTGAACACTTTACTTTTGTTTGTATTGTAATATCTTGAAATCTCAGTCCGTAATTACTGAAAACAGGATACCCATGACAGTTGTTTCATTTATAGTTAATGGTTTTGCTATGTGTAACTAAGAACGCATTATTAGAAAAAAACTTACAACGATAATCGACGCTATTAATCAAACATAAGCCATTCCATTTATTTATTACATGGTAAGTTTACCAAAGAAAGTCTAGACAACCGTGTGCAAATTTAGTAATAATGCCATTTGAAAATGGCATACAATCTTGGTACAACGAAAGTGTCTAATGGCCCAACAAATGACAAGGGTAAAATATATACTGATTCCACCACATTTGATATAAATGGAGAATACAATGTTACAATTAAACAAAATTTCCCACAAAACTGAAATACTAAAATAACACTACATAATGAGTTGATTTTTGAACAAATTTATGAAAGCCGTAAAATCTAAGGACTTTCAGGAATGTTTAACTTTCAATGAGATCAAACGAAGAATCTCCTAGTTTTACAATATGTATGAAACTATTGAACTGCTGAGTAAAAATACATTACTCATTGATTTTCAATGATTCCGCAGCTAATATCAGTTCGGTGACTAAAATTGTCTTAAAGAAATATTACGTCAGCAAATTTGAAAACACAGAAAGTGCATGTCAAGTTTATGAAACAAGAAAAATGTTCAATGCAATCTTATTATACTCAAAATGGTGGTAATACTGTACATCTGATTTAACACTACCTATTTAAATGGAAAAGAGAACTTTTTGTATAAATACCGCAACTATATTCAATATATTACTAAATAGGAAAAAAATTGAAAAAAATAACCAATAAATCCAGTTCAGTGTAATTTTGACAATCGAAAATATTTACAATCGTGGACAACAATATTTCGGAAGCGCTATTCGGGACTGATAACTTATAGCTGAACACCAATGAATTGAATTGAAATACTGACCTCTGATATTCTACCTGTTCAATATTCTTATAATGATTAAGACGTCTTTATAGAAGTAGGCATATTGAGTGTTTGATTGTTTTCGCAAACAGAATCAGGAACACTAACAGCGTGTACTTGTAAAGAAACATTCTGTTCTCTCATTTATCATTGCCTTTCAAATTATTCACCATGAAATCCCTGAATTACACAATAACTAAGGGTAGTATGTTATATCTAGGATCAGTATTATTATTAGCTTTATTCAATATAATATTTTTGGTACAATATAGAATTCTCAGCAAAAAGTATTTCAACAAGTCTCCCATTTCTTGGTCGAACCTGACAATAAATATTGAATGATCGCTAGCTAGAAGTTAGAAGTCCAGGAATTGACATCTGAATAATTTATATTCTTTTCGATGCATATTGTCAGCAACCACGATGTCTCTGATTTGGACTTTTGTAACTTGTACAACGAAAGGTTGTACACTTTTCAGAAACGCATGCAATTAATTGACATCATGATGTATTAAAACAAACAAAAACAGATAACTTGTTGAGAAATACAAATAACTGGAATAGGTAACCCAGATATTCAAGCAGGTCGCCTTATACATATAGTGTAATTCGTTTAAACGTATGAGTTTTTGAACTCACCTTAAGGTGATAACAGCAGCCTGTCCAAATCAAAATACCTTTTACCGGTAGAAAATCAAATAATCTTACCATCAAGCCTTGAACCCATTTCTTTTCGATTAAAGGGAAAAGATAAGCTCTCACGTAACCTATAGAACTAGCAGCATGAAGATACTTAACAAAACCCAAACGGCTTAAGACTACGTATGTAGATCGTCATTATGACGATCATTTCCAAACTAAAGAATCCAAAAACATTTGAAGAGAAAAAGGAATGAAAACCTCGTATTAATGCATATATAAATATATTCTTTATTTGTTATCAATTCATCTTCAAACAAACAACGGTGTACATTTGTTGTGAAAGTCAGTTGATTAAAGAACACATTTACATGCGTAAAAATGATGAAACAAAACCAACAGATAAACGGTTTCACCTTGAATATTTTCACCAAGAAATTTGATGATAAAAAGACAAATTGTGTGTACTGAGTCACAAAATATTTTAAAACAATTAAAGTATTAACCACAAGTACCGTTGGAAAAATTACAGAATATATTTATGTTCTCACATTTTGTTCATTTTCTGCATTTCATAAACAACAAAACTACTCACATTCGATAATTGTGCTACTAATGGTAGTCATAGTAATAATAGCAATGGTATTAACAGTGAATTCAACCAATAATAAAGTATCATTCACATAAATCGAACTAATAGTGATGAATTCAGAAGATCACCATCTTCTAGTGTTTGTGCATCTTCATTTAAGTCACGGGTTGGATAGGATGTCATCAATGCAAATAATCTGGAAGCCAAATCTGGTCTTTCACTAAAATTTTGAAAGGAGTAGACCAAAAATAAAGATTATATATACTCTAAACAGTTAAATAACGTTCCTAAAATATTAAAAAAGAACTAATTTAAATAACCTGCCATAAGAAAGGCAAACAAATCATACTGAATAAATAATTTGTGTTACATTACTGAAAATAACAACTATTCAGTAGTGACAATTTGTCTCAGTCAGTCAGTCAGCTGCAACGTAGGACCAGGCACGTATATGCATCGGTCCAAGTTGCCATACCGCCGTCTCCGGCGGTAAGGACTCAACAAGTACGGAGCTAACACAAAAATCACTCATAAAAAGGTCGTGTGTGACCGACCTCAAGCAGCTGTCCCTTGGGCACTGCGGTCACGCTCTCAGGTCACTATGACCAACTCTAATCCAATTTCCTTTTCAGGTACCTCCAGAAGAACCCTTCCACGGTGTGGGCAACCGGGAAGTGATAACCGCCCTCATACCTCTACTCTAACAGCACTCAAGACAATTTGTCTAAAATGCAACCGACAGTGGAAATTACACCATGTACCCAATTAGATTAAAAGTAAAGCTTAGACGGAAAATGGCAATGTGTTCAAAGATTAATAATAAAAACCTTGTAATATAAATCTTTGGAAAAAGGTCTTATTCACATAATATTCCGATGTAGCAAAATACTAACCTACCATGGACAGTTTCAGTGGGGATAAACGTAAATTAAAAATTCCAAACACATCACTAACGAAAAGGTACATAGTGAAATATTCTTACTGGATTTACAGAAATGTATCACAGAAAGCATTTAGAAATATGTCTGCACCCAAAACTCATAATTATTAGGGTTTTGAGTCTTTACTCTGACACTGTTCAGTTCGATGTTAGTTTAAATCAACCAACCAATCAACAAGAACCATGGATTATTGAAAATATGTTTCGCTTTCAGTTTGAAATTCTCAGTAGTATAAATGTAAAACTAAGTGAAAAATTAAATTCACTAGCTTCAAACTCCGTAGTAAAGATAATACTTACAGAGCTCCGATAAGAATCCGCGATTTTCTAGTGAGAAATAGTAATCAGTAAGGTTTTAACTATGTCACGAATAGGGCAAGTTTTGTTGATGTCATCCACTGTTTGTCGTTATTGATCTTTGCCAATTTGTCAGTGCTATTCCGTCCACAATAATTTTCTAACTGACGCAAGTCCATAATTGAGCGGTTGCTTAATTGATGAGGGCCTTACACGTTGAGCGTGGATAAAAGCTAATTTCACGAATCTGTACATGGCAAATGAGTTATCAGTTTTTTAGGTCCGTGATGATAACAGTCTCGTTATCACTTAGTTATTATTAAAGAAACGTAAGTTGAACAGTTTTATCAAAAGATGCATTTGACACAGTGATACTAAACCAGATTAATAATAAGTAAGCTTTTTTTATTGTGGCTTGATATTTTCCCTTTTTTTAATGCACAGATTTATTTTTATTTATTTATTTGAACAGATAGATATTGGTACAAAGAGGCACCAAATACATATGCACCACACAAATCTAATTTGGTTTGTGCGAGGGCTGTGATACTGCCCGGGTGCCCAAACCGATGTAGGTAATGTACAGATTAAATCACCAGTTCAATATTGGTATTATATAAAACTTTTTCTTGATGGAATGAACTTCCAATATTCATTTCATGTACAACACGATTGGAAAAAGTCAACTAATTAAATCAACCTACGTATAAGAAATACTATTTTAATAAAATATAGTGAGACAATTCTCAACACTCTTGTAATCTGACCAGAAAACGTTGAGTCATTACATGAAAATTACAAAAGTTTAGAGAAATAACATTTAATATATTTTTTAGACGTCATTAAACCTAGAATTACTGTTACTACTGTAGTGAACAAGAACACGAGTGGGGACAATCGAATGTATTTGACACAAAATTACAGGACTTGCTAATAAAATCTAACAATCATATACTTAATTTGCAAAATGTCCACCAATTGTCTCAAAATGACTCAGACTTCATTGTTCTTGCATTTTCATGCAAATTGCATTGTGTTTCAATTCTTTACTGTCCAATCCTCTTGTCTTTCTGCTGCCAGACATGCTGTTTACGAATAACTTCATATACTACTTATGTCAATATAAGTACCACACACCACACTACTACTGTCAATGAGCGTAGGGAAAAATACATATCTCGTAAAACTACATCTTATACACAAAAAATTGTATTAACATAACTATTAAAAAAAACCCAAATAATTCTAGATATGGAAGTAATTTAGTGATTAAACAAAGTCACCTACATTTACAGAAATGTACGTTTGAAGGATAGTTTGGCAACTAAGTAGTATTAGCAGATTTCAAATAAAATCTTGAATTGAAACTGACTGAATGACCGTATACTTTTTTAATAAATTTTAATTAGATTTGAATAAAAACTCAACATTTATTTTGAACAATAATGTTACAAATTAATGCTTTTGTCTCCACTACGTAAATAATAAAAATTCTAAAACAATGTTAAGTTTTTATTGTATGTAAAGAAGAAAAGTAGGAAATTATAATTTATTTGTTGAACCAGTAAATAACTATTAACCATTTTTATAATATCTATTTACATTCCAATCAAGATTAAGTGAATGAATTAAAAACAATTTGAATACTTTTATTAAGATATTATAGTTTTATTTTACAATAAACAACAATGGTATTAGAGATATATCTAGTGAAATACAAATTCCTATACAACATTGAGTATGGTAGTTTGGAAAATATTGAAACCTAATACCATGTGTCTTCATTGTACAACTAACAACTACATTTTATTCGACCCAGACATAATAATAACTAAATACACAACCCAAAACTCGGTAATTTTAAATAATTCTTAGAACTATAGTAAATTTTATTCAACAATAAGAAATAATACTTCATAGAAGCTCATTATTTTTACTATGCGTTAATACTCTTGCTTATTATATATATGGACGACCTTTGAGAGACGCTAAACTGTCCTTGAGAACGTCCACCTACTTACTAGTGTTAAATGAGGGTTATCAACCAGTGTAAGGGATTAGAATTATGATATACAGTAGATGGTTAAGGTTGGAAACTAGATTTAGGGTTTTCATCACGAACTGACACCAGCTATAAGTCCAAAACGCTATTTAGCCAATTGGCTGAGTGCATTTCGCGCCAATTAGATAGTGGAAATTATATCAGTAAGTATTAATAAGGCCACGAACGACTATCCCAACATGAGAACATAAATAAAACTAATAAATATGAAAAATAGTTTATGAGTTATACAAGGTAATGAACTTTACGTCTTTTTTATTAACAAAGGTAGACAAAATCAGAAACAGTAAATAAACAACAACAACGTTTGTTAAACAACCGATAGTTATTCTTTACATTAATCTAGTAAATAGGTAGCAAACTAAATAATTTAAAAGTAATTGGGAAGAGCACATAATTGTATACATTCTTACATATACTGTATTGATAAAATCTACGAATATTTCACATACATATTGTAAACATTTTATTTGTTGCTAAAAAGACCTATCCATTGTACAAAATATAACAGGAGTGAAAAACATTTTTGACAGTAATGCAGCTAATTATAGCAAATAACTTAGTATGATCTAATAATAGTAAGATACTTTTACAATTTCAGAACACGTCTTCCGAAAATATTGCTTTAGGAAGAGTAATTAGACATCTACAAGAAACCAATGCAAAGCTGGAATAAAATTATTATAATTTTTTTATATTTGACGGCTTATGTCTCTAGTTGTTTGTCCAAACCAAAGTAGGTAGGATAGATTCGAGCTTAGGACCCAATGACTTGAAACCCAGTAGTTTTTAAGTATTAAAAGGATAAAATATGAAATTTGACAGTGGACATAAATAAAAACAATCCATATTCTCATATAGCAGGACAACCTGCGGTTAAAATAACATTGCACAACGAAAAATCAATAATGAAGTATTAAAACAATGAATTACAAAATGTAAATTATATACAGTGTAACAAACAATAGATAAGAAATTATGATTGTAACTTAAAAAATAAGAAATACTAGGCAGAAATTTTTCAACTCATTATCAGAATACTAAGTTGTGAATGAACTTAGACTTATATTTTATACAATGATATTAAATAGACTTACTAATCAGTAAACCGAATACAGAAAAGATTGTACTGTGTAAAATCTTTGTAAAAATAAAGTTTAAACGAATTGTAACTAATATGCTAACTTTAAATTCCCTTTTTTACATTTCAGAATTTACTAGACAAAAAAATCTAATTAAATTCTTCTAAATTTCATCTTAAAAATTTACGATAGATAATAACACAGCTGGAGTGCACGTTTATATATGTCGAAAGTTGATCCCATAATACACGTTCAAATTAACTTATTAATAATGAAAGTAAACGATATGATACAATGCAAAGAAGAAGAAGAAAGAAAGCAGACAATTGTAATCCAACTACATCAGGATAATAAAACAAAGAGTAACAGATTACAGACGTTACTGTTGTTAGTATTCATTAAACAGAAACAAACTCGTTGATTGCTAATTTTCTTACTGATTAGAATCTTTTCCTCTCTTTTTTTCTATAAAATTACAACATATTACATAAAAAAAGACAAAAATAAATTTGAGAGAAAAGTAAAATATTTGTTTGACTGTTACTTCATTACAGATTTTGTGAATAACAATTGTGTGAGTTACAAAACAAGGTTAAATTAGAATTATTGATGAACTTGATTTTTATATGCATATATTACTGATAGAAGTATCTTTATGGTAATTAAAATTAATTGTCTTTTTATACATGATCATGATTTGATGATTAAACATTGATTTTCGATTATGATTACATAGAAACTATGTAGAATTTGTCAGTTATTTATGTAGATCAAGTTAAACTTTGAGTTATATTAATTGGTAATTTACGTATACAGTATATATATATATACTCAACCTTGAAGCATATTATAAATAAATAAATAATATATTTGTAATATCCCAATGAGTAGAAAAATTAGGTTTTCTGACGTTTCGTGACTTATTGTAAGCCACTTCTTTAAAGACTTTAGTTATTTATTCTCTGAAGAAGTGGCTTACAATAAGTCACAAAACGTCGGAAAATCCAATTTTTCTACTCATTGGGATATTACAAATCTATTATTTATTTATAACAACCTACCCAATGTTCAATTTATTCGAAATTATCAAATCAAACCTTGGTAATGATACCCAATTAAAGCATATTGTTTGTGTGATATTCATTATATCACTACATAGTTACTTAAATTTATGAAATCCTGGTTGAAAACTCAAATTATCAGTTCATTAGCTAAAATCTAACTAAGTATCGTCAATATTAAAAGATAAAGTTTAAATATATCAAAACATATTATATCCATAATAAAATTAATTGATAATCAGACAAAGAGATTTTAATTTTAAAAACAATAATAAGAATAACAACCTGAACAATACAAATGCATTCGAAGAATAGTTAACGTTTGTTTTTGAAATTTTATATTTTTATACGTATAGTAAAAAGAGAACAACAATATATCCATTTTAATAGTTATTAGTAACACTTAAAAAAAAATAATAATAGTAATCACACCTTGATTAAAACCTAGAAATTTCAGTTCTGAATTAAAATAACAATACACTTATGACTAGAATAATGAAGAAGTTAAAGTAAGGAAAAAATGAAAAAGCTAACTGACTTCAGCAAAAAGGAATACCCTAGTAATAATAATAATGATAATAAATAACATCCAATGAATGAATTATTTAAAATCATCAAAATATTAATGTAAATACAAAACGAAACACAACAGGTGAAATGTCAAGTTACAATTATTTAAGTGATAATAGTTATTAATAAATAAATAATTAACTAAATAAAATAAATTAAATGAATAATAAACATTATAATTGAAAATAAGATATTTGGACTTATTTTAAATATTGTGTAAATCACGCTAGATAGAGATCTTTTTCTTGATGACAATGTAATAACAGTGTGTCAAAGGAAAAGAACAGGGGGGAAATAGTGAAAGTATGAAAATATGAACACATTGAATATATTATTTTTTTTATTTATTTATGGCTTTATTCAATATTATAGACGGTATTTATAGACAGAAACATAAAGCCAAGAATAAACATGATCGTATTTGATGGTAAATAGACGAATAATTATACACCGGATTATATATATACATGTAATTAGTAGAAGCATAATTCACGGTTTAGATACTAGAAAATAGTATTCGAAAAAAAAAACTTTGTGCTAGATATCTGTGGTATGTTTGGTTCATATAAATAGTATTAAACATTTGTGTTTAAAAGATGATAACAGATCTTTAGAACGACACTTTGTACCGATTACACAACTCAGTGCTATATGATGTGAAAATAAAGCATTCAGTCTTAAAATAAAAGGTATTAAAAAGGATGTTTAATAAATGTAATCGTTTCACGTCAAAGAAAATTTATATTAGATCAAACCATAATAGGACAATAAGTGATTGTCATGAAATTTTACAATGAATTACATATACTGAAACAAAAAATCTTTTAATTACAAAGAGTTCATCATAATTTCCATTCAACGTCATCAGTTCATATCTGATCATGCACATTTGTATATGTCAAGCCTTATAAGTCCAAAATTATTTTAACGAAAGCATAAGTCACTAAATCATGTACTCAAAACAATGAAACAAATTAAATAAAAAGAATACTAGTCATGTATGCTCTCCACTATGCATATGGTGAAGTAATTAATTCAGTGATAACATAAAAATCCTAAAATATGCATAAAAACCGGAATGTGAACTGTAACAGGTTCGTTTACTTTGCTTTTTCAAGTGACAAGTAGGCTCTTCTTTTTTCTAGACGACTAATAGGATTCTCCTATTATGATGAGCAGGAATAACTAACTTAACTTAGAAACATAATAAATATTGCACTGTCAGACTAAATAGTGCTAATCACATTTTAAAAATACTTTATTAGCTGACTAATTTTATTTACATACAAGTTGAAATATACTCATGCAAAAAGAACCTTGTAAAAGAAAATTACGTCTGAGTACAAAAGCAGATATTACGCGTCAAATTTACTTCATGACCACAACTCAATCGAAAACTCGGTAACAAGAAGGTGGAAAATCAGTCTGAACGTTGCATTTCCGGGGTATTTGTGTTTGAGATGAAATTTGTGAATTGACAGAGCACTTGTAAAACCATTAAGTGGTCAGGCAATGAAACGAGATTCAACGTATACTAAAGATAAAAGCTATTACCATATGATAAAGAACGTTTTTTTACCTTAAAAAAACCAGCAAATAATTTAGGAGATTTTCTTACATCACAACTGAGATAAATGTAACTTCGGAAACACCACTTGCAAATGATTTCCATAGATTGTTAAACTAAAGTAAATAATTTGTTCTATGGTAACAAAGTTCATGGAACATAATGAAATTGATAAAAAATTGCTCTCCAACCATAAATGTTTTATAAAGTTTTAAGCTACTTACAAGTCATATAACACAAAATGCAAAAAAACAGCAAAACTACCTGATGATTGCTCTTCTGATATCACCAATTGTGTGAAAATTGTTTAGACGGATCACAAATCTGAAACAGTAAAAGATCAAGTTTCAAGAACATTTTGTATCTAAGGTGCAATTATATCAACTAGAGCTAACTTATCATTTCCACTCCTTCTTGATGATGCCATCTCTAGATGTTCTGTGAGCATGGTTAGACAAAGCCAGGATAAAACGAAACAAGGATAAAAAGTTAGTTTTGACATTTGATTTCTAGTTACAATCTCCTGAAGTATCATTTGTTGATGAAGGTCTTATAGGTCATCCAAACCAATTCGATTGAGACAATATTAGGAATACATCATAGGATAACGACAGACGATCCCGCTATATGACGTTTTGTATTCTACATAAACAAATAAAATCTACCTCCACCTTATTTTTATTTAATCAACCTCTTTCAGTGTTATCAGTCGAGGAAAATGATAATATTCATTTGAGTTATCTTAAAAATTACATATTTTTAACTCAGTGAACTGTCAAAGTTCTATGGTTATATAACACTGATCTTTTTTATGCAGATGAGCTAGGACGCGAACTTCTATCGATTACTTTGCTTTTTTGTTGACTTTCAGATAGTTCAGTACTATGCTTATCAATTAACAAGATTAAGTGCATCAATTAGTCCATGGTTACCAAGCTAGAAGGAACTAGAAGTAATACATGAGCATCTACGCAAAGAAAACTAGTGATAAAATAAAAAATGAACTGTTCTGCAGATATTCTTAGAGCCATAAATGTTTAGATGAACGATTACGTTTTTATTTTATTTTAATTAAACACATAAACATTGGTACAAGGAGGCACCAAATGTTTATGAGACACACAAGTCATTCAATTTGTGTGAAGGCTGGAATACTTTTCGGATGCCCAAACTGAAGCCGGTGGTTTTTTTAGTGGGCCACTCACCGAGCCTTCGACCCAAAAGTCTAGTGCACAAGGTGGTGGAGCAACGTCAAAAGATGCAATCCCATGGTAGCCGGTGACCAACAGTAGGTTCATACGCCATTTGTTTCCACAGGATACTGGAGTCTATATGCACCATTTGTTTGGAACCACGGTTTTCCAACTTCCCTAAGTGAACTCCGTATCCACCAACCCCGTTAAATCGCAGGAAATTCGCTTTCCTTATGTCTACATAAGTAGCACACCACAATACATGTAGTAAAACACATTAGTTCAAAGAAAGGTAATTCGTATGAAATTGAAGTATAGCTTAACCAAGTGGTCATTTATTCTTGCATGTTTCACACATAAGTCTTATATCCAAAAAAGTTATTTGTTATTTAAATACGACAAGATAAGAAATAAACGATGGATTTAGCTTATATAAACTAATTGGAACACGACAAGCTTAGTATTCAATTAATTTCATAAAACTAAGTTTATTTACAAAAATCAATACCATTTTCCACATGAAGCATATCGTCAGATACTCAAGCATTTGCTAATAACTATTCGAATGAAATCTGGTTTCATATATTCCAGTTCGGGGTACAGGTATCTTTCATAAAAGCGCTGAAATTTGTTTACGACCAAAAAAATCAAATGATAAATGAAATAGAGCAGAGTATATTTTATATATAACTTTCAAAGATCCAATCAAAATTATTATACTAGACGTTATTAATGAGATGCTAAATGTTACTGACACAAATTATCAATACTATTATATAGCATACAATAAATGGTTTACCTCGATCCATCAGGTAATCGGATCTGAATTTGTGTTACCGGTTTGGTATCGTCTACTGTAACACCAGGTTCATGGTTTTCATTGATATTGACTTTAGTTGGAACGCTTGAGACTAAGTGAGGAAGCGGAGAACCAAGCATTTGTCCTACGCCAGAAAAAGGTATGATCTTAGGAGCAGAAGGAGCCTGCCACCCTTCATGATGATGATCTTCGAGCATAACATTGACCATACCTCCACCAGCAGATTTTAAAAGTTCCTACAGGTAAGAGAGTTTTCCATAATCAACTAGAAAACAATATTCAGTTATACTTATGTACTTAATTAAAGTCTAAATGTAAGGCGATCACATTTAATAAATATTATACACGTACCAGGTGAAATCAGATGAAAGCCATGGTGACAAATACTGAACAACCATTAAATTAACGACAATTAGACTGTACCCTGAAAACCACAATTGGTTTACCCCAACTTTAGACCGAACAGTTCGGTTAAGTTGTTACAATGAGTATTGTAACACGCCTACTTGATTTATTCTAACCATTGTATGGATGAATTATTCTAATCTTCCCATTTATTCTGTCAGCCAAATATTTGCCCCTGACAGTTATTCACGTGTAACCTTGATCGCATTCTATACGTGTTTATGGTAGCACTTATAAAAACAGAGCCACCTTAATATTCTGAGTGGGTATATTACCAAACTCCAATACTACACACAATCGCTGCATCTTTTGTTGCTTGTCTAAAGCTCAATATTAGGACGTTCAAAATACACGTTCTGCAAATTACTTTGTTCTTGACTTTTTACATCTTAGACGCTATAAACGGGATATATCAACGGAATTTACACGAAGTTACACAGGATATACATTTCATTGGTATCATTATCATCCGTGAATATTGGAGTCACGCAACGGACACTAAAAAATATCGACGCAATCAAGGGATATATGTATATATTTGTAATTTTCTAGATAAGAATTATTTCCAACATGAATGACGCCAAGATTATGAACTATTAAAGTTAGAGCTTAGGAAAATAGTTGAATGAAATAACTATCGTTGCCTTACGCTGTTTTATATCCTTATGGGTACGGAGTATAGGAACACGTATTTGACACAGGAGGACGTATGTACGAAACTAATGCAAGCTTTTTTCGAAAACTATTGAGTCAGTAAGTCAAGCGCAAAGTAAAACCTGGAACATGTGTATATCAGTTCAAGTTACCATACCCTAAATGCTCACACATGGCCATGCGTATATAGCCTCTTCCAGGGAAGTCTTACTCACTGCTTTCTCGTGGCATTACTGTTGTTTACGAAAATGAGAGGACGAAAAGCGAATTTCCGGCGCTTTAACCGGATCCCAAACCAATGGTGCACATGGGCTCCAGTATCCTGAAGGAACAAATGGCGTATGAACCAATCGTTGGTCACCGGCTACCATGGGCCTGCATCCTTACGATGCTCCACTGCCTTGTGGGTCAGACGTTCAAGTCGAAGACTCGGGGTGTGGCCCCCTAAGAAAACCACCTGCTTCGGTTTGGGCACCCGGGCAGTATCACAGCCCTCACACAAATCAATTGAGATTTGTGTGGCGCATATGTATTTGGTGCCTCCTTGTACCAATACCTATGTGTTAAAATAAATAAATAAATAAATAAAAACACCATTAGCACAGTAGGATGAAATTTCTAGGGCAAATCTCAAAGTAGTAAAGGTAGAAACAGTATTAATGGTAGTAGAAGAGATTAGTAATAAAAGGTATAATTCGAGAAAATATAATTTTATGAAGAATTTACAAACGTAGGACTTAAGATAAGGCAAAAAGTGAATACACCTGCGCCATTGCGAGCGATTTTGAGCCATATCGCCCAAGGTCTCTTATCACCGGATACGATGACTACACAGACCCCTCAACCAGGTAATCTGCGCCCACTCATATGACTCGAACCAAGAGCCAGCGTAGTCATGGAGTGATCACATGCTTTGGATTAGACGCTCCTAAGTTTCTCCCAACCTATTCTTACATCAGCCATCAATGAGTGGGCGAGACTCTAATTCAGGGACGACCTCTGAACGAATTTTAAATGACCTTGAGAATATTAGCCAATCAGAAAACAGTTAGTATAAAGTAAAAATATATTAGAAGAAACTAATGAATTACAGTGGATATACTTCTTTTATATGTTTTAAAAACTTGTTAAGATTCGATAAAGGTTCAGATGTTTTGAAATCATATTGCATACGGTATAAGAACTTATCCATATGGCTCCATAATAGTCGACCTTTGCAGCCGTGATATGGTCTTAAAAACTTCTTCAATCTTGACCACATCGCTTCAATGTTATTAGTATGAACCCCGGTTTTAGGGTCGACGAAATGACGTTTGTGGACTACAACGTGATGGACATATCCAAGTCTTTGAAGACATCTATATGCTCTCCAGTCATCCGTATATATCGTAGTACCCGGCAGCACGTATTCCTGTATTATTGGTATTATTGTGGTTGCTTGCCGGTTTGTGACCATCTGAAAATGTCCCTTTCGAGTTGATCTATCATAAATCCCAAATACCTGTCAAGTATATTTACGAAAATGCTACTTACCCAATCTTCCTTTATACTACGCCCCCTGTTGTATTTTATCTTTCTCACTACCGTTTCATCTATCTCCACGATACATCCTACTCCTCAGAATGATTGGTGTATACTTGTCATTTTAGTTGCGCATATGTCACGACAGTACTCATACCACTGGACTGCTGAGGTTTCAGTAACATCTGCAGATGCCGCAGCCAGTGTTACTGGTGTCTTTATTACCCGATTCGCAACTATTATCATGATCTGCCTCAATTTTAGTCGCGATCGAGCAAAGAAAGTCCCCGTTCTAGCAGACTTTTTCCTCCAACATGAAGGACAACGGAATATAATCTCAGGGCGGTGGTCTGCACACTTTACTGCAGTCACACGTACAAGAACTTCTTAGTAGTCCCATCTCTTGTAGCCTCTCAATAATAACCTCTTCTCTAAAATCCGCTGTAAACCGATCGTATGTAAGCATCATGCGTTAAACTTGGCTCCGTGACCTTGAAATGGCTCAAACGCTTCTGATTGGCTCGTCCTTAAATTAGAGTCTCGCCGATATGACTACTTAAATTCTTCTCACGTTACTGTGTTGCTATTTAATGACAAAGACAGATATTCTAATTTCAGATTTCTACAATCCCGACGTTAATACAAAAGTATGAAATTTCATCCAACGTCAAATAATAAACATGATAAAAGGAAAAGACGAGTAATCCTAACCAAAGACACTAACTTCAGGGATTTGACCATTCTGTATTGCATTCAAAAATTCAGAAGCATCCGGATCAGTATATGAACGTAACGGCCCACTGTCTAAACTAAAACCATCACGCCACATTTTTACAACAACGTTTTTTTCAGAGACATCGTTTGCACTGGAACTGCTCGCAGTAGTTGCCTCGAGTTGGGGGGGAGCATTAAGATCATCACCAAGCCTAAACAAGAGAGAAATAAACACATTTGTACGTGATTATTTCATTCTTATCTTTCAAAAAGCGCTTAAACAACAACAGCTTAAACGACATTTAATAAACATGGACATCGTAAATTGAAGAATACAAGCGAACAGTCGCGGCAAATAGAACCAAAAGGACTAATTACCATGTACGAATTCCATGACTGACAGTTGGAAAGCACAAGTATGAACAAAATAATCAGCCATGCATGCAAAACGTAGGACCTAGGAAAATGTGTACCAGTCTAATACTCCACACCTCATATCACCGCACAGAGAGAAAAGTAATGAAACGAAAGATCAATAAGTGGAAATGATAGTATTTACAGTAGTGGGACACCAAACATAAGAGATGTAGTTCAAAAGGGACTAATGGGATCGAAGAATGAAGCATACAAAGTAACAATGAGGGCGAACTTTATAAAACGGCTAACAAATACAATCGTCTCGGCATTAACTAATAAAAACCCTATCACTTAATGTCCAACGATAGATTACGAATATCACTGAGGTCTACACCAGAAAGCTAAAATCTCTCAATATAACATAAAACGGAAGGCAGTAACCTCATGGGCTGATAACATCTTACTGATAACACTTATTGAATTATCCTTACCTCGAGATGTCAGAAGCAACAAGAACTTCGGAGTAATACTAAAGCTATATCAACAAATACGACAGAATCTGTCAACAGTTATGCAATGAATAGATACTTCAAATTCGAAAACCACATATGTCATGATCCTAAAGTCATTCAAAAGGATTAACAAACATAGCCTTTCAATATGGTTACAATAAATTGCTTCAGCTACGGATTTCCGAGATCAGTAGATGGCAGTTAAATATTGATAAAAATTTCAATGTAGGCGGAAGACTGGATTTTAATTGTTTTGACAGTGTGAGTAACAATAAATTAAGATGGCTTTTAAGTAGAAGCTATATTAATTTCGAACCACATATGGGAAAATTTCACTATGCCTAATCTGAATTGCAGCTTTCGTGTTTTATTGATTTATTTGAACACAGAAACATTGTTACAAATGATACTAAAATATGCATATGCACACAATAAAAATGACATTAAGAAAAGATAGAGAAGGAGAGGTGAGTAGACAAATAGAAAACTAATAGTAACAATAATACTAACAATAGTAATAATGGTAATAATAATGAAAATAATAATAAGTGATAATCAGAGAAGCAGTTTAGTCAAAGACAAAACAACCAGGAGGAATCATTTTAGTTGAAAAGAATTCTCTCCCCTACATGAAATAAAAGAAAGTAGCGGTAGAATCGCTACCAGCTTATATTCTGAGCCGTATCTGACAACATCTCAAGACACTGTATCATCAAGTCTTAAAACCGTAGACGTGAATGGCAGGTCATAGCACCGTACAGGTTTCTTTCATACCAGGACACCATATCGTGCACTAACCACCTCTCCGCTTCTTCCAACCAATCCCAACGTCGGCAAATAATCCACGGTGTGGAATTCGTAGGACATATCCAAGTTACCGAAGTCGGTGTTTCAAGGTGACACCAATCGAACTATCGTCAGTGTGCCCGAACACCCTCTGCCCTACCAACATGACGTTGCCACTGAATGTCAGCAATCCTTCGGAGACGACGACGATCAGACACAGAAATTCGTCTAATATCCTCAACCCGAAGAGGCCAGGTTTCACAAGTATAGGGTAAAATTGCTTTCACCGACGCGTCGTAAATCTGACCTTTCAAAACCAGACTACCATTATGAAAGCGCCAAAGATGGACCAGATTGGCATGAGCCGCTCTGGCCTTTACTATGTGTGGATTGATCTCATCACTCACGCCTCCACCGACACTTATACAGCTACCCAGATATATGAACTTCTCGACTACTTCTATCTGCTCACTACCAAGAGTGCGTGCAGGTTCAAGGTCCTGCAAGCCCTTTAAAAGTGCTTTGCACTTGGGAGGTACAAAACACATGTCATACCTATGGACGACAAAATGATTACGTGTAGATTGCATGGCTTGGGTATCATTGCGCAGTAAGACAACGTCATACGCATACTCCAGGTACGAAAACCTTTCTGCAACACAACCTACTTCGACCACACCTATTTCCAAAATATTATCGATGGCAAAGTTGAAGAGGAATGATGAGACTAAACAACCCTTCTTAACCTTACTACCTAAATAAAACAATGGAGAGAGATGGTTCTATGCCCTCACTCTCCCTGAGGTGTTAGCGTATAGGGTTTTCAAGATGTTAATAAACATCTCAAGCATACACTTCTTCAATTGATAATCCCAGAGAAAAGTCCTGACTAACAAATCGAAGGCCGCCCTGTTGTCAAGAAATACTACGATTGTTGGCCTTTGATAAGTATGACGGTGTTCTAACGTTAGGTGGAGGGTGAAGATATGATTAATAAATCCTCGACAAAGACGAAAATCCGCCTGCTCCTTGTGAGCCGATTTTTCTTCGGTTTTGAACAATCTACAAACTATGACGAAAGTCAACAGTTTAGACAAACTCGGAATGTTATCCCACGATAGTTACTGCAGAAACAACGTGAACCCTTTTTAAACATAAGAACAACTATCGATTAATTTAACGACGTTCAAACACTCTCGAATTATAAGGAATTTGTAAACAACTTAGTCAGTCCCATAATCAGGTCGTCACCATCTTTAAAAAGGGCTGCAGGACAGTCATCTGGGTCTGGTAATTTGAAGAGTTGCTTGTGCACTTCCATCTCGTTAAGTGAATCAGTCGTCACCGACCACAAAGGACAGGACAGTCTGGTCGATGTCCCTCGAACAACTTTGTCCATCGTTCAAGATGTCGGTCGATGTTATTGGTTGGCATCCTGTCAGCTTCACAGATTGTTTCACTCACACAAGACTCCTTGCTGCCAGTGACTCGGATGAGTCGAAAAGGCTTCCAGCATTTACCAGATCCAGTTGCTGTTTCAAACTCGTTAGCACGCTTCAACCGCCAGGCTTCTTGACCCTTACGCAAGCTTTGCATAGTTCCATTGAGTAACAATCTACGGTTATCGCTAAACTCATAGTTACACTGAGTAAGCTGACATTTCTCAATAAGTTGTAAGGAGCCTGTAGCAACCCAATGCTTATAAGCGGGATATTTCGCGTATCCGCGAGCGACTTTAACCTCCATTTTCATGGAGTAATGCAAATGTAGTCAGTACTCATCTGTACATTCCGGTGGGTCGATAGCTAGCTCATAACTTAGGTTGGTTTGAGATTTAGTTGCAACAGAATCTACAGTCAGTTTGCTTGCACCGACTAGTTAAGGAAAATGAATTTGTTGGCGATTGAAACATAAGATAAGATTAGCACAAACAAAAGCATGATCAGAATTCAGAAAAGTACTTCAAAAAGAGCGGCAATCAATCAAGTCAACCAAACGACTCTTCTCTGCGCCTATATGTTCGACATCCACATTCAAGTCTCCAGATATTACTGCAATATCTGTTGAACGCACTTTCTATATAAGAACCCTTAACCGATGGTAAAACTCATCCTTGATAGCATTGAGCTACAATCTGTCAGAGTGTAGGCGAAGATAACGAAGAGAAATCGTATCTCACACCAATTTCTTCTCACTTTGATTGAGTTTTCTAATCCAATACCATATAACCAACTATTAATAGGGATCTAATGGACTAGTACTGCCTCAGCCCTAGCGCTTAGTGCGACACCAACGTCAGCAAAACCAGACGAAGATGCCACAGAGTCCCCAGATAAACGCACGTGAAACAAGCTTTTCTATGCGACGGATGGAGAGCGCGAATTTGTAGTACTTTACTAGATTCCTGAGTGCGGATCTCGGACAGACAACAAACGTTGACGTTGAGACTTTCTAAAGACATAGTCAACCCTATCCGCAGTTCGATCTGCATTAGTGTGGAAAGGTTGAAGGAACCCATTTTGAATGGACGAATGTAACCGAGTAGTTATGAGTATAATTTATGAGAATTAAAATTGACGCAAGCGTAATTTATTCTAGTTGAAGTTATTATTACATTTGTGTGGGCGTTGGTATACTACCCAAGCGCCCAAATCGAGGGACCACTCACCGAGTCTTTATCCTAGAGATCTAATCCACCAGACAGTAGAATAACGCTAGGAGACACGTTTCCATGGTAGCCAATGACCAGAAACAGGTTCAAACGCCTTTTGTTTCATCGGGAAACTAGATCCCATGTGCACCAATGGTTTGAAATTAGGGTTTCCTAAATTCAAAACAGTTAGTCCCTTTGATAAATTTCGATAATGCAATGAGAAGACGAAGTTTATCAGAATTATGTGATATATTAGCGCAATACATTTCGAACAATCTGATCACACATATACTTGTAAAGAGCATTTATATATAAAAATAAAAGGTCAACTAGACAGGTTAAGGGTAAGTCGTAACAAAGGAAAAAATATTAAAGTACACAAAACAAATGTGATTACCACTCTGGATAATAAATCAGTATTACCAGGGTAGGTTAAGTGTAAGGACAAATTGTTTTTGAACACATAAAGAGGGCTTTAGTTTCCGTATAGCCAAGGCTTCAATAAACCTTAGTATACGTCCTTGAAGGCTTTTGTATAACACTACAAATGCTGATTTGATGTCGACCTTATGACTCGTCTCAAACAAATGTTTCGCAATGGAGGATGATGTCTATCTATCCTGTGATCTTATTTGACCATTGGTATTCATTTGCTTCTGCAGCCATTTTAGTAAGTGTTCACCCACCCTGAATTGCAAATTACGATTGCTCCTCCGTATGTACGTCTTTCCGCACATACGTGTAAATTGATAGACACAGTGGGATGTGACACAATCGCATTCATTCTGTTTGGGCTTTTGGTGAAACATACACTTTGTCTTTTCGATAATGACAAGTTGGGCTGCATAAAATGTCCGGTTGATGGCTAATTTAAGTCTCCGTTTCAACATGAGACTATTTGTGTCGCCTCTGAATGGTAACGTAATACAAACTCGCTTTTTGGGTGCCTAAATTCGTCAGGTGTAACTTTCGTACTCACTGATGAGCTTTAAGCCCCAGATATTCGCTTCTTGTCCCTACGATTTTGTAAAATAGCACCCCGGCGGCGAGAAGATAGTGAGTAGGACTTCCCAGGCATCGACATATGAAAGGATTTCGAGAAGGAAGAGCAGATTTTCCCCACCCTCAAACTTACCAGGGAATTTCTGGACCGATTTTGTGTTACACCTATTTGATCTCAACGTTGCTAAACGTATTCTCCATAAGTTTTGCTCTTTCGTCAAAACTTGAAAGATGACTAAAAAATATTATGGATCTTCGAGTAAGATTAGTGATTGCTATTGATTCTTAGTTGACAACCAGATAACTTTTAAATTGATCTCATGCACCATGTGTAGTCTTCCCTGGCAGAGGCTATATAAGCGTTGCCATGTGAGAGCGTTTCGAGAGGGAGAGTGGACTCTCCCCACTCTCGGCCATACCAGGGCATTTGAGGGTTGATTTCATTTGCTGATTCTAAGTTTTGATAGCAACTAGTAATACAACGCAGGACGCGTAGCACGTCACAATTCAGACTCATCGTTAAAAATATCAATACTGTGGTGCAAGTAGAGACACTGCATAAAATGACAATGAACCATAATAAGTGAGGAAATTAAGAAAATCTAACATCATAAGAAAATTAATGGACTATGGTATTGCGCATAATTCTCATCCGAAATTTCTCTTACTTGTAGCCAGTTCCACTAAAAGGCAATTGTTTTTTTGATTTACTTTTGTATTCATTGTATTGGTGTGTATCCAGCACTTCTGCTCCTTTACCTCTAGCAGCTTGAAAAAGATTACGGATGAAAACGTCGGGAGTTTGGGAAGGGTCATGAGTTTTCTTAGTACCATCACGTCTTGGAGGACCAAGGACTTGTTGGCCACCACCTCCAGTCTCTGAACCACCAACATAAAATGCCTGTCCCTTATCTGACTCATCATCACTAAATAAAGAAAAATGGAATAGCGTTATCATTACGCAACTATTTTCAGTTTTGACAAATGAAAACGATTAACACAAAACCAACGACAATCTGTGCTGTAAAAGGTTGACAATAAATGAATCCGTAAACTAGTGGAAAGGAGTTCGATTATGAGACAAAATGGTGAGCAAACACGTGTCATATGACTAACACTCAGGATTGCTACATTCATGATAATCAGTAAAAAGAACCTTGTGGACCCCAGAAGAAAGCTTGTTTTTTGATGACATAAATTAAATGTCCTTGATAAATAAAGGTGAACTGAGACGAATTAATGACCATTTTACAAACTTATTTGGTTGGTATACAAGAAGACCTATCTAGTTTTATGTAAAGGCCGACACATTCATGTCACCAAGTAGCACTTTATAAACAAAATAAC
The DNA here is from genome assembly GCA_946903255.1 of Schistosoma spindalis. NCBI lineage: Eukaryota > Metazoa > Platyhelminthes > Trematoda > Strigeidida > Schistosomatidae > Schistosoma > Schistosoma spindalis. Next base: position 33,606,288 of record OX336420.1, on the reverse strand, counting down.
AAAGAGGAACTGTAATTGGCCCATCATTTCAATTTAATGATACTATTAATTAAGTCGACGAATGTGGTACTTATTTAATCTCTTTACAGTCTTTAACTACTAAACTTTAATACTACAGGACAATTAGGGAGCATTTCCAAGTGGCAGCAGAAAAGAAACAACTTTCATGAGCTAAAATTAATAAGTACTTCCAAATACGTTTGTACAGCTGACTGTCAAGAATAAAGAAAAAAGCACTAATTCAGATTTGCTTCAAAACACGGGACAAGAAAAAGAAGTTAACAAACAAGGTTAGTAGAAATATCAAGGCAAAGCTAAGCAGTACGAATAAACATATGTAATAGGATCCAAAACAAAGAGGGAATCCCTTTACGCTATTTTAACCGGTTAATACCCATGTCATTTAAAACCTGAGTTATGATCTCTAATTTTTCGATTTATTTTTATTTATTATTTATATAAACATAAACATTGATACAAGAAGGCACTAGATATATATGCGCCACATGAATCATTCGATTTTTGTGAAGGCTGGGATACTGCCCGGGTGTCCAAAACGATAGTTTCACTCAGTTAACAGACCTTTCTTCTGAACTGCTTGGATCAACAATAAACCAGGAGCCAACTGCCTTCAGTACTCCACTTACGTACTCGCATATCACTCAGCATCATAGGCTTTTTGGGTGATAGTAAATAATTCATTTTATCCAACAACCTAATATTAATAGACGTAGTCAGATGTCATGAATGATGCAAGTCCTTATTTATTTATTTTATTTTAACACATAGGTATTGGTACAAGGAGGCACCAAATACATATGCGCCACACAAATCTCATTTGATATGTGTGAGGGCTGTGATACTGCCCGGGTGCCCAAACCGAAGCAGGTGGTTTTCTTAGGGGGCCACACCCCGAGCCTTCGACCTGAAGATCTGATCCACAAGGCAGTGGAGCATCGTAAGGATGCAGGCCCATGGTAGCCGGTGACCAACGATTGGTTCATACGCCATTTGTTCCCTCAGGATACTAGGGCCCATGTACACCATTGGTTTGGGATCCAGTTAAAGCGCCGGACATTCGCTTTTCGTCCTCTCATTTTCGTAAACAACACCCCCGCCACGTGAAGGCAGTGAGTAAGTCTTCCCTGGAAGAGGCTATATACGCATGGCCATGTGTGAGCATTTCGAGAGGGAGAGCGGACTCTCCCCACTCTCGGCCGTACCAGGACATTTGGGGGCTGACCCATTTTATCCAGTGATATTTGGTTGACTTATAAATAATTACGGTCAAAAAGAACTTCCTAGATAAATTACAAGGTCATAGGACTCAACTACTTCATTCACTATTTTATAACTTGATGTAGAATTATGAATTATCTATTGTTTCAGTGATAAAAAACATCTGCCAAACTTTTGAAGATTTTTACGATGTTAAGCAAACCACATTTCTTGATAGCATCTTTGTGTACAACTGCATCAGCACATACTTTACTAACAATATACATTGACTAGTTTCTTTTGTCATACACTGCGTTGACACGATCACTTACCATCCTCATACAGGAAAACGGACTAGCGAGTGTTCTTGTACTTCAGAATCACGTGAAAAGAAATATGATCGATACATTCATAACTACGCCATAAACTAGCTGATTTCCAGCTCTTATTAGATTGTTGACTGGTTCAACGACTCCCCAATATTAAAATGCAGCCTAATACCTTTATTTAGTTTAACCAGTTACTTCTTACTTTCCGAAGTAAGCAGGTAAATGTTGCTATAAACTTCAACGTTAGTAAACGCTAGCTTTACTGAATATGAACGATCGACGTCAACGACTTATTGGTTCGGTAAAATAAAAAGACTGTGACTACAACAACACATGGAGCAGTAGATTCACAGTTAGCTTAGACTGTAATATTTTAGCATTTCACTTGAGATCCCTAATGTGATTTAAGGAGGATATCAGTCGGCCGAAAAGTACAGATGAACACTGAGTAATATCCCAAACCTCACACAAATGTAATAATAACTTCAACTAGAATAAATTACGCTTGCGTCAATTTTAATTCTCATAAATTATACTCATAACTACTCGGTTACATTCGTCCATTCAAAATGGGTTCCTTCAACCTTTCCACACTAATGCAGATCGAACTGCGGATAGGGTTGACTATGTCTTTAGAAAGTCTCAACGTCAACGTTTGTTGTCTGTCCGAGATCCGCACTCAGGAATCTAGTAAAGTACTACAAATTCGCGCTCTCCATCCGTCGCATAGAAAAGCTTGTTTCACGTGCGTTTATCTGGGGACTCTGTGGCATCTTCGTCTGGTTTTGCTGACGTTGGTGTCGCACTAAGCGCTAGGGCATTGATTAAACACTCAAAAACACTGCTATAAAAAATAACCCGATAGTTGAAGCTCAAAAGTAGAGAAGAATTTACGGTGAAACTATAATTAATGTGATATGTTCAAACAAACATGTTTGTTTAAATTTACCAAAACAAATAAGACATGTAATCTTACCTGTCATTTTCCAGGGTACTCAAAGTTGCTATTTTAGGCTTGCTGTGTGGTGGTCGATTAAATGTAGAAACTGAAGGCTCTTTGTTGCTTTTAATCGGTGGTTCAGTACTTTGGTCGGAATGAGAAACATCGCTTGACTGAACAGCATCCTCAGAATCAAAATACGCTTTGACTGCCTCCTAAAACAAAGGGTCAGTTTAAACTCCGATATTCCTACATCGCAATTCCAATCGAAAGCTTCTAGAAAATGTTTAGCTTCCATTTCAGACGTCCCAGTAATACTGCAAAAATTTTCGATGATAGAGGGGTCCATCTAGGTGAAAAACAAAATCTAGGACAGATTACAGGCAATGTAAATGTGTAAGTGAAACAAAAAGAAGATCAACCAAATAAGTAACTCTAAATACTTAGGAACATAGGCAATAAGAATCACTCCTACCTGTTACGCACCTTTTAAATCTTGGCTAGCCTCAAATGTCCAATATCCGCCGGATGAAGCCCATTGAGATAGTTCTTTTTAAGTAAGAACAGTTACACTTATCACACAATGATATCCACTGGCAATGTCATCAAACATTCTCGTGAATCGTCAGTTAACGCAGTTTCGGGAATCTTCTGAAGATTTAAGGCAACATCGTCGCCCTTGATCCTGAAACTAACAGGGTCTCGCACCAGTATCACTGATATGGGTTCATACTAACACTCTTGGTTTCTTTCATTCGCTTTGATATTCTTCAGTTTACTTATATGCAACACTCCCTGCTTATTATTCTGTAGAGACAACTTTGTAGCAGCAAAAATTTGTCCCGGAAACAATTAGTTTTGTGGGTCTGCTCCCATTTAAGTATTCCCAGGCATATGCGTCTGGTTTTACAGGAAGATATACGAGTAGATTTCGTGTCTGATGAACTAAAAGTCCCAGTTGTCAAAGAGATTTTTAACATTTGTACACGGGCAGCAGCACTTAATTAACTCAGATAACTCCTCTTCTAGGACTGCATACTGCTGTTTTGCAGGCAACTAAAAGCTCAGATACTTAGCTATCCTGCTACTGATGTTATTGCTGGGTAAATTATTTAATGACAGTGATCTTGGAATATGGTCAGTGCTAGATGTACAGTCTACGAATAAACACCAAACATACTCATCTCTATCTTATAATGTATGACAGTGAAGATGCCACAGGTATTCAGAGTTTGACAACGCTTTAACCAGTCACACCTTCTAATACGAAGCGCACCCACCAAGTAAAATCAAAAGACAGAAGCGAGGAGATCGAAGATATATTTGATAAGCTATCAATATATCGAGGATCGTTGGCACTAATCTGGCTAGCGATTGAGGCAGATGTTGAGCACGGCGTTCCCACACGTGATCTGGTGCGGATGCTTGACCGAGCGCCTTCCGCTAGATGAGTCCACTAAAACTATGGTCAGCATCCAATGTCGAAAACTTACAGAGCTATTTGATTTTGGGGAATTATTTACCGCTACAGATCACTCCCCCCCTAGTGGGGTAGTGATGACCCTAAGACGTGGCCAGCCAGAAGTTTAAACCCAACGAGATTTTCGTTGGTAAACACTCTTCTGATAGCTTGCTAGGTTTAGCAGCGTCTGGTCGTCTTTCCTTACTATAATGGACCATGATGTACAATATAGTAAAAAAAGGTACAATGCAGATTTTCGTTTTTCGCAACTTCATCGTTCTTTTCCAGTCGTCCTGGAAAAGAAAAGAAAAATATGTAAGTGCATGTCGGAATACACTCGTACGCGCGTGAAAACACAAAACAAGCGGAGAAAAAGGAAAACAAACTCATGCTCACGTAGTAGCGTAAAATAAGATTTTTATAATATCGTTGTTTTTTTGTTGTTTTTTTTTGAAACAAAAAAAAATAATATATAAGCATATTAAATTCAGGTTTTTTTTTTAAAAAAAAATTATATGTAGTACAAAGGGAAATTCGAGAGGATGTAAAATGTTAACTTGTATCTTACGTGCAGTAATCGTTCAAGTGTTCTGGAAATCTTACTCTTCTTCCAGAACGCGTTGTTTTGAGTTTATTTTCGGATACCGTCGCAGTATCAACGTGTGTGTCTGCTGTCGATTGAGGCATTATAAGCGCAGGAGTTGTGTCGTGCGATTGTATTGAAGGAAAATCGACGTGAATAGGATTTCCTTCTAAATACGCTGCTTTGAGGCGATCGATGCTGATGCTTTCGTTGGTTCCGTTCTTATCTATTATATAGTACTTAGATTCGCGTTGAAGAACTTTGAAAGGTCCTTCATATGTTGATTCGAGAGGTCGTCGATGCGAGTCTCGACGCACGAAAACGTGTGTACTATGTAGTAAGTCAGGTTGAACGAAAACATCAGTTGATTGTGGTCGAGTGGAAACAGGTTTAACTGAACGCATTGTGTTTGTAAGCCTGTTCGCGTAGGAGGTTAGATCCATGTCCATCGAAGAGGATGAAGGATCCACGAACTCTCCTGGAAGTCGAAGGGTCGTACCATAAACGAGTTGAGATGCAGTGTATCCAATGTCAGATTTCACTGCATTGCGTATGCCTAGTAAGACGAGTGGAAGAGCGTCAGTCCACTGAGAAATGTTTGAGGCTGATAGTGACGCTTTTAGTTGTCGGTGAAAACGTTCTACTAACCCGTTTGCTTGTGGGTGGTAGGCCGTCGTTCGAAAGCGAGTGATTCCTAGTTTCATGGTAAGACAACGGAACAGTTCAGATTCAAACTGACGTCCACGGTCTGTAGTAATGGTTGTTGGGCAGCCGAAGTTTGCTACCCACCTCTCGACGAAGGCGCGAGCCACTGATTCGGCAGTAATATCTCTGATGGGTACTGCTTCTGGCCATCGAGTAAAACGGTCTACGCATGTTAAAAGATAAGAATATCCATTTGAATCTGGTAAAGGTCCTACCAAATCCAAATGAACATGATCGAAGCGAGCATCGGGGGTTTTAAACGAGCCTAAGGGACATTTGTTATGCCTAATAACCTTAGATTTCTGGCAGCTTACACAGGAACGTGCCCACTCCCTCACATCTTTATTCATACCAGGCCAGCAAAACCGTTCTGCTATAAGCTTGATGGTTGCACGAACACCTGGATGAGAAAGTCTGTGCAACGTATCGAAGACGTTGCGTCGATATTGTTTCGGCACGATTGGGCGATCCCTACCTGTAGATGTGTCACAAAGTAAGGTTTCCTTACCTGTTCCCATCTGTTTAATGCGCAGTTTAAGTGTTGTTGAGGCCAACTCGTGCTGAAGATCACTGTCTTCTTTTTGAAGTTGGGCGAGTTTTAAAAGGTCGATTCCTTGGGAACTGTTCAAGGAATTTATACGAGACAAGGCGTCTGCGACTACATTGTTTGCTCCAGAAATGTGTCGAATATCTGAAGTAAACTGCGAAATGTAGTCCAGTTGTCGAGACTCACGTGGTGAGTACTTGTTCGAAGAAGAGCTTAAGGAGAACGTAAGTGGTTTATGGTCGGTAAAAATGATAAATTCACGGCCTTCGATATAGTGTTGAAAATGCCGGACAGCACAATACATAGCTAGGAGTTCCCTACCGAATGTGCTGTACCTCGATTCAGTGTCTAGCAACCGTCTAGAGAAAAATGCCAAAGGTTGCCAGGAGTGGTTAACCCATTGTTGTAAGACTGCTCCGATTGCTGAGTCGGATGCGTCTACTGAGATGCTAATGGGCGCTTTAGGGTCCTGATGAGCAAGCATTGCTGCTCGGGCGATATGTTCCTTAACCGTGGAGAATGCTTTTCGGGTAGTGTCATCTAGATTAATGGATTTCGCATTTCCACGAAGTTGGTCGGTAAGGGGTTTCATAAGTAACGCGCATTTCGGTATGAATCGTCTATAAAAACTTACCAGACCGTTAAATGTGCGCAATTGCTTGATGGTGGTCGGTTCTGGGTAATCCAGAATGGCCGCTACTTTCGTTCTAAGGGGTCGAATGCCATGCGCATCTATAGTGTGTCCTAAGAAGTCTAAGGATTCGGTTCCGATTTGGCATTTCTGAATGTTAACGGTAATGCCATGCTTTTGTAGTCGGTCGAAAACAATGTCCAGATGCTGGAGATGTGATTCTCTGTCCGGACTTGCTATTAGACAGTCATCAACGTATGCATGTACGAAGTTGAGACCTCGAAAAACGTCATCTATGAACCTTTGGAAAGTCTGTGCCGCGTTTCTCAGACCGAAAGGCATTCGCGAAAATTCATAGAGTCCAAAGGGCGTTATAATAGCGGTTTTTGGAATGTCTTCAGTGGCCATAGGAATTTGGTTATAAGCTTTTACCAAGTCAATTTTTGAAAAGACAGTTGCACCTTTCAAGGTAGCTGTCAAATCGTGAATGTGGGGCAACGGGTAACGATCGGGAATGGTGTTTGCATTCAATCTCCGATAGTCACCAGTTGGACGCCAATCGTTGCTGTCCTTTTTAGGGACCATGTGCAACGGAGATGCCCATGGGCTATTTGACGGTCGTATGATCCCTAAGTTTATCATATGGTCGAATTCGTTTTTCGCCAACCTTAACTTTTCTGGGGCCAGTCGGCGTGCTTTCGAGAATACAGGTGGTCCTGTAGTCGTGATGTGATGTGTGACATTGCTGGTTACACACGGCAATTTCGGTTGCGATTGGTAAATGCCAGAATATTTATCGAGTAGTGGTTGGTAGAAGGGGTCTATAGTGTGCTTAATAGTGACTGGGGATAACCTGCAACCAGAAAAAGAAGTCAGGCAAACAGAAAAATTAGTGTTTCCGTCTACTAACCTCCGTTTGCGCGTATCGATAATTAAGTTGTGGTGTTGTAGAAGGTCCATACCAATGATTGGCATAGAAACATCTGCAACAACAAAAATCCAGTGAATGGGTTTGCGTAAACCCACGTTAGGATAAACATACCTTTGGCCATAAGTAGCGATAGGCTTTCCGTCTGCCGCCTGTAGATTTAAAACAGGCTCGTGTAGCCTGTCGTTGGAATTCGCCGGGAGAACGCTAACCTCTGCGCCAGTATCTACGAGGTAGCGAACTCTCGTTATCATATCAGTGACATATAAAAGACGGCTATGTTCGCCGGCTACGGTCGCCGTTAACGCGTGCCGGCTTAGAAGTTTCCCGAAGCGTTCTTCGCGTCGACGGATTTCGCATTGGGGAAATTGCAGGGTTTTCTGCAATTTCTGGCAGACTTTCCGTACTGGTTATGGTACCAGCACCAATCAGGATTATCTGTCTCTCGAGTTCTAGATACGGATCGCCTACGTGATGTGCTTCTCCGCGGAGTAAGTGATCGTTTACGGTCGTTACCGAGTTTGAGATAGCGCGTAAGTGTATGACACAACTGTGTTATGTCATTCTGGGTCGTTTGAGGCTTTTCTTTGACTGAAAAAATCTCGGCGTTGGGAGACTTAGTGATCTCGAGAATGCGATCGGCAGATGCCGCTAGTTCGTCTACAGCGTTGTTTTGGAACGAGACCAAGACAGCTTGCACCTGTTGAGGAAGTTTGGATAAGAAAAGTTGCTTGAATAGGCCGTCATCGAAGGTTCTTTGGCCAATGACTTCTCGCATTCTTTGCAACATGTCTGTGGCAGAACCGTGTTGCAGGTCGATGTTGTTAAGGAGTTGGTCTAACCTTTGTCGATCGGTTAGATCTCCGCGTTTAAGGATGGCCTGTTTCAGTGTTTGGTATGGATCAGCAACATCACTAGTAAACATACTAGGTGTTACGTACCTGTTGAATTCGCGCGGTAGTGCCTTGACTACTGCGAGGAATTGTGCACGCACATCGTTCACACCGTGCTCGTAGAAGTCGGCTTCTGCATAACAAAACCAGGCTTCGATGTTGTCTGGCCAGAAAGGCATAAGTTGGAAAGAGGGTGGGGACACAGTCTTTAACTTAAATACTTTAGGTGTCTGTTCAGTCATAGTAATATACCAAGTACGAAAGGTAAACGAGTGGCAAATATATATATGAACCCAAAAACACGGAAAAAAAATATCACAATGTAAAAAAAAAAGAAATTAAAATAAGACAATGATATATGAAATCACAAAAAGGAACAGACTCACAGTTTACAATATGGTGTACCAGATCACGTCGGGCTCACCAATGAAGATGCCACAGGTATTCAGAGTTTGACAACGCTTTAACCAGTCACACCTTCTAATACGAAGCGCACCCACCAAGTAAAATCAAAAGACAGAAGCGAGGAGATCGAAGATATATTTGATAAGCTATCAATATATCGAGGATCGTTGGCACTAATCTGGCTAGCGATTGAGGCGGATGTTGAGCACGGCGTTCCCACACGTGATCTGGTGCGGATGCTTGACCGAGCGCCTTCCGCTAGATGAGTCCACTAAAACTATGGTCAGCATCCAATGTCGAAAACTTACAGAGCTATTTGATTTTGGGGAATTATTTACCGCTACAACAGCAACATCAATGGCACTTTTTTACTATTTATAATCAGACTGATTTGAATCAGTATACTCATTAAAAACAGGCAGCTCTACTTACTAAACTGACCTGTTTCGTTACAGGCTTCAAGAACCATACTTAAGTATAGTGGTATATACCATAATTCTTCTGACTAAACGGAATTATACGACAACCAAGAATACTAAACTATGCAAGTGTCATAATTATTGTTTCATTTGCACAGACATGTTGTTCAAAGTAGTTAAATGGACATAATTCAGCCGACAAAACCAAAATACGAAATATAGGTCAGTCGAAATTACCTAACAGAAGACAAAGGATATATATATATAGTGCTTTCAGACTGAAAATAACAATCAGTTGTTCATAAAAACATAGTTTACAGCACAACAAACCGTTTTTTCAGTAACATTATGCACTGACGGTCTATCTGGAAACAATCAAATATGTGATCTAACTCACTATGATTTGGGATATCATCCCAGAGTGCAGTGAACGTACAGTGTAACGCAGTCAGACGTGGAGAATAAAAATGACAACTAGAGCAGAATTCACAGAATAATCTAGTTATTTAATAAAAAATACATTATGAAATGACAAATTCTATGATTACATGAACGCAGATCTGACCGTTATTACACTGGGCGATACATTAGGCTTACATGGAAACGTTGCGGATAAATCCACCCCAATGATACTGACCTCAGTAGTTTTATCGGACTCATCTAGCTGAAGGCTCTTTGTCACGCGGCCGCACCAGGTCACGAATTCGTTAACTGTACTACGCATCCCTTGCAACCACTAGCCTGACTAGACGAAATGCATTTCGGGAAGTCGGTAGCCTTTTAAATATATCTTCGAACCCCTTCATTGCTCATTTGGCTGGGATGGATTTTTTCGACCATAAAGCTGTTACGTGTAAAGGCGTCATCAAACTACAAATACCTGTGGCAACTTTAGTGGTGAGAATGGCATTATCACGCACAGTTATTCGTAAACTCTGAGTCTGTACCTTGTTGGAACATTGTGTACCATTTTTGAATTTTAATTTTTACAGATCATCATATTGTTTTCATGTTTTCAGGTATTTTTTTCTCGTCCATTGCTATATCATATCTTTACCATAGAACAGACACTTAAGCTATTTAGGATTAAACATCTTTCATGTCCAAAACTTCAGCTAATTCCATTCTGGTCTGACAACACAGAAGCACGGTTCTACTACGAAGAAGCTGACTTCCACGAGCACAGAGTGACGGACCTACGTGCACATTTTTTCGCAGTTGTGAAGGCATTACAGTGCGATTTCCACAGGTACTTCACGCTCAACATGTTTACTAGTGAGGTTTTGGAGCATAAGGACACCTTGAAGGAAGCTGTCCTTTAACGTGGAGACCTATCCAACCGACAAAGTTCAGACCAACTCTTCCACAGAACCAAATCGCATCATGGCTCAGCGACAGAAATGTTTCCACGTATGCGTGAGGCCAATGGCCAACGGATCTTTGATGAGATCCCATTTACATAGTTCTTGTCGCCTAAGCTTCCTTAACAGGTGAATGCAGTACTTGTCTCAATACAAAATAGCGTCGTAGATGAACCGGCTACATCCGCCGACCGGATTCTGGAAATCACTAGAACTCTCGACGTCGACGTTTATTCTGTCAAAGAAAAGTCTCAAACGTAACAAAACTACATCACAGAACACTTTCGCACTCTCTCGATATTCATCGTAATCGTAGACGCTCTCAAACTTCTCTAAGAAGCTCGTCATGAAGAAGATCTGTTATTAGACCATGAGCAACAGACAATCTTGATTGGTTCTAGCACCACGATAAATGTGTTTAGTCTTCTAGAAATGGCGGAAAACCCCGCAGCTTCCTAGTCTTCAAACCATCCGACACGAAAACTCTTCGGCAAACTTCTCAGCCGGCACGCAGTTATGACAGCCGTAGCCGGCAAACACAACTGTGTTGTGCATAGTTGATGTGTTGACGAAAGTTCCCTATCTCGTCAAGACTAAAGCAGACGTTAGCGGATTCTAACGACCAACTGCATGAAGCAGTTTTCAACTGACAGGTAGCAAATGTGTAAGCAATGTGTTTATCTTAATGTGTGTTTACGCAGACTCACTCACTGGATTTTCATCGCTGCAGATGTTTCTATGCCAATCATTGATATAGACGTAAGTTAGTAGATGGAAATACCAAATTATCTGTTTACTTAACTTCCTTTTCTGGTTGTAGATTATCTCCAGTCATAGTAAGACACACAATCGACCCATTCTATCAACGGACACCCGAATAGGTACCTTGAAACATACCAAACGCACCTGAAACTATCTTGTGTAACCAGAAATGTTACGCACCACATAACAACTACAAGACCACCTGTATTTTCGAAAGCGTGTCGGCGCACCGCATTGGATGTATCCGACTAAGTAATCAGATGAGTTCTATAACAACGGGTAAGCAACACCTTGCGGTCTTTGTTAACCTTCTCGAGATGATTGCAAGACGCCAAATCGAGGTAAAGCACTTTCGGTGGGGATCGCCTAGCCATGTATTGTACTGTATGGCTTTTTCAACGCCCTACGGAAGGCCGACAATTAACACTGCTTACCGACAATATACCTACCACCTTCCCTCTAAGCTCGTTCTTAGGAAAATACTTCACTTCATCTAGGGCTTCTCGTAAAATGACCTCAAATTAATCGTATTTAGTTGGCGCAACTTACGAACAAGTCATCATGAGTTGGAACAATCAAATTGATGACATTTCTGTATGTTTCAGTTCGATAATTTAGCTTTGTGTACAGAACCTAATCATCAGTCACTTTTATAAGAACAATATCCAGATTCTTACTATCACATCAATAACTAATTTTCTACCTAAATATGATAATTAGAAGTATTTGAATTATAGTATAAACTAAGAATTCCAGAATTATTAGATAGGCACGAACGAATGTACTGTATTTAGAATTCGAAATCAAGCATTCAACAAGTACAAAGGAGTCATTAGTTTATTCAAACACCACATCCGCCACAGCTTAAATTAGAGTCTAAGTGTCTGTAATCAAATGTACGTCTTCTTCTCAAGTTCATACTGTGTCTGTCCGACAGTGTATTGGATAAAGACTCTGTACTATCTAGAATGCACTCATTAGTATTAGAATTAACAACGAAAATCGGAACAGACTCACTTGATTTCTGGGATTGTGAACAATCACCATGCCGGTTGAATACTGAAACTACTACCTAGGATATGAACCATAGACTATCCTCCCCCACGAAATAATGTCGGATCTTCATATCCCCAAGTTATGAATAATGTGGCTTCATTTAAAACATCTTTCTCAATTTGACTAGAGTAAACATTGGAAGTGAATTTATGATAAGGACAAACAACAGTTGATATGGAATTATCTGAATTGTAATCAAACTATAACTCGTTTAATACTCGTGCTTCGCATTGAACAAGTTTCTCACAAGAAACAAATGCATCATGAGGACAAATAATATTTGATATGACATCAATATTTGATTCTTCTGAAACAGTTTCCTCAAATTTATTAAGAATGTCATTGCAGAATAAAGGATCATTAGAAAAATCAGCATCAATTAAAACTACATCAGTTTTTCGATCATGATTAGGTTCATCCGAAATATTCTCACCAGATTTGTAAGAAATTTCATTAGAAATATGTGAATCATTAGGAAAAATCATATCTGGTACAATAACATGGGAAATCCGATAGGTTGATTGATTTGGAATTGTTGTCTCGGAAGGATTCTGAGTTTCATTTAACTCTGAACTGCTATACGACTCTAAATTGTCTTTTGAAATCATTAATAAAGATAAATGACCATTATAAATACTCAACTTATTAGGATCAGAATTACAAACTGAGTGAATATGTCCAATACAACCACATTTAAAGCACTTAGAATCATAAAATTTACATGAATTAAAAGAGTGGAACCTCCCACAGGACAAACATTGACCAAACTTGTGCCCATCTTCGTGAACTGCATTGCAACTCCTCAATGAATTATCTGCATAAACTTGAGTATGCACTGGGATGGGGTGACGTAATGTAGTAGAATTTTTCATATCATCATGGATCATTTTACGAAATCGCCCTTTACTGCATTCGAAATTTGTATACTTAGCATAGTCTAGAAGTAGTTCCTTGAGAGTTGTATAAGGAAGAGAAATGGGCTTTTCCGGTAAAGCCAAAACTTTTATTAAGCTATATGCTTCTTTTCCGATGGATGTGAGAAAATGTGCCACAATATTAATATTCTCATCATCTTCCTTGGTCATAGCCCAGATTTCGAACCTTTCAAAGTAATCCTCATAAGCATCAAAATCCGAATGAATATCTAACTGTTCCATCGCAGGCACCATCGCGACGCCAATGTGATAATTAGAAGTATTTGAATTATAGTATAAACTAAGAATTCCAGAAATTACGTAAGTGGATCAAGAATTACTAGATAGGCACGAACGAATGTACTGTATTTAGAATTCGAAATCAGGCATTCAACAAGTACAAAGGAGTCATTAGTTCATTCAAACACCACACTAAACTCATGAATTTTGTGTGAAAAAATATCTAAATTTCGATGTGCTATTTTATTTCTGTCTCATCCATCGATATTCAAAATCTCTTCTTTATATTGCATATAAGTGTGAACTCTTTTGTTATTAAATATATAAGATAACCCTAACCAAAAAGATCAAAAGCAATTAATCTACTACATCTCACTCGGTGATATCGAAAATCATAGTGAAAACTGACAAAGAAATAATTGTCTAATCTTCCTATTCAGCAAAACAGTGGTGAGTCGGTGAGTTATATCCTTGTCCAGGTATTTCTTAATGACTTAACCTTTAGCTAATGAGAGCCTTTAAAATTAACTACATTGTAGTCTGATAAGTCATGAGTTAAAGAGCAAATATGAAGTTAGCTTACGTCTACTATGAACTCTCACTCTTAAATTTTAGACACTTGTGTTAGGTACAATGATATTTTAACCCATTGCACTACAAAAGCTTCCAGGGATATTTCTAGCTTCTTAAGATATACTCTAGTATCAAACCAAATTCAATGGGGTGCATGGATTACAAAAGTTTGAGAAAGTGTACAGAAAGTTTTCAACTAGTTCTTTGACATGTGAACAACAATCAAATGGTTCTGGTTGGAATAGAAGAAGCTTTCGCTTAACCGGCTTATATATATATATATATATATATATATATATATATATATATATATATATATATATATATATATTTGTTGAAATTCTGATAATATGTTTAAGGCTGAATGCAATTTAGTTGATACAGTGTCATGCTTCTCTGATTACCCCTAGGACCAGAAGAACTTTTAGAAGAACCACTAAACATATCAAACATAATAATCAGACAGAAAAAAAACCAGGCTTATTAATATAGATGATATGGAACGTTGATAATGTTTAAAAAGTTATATTAAAATTCATTTGATGAATCGCTCCCAGTCCCTCTGTGTTTTAGTGTTCAGTTTCAAACTATCTTGTTGTTGAGAGAATTGATTGGATATATGTGATTGATTGAAGTTAGGGTTCTCTAAAGATAGGTAAACCATTTACCTATATTCGTATAAATTAGTTCCTCATTTCTATATACATTTCCTGTTATTTTGCAAGGCTATTTCTAACAAACTATCAAAAGTAACTCCCAGAGTCCAAGTGAAAAGCCTTAACACTGAAATTAAATTATGTCAAGGATGAGTATGATAATTAGAAATAGTTGAGTTGATAGGTTGTTTCTAATTAAACTTACGTTAGGCTTAAGTAATTGAATGAAATGATTATCATTGTTTGACGCTAACTCTTAAAAACTCAAAAATTTAGTTTATTTGAAAATTGATAAGGAATGGGTAGAAATTGTCTATATTTGGTGTTCTATTACGTTTTCTTAGGGTAGTTGAGAGATCATTAAAATAAATCTTTCTTTGAACAGATCGCAAAAATTACAATTGCAATAAGTAATCCATAATAGATTAAGTGGAATTAATCAATCATTCCTACAAAAATATAGCAGGTTGTATAACATGAAGAAGGACAATTCACTATAGTACGTTAACCATTTGAATATTGTTTCTAGGACATTTGATCAAATTATCAATTATATGAAATATTTATATATACATTCAGTTGAGAATGTTAATGTATGTTACACAATAACTGGTTTTTGTTGACTTGAATAAATTTGCATAAAATATATTACATTTACTGTGTTAAAACTGATTAAAATATATACTATACTCAATTGAAGAAAGTTGACTTGTTTTGGATACAAACTATGTTAATGTACATAGTATAAAATAAACAACAAGACACTGTTTAGATTTGTTAGTGTTAAAATATGTAATCGAAAAAAAACATTCATACAAACACTTCATAAATAAAAATGTCTCTATGTACACATATAACAGTACGCTACTGTCGATCAAAGTTTAATCAAATATCTATATTTTTATTTTGGAGAATGGAAGTATAAGAAAATATTCATTCGTCAATCGGTTGAAAGTGAATAACAATTATTAAACAATTGTTTATGATGCAAGCATATTTTCATTATTTATATCTTGTATTTTAATTTTCTCACTATGTAAAAGAATATTTGGCGAGACTATAATTTATGGATAAGCCAATCAAATTTAGGATTACGGGTCTTGGATTTTAGCGCGAAATTCACTCACCCATTTGTCCAAATAGAGTTTTGGCAATATAGCTGATATCAGTTCGTGATGAAAACCATAAATATAAATCCTAACCCTTATCATCAACTGCAAATCATTCTCTTTATTCTTCAAAATGCTTTATAACCCTCATTTAGCCCTAGTAAGTAGGTAGACACTCTCAAGGTCACTAGCGTCGCTCAGAGGTCGTCGATAAATTATAGTCTCACCGAAAATTTTTATTCGTTAAAAAGGAAACATAATTTTGTGGTTAGTTTTCATTAGAGTTGAACTCCACCAGTCTTCATAAACTAGATCTATCTGGGGTAAGAATCAACTTCAAATTGAACAATTTTTACAATTCCTCATCCTAACGAAATAATTTTGAACATATGGAGGAAATAGCGTAATTTTTCTTCTATTAAAACTCTGAATTTTTACTAGGAGTTAATCAAATCTTCCGTCGCGTAATAACTAATCCATTACATTGGCCGATGATTCTACTAAACTGGAGATCAACTCAGGTATAAGACATTATATTTTGACTGACTGACTGACTACGATAATCGAGTATTGCAAATCAGTATATGTTATTTGTCAAGGTATTTGTATAGTTCATTAATAAGTTATTGGAATATTCATTATTGAAGATCATACTTAAGACATCAATAAAATATGGGGAAGTTCTCAATGAAACTAAGTTTAGTTTTGGGCTGAAAAGGTGTTTTGTCAGACTAGATAAGTGATTTAGATTCAGAGTGAATAAGATTTCCAATGTTGAATATTGTATTGTTGGTAGAATTTTGAGAGCCTCAAGTTTATACCAAAAATGTGAGTAGTGGAATTATCTAGATTCTTTGATGACTGTATATCTGTGAGTTATTTCTATCAAAAACACTTAGATAAAAACTGAAACTAATGGGACGTTTGTGATCAGGCAACAATTTTAGGTCTTCTAGTATCACAAAGTAGAACCGAAATTCGTTTGATTCCCTAACATGTCCGTGAACAAAATGTATTGATATAGTTCTGATGAATGAAAACCGAAGGAGTGTACAATTGCATAGAACTGGTATCATATAAGACATTTTTCATAACGGGTATTCAAAGTACTGTATTAAGAAATATGGCCAAAATGAAAACAAAATCCCTGAAGAAACAGCAACAGGCAAGAATACTATTTTCATTCAACCTGGAGTCAAACGTGAAGACAATAAACAGAAGATTAAAATACACAATGACTGGGATTTGTTACTAATCCTGGTTAATATCAATTAAAATAAAGTGGTAATGATAATATTTACGTATATTTATTTGAGGCAATTAGTCCCTTCGATAAATTTCGATAGTGTAGTAAAAAGACGAAGATTATCAGAAATGAAAATAATGTGAAAACAATTTGAAACCTCATTATTCTGCATAATAAGCTAACATTATCAGGGTAGGTTGAGGGTGAAAACGAACTGTTTTTGAATACACAAAAGGGGTTTGAACTTTCGTGTGGCTAAGGCTTCAATAAATCTTAGTACACTGGGTTTGGGTCCCAGAGTGAACATTAACTCTGAGATGCAGGTACATCCAGCTGACAAGATCTAAATAGGACGAAACACGCATCCTAGATTCCACTGCTAGCCACTATCCATCTTTGCTTATACGCACTTTTACACTTTTGTACAACACCACAAAAGTTGAGTTAAGATCAGTCTTATGACATGCTGCAATTATGTGTTTGGCAAGAGAGGATGATTGATGTTTAGACTCTACTCTTATTGGATCATTTGATTTTATTTGTTTCTTCAACCATTTAGGTACATGTTCACACACCCTAATTTTAGATCACAATTACTCCTCCCTATGTATTTGTGGCCATACACATATTTAAATGAGTAAACACAGTGGGATGTGATGCAATCGTTCTCATGTCTTTTAGGTTTTCGACGAAGCATCGACCTTATTCTTTCCTTTGCTACGTAATACGTATTGTTAGTAACTGATTTAAGCCTTTGTTTCAATAATAGGCTATTTGAATAACCTCCAAATGGTAAGGTGATGTAGACAGGCTTTTTTTCTGCCAAGGCTATGGTAGGTCTCACTATAACGTGAACTTTCCATCCATTTCTAGTCTAGTTGACCTTTTATTTTTATATATAAATGTTCTTAACAAGTATATGTGGGATTAGATTTTTTAAAATGTATTGCGCTAATATATCATATAGTTGTGATAATCTTCGTCTTCTTATTACACTATCGAAAATATATTTATGTATCGTAATTCCGATGACGGTAAGTGTTCATTAAATTCAGTTCTGTGAATTTTCTCACAGCTGGATGTTTTTTTCTAGTTCCAGTCATCATGAGTAAATATTGTACAGTCTGATGCAGTTTCACTTTAAGGTTACCTAAGGCGTAGAGTATGTTTCTCTTGAGAAGTCTACTAAAAGTATCGTTTTGTAGCAACTTATGGTGTTTGGAAAATAAATATTTAGTCGATATATTGTCATTTTGTAAAAGAACTGTTCAACAAAATAAGGTTTTATTTCCAATGTTAGTTGGCAATAACAATTAGATTGTTCACACAATAGTGTGACCAATTCAATAGCCAAATACTTTACACAATACAGTTACCTAAGCAATTTATTGTATAAAATAAATGAATGCTCATCTATTATATTACTTATCGTGTTTTACACTAAATATTGTGTTTATAATAGATCGCAAATGTTAGCAGTGACCACTGTACAAATTGGATCTATTTTTGGTAGGCATAGTGACTATTCAATAAGAGATTGTATATCCTTAAAAATAAAGTCAAGTTTCATAAGCCTATGCTACTTATTACAAACAATTATTTAAGCATAATTATCCATAGAAAACAAACTCTATGACTTAAAGAAGTCAAAATCTACTTTAATGATGTTTTTCCGAAAAAAAGAATATTTTTGGGGGTGAATGTTAATAGATTCAAATGTTAGCACAATATAGAAACAATATTTATGTGAAGACACATTGATATCAACCGGGAAATTACTAAGAATCATGGAACGCTAAACGTCTGGTACATCGTGGTTATGAACTCATCTGTACATGTATAGCCACATGCCTCAGCAATAGCGATGAGTATAATAAGTGTATCACAGGATTCTGACTCAGTCTATAGATGTACTCTATTCGAGGCCTAAGGATTGTCGATTTTACACCGCGTGACACTATTTTTAAGTTTAACTGAAAAGTTTTTTCAACGACAAAAGAACATGTGTCCGGTACTTTCCGATTTCCAATAGTTTTCAGGCTGATTTCAGCCCGTGACGCAATTCATCCTGAAGTAACTATTAATTTATTTACTATGTTTACCTTTCAATCTATCTCTCAATAAAAGTAACCTGTTGTATTATGTATTGTTGTGTATGACATTTACTACTCATCTGTAACTAAACAACACATTGAATTGATTTCCAAAAGATCTTTTATCATGAAATGAAATCAGCTACAGGATTCTTAAAAAAGTCAAAAATCCTTGAAAATTACTAAACACAAGGTACTCATATCCTGCTACTGTAACCATAGAATCCAGTCATTCGATGAAAATCTACAGCCTAATATGAACGTCAAGACAGTTTTACTGTACGGAGCTGAAACTTCAAGAACTACCACAACCAACATCAAAAATGTACAGGTATTTATAAACAATTGTCTACGTAAGATACTGAATGTCCGTTGATCGGATACCATCAGCAGCAGCCTGATGTGGAAGAGAACAAACCAACTTCTAGTTGAGGATGAAATTAGGAAAAGACATTGGAAGTGGATTGGACACACATTGAGGAAATCATCAAACTGCATCACGAAGCAAGCGCTAACTTGGAATTCTGAAGGGAAACCAAACGAGAAAAGTCGGGAATTGGAAGCAGACATGGAAAGGATGAAAAGCAACTGGAAAGGATTGTCGAGGACACAGTTGAACGGAGAACGTTGGTGAGCGGCTTATGCTCCTCCATGAGGGATAACAGGTGTAATTAATGAAGTAATTGTGAAAAAATAAATTTGACCAGTATGAACAGAAACCCAAACTTTTATCAAAGTATTTGCGAACATTATGTGTACAAATATTCGGATATAGACAAAAGCATTATTAGCTATGATATTGAACAAAAATGAAGAGCTGAATCGAGAATAACGAAATGTAATGTGTCTATTACCATTCCTGCTTATTCCACGACTGACACCTTCATCTATGGAAAAATAAGAATTTCAAATCAATAAATTTCATACAATTTCTACGAATTAGTAGAAATTACATAACACAAGCAGAAAATGAATTAAAATTCATCACATGAAAAATCACAAATGTATCTAAAATCTGACGATAAGAAAATTAGCTAATTAAAACCATAAAGATGATAATTTCATGAACAATTAAATTATACAGTGATGTCATGTAAATCTTGGAGGGTCTGTGGAGATACTTGACAAAAACGTCTATTCATTCATAAGCTTTTTTACAGAAAAGAAACATAACGAAAATATAAATATAAAATCAAATCAACATTTACAATTGTACTTGTTTTTTTTTACTAAGTTATCAAATAATCGGATATTTACGATTTTCACAACTATTCGCTCTCCATTGATTTACATCTTTATACCAATAAGGTTGTTCCAAGTTATCGATTTCATGCGCCAGCATGCATAGTCGGCAATCAGTGTATGTATTAAAATCAAATGTTCCATGGTTATGCCATTTGAAGTATTCATTATAAGCAGTTTTATTGTTGTCTAGATAGTACAAATAATCCGCTAATTGTTTGACAGAATTAAAATCATCGACGTGAATAAAAGAATTTGATGGAGCTGATCTTATATATTCTGATTTCGACGCACCCATTACGATTGGAACAACATTATTTCTAAAATACAATATATTATTAGAGCTATTAATTATTCTATCATAAAGTAGCGTAAACTATTAGTGGTTTGAGAAATTGAATTGAAAAATGAGGATTGTTAGACAAACGCTCTGGTAAAACAATTACACTCCTGATCACTTCAGACTTATAAGTCTATAATAACTATTTATTGGAATATTTGAGATAGAAAGGGTTGCTAGAGTACAGTTTAGTTACTGGTGATCATAATTACTTATAGCACAACTACTAAAGTAAAGAGTTTGGTATAGTTTAATGTAATCTGTATAATTAATTTTCTAATAAAATGAAAATAAAACAGTTTGGATGAGAAACGTGTATATGAAACAACATCCAATGAAATTTAATTTCAGTATTTACTTAATAGTTACTTCATCAAGATGCATTAGCCTTAAAATATGTAGCTGTTATAACTTGTGACCACCGATTAGAGAGCAGTGACTTATCGATAGGATCAATGACGCGTAAACCCGTACGAGCAGCCTGGAGATCTGATTTGTCTTGCTTCCTGCCTAGCCCAGCCAGTTAAGTCCAGAACGCCAATCTCAGCCTCTGTGATATGAATAATGTATTTCAAACATACTCGGTTTATATACCAAACAAGCAGACCACAACGTACCATAAAATAGAAAATAACATTTGTACAAAATCTGGCCAAAAGTGGCTGTGAATGAGGGAGGTGGTGATTAATAAACAGGGAATAATTCAACAATGGTAAATCATGTAATAACAGTTCATAGGTTAAAATAAATCTTATGATAAGACAGACATGAATATGAACAGTTTAGTTAATCAACAATTATACGACAAAATATACGTATAGTACAGGTCCATAAATGAATCCCAAAAATTACCACTCATCATTCTTATCTAGGCATAACACAGTAGCCAATCGACGAGATGTGATTTTTCCTACGTTTTGACAGGAATATTTGTTGAGATTGATAAAAGACATTGTAAATAGTCGTCTAAAGATATCAATGCAATTTCTTCAAATTAAATAACAATGTGAATTGATACATCGTTAAAAATGTCAATGATCGTCACAATTGAATTTTAAATGTATTCAGTATTCATTTATCACAAGTAAATTAAAGGCATAACGCAGTATGATCTATTTCATAACATTTTTTCCATTAAATTTAACAGCTTTTATTTCAATAACACATTTTCTACAACGTGGGAGTCCTAAATATGTGAATAATGGAAAAACGATATTTTTACCTATCGACGAAACTATACTGAATGTAAGCTGAACTGACGATACTTGTGCAACGACATAAATCATGTTAATAAGATACTTGAAACTTTCAACTAAGTTTATTAAAACATGAAATTCACAATCGAATATAAAGGAAGGTATAAGTTCTGTTCCCTGGGTCTAGATGTCGTGGAAGAAGTGACGAAACCTACTAAACATTCACGTGTCGGAAAAAAATATGGAGTGGCCAAAATTTTAACTCATAACTTTTGCCTAGTCACTTATACTTATCGGTTGGTGAAAACGCTGTACCACAAAGTCAGAAAGTTGTGCCACGTTGCCAATTAGTCGCTAGTTGAATACCATCCTTTCAGTTCAGGCTGTTCTTGTTCACCCATATATACAGCGTTTATGTTGTCAACCTTTATTTATGAGTGTTAAAACCTTATCAAGGTATCTGGCAAATATCCGATGAGAAGTAATTGGACCCTTTCTTTATTCATCCTGTTTATTTCGCATGCATCGTTATTTTGACTGAAATTGATCCGAGTTATTTTTAGCAATACAATTATGTCAATAGTTGAAATCATGAGTCAATTGGAGCTAGTATAGGGCTTCTTAGCAGTGCACATCCACAAAACGGCCGTCCAGTGCTTCCAAGTTTTCCATGGTGGTCTAGCTTCAATGGACTCATGATTTCAACTATTGAAATTTCTAAAAATCTCCACAAAACCCCTTCTGATAATACAATTATATGCTTGATGATTCTCATTTTACATGCACATCAATGATTCAGAAACACTTTTTTCAACCTTCAACTTGCACTTTTATTTTTCCTTTATATAAAAACATTAACACCTAATATCAACTATTAATAACTCAATCTTACACATACATACATACATACATACATACATACATACATACATACATACATACACACAATTCGCTCAGTCATTTATTTTCACATCGTGAACTTTTGACATGATTTGCATTTAACTGACTCATATTGTCCTATTTACTAAAACCAACGTCCAAATATGATTGGATTAACACATAGATTTGATTGTTAAAACATCATATATATATTTCTTTGATGATTTTGATTTTGATTATTACCCTGAAGAAGTCCAGAGAAGTTAGCTGGACGAAACGTCGGAATTAATTATTTAAATTTCAATCGCTGAGATTATTTGAAACATAATTTTCATATGTAATAACTTCTCTGTACTCGGAGCCCAATTTCTGTCAAACTATTCATTTTAATCTTGACGAATATTTGTTTAAATAAATAATATTTGTATTTACAATTTCAAAAGAAAAAAAATCTTACTTAAGAGCATTTAGAAAGAACTTTTCAGTAATATAATCTTGACAGATACTATTCTCAAAACTGAGATAGAATTTATAATCATTTTTCAATAATTCAAAACATTTGCTATCATATCTACCACACATAAGATCTCCACATGCACCATAGATATCAACCTATTTAAAATATAACAATAAAGAGATAATAAGATAATACACAACAACTAATTCTCAATAGTTTAAAGTGAGTTAATGGTTTTTAAAAAAATATTTGTAAAGGTTTAGCTTCGTTAATCAACCAGCTTTGTAACCATTATTATATAAACCCCAACGGTGTTTGAAATCAGAGGGCAATAAGAAGCGGCGACTACAGTTTATTTCCGGATAGCACAGATAACAAAGCTACAATCACATAGAGTGAATTTCAAGCAGAGAGGCGAATGTGTGTATGGGAGCAAATACAGAGGCAAATTTATATTCAAATCGAATTAAGGTGCAGATAGGAAAGACAAAGGCTAATAATAGGATTCGAGTACATATATGCATGGAGAAGAGAAGATTCATCGAACGATATTTAGGCTCCAACAATTTAGCTAGAGTCTGTTATGTGATCAAGCGTACACGTTTATACAGATATGATAGTAATCATAATAGTACAAAGAAAAATGCGAATTGTTATTGTTTGAACATCCATAATCGAAACTGATTGTAGGAAAACTGCTATATACTCGAGATAAATTTTTATCAATCGGATTATCTATTGGTGTTTGATATGAATTAATATACACTGTTATGCAAATGTTGTACAACAAGAAAATATACAATACAGAATCATCTATTTGCAGGTGACCTATAAAATTAGAAGAGAGTACTTCAGTTAACGATTCTTAATTAGACCCATTAAAATACTTTTTTAATAGTCCGAAGATGTAGAATCCTTCACATACCTGAGAAGCATCATCGATGAACAAGGAGGTTCAGATGCAGACGTAAAGGCGAGGATTGTCAAAGCAAGGACAGTATTATTACAATTAAAGAACATATGGAACTCAAAACAACTTTCAACCAATATCATAGTCAGAATCTTCAATACAAACGTCAAGGCAGTTCTACTGTACGGAGGTGAAACTTAGAGAACTACTACAACCATCATCAAGAAGGTGAGAGTATTTATAAATAGTTGTCTAAGCAAGATACTCAACACCCATTGGTCAGATATCATCAGCAACAGCCTTCTGTAGGAGAGAACAAACAAGCTTCCAGATGAAGAGGAAATTAGGAAAAGACGATGGAAATGGATAGGACATACATTGAGAAATCATCAAACTGCATCACGAGGCAGGCCCTAACTTGGATTTCTGAAGGGAAGCGGAAAAGAGGAAGGCCAAAGAACACATTACGTTGCGAAATAGAATCAGATGTGAAAAAGATGAATAACAACTGAAAAGAGTTTCCCAGGACAGGGTTGAATGGAGAACGCTGGTGGTTGGCCTATGCTCCTTCAGGAGGAGTAATAGGCGCAAGTAAGTAAGTATTATACGGTAAAAATTTATTGTAATCCTAGCAACAAAACAGTCACAACATATATGGAATACATTCAAGACAATTATAGTCTATACATCATATCTAAAAATTATCACCACCACTTCAAGATGATAGTAACATTTCTACATTAAAATATGATTATATCAGAAGGAGTTTCGTGGAGATTTTGAGTAATTTCAATAGTTGAAATCATGAGTCAATTAAAGCTAGACTACTATGGAAAACCTGGAAGCATAGGACAGCCATTTCGTCCTAGTATGGGGCTCCTCAGCAGTGCGCATCCACGATCCCCCCCGCGAGATTTGAACCCAGGACCTATCAGTCTCATGCGCGAGCGCTTAAATATTAGACCACAGAGCCGGCATCCAAGGGTGTTAATGTCTAACCTCAACCAATCCACGAAGTTGCGCCAGCATACACCATTGTCTTCAGTGAACTGATATCTCACGACAGACTTGGTCGAACTCCACTGATAACGGCTTCTCACTAGAACTCCAGAAGTATTTCTTGAAGTCAGTCACTAGTGAGCAAATGATTATTATCAGAACAAGTAGCTTGCAAAATTGTTTAATCCTAATTAAAACCCATGAACAAGTAATGATTAACTGTTGTGTCTTTCTTATTAATTTAAAGAACTGACAAACTATTTCCCAAAGTTGCTTATTTTAGTATCATCATTCAAATACGTTATCTAAAGATCATTTTCTATATTGATGACAATATGTACATGACATAATGTAAATGAAGGTTTATAACTTCAAATATTAATATAGGCACAATGTTATTGTTTACTTTTAAAGAAATAGTACAAGCTAATACAGAAATTATTCTTATTAGAAAACGCATTGATCATTATACATGAACAGTAAACGCTATTAACTAGACCAATATAATCAATAAGTGGCTTACAATAATTAGATTGTCCACACTTACTGATTATTTTTTTAGTGGCTAATTTATCAAACATAAGACTTTTCGGACAATAAGGATCATAGCCAAACTTTCTGAAGTAGAAGTTGATGATGTTGTCTAAAATGACAACGAACACTTTGTAATTAATGTATCGACTTCACAACATCAACAAACATATAAACTTAGTTTACATATCTTATCTATCATGTTTTACTATTGACCTAATGTTCTGGTTTACTTCCAGTTTATTTGCTGCATTATGTGTTTACCAAATATTCTTTTTGCCTACTTAAATTCAGAACAAATACAATGATCTTACTCAACTATTTATAAATTAATTATTTTCAGCTAGAATACTAATATCAAATCAAGTTAAATTAGCTTCTTCTTACTGAAAAGTTTATTTTATATTATCAGTTTATGAGATTCCAAATGCTTCCTTTTAATACACGACATTATTGAACATTAATTAAAGGTTCTTATTCAGTCAAATAACTGTGCTATAACAAATCACTATCACATTAGGAAGTAATTGTTGATAGTTAACCTGTAAAATTGTAACAGAATTTTTAAACAATCAAACAAACTTCTCATTCTGTATATGCTATTGAGTATAATTGAAGTGTGGTTATATTATTGTTTATCGAATAGTAAATAACTGTGTTAGATCTGTATCCTTATCTCTGTTAGTATTCGATCTAAATTATCTCTAGAATAAAACATAACTAAACCATTAATCTGGTATTGACCATACTCTATTTAGGACAAATGTGTAGTAGACATGATTTAATTAACGTTATGTGATGATTCAGGTGGGACAAAATATAACCATCAAAATAGAAAAAACAGAGCTTGACAGTTGTTTATTGTTACAGTAAATTCTTCAGAAATTAATTTATCTCACATTACAATTATCGTCATCGACATTATAAGTGATGAAATACACTTCAACTATCAATAGCTTTATTTAGATAATACCCAATGTTCATATAACTGCTTAGCCTAAGGATAATTTAGCTGAATTTTGTCAAGACTTTTAGGGATATTTTAAAAATATTTTGTTATGAATAAATGTTAGTTGCAAGATCTCTGAATATCTAATATGAAATCCTAACTGATTTTCAGCGCTTCTTCAACTGACATAAATTCATGATGAAAATTACCTTCACAACAGAATTCACTTGAAACTTTTAATTTCAAAGTTGTCATATCTCTTCAATAAAAGTTGTCTAGTTAGTAATTTGTAAATACATTAATAAATAACTCTCTTAATTCACACAATCTGATTAAATTGAACTTTGTCAATCACAAAATTAATGAGTAACTGTTACTCATTAATTATGTGACTTTATTTTTTCACGTACACTTTCATTTTACACAATAATGGTCTCAAATATTGATTAACCTGTAACTTAATATATTTTAACTGCTTATAAGGCCTAGTTTTTAAAGAGTAAGTGAAAACACAAAGTTAAATCAATATCATTTCGATATTGTTTATCACTAAACGAATTATTTTTTTACAAATTTTATTATTTCAATAGTTGAAATCATGAGTCCATTGAAGCTAGACCACCATGGAAAACCTGGAAGCACTGGACGTCCGTTTCGTCCTAGTATGGGACTCCTCAGCAGTGCGCATCCACGATCCCGCTCAGTGGTCTAATGATTAGGTGCTCGCGTGTGAGACTGATAGTTCCTGGGTTCGAATTTCACGGGGAGTGGGATCGTGGATGCGCACTGCTGAGGCGTCCCATGCTAGGACGAAACGGCCGTCCAGCGCTTCCAGGTTTTCCATGGTGGTCTAGCTTCAATGGACTCATGATTTCAGCTATTGAACTTACTCAAAATCTCCACAAAACACCTGAAGATTTTATTATTCTTTTAAAATAAATAGAAAAACAATTACCAATATGATTACATATGTGTTTACACTTATGTAATAAATTCACATTGTAATAATTATCAATAAAGTAATTGAATAAATAAAAAAAAATTGTTTACAGATTTTGTTTTCATTGACATTTCTTACCTTGATATATTTCATTAATTCCTTAGTATAACTCATTCGTGGACCACCATCACAATTACTTACAAACCATGCAATCATTTTAGTTTTACCAATAGAAAAATCTTTATCAGATTGAATTGAGTTATTTAAATCTTTTGGTTCAATATCTGAAAACTGTACATATTTGTAATATGGTGTAACTATAGTTGAATCCACTGCATATGTAGCGGTAAAATTAATCTGAGTAAAATTGAAAATTGATTTTATTTTTGTTGAAATACCATAATGATTAGTGTATAAATATAAGAAGACATAATCTGAAGTACCATTCAATATGATTGATATCAATAATGCTGTATGATATCAACAAGATTACAACAGGTCATATAAAATTACGTGAATAAAAACCATATACCATACATTTATGCTATGATATCCCATTTCATATATCAGTTAACAACTAATATTCTTTAGCTCATTCTATACACATTAATGATATTATTTTGATGGAGTTTTGTTCGCTGAGCTGGATGGTTTAGTCGTGGAGCTTTCATCGTTCTTCTGAATGACATCATCAGCACAGACATTCACCTGATGATGTCATTCAGAAGAACGATGAAAGCTCCACGACTAAACCATCCAGCTCAGCGAACAAAACTCTATCAAAATCATCCATCTGAACTACAAATCTCCACCATCTCATAATCAAATATGTTCTAAAATTTTACATTGAGGTAGTGTGAAACAATTGACATAAGTGAATGTAAAGAATTGGAATAACAAAAGTTATCATCAATAATAACTATATATGTGTGTGCAAGAACAGGTTGGAGGTCATTCGGTGTTAGAATAAAAAGAGGATGAGGGGTGGGTGATGTAATAATTGAATAAAGTACAGAGATAAAACTAATAACCAAAATCGAATTACTAGGGTAGTAATAAGTTTATTACTGTATCTTTTTGAATATATATGTCAGCTTTTTGGTCATTAGTTTTATTTTATTAATGTTTAGTTTGTTATATTTCTGTTTCATTAGCGATTTTTTTATTTTATGTACATTTAAACCACCCCTTTCACTTATACACTTCCATTCACTCAATTCTCTTAAATTATGTGGACTCATCAAATTTTGTTAAATTATTGCTCAACCCATCTTACCAGTTTTTAATTCCAAGAATCTTATGCAAACCCTTTATTACCTCTAAAATTATTACACAACTTACCTGTCACTCAGTTATTAGACCACTCACCCCTCATGCTCTTTTCATTCTAACACCGAATGACCTCCAACCTGTTCTTGCACACACATATATAGTTATTATTGATGATAACTTTTGTTATTCCAATTCTTTACATTCACTTATGTCAATTGTTTTATACTATATTTTACCTCAATGTAAAATTTTAGAACGTATTTGGTTGTAAGCAGCCGATGAGAAACCACGAAATATAAAGAATTCATATTATTCTGTATCCATGTTCGTTCTGGCTTTATTTAATTTCATGTCTTGTCAGATAGAAAATATATTACGTAATACGGTAATATGCAAACGAAAAACATATACAAATTTCTTTTTGAAGATTGAAAGAATAAATACGGTAAAGAATGTAAAAAGACATAACTATGTCATTGTTAACTTTGGTAGAATTAAAATACAACATAAAGGTAATGTGATTCGAAGATGTTAAAGAGTTTTGTTAGTTCATTTATTGGAGGAGTTAATAGACACCATATATCGTACTTGGTTTATTCAAGTATTTTTATTGGCCCGAGATCAGACTCCCCTTGGACAGTATGATGATTTGTAGTGGTTGTGCTTCGTTAAACAAACACCCTCATAACCGTTATCATCTAATCCTCAATGGTATTTGAAGTCAAAAGGCAAAGAGAAGCAGTGACTAAAATTTTATTAGCAGATAACTCACACTACAAAGCAGAGAGGCGAACGAGTGAGTCAGCGAGTCGAATATGAATAGGATATATATAGGGAATTGAATGGATCATCGAATCAATTAAGCAGCTAATAATAAATCTAGCATAATGAATATATGCGTAGGCAGTAAGCAATGTTCAGGCATACATATTTCATACAAGCACAGCAACAATAAAGGTACAGTAATATAAGTTGTTATAGTACAGATGACTCTGTCCGCTAAATAAGTTAACTAAAGGGCTTAACCAAATTAAATGTGAAAAAACTCAATCTCACGTGAGTTGTTATAGGTTGTTATTGAAATATACATGTCGCCAACCCTCGTATATTATTATCGACTTAACTCGCGTTGGTGAATAACAGAATTAAATAAGCCAAATATGAAAATGAATTTCGAATACGTATATTTCATGCGATCATTTATCCAGAGAGACGATCAGAGAAACGAAGCAATACGAAATGAAGCTCAATGGAGAAGTAGTGTGAGCCAACACCATTTAATCAAGCGTGAATCCATATTTATAGTCAGATAAACACACACATATCCTTACATAAAAATAGTCAAGGTTGATAAGTGAATAATTAAAAAAGCCAGAATGTAATTCTAGAAGAATGGATGGAATGACCTGTCCAGAAGCTAGAACAAGTTATGTGGGCTTAACCTAGCACTACATATTTTTACAAGTCTAATAGTTTAAACATATGCTAAAATTATATTGGATAAAATGTTAACAGAAAAAGTTACATAATGGAAATAAATGAACAGTTATTGATGCTCACCAATGAAAAATCGAAATTTTAAGTCGACAGTATATTTCAGATCCATAATTCTAACTCGGATTGTATGCACACATAGATCTATTCAGATCTATAAATGAATTTTATGATGCCAATCAAGCTGATAAAGCAATAATATCCGAGATTTTTATTGCTTTAAGATTTGAAATTTCTGTTTTTTTTTAAATGGATGGGACCATAATTTATGGACGACCTTTGAGCGACTCTAGACTGACCTTGAGAGTGTCCACCTGATAACTAGGACCAAATGAGGGTTGTAAATTATTATGAGGAATTCGAATGATAATTTACAGTTGATGGTTAATGTTAGAAATTAGATTTTGGGTTTTCATCACGAACTAATATCAGCTATAATGCCAAGACTCTATTCAACCAAATGGTTGAGCGGATTTCGCGCCAAAATCTGATACCTGGTATTTTATACCTGGTTGGTTCGTCCATAAATTATAGTCTCGCCAAAAAACGGTATTATTTTGCCAGTGGAAACACATAGTATATGAATCTGAAATATTTACTTATAAGTGTCAATTCCTCAGATGATTTTCAGTAAACAAACAGTAATTCTAGGAATAAACACTGATTTATGTTGTTACATCAAGTGAATGTAGATACATAAAATGATTTTAATTGAATTAGTCTATAGGGAATATAAATGATGAAAATCTATTCAATCAATAATGGTCGAATTAAAATTTAATGAACAAACATGAAACAATACATAAATTTATTACTTACAAAGTTTTTGGACGTAGGGAATGAAAAATGTCGTGGAGATTCAAGATGATAAATCAGCCAAGATTGATTCTTTTGTTTCGTTGAGATACTAAGTTCTGCACCATTTTCTAAAACGACTAAATCAGCTTGCTGAATCGTGTCACTTACACTACATTCATATACAGGACAGTGTGACAGATCGGGAAATGAATTAGAGGATTTACTTGGATAGTAAATACGTTTCATACGAATCCGTCCATTTTTACGTGCCTAAAATTAGAAAATAATAGTAGATAGGATGACAAAACATGACAAATAACTAAAATCTATGATTATATAAGTGGTTACGAGTTCGAAAGCAACGTATAAAACAGACAGGTTAAGAAAATGTGTTAAAGAACATATAATAAATAGCCAAGTTGGTTTCGAACCTGGATCTGAACATACCGACCAGATATTCGCCCTTTGATAGGTCCTGGAAAATAAACATACTTTTCGACACCATACTAGAGATGTACTCCTTGACCTTAAGGCAGTATTCAAATCAATCGGTCGAGATGTTTTCTGAGAGTGTCTATCATTTAAAGGCGTACCAAAGAATTACGTTAAACTTGAACAAACCTTTTTTCTAACACTAGTGGTCGCATTAAAGTATATGGAGACTGTTATCAAAATCGCTAACTTCAAATAGCGTTCTTAAGGGTTCTTTACTTTCTTCTTTCTTATTTAACTCTTTAATAAACATCCTTTCAGAGATAATGCTTTCATCGTCTTACTTTGTAAGGGTCGATTCAGTACTAGGGGATTCACTTTCCGTCTTTGGATGTGCAGATGATATAGTGTTATTTGGTGAAGATGCTGACAAAGCGCACAGTCTGACGGCCACGTTAAGCAACAGCGGAGGCATATTTGGGATAATTTTCTATCCGTCGAAATTCAAAATGCTGCATCAGGACTTGTTTATTCTAAGGCCTGGATCAACAGTAGGAGGAGAAATAAGTGAGCACATCAACTACTTCTTAGAAGTCTCATGAGTCCTGAGGGGTTGGTGTTCGGAGAAATATAGTCATGGATCGAAAAGCGGAGCATAGGCTTTCCACCTTGTGTCACTGACGGACTAGGTAAGACGTCCATCTGCTAACCAAAGGACGAGTTTGCTCAACATTTGTTCGCTCCATTTTACACTGTTGGTGCGAAACAAGGCCATTAAGAGTAGAGGATATTTATGGGTTACTGGTTTCAAATCATCGCTTGTATCCTGGGTTGAACACAGGATACTATATGAAGATAACAAACCGTTTGATGAGTTTGTGAATTTTCATCGACAGAGGTGGTTGGCATATATGTTAGTTATGTCTGGTTTGGGAGTAGGCTGGAGAGAACAAAGAGACTACTAAACTGAATTGTGGTGTCAGTCTATGAGGTCACTAATTGTTGGACTCAGCGATGTAGGTAGGTGCAGAATTCCTAGTTAATTTCTACGTAATTATTGCGACCATTATTTAGAGACTTTAGGTGATATAGCACACAATCTTTCATAATGAATCAGGTCCAGTCACTCTTTGTCCTTCCTCAGACCACAGATTCCTAAATTGTCTTATTATTCCTTTTCATTCGATAAACCAATGTTTTCTCCATGACCCTGTTATTGTTTCGCTTCTTCTGGAATTTCTTAGAATAATGTTATCTCACTGTTCTAGTGTGGTGCAGAAAGCTAAATTGAAGCGCTTATATACTGGATTCTGTATTGCACATAAGTGACTGATCAATAACCAATGTGTTTAAGCATAAATTAGTCGACTTCAGTTTTCCCGAAAAGAAACATACTTTCTGGACAACGCATGTCAGATCGCCTTTCACAGTATATAACACTTGTTATTAAGGATGTAAAAAGCATTTGTTTACTATCATTAACCGATTTGAATAAGATTTGACTAAAAGCAGAAGTATTTTAGTTTTTTTGATAGCAAAACACATTAATAGTACAAAAATAATGCTTATTATTCAAGTTTATTGCACTATACTGTACTATGTTATATCATATTATCTGTACCATTAAGAATCTTTACTCAGGATATCAGTTAATTACTTAAATTTCCTAGTCATGTAGTATTTTAACTAATTGTTTTAGAGTTATTAACTTGCCATTTTCCATCCACTCATCCACTTTCTATAAAAAGTTACCTCTAAATTCATATCTATCAAAATTTACTGGTTAATTAGATTTAGTAAGTACTTAGTGAAATAAAAACATTTTTCCTCAGTGCTGTATAAATTTAAACTAAATATGTTCCAATCTTTCGATTGTATGGTATAAAAGACACAACGTGTTAACTTCTATTAAATAACAGTGGCCTAGTTAAGCTTCTAACATTCCATTTTTCACGATATTCACTTATTGCCATGAACGTTTCTGTCTTTGATTCATTTTAAATAACTAAGAATGTCTACTAACCATGGGTTTGTGTGTGCTTTCTGAAAATGTTTAAAACCCATCGCCATTCTTATTACTGAGAAACTCGAGAATTATTATTACGGTGGTTCATATGTTTTCTACTTTCCCTATTCTTTGGATAAACGAGAAATCACTACAGAATTCGTGCATCAAATATATTTAGCAGTGTAGAGAGATATCATGATAGAAGAAATGAGAGTAATCATCAATAGGTGAATATGAATAGCAACTAATCTTTGTCTAAGAATGCCTGAAACATTTTATAAATTTTCATAAGCTAAATGCTTATAAGTCGTAGACTTCATAGCAGTTTACATACTTTATACTGATAATTATTTTCTGTAGTCAAACCAATGAAATTGAACATAAGTATTATTATTATTATCAGAAGGGGTTTTGTGGATATTATAGTAATTTCAATAGTTGTGATTATGAGTCAATTGAATCTAGATCACCTAGAAAACCTGGAAGCGGTGGATAGCCGTTCCGTCCCATTTCAGTGCGCATCCGCGACCCCGATATTTCCTAACCAAAAACTTGTTATACGACAACTTTTCAACAATCAAGGAAATGTTAAGAACTAACTTATCATGTTTACTTGTTTTTTCAAAAGAAAAGCATTCTTTTAGGATTAAAACTAGAGTCTTTTCAACATTTATAAACGGTTGGACAACATATACACATCATTTCACAAAATCATATGTTAAGTGATAGTCACGTTTACATCTAGATCATTGAAAACGTTTTATGAGATTTCACTGAAAAAGAACCTTAAAATTTGCAATTAAACATCGTCTTCTATTTCACATTTTCTTTATACATAATAATATACTTAATATTGTAATATACAAAGTCAAAGTCTGTGCAAAAATCATTTGAGAATCATTTATAAGGCAAACAGAGTATTCATCATTATGATAAGAAACGTTTTCATACGTTTTTACTTCTAATCTGCGTACTTGTTATTTTTCTAGTGATACTAATTAACTTTTTATAGTATTGTTCCTTTATATGAGGTGTGGTTGCGAACTTCACACTCAACTCTCATCCTTTACATAGGCTTGAGACATGCAACAACCCTAGATGAGCTCCAGATGGAGTTTTTTTAATAACAGTACTTATCATTAATAGTTTGTGAAGACTGGTTTAGAAGAAAAAGTAACACGTTATGTAACTTTTTGCATGTTGTTGCTTACATCACGGGAACCAGTAGTAATAAATAAATTAATTAATTATTAATACATTTATAGTTTCATGTAGCCTATAACTATTTTGACACAAATTCTTAGTTGTTTTACAAGAGATAAATTTCCTGTCAGTTACATAGAGTAAAATGTTTCATAATATTGTATGTAGTAGATAAATGAGTGCAAAGTGTTAACCAGGTACAATACATATTTATAAAACAAACTAATAAATCATTAAGCTTAAACTAAAACCATTGATCAGTAACGTTTACAACCAGTTCCATTTGCTTTCATTTGGAGCTGTTATGAACCAATGAAGTGAAATTCAAAATATGGTCGCTAGTAAACAAAATTAGTTCATAGACATCAAAAAGCATCGCTTCATGGATTTTCTTTCAGTCTGAAACCATCCTTAATTCAATGAAAATTGTTGCATTCACAGCTTAACATTTTGATGACACATTTAAACTAAGTTCAGTGAAGATAAAAAACTCTGAAGCTTTGAAAAAACTGCATAAATCAATAAACATTCCAAAAAATTTCGAGAGGTAAATGATAATGTTTAGTTCAATCACCATGGTCCTGTATGTTGCAAAATCTGGATTCTCAAAACTACACTCTGAAACTTGGAATCAATCAAGTTAATAGTATACCATAAAATAAGACTTTTCAATCATTTTGTCAAAAGTCCCTACCTTAATTTTCGTCAATCAGTTAATTAAACAGTCAATAATTCAAATGAATAGTCACACTGTGTTGGAGAGTCCCAGAAAATTCCTCGGAAAAAGCCCAAAGGGGCCCTTAAAACGCTGGGAACATTTCATTCAATCAGCATTGAATAAAAGTATTTCAGAAACATGTAGAAAGTCAAGATCCACGTGTTATATTTCTAATTAGATGATTACCTAACCTGCTATCATCTTTTGAAGGTTTCCAAAACTTTCCAGAAACCAAAAGCCATCTGAAGTGCTATAAATACCCTAAATTTTCTGCACACAGACTAACCTTGGAGTAAAGCGTTCTTTCTATATTTCGCGTATTTTCTCTCGTGTTCACGTTGCCGTGTGGATTTAACTTGGGGGTTACTAGAACAGCTTAGGAAACCGAATCAAGCGTCCAGTCAAAAGATTTATCACACTGATCATAAAATATTCTGATAACATTTCTGTAAAAAGGTATTAATACAAATTTTATTAGTGACAGTTCTTTTACTCTAACCATCTTAATAAATTTTTAAAAACAATAATGACTTTAACCACTCACTATTGGTGTCAATAAATAATCCATTTTCTCCTTACTTTATTGATTATATTTGTCATAAAAATTACTGGAATTATTCTTGATACCTTTTCATAGTCATAAACAAAAAATGAAACTTGACGTTTTTAGAATTGTACAAGGGTATATATATATATATATATATATATATATATATATATATATATATATATATATATTAGAATGAATAGATAGACTTTCTTCACAAAAAAGGCATTCCCTTTTTTTAAAACTCTGTATTTTATATTAATATATCAAGAATTTTCCATGTTCATCTTAATATTATCTTCAGTACAATATTATCCAGAAGTTACTTACAACTAAAGCTACAAATAATCTACACTATCGTTACAGTATAAGTTTTAAAGATTTCTGTGCTACTCATTCATCATTGATTTTTCAATATCATATGGTTGTCTGGTTTAAGGAAGATTGCCAATGAAATGACTATCTGTATACATCTGAATGCATATCTGATCGAATGCTTTATTAACAATTAGTCGAATCATGATCATTATGTATAGCCAATAGCTACTAGAGAATGTCTACTGTCTACAAATTTAGAATTATTTACACTAATAAAATATGTCATTATTAGTTAGGGTTTAAATGAATTCTTTATTGATATTCTGGACTTGATTTTGATGTATTTGTTAGCATACATTCAACGTGTGTAGATCGTCTCAATACTGACATATTGTTACAAGGGCTCAGTGACTTAATATAGATAGTGCGCTGATGCATGGATCTAAAGGTGCTGAGTTTGAGTCCCGATGTGGGCATCAACATTGAGATTTTGGTACATCTAGATGATAGGTTCTGAATGGGTTGACGTTGAACTTCTAAACACGATCCATTTATACCAAACAATAACAACAACAAATAGTTCAAATAGATAATTATATAGGTATATTCTGATGAATATTTGTTTTCTCATAATAAATTCAATGTAAGAATGAAAATGATGCGCTACTATTTTTAAAGTATGTGCGACAATATTCAAAATGAACACTTAATCTGACCAATCGTAGACTAATACATTAAAAGTCAGTACATAGACTACCACTCCACATGACGTTTTACTAGACTGTTTTCTATTCTGAACCAAATTAGAAGAGCAGCAATGGCAGTCTCAATTGACAGAAAGTAAAAATGGTTTAGTATTATGCAATTAATTAACTTCCAAATAAATGTTAGCTTCAAAGTTTTAAAACGCAACAATTTATCGGCAAATAAAAAAAAAACATTAAAAGATGCATCAACGTTATATCTTACTCCTAAAACAGACGAACCACAAACAATCTTACAACAACATTGAAATAAGGCTTTCTGCAAATGAGAAAGCATTTGGGAATAAAAGACATGACTCCATTCAATTGGGTTTCCTTATAAGGTTTCCTAGGTAATTGATTATTGTTTGTTACTGCTTAAACGTGAATCGAACAAATTTCTACATAAGTTTACGAATAAGCTAATTTCGAATCATATTTGGTAGACATGATAACCCTACTCAAAAAAACAAAACTTTCTCTTGATTATTATCAATCATTGAATAAGTCTGAACTTTGGTATATCGATTGCACATTTTACAAAGAAGCAACTACATATAATCAAGCAATTTACAAGTGAAAGTGTTTGTTAGTCTATAACCAACAGCCTGAGATCAATAACAGGCTTAATAGGTATGTATTTAATAGTGTTCACCTTAGTAGGGTAGATGAGGGTTAAGATTATCACGACCTTAGGTTGTTTAAATCAAACATTCTTTTCTGCATGAATTAATTTATAAATTCTTATTAGAAGGGGTTTTGTGGAGATTTTTAGGAATTTCAATAGTAGAAATCATGGGTCAATTGAAGCTAGACCACTATGGAAAACCTGGAAGCACTAAACGGCTGTTACGTTCTATTGTGGGACTCCTCATCAGTGCTCATCCATTCATAAAATTTGAAGTATCAGTTAAAAGACTGATCAATTGCAGTCTTGAACCTCAATAGGAAGATACAAGCCAAACAATACCAAGCTCGTTATCGTTTATCCTGACATGTGAGAGCAATGAATTATATCAAAATTTATATCTCTAGTAGATCAATGTCTTACAATGTTTAAAATTAAGAGATCTTCCAAGGATATTGTCGCCTAACAATTACAGATTAACAGGTTCTGATGGTTTATATGTTTGTAACGTTTTACTTTTAATCTATTTTTGCTTTGGAGGAATAACTAGGAATATTTAATTTAAAATCCCTTCTCTTGGATGCCGTTTTATTTGCATTAGTATTCATCGGTTGATGGAGAATCTCTGTTATCATGATTGAGCATCAACAACATAACC
Organism: Schistosoma spindalis; assembly: GCA_946903255.1. Taxonomy (NCBI): domain Eukaryota; kingdom Metazoa; phylum Platyhelminthes; class Trematoda; order Strigeidida; family Schistosomatidae; genus Schistosoma; species Schistosoma spindalis. The sequence goes on along the minus strand of OX336420.1, from coordinate 33,567,956 downwards.
CACATCCTGAAAATTATTAGTTTACTCCTAAGATATGTGAATAATGTTAGATGATCAAAGGTTGTCGATAGAAAATTCTGGACCTCCAATCATCTGACATGAAAACAGTTCACACAATGTCAAGTTATTCAGCCTAATAACCACAATGCAGTTTTACCTGGCCAATTTGATCAGTACTAAGGACTAAACAAACGTAAAATTGATGTTAATCAATCAGTAATCAATCAATTTATATGTAACCTGTATCTAAATTACATTCATCTACATGTGTTGTTAAAAAAACTTAAAACTGGATGAAATACTTCTGTTGTTATTTCGCAAAAGTAAGATTCGTAGTTTATTTGTTTATTTAATAATATTACACTGTATACTGACTTCAATCAGCTTATTTCATACTTACAAAATGTGGCCGCCTTAACTGATATTCAAAAACGAACACTTGCGAATTGATCAAAACTATGTCACACTTACACCTATAATTGTAATCTCCATATTTCACATTTATTTACATCCAATCACATGCCCAATATTATACTTAAAAGAAAAGGGTTCAGTCGTCAAGTTCGAGATTAATGACAAGTTGGTAACATACTTAAATGAGTTGGTATTCACTGTCAATTAGATTCAATTTATTTTAATAACTAAATCTCTGTTTATTTCTAAAAGTTGCTTATTCTCCGGAATGTGGTTTGTAAGAAGTGGTACTAAACAGGAAGTTTATTTTTCGGTTCGTTAACATGCCGTAGATATACGATCTATCCCATAAACAAAGTTGGAATTATTGAGTAAAATCATATTATATTGTTATAACAATTTATCTTAGCTACCTTAAGGTATAGAACTAAATAAATGAACACAAAGTATCATGGTCAGTGATTTTGATTTGAGTTCCTTTAATGTGCTCATTGAAGTCTTTTGCATTATGATAGATTTAAATCCAACTATGATTAAATCATGCTCACTAAACTGTAACTGTACGTGTGAACTTATTTCATGTATTTACCTATATTTGCTAGTTAATAGTTCAATCACTAACTTGTTTTTACTTGTTGGCTTGCGATTTAGAGTCTGCCTTCATTGTTACTCATTTTATAGTCTAAATAACGAACTAATATTAACTAGATCACAACTGAAAACCAGGAAGTATTGATTATCTGTTTGATCTTAGTATGGGACACCTCAGAGATCGGGATTAATGACTCACTCCCGCAAGGAACAGGTTCGTGATTAAAACAGTGAAAATCCTAAAACTCCACAAACCCTACAATGATAACCTAACAAGAATAAAACTGCACGTCACCTCAAATTGCCGAAGCAATAGACTTTGAAGGAAAATAAGCTTTGAACATTTTGTGTTAATTGCTTTTTATCCATTTACTGAATGATTGTTTGACAATAAAGTATTTCAGATAATTATCATAAAAATGGACTTTACAAATTAACATATGGTTTATGTTTATTATAACTGAAACAGATGGCAGCTGGACTACGTAAATAAATAGTTCGACTTAGCATAAATAATTGGACAACAGTAATGGAAACAATAACTGTCAAAGAATGTTTACATAATACAAATTAATGTAAAATCGTCGTTTAAATTATTTGATGAAATCAATTTTATTATAATATCTCTTCAATAGTTGAAGATTATCTTATTCTCAACATGCTTAAACTCTATCGGTCATAAATTCCTACTAAAATTAGGCAGGTCATCTCCAAGCTAATCGTTATTGAGTAGAAAGTTATTGTTCGATTGAGAAGTTTGCAAAGAATAACCCAAGTATAAAACCACTTTTCCCCATAGACTCACTCGAAATGAAAACTTTTAAAAGGAATTCATAAGCGTTTACTCAATCTATTAAAAGTTGGCACTCAATGTCAATAAATACTCACTTTCTAATTTCGTAGCTGGCATAATACCTTTTGAGCAATGAGTCATGATCTGATAGTACTTATTAATGTGTTTCTCTATATAGTCTGATCATCCTATTGATTATATTTTTATTACTGTCGAAATGCTTGAATCTCAATAAAATGTCAAGCGGCTAGCTTCGGGATGGATTACCAAAGTTCTAGCTAGCTATTATAGTGGAAGAAAACGGCGAATAGTGAAAACGTTTGTCATTTGGATCTTTCATCAAATGACAGTATCGTTGTATTAAAATAAAATAAATTTACCAGTATTGTAAGTAGCACGGATGACTCAATCAGTGGTTAATGATATAAATTCAACAAATAAGATATTTCAGTACGAGAACTTCCAAATAAAACTAATATGTTTATTGTTCTTCATACAAATGATACCATCTATTGTTATAGTAATTTCAGAAGCATGTCTAATGCTAATGAATATATTCATGTAAGGTTCTTTGTTATGCATCACCAAATAACTGACTGATGGTAATAAGTACAACTGGTAAACTTTGAATTATGGAATGTTTATCAAATGTGCTTTGGTTTTCAGTCTTTCTCTAGTCAAAAACTATCTCTTAAAGCATTATTGTTATTATAAAAAATGTTTATGAAAGTCAGCAATTGAAATAAAATAACTTCAACGTTTCGTTGGTCAGTCTGGTTTGAGTTACTTTAAGAAAATAATCAAAAAAGCTATATAATACAAATAAGGTCATGTTATAATTTATTACTATGCGACAAATCAATAGTGTTATCTTGTTAAAAATGGTTCATTTACTTCTGCGGAGTTATTTCATATACATTGTGTTCAGGTTGTGTCATGTTAAGAAATATATCATGTTTATGAGCATTTCTGATAAAATATGACCCAACGCTTTTGATTATTTCATTTACTTATTTATTTTAACATATTGGTACAAGGAGGCACCAAATATATATGCACCACACAAATCTCATTTGATATGTGTGAGGGCTGTGATACTGCCCCGGTGCCTAAACCGAAGCAGGTGGTTTACTTAGAGGGTCACACCCCGAGCCTTCGACCTGAAGATCTGATCCACAAGGCAGTGGAGCATCGTAAGGATGCAGGCCCATGGTAGCCGGTGACCAACGATTGGTTCATACGCCATTTGTTCCTTCAGGATACTGGGGCCCATGTACACCATTGGTTTGGGATCCGGTTAAAGCGCCGGACATTCACTTTTCGTCCTCCCATTTTCGTAAATAACAGTAACGCCACGAGAAGGCAGTGAGTAGGACTTCCCTGGAAGAGGCTATATAAGCGTTGCCATGTGTGAGTATTTCGAGAGGGAGAGCGGACTCTCCCCACTCTCGGCCATACCAAAGCATTTGGGGCACGCTTTTGATTAGAGACAAATCATTCATACTATTTGATTACAGATGATTATCACATAAATCAATTAAGTAGTATCATCAAGGAACACGTTTTGTAGGTTAACAATAAATATATTTTTCAATAGTTGAGATCATGAGTCAATTGGGAAACCTGGAAGCACTGGACAGCCGTTTCGTCCCATCGTGGGACTCCTCAGCAGCGCGCATCCACGACCCCGCCTCGTGAGATTCGAACCCAGGACATCAGTCTCGTGCGCGAGCGCTTAACCACTATTTTTGTTTTATCCCAGTGAGTAGAAAAATTGTATTTCTGACGTTTCCTGACATAATGTAAGCCACTTCTTCAGAGTAAATAAATAACCGACATCAAATTAATACAAGCTTAAATAGTACAAAGGAAACAATGCAAAATACATTTAGCACAACCAAAATGATAATAGGTCTGAATATGTCAATGTCAAGTTATTTTTGGTCAAGGTAAATCTGTATGACGTGTCATTGTATTAATTTGTGCGTCCGAAGATGTTTATGAAAAATGTATACATTTGTAATATGAATTAGTTGGGTCGAAATTGAGTTTGTGTGTATGTGTGTAGATTATGTGGAAAGTAAATAGGGTTGTTTGGATAAATAGTCCAGGTTGGATGAATATTCAGGCCTTCTTTCCTATTGGGGGCAGAGGTATTAAGTATTATGTGAAACGCTTGGGCTACTCGGCTCTATAGTTGCAAAGCCTTTATAAATTATTCATTTCCATTTAAAATTGTGTCTACAGATTAGGTTGTGTCGATTGTTATGTGTTCTATATTAGAGAGTCTTCTCATGAGATCTCGACTTGAATGAAGTAACATTCCAGTTACACAAAAAGACCTAATAATTCTGTAGAATTGGAAAATCTACAGGTAAGATCAACAATAGCAATATATGCTGTTTTCAATAATCACCAAATTGATATTAAAGATATCAAAATAATTCACCTCCACCAAAAATAACTTGACATTGACATATTCAGACCTATTATCATTTTGGTTGTGCTAAATGTATTTTGCATTGTTTCCTTTGTACTATTTAAGGTTGTATTAATTTGATGTCGGTTATTTATTTACCCTGAAGAAGTGGCTTACATTATGTCAGGAAACATCCGAAATACAATTTTTCTACTCATTGGGATATAACAAAAAATATATTTGTAATTAACTCTCTACCCAATGCTCAATTTACTTGAAATTATCAAGTCCAACATTAGTGTGGATAGGTTGTTGGTATAGGTAAGGAATAAGAGAGTACTTAGTAACTATCACTTAACTTTAACATATTCAATTCAGCTGTGACATTATCGTCCTTTAGAATTAATAAAACTATGTACACTAAGTTCAACATAATAAATTAAAGAATACAAAACATTACATTACTTTAAATTATTCACTTAAGATTATCAAATTACTTAATTATAAGTCGTTAGTACATAAATGTTTATAAGTTTACTAGTCTAAACATAATTATTACGTATTCTTAAATGAATTTAAAGAACAAATACCATTAGTAAACTGATTTAATTGAAGTCTTTCATTCATGATAATTGTACAACAAAATCATTTTTTGCTGATATCTGGTTACTATTATCAATGTTTGTTTGTTTCCTCTAGAAGTTATAATACACATGTGAACATACAAAATGTGTTAAGGTTATTAGAAATGTTTGTTAGTTTATTCCTTTGTAATCTATATAGCATTGAGACTTATTTTTATTTATTTAATTAACTGACTACATTGAATTTATCATCATCATTCTTTATTCTCAGAAGTAGATTTGGTGGATATTATAGTCATTTTAATAGTGAGAGGAGTACCATAATAGGATGAAGTGGCCATCCAGTGTTTCTAGGTTTTTCATAGTGGCCTAACTTCAATTAACTCATGATATCAACTATTAGAATTCTTTATTATGTTGGAATTTTGTTTAAAACGACAAATCTATACTTCATTTTTTCTTTGTCATAAGAATTAATCGGAGTATTGCATAATCATTATTCAGTTAATTTATCAAATAATTCACCAATTAACGTTAGTTTATAAAAGTGGTTTATTTAAATTAGATTAATATTTTCGCAAAACTGTAAGACTTAATTATTACCATGCGTAAACTAATGACCAAATTCGAAATGAATTTATTGGAATTCTAATTTCGTAATGACAATTTAAACAGTACTTCAGTAATTCAGCTAGATAAAGATTTAAGTTAGAAAGATGAATCAATGAGTTTCAAATCAATGGTTTCAAAGTGTTGCGTTCTTCTCAAAGATTGAAAGTCAGGAATCCAATCTTATTGTAAATAATGTGTGTGCATTGGTGAAGATATTGAAACTAAAACAGACTAAATGTTCAATGTTTCTCACTTTGGTTGACATTATTTTTATCAGATCGGTTTTGCGGATATTATAGTAATTTCAATGCTTAAGATCATGAGTCCGTTGAAGCTAGACCACCATGGAAAACCTGGAAGCACTGGAAGGCCTTTTCGTCCTATTGTGGGACTCCTCAGCAGTGCCCATTCACGACCTTGCTCTCTGCGAGATTTGAACCCAGGACCTCCTGGTTGAGCGCGCGAGCACTTAACCACCAGACCACTGAGCTGGCATCCAACGGTGTTAATGTCTAACTTGAACTAATCCACGAAAATCTTTATCTAAATCCTAGTTTAGTTGTAGTCAATAATTCATACAGTTCATTCACCAATAAAGTCCGTAAGAAATTACGTAATACTCGTTGAAAAGTTTATTAAAACATAATCTTTAAGGGACACTTTGTTATTAATAATTTAGAAAGATCAAAGCTAAAGGGTATTTGTTGAAAATAAATAAAAATTGATTGATTCACATGCATTGATATGTGGGCTTGCCATATTGTTAAACTGAATATTACATACAAAGGTCTGATAAATAAAATAACTGAAAAGTTATTTCTGTGCTAAGTTAACCAAAAACATGGTACTGTTTGTCTTTGCTTGCATTTCATTGTCTATTCCTATATGCTTTCTTCTAAAATGATCCATGAAATATATACATCACTTTGAGATTCTCATTCTTTCAATGCACACCAACCAACTTTCTTTTACATTCCTTTTTGTGTAAATGAATGATAGAAATACTTGATTGAATCAATTCCACCAGCCTATATCATTAACCTTATTTAACCTCGAAATAGATTTTTATGTTTGATAAAGCTCAAAAATTTCTCACGTTTATCTGTCTACAAATATTTAATATATATTTAGTGACAGGTAGAAAGTGAAGAACAGATAAAAATATTCTAAATAAATAATCTCAATGCATTTATTATTTATGGATGACATATTTTTCACAGATTGAGCTCGGTTATGAAATTATAAAATTTCAAGTAGCACTAAGCAGACACTTTGTCCTAGTATGGAATTTCTCGATTTCTGATGTCTAAGGCTTAAATCCAGGACGATCACTTAATTTGTAAGTATATTAACCCGTGTTTACGTAATTGTTAGCTCAGTACATTTTTTATTGATAATCACTTAGAATTCACTTGGCGTTGTTTACATGTATCATCCTATTGTTGTTTAGGACTGCAATTGATCAGTCTCTTGTTGGCGTATGTGCATCCTGTTCGGATTGCCTCGATATTGCCTTAAGTCGCAATCTTTATAAGTAAAGGTGAATAGTGGCTAGCAGTGGAATCTAGGACGTGCATTTCTTCCTAATTTGGGACTTGTCAGGACACATTAGCTAATTGGATAACGCGATGGCGTTCGAAGCGAACGGTACTGGGTTCGAGTCCCGGAGTGAACATCAACCCTGGAATGTAGGTACATCCATCTGACGAGACAAAACTTGCGTTCTGGATTCCACTGTCAGCCACTATCTATCTTCACTTAGGATTGTTGATTATTCTATATTCTTGAGAGTTTACGAGTTTTTTTTTCAAAATAATTACGAGTAAAAAAATAAATTTTCAATTGAAGTGCATCACACAGCATAAATGGTATCTAAGTCACAAAGATTAGTATGTTTTCATATTATTTTGAAAGATATATATATATATATATATATAAAACTGTTGTGACAAGTGAGAATTCAATATACCGATTAGAATGAATAAAAGACAATTTCAATCTTGTGGAACCATAATTCTTCTCAAAATGAAACACAAAGTTTTAGTATTTTGTATTTCACTTTTTAGTTTTTGAACTAGAAAAGAAACAAGCTTAACTAACTGATATTCATAACATATACGTTCTTTTGTATTACACAACTCATTATTATATCATTAAATACCATAAAAATACTTATAGCAAGTTCGAAGTAGTTTGATAATGCCTAATACAAATGTATAATAGATAAGAATTATTGAAACTCGGAAAATCAGATACTTATCTCATCTTTGAATATTTCACTATTTACTAAAGTGAATTATGACAAATCCAAAAAAGGAATTTATCATACTATTATCGCATCAATAAAGGAATGTTTATATTATAAAAATAAACAGTAAATATTAGTTATTTTAGTTTGCTAATATGTTTGTTGTCCGTAAGTCAATAATGTGAATAGCAATAGTACCAAAATAAAAGTATACCACACAAAACATGATAATATTTTAGTATCATCAATCAATAACCATAATGCATATTTTTAGCATTAATGTTACTTACCAAGTAAAGATTTAGGTACTGATATTTCAGTTTATATCGTTCCTGTAAAAATTATTGATTCTACGTGGTTATTCAAATAAAAGAAGATTTAGTATGGTATGAACTTGCTCCTAATGTTTGAAAACTAACTGATTCAAGAGCTGAACAACCAATCCATAACTTAAATGAGAAGTTACCTAGATTTATCCCAATCCTCTAAAAAAGGAATATGTGTGAAAATGATTTACTAATACGTGAGGTTACCAGCCTTCGATTGTTGATTTACTCAGTATCCTGTAACTATTAAAAATCCTATTCATTTGGACTGTTGAACAATCAAGTATATGTTTGACTTGCATATTACACAAGAGAATAAATCCATTTATCCTTTAATGGTTATTCATTGATGTAAATGAATTAATGATTGTACATTGACAAACCAACAAACTATGATAACTTAAAAAATTGCATCTACTGAAACATTGCAATTAACAGTATGATTTTACACTTAGTATCATGATGAAATGTTTTTGAATAACTTATTGGTTATTGTTTCAAGTAAATATGACGTTATCTATAGTTTGACACAGACCCTGTTACCTAAACCTGAATAATTGTTACTAGTCTATTGTCTTTTGATTGCATGTAATTTAACCAAATCAATATGTGCTGATAATAGGGTAAGTTTCTAGAAGCAGCAAATAAAATGACAATTATTATTACCTACAAAATATTTTGAGTACAAACGTTTGCATTAAAAACTTGATAGGTTATCATTAATGGCAATTTTTTAAAATTATTTACTTTAAATAATGTTAACAATTCTCAGTTTTAAGCATTAGTTAACTATGGGTTACACAACTGAAAAACATTAATATTATAGATTACCTAATAATCCTGTTTACCGAACAAAAATTAGTCTTTAATACTATAATAAACCTTTATTGCTTTGATAAATGATCAAAACAAATTTTGTTGATAAAAGGGAACCTAGTAAACGTTGGTAAATAGCTACTTGAGTAAATCTTGTTTGTTGACAAATCAAACTACCGTCACTAGTCATCCTACTTGTAATTGATTATAAAAATCCATTTTTATATTTTAAAGAATAATTCAGTTGAAATATTATCGTTTAGACCATACAATCTCTCAATTATGCCGAAGTTTAAAACTATTAAAAATTCAAAATAAAATATCATTTGATCAAATTCTCAGAATAGGGGTTGCGGAGATTATTAAGTTTTTCATTGAGATCATAAATCGATTAATGTTAGACCACCATTGAAAACCTGGGAGCACTGGATGGCCGTTTCGTCTTATTGTGGATGCACACTGCTGAGGAGCTCCATAATAGGACGAAACAGTCATCCAGTGCTTCAAGGCTTTCAATGGTGGTCTAACAACAATCGGTTCATGATCTCAATGAAAAACGTAATAATCTCCGTAACCCCGATACTGAGAATTTGGTTCGTGATCTCAATCAATAACCAAATCCTAATTTACAAACGCATCTTAAGCATTTTGTTTTAAAATATTTTTAGGTCAGCTGAAAATTAAAATGTATTGTTAAAATGTGCAATCCATCTGTTACGTTTATCTTACTAATTAGATATGGATAGATGTGTCGTGACTTATCGAAACAAGGTTAACTGTAAATCAACGAACTTTATCCTAAATTCATTCAAAACTGTTTAGAAGATAAGAGCCCAACAGCCATTAAGACATTTAAATGTTTTGTCTTCATACCTTTTAAACATTATGTTTGATCTGAAAACTACCGTAAAACATATACATAACAATAATGTTTTAGTATATTCTAAAACAGCACTGAAAACAATCAACTACATACATGTTTCTTAGCGTTTATTAAGAAAAATTCAACTTTGACAGAAACTAATGAAGAAAAATCAACTGTTTGAAAAGTATTTCTTTAAACGATTTGAATAAAAGTGTATACAAGTATGAGTATAGTTTACAAAAACTTTAATGCCTTTCAATTTTTAAAAAAAATCTATGATTGTTCAATTTAAAACATGATATAACAGTAAGATAATGACTAACATAAAAATAATAAACAAATTAGGAACAAGAGATATGAAAGGTTGACAAAAAGTTGTTTTATAACAGAATAACGAGTTTAAACAATCAAGCACTAAATACCAGTATTTATTAGATGGTGGTTGGAGGTAGTCGACAGGAAACCCTGAACCCGGATTTCGTGCTACTTGGCACTCGTCAGCAAGGTGAACCTGTAATCTTGAGGGAACTGATGCTCCCTGGCGGATTCGATCTCGTGTCACCCAGCTTCACAGTCAGAGACGTTACCACTGAGCTCTCCAGGCCTAGACTGGTGGCCGCATTACAACTTGGTCGATATCATTCGATCTTCACTAAGACGGACTTGACATACATGAAATCGATCACCACCCAGTGATCAATCAATTGTGACCAGTATTTATCTTTATCAAAACAAGTATAACTTGATGAACTACTATAAAGTTTCTAACAAAAAACTCTCAAAATTAGTGAAATGAAAGAAAATCTGTGTGATAGTGCTTGGGAATTAGATATACGTTATCAAGCTAAAAATTATTTTTGTGGTATTGTGCGTCGAATAAGCATGATAAGATGAAAATGAGTTTACATAGATATAAGCAGTTTATAGTAGTTTATTGATGTTATTACTACACTGGTAATAGCATTAAACGTTATGAAAAATTGAAATTTCTTAGCTTCAATGTTTCATCTAACAAACTGGTCCGAAAGTTTTAATCCAATATTTTTCATTAGGAATCAATCTAAATATTACTCTATATATCTATGAGAAACACTTCACTAACGTTTATTAATACTTTCCGTAAAATATGATTCCAGGTCATTGAAACTGATACTAACGTTCACTAATATTTTTAATTCCTGGCTCAGAATCTTCTTGAACATCAGAAGATTCGAAAAACGTTTAACCCAACAGCTATACAAGATTAAATGTGAATAACATTTGAATGTTTTATAGCTCAATAACAGATTACACCATTTCATAATAATAGACAGTGTATAATAGATAAATAAAAGTGAAATTCATTTCATTTAACTTGAGACATAACCATATGACAATAATTGATGTATAACATACTTCTAATACTTGTACAGGAACATAACTCATTTGTGCCAATATTCTATCATCCTCATATGGATTATCCGTTTCAAATGGAAATAAAATTAAATTATTCATATTAAATTTCTTTTTCAGTATAAAACCTTGTTCATCAAATAGCTTTGTATCAATTGAACCTAAATGTCTTTTTGAATTTACAATTACGTTTTTTTGTTTTTCAATAATAAAGGTAGCATAATCAATGTTAGAAATTAAATTCTCATGTCCACTAAATCGTCGTTCATATTTTTCGATCACGTTATGAGTATTTATGTTAATTAGATTAACTGATAAGAATGTTTTTTCTGAATAATTTGCAATTAGAAAAATTAATGAGAATAGTAAAATTGAAAATATGAAGGCGAAAATGGGCTTTTTTAAAATTGTTCGTTTTACATTTCTGTAAATGCGTGTGCAAAGCTTCATAGTAACACATAAAAATAATGATGATGATGACGGTAGCGACAGTGGCGAAGATCGTGTTGATTTTAAAAGCATATATATATATATAATAAATATAGACATTCTGATGTTAATGTTTATTAAAGAAAAAGTTCATGGTCATAATCAAATCAAACATTTGCTCAATCGAACATTATTATTTAACCGTTACTCTTATCGTTTGATTGGTTGGTGATTGCAACTCAATAATAATTGGTTGGCGGTTTATAAAAATACAAAGGTACATTAGTAGAAATGTAATATTTTAAAGACATATAATCAATTGTTGAATTAGCTGAATGCAAAACCTAATCATATAAATGTTTACTATTAAATTTAACATTTAATGAACTTACTTTCTCGATTATTGTAGTCAATTTCATTTGAACCAGAATCATATGGCATTTAAAGAACAACTGATGGAAGTTATGCAAATTATGTATTTACTGTATGGTTTTCATATTTTGCAAAATCACTCTGAATAAAACAAATAGAAAAGGAATATCTATCTTAGGAATAATTAACTGAAATCACAGTTCTGGATAGCTTCACGAGTGTTCAACATTCCAACTTCTACTTACTTACATCTGTGATGGAATATGAAAAATTACAGAGTTGGACATCTTCTGAAATAGTTTATTTCTTATGCGGTACACATCACTAATAACGGAATGTCATGCAGCTCTGATCAACTACAACATACTGGATTTCAAGTCATATTTCTATTTCACAGTCATTAAACTTCAGTAGTAACCACTTATTTATTTATTTAAACACATAAACATTGGTACAATGAGGCACCAAATAGATATGCGCCACATAAATCATTCGATTCACGTGAGGGAAGCGATAATGCTTGTTTGCCCAAACCAAAGCAGGTGGCCTTCACAGGAAGCCACGCCCGAAACCATCGACCTAAAGGTCCAGTCAACAAGACAGTGGAACAACGTTAGGAGATGCAGTCCCATGGTAGCAGGTGACCAATAATCAGTCCATACGCCATGTGCACCATTTATTTATAATCAGGGTTTTCCGACTCCCCTAGATGAATCCTCCGTATCCATCGGCCCGGTTAAAGCTCCAGATATTCGCTTTTCATCCTCTCAAATTCGTAAACAACATCCCTGCTTGAGAGAAGGTAGAGAGTAGGACTTCCGTGGCAGTGGCTGTATGCACGTGGCCATGTGAGAGCACCTCCTGAGGGAGGGCTGACTGTCCTTACTCTGGGTCGTACCAGGGCATTTAGGGTAATAACCATTAAAAGGACATTTCTTATTTAAATGTATATCATAAAATAAGAAATAAACAATGTCATTCTGAGACTAATCAAGTTATTTTACTAGAACATTTTATTCAAAATATCCATGCTTACTAAATAATATAACAAGTAGTATAGAATACAAAGTTAAAATGTTTTAAAAGTTCTAAAATTTGTGTGACCTATGAAATATACAGTGTTGTGTTAACCATTCTAAAACAGATTCATTCCTGAAATCAATAACTGAGCGAAATCCTATAAATATCCTATATTAAACATACGTTTAAACTAATGAGAACTGCATTGTCAATTTAACAAATTTGATTTTATATTGATAGCTGCTTATTGGTAAATGTTATTACGACATATAACATTAAAAAAATGACACAAGTATATGTGTGATCAGATTGTTCGAAATGTATTGCGCTAATATATCACATAATTCTGATAAACTTCGTCTTCTCATTGCATTATCAAAATTTATCAAAGGGACTAACTGTTTTAAGTTTCAGTCATTATAAACTGTATGACGATTATCCTTAACATCAAATTCCAAGTATTTTGTACAGATTTAACTATAAATTTTTTATATGATTGAAACAGAGTAATAGTGATTATACATTATATATTAAATATATATATATATATATATATATATATATATATATATATATATATAAGTTCAACTTGAAAATATTTTTGTCATCTTGGTAACTAGATGGGAATGAGATTAGAATTATTAGTTAATTTCGTAAACATAATAAGATTGTTACCGACACTAAATACAAATTTATTTATTGACAAAATATCTTACTTATATTCATATTATTATCTTCAAATATTAAAGAAGTTAAATTTTCACCGTTTTATTTTTCATCGACAAACATAATTGTTAAGTCATGCATTTCTAGCAGTGTTACCTAACTACACTAAAAAGATTTGCGTCAGAAGTCTTAGCTCGGTTTAATGTATTGTTTGATGAATTTTTGATTTAAACAAGCAAAATTTCTAGCATGCTTTGTACATTGTTTGAAATAGTTCTGACGAAATTATTTTGATCATTTTATCATAATATCCCTAGATCAATTCAGAATTGAATTTCACTCACTAAGAATACGGTTGGATAAATCTAATGATCTGTAAAGAACTTTCAGCATTATTTTACACTAACTTAAGAATACTAAAACCAATTATCAAAGAAATAAGTATTTTGTGTTAGGCTAAAATAATTTAAGAGGAAGAAATAGCTTTTAGGTTTACCCTAGTTTTCAGTGTTCTTACTCTGACTCTTTCTCTTTCTCCTGGTAATCGATTGGATCATGAAGACGTCGACATTCGCGTGGAAGCATGGGATACAGTGGACAGCTAGAATGCAGTTGGACGTTCCAGACTTCGCAGATGATCTAGATATCCTATTGCACACGCAACAACAAATACAGGAGAAGACGACCAGTGTAGCAGTAGCAGGTCTCAACATACACAAAGGGAAAAGCAAGATTCTCCGATTCAACACAGAATGCAACAACCGAATCACACCTGACGGAGAAGATTTGAAAGTTGTAAAAATCTTTATATATCAGGACAGCATCATTGATGAGCACGGTGGATCTGATGCAGATGTGAAGGCGCGGATAGACAAAGCAAGAGCAGCATATCTACAACTGAAGAACATCTGGAACTCAAAACAACAGTCAACTAACACCAAGGTCGGGATTTTCAATACAAATGTTAAGACAGTTCTACTGTGTGGGGCCGAAACCTGGAAAACTACGAAATCCATCATCCATAAGATACAGGTGTTTATTAATAGTTGTCTACGCAAAATACTTCGGATCCGTTGGCCGGACACAATTAGCAACAACCTACTGAAGGAGAGAACAAACCAGATCCCAGTGGAGGAAGAAATCAGGGAGAATTGCTGGAAGTGGATAGGACACACAATGAGGAAAGCAACCAACTGCGTCACAAGGCCAGCCCTCATTTGGAGTCCTCAAGGCCAATTATGGAGAGGAAGACGAAAGAACACATTGCGCCGAGAAATGGAGGTAGACATGAGAAGAATGAACAGCAATTGTGTAGAACGCCCAGGACAGAGTGAGTTGGAGAATTCTGGTAGGCAGCCTATACTCTATTGGGAGTAACAGAAGTAAGTACATAAGTTTTCAATGTTGCTTAAATTGATCACCGCATATTAACATAAAATAACTTGATAAATAAAATTACTACTATATATAATAAATGCTTTTCTACATTGGAATAATCTGGTCAAATTACATCAAAATATGTAACATTCATTTTTGACTGAGATCAGTTATTGACATTTTTCAAGATGAAAATTCTACAAAATTAAACTGTTTTAAATATTCTAGATTTTGTGAAATAAATAGAAAATCAACATTTTAAACAGAAAATTCATCATAGATTTAATCATTTCATTAACCTATCTAGGCAATGCATGAGTAATTGTGGAGTATTACGCAACAGTAATGTTTCAAGCATAGTAAAATTAAGTTAGTGTTAAGTGAATTCTATATGCATAAAATAAGAAGTTATATGTTTAACGAAAAACACCACTGGCGGCCTGCTTGAAAATCTGGGCTACCTGTTTCTGCCGTCTGTATATTTCAACAAGTTATTTGTTTCCTTGTGTGTTATAGCTCATCATTACGACTATAAATCGTAACCTATTCAGGTGCTTTTGTGAAAAGTCTACAACCTTTCGCTGTACAAGTTATAAAAGAGCTCAGTCAGAGACATTGTGGTTGCTGGCAATATGCATCAAAAAGCATGTACATTATTCAGATGTCGATTCCTGAACTGCTAACATCTAACTGGCGATCACCCAATATTTATCGTCAATATCGATTTAGAAATAGTAAGCAGAAACTCGCTGAAATATTTTGTGCTGAGAATTCTATATTGTACCAATAATATAATACTGAATAAAGCTAATAATAATAATAAATTAGTGTTTGCCAAGTTTCCAATTTTGAAACTGTGATATTAATGAAGAAATTATAGTTATAAAATTCTCAGCAATTGAATTTTGAGTAAATTCAGTGTTTCGTTCGGCAAACTGATCCTTACTTTTTCAAAGAAATATAGTCAAACATCAAAATTATACAATACAAATATGTGGTTCTACAGTCAACTATGTACTAGACAAGTCATTCACTCATATTATTAATGTTGAAAATCAAATTTGATGTAGGGTGTAGGAGACATTTGATGTGATGAATGGATAAAAAAGTGTGTTAAGATAACAGTTTTATGTAAGGGTAAGCGAATTCGAGGTAGGGAAGACTATATATCGCCTCCAATCAGTGAATTTTGGATGAAAACAGACAATTGTATGGATGATATGAGTCATGCATGTAACAGCATGTACAAACTGAAGATAAGTAAACAAATAAAAGTTTGTGTTGTTGCATTAATCAAGCTGATAGTTCATCATATATTCAGATGAACAAGCTGTTTAACACAAGTGAAAGCAATCGTTGCTGTTCACATAGTAAGGGATGAGTTATATGGAACAAAATGTAGTAAGGGTTTCAGGGACAGCTAACTGTATTGCAGCGACCCTATTAACACTGGTCGGATTTTCCCATATGTGTAGGTCTTCAGATGTTATTCTCTCCCTGTATGAGCTGTGACATTTTTCGAGGATTCTTGTGTCAATAAAATCAATTATATGGCCAGACTGTTGAGTCCAATGCAGTCGCAGACTTGTTTTCTAGCTTTTCCAGGTCTCTTAAGGATTTATGAATATACTTCAAGCAAAGTCTGTATTTTTCCACCCTCGAATCCAGCTGTCATGAAGTCTCACCTTCATATATAGCACCATAGTCACTTCATAAAATCTCACATAAACAATTTTGTTGAACCTCATTTCGTATTTAGTTTCTGACTCTTAGTAGTTTAAAGCATTATTTGTTTGAAAGAATACTTTTATATTGTGATGATTTAGAACCCTTATAATCTCTACAGAAGTTCCTTCACAATATGCGATCACAACAGTATTGACCATTCTTTTAACTTATCGTTTTGGCCTTCTTAATTATTCTTTGTTTAAAGTACTTGGATAATTATCCATCATCAAAGTGGATATAACTAAATTCATTTCAGTTTCTTTGTCACGTGATTCAGTTTTGAACTCTTTTTATCAAATTCTTAGACCCTGTCTCCTTGGTGACTTCACTTATAATGCCATTGATGCACACTGCTGAGGAGCCCTATGCCAAAATGGTACGACCGTTCAGTATTCCTAGGTTTTCAATGGTAGTATAACATTAAATGGTTCATCATTTTAATGGAACTCAACAATTTCCACAACCCTTTACTGATAAACGAAAAATAGTCAATTTTCTTCAGATAATGTAATTCAGTTTAGAAGTAATAACACAATACATAAATAATGTGATATTTTGAAAAATACACAAATCATTGATTTATGAGTAAAAATAATAACAAATAATATTGATAAATGAGTTATATGAATAAAATGATAAAAGATAATCAGTAACTGTCAGAAAATAAAGAACGATTATTATTTTGTCTGCATATGTACCATCCGACTAATAATACCTTGATCAGTTAAATTACGAACATTGAATGGTAAATGACCCGAACGACAATGACCTAAACATGCTCTCAAAATCTGAATAGCTGATGATTGAGTTTTTAAAACATCTTCCTCAGATCCTAATAAAGGATTTAACTCAGCCAATTCAACTACAGAAAGTTTTCCTGTAAAAAAGTAAAATACAAAATACAATAAATATTACATGATAGATAGATAGATAGATAGATAGATAGATAGATAGATAGATAGATAGATAGATAGATAGATAGATAGATAGATAGATAGATAGATAGATAGATAGATAGATAGATAGATAGATAGATAGATAGATAGATAGATAGATAATTACATGTATAAACCATTTAGTATTAAAATCATAAGTGTCTTCAACAAAAATTTAATACACTTCTAAAATCTTGTTTTAATCACAAATTGAAAAGAATGATCTCGACCTTAACCAAAATCTATAGAATTTCATACACTACGTTTCTCAGTTGTTAGATCTGAATTCTTCTTTGATAATAAATTACTGTACTATTTTAAATGTATTAGGATGAGTGCTCATTTTGTAGTTCAAATAAATTTTATTGTATTTCAATCACTATAGCGACGTTCCAAAAATACCTGTAGTCTATTGTATCAAGATATTTGAAAGTAACAGAAATGAAAATCACCTATTCTTAGTTTAAATAAATTTCATTGTTTTATTAAATTAAAAGCATAAATGGTTTACAAAACCAAATAGGACTCAGCAACTTTAAGACAAAAAATTATTTTGCACATTTAGAAATGATGGTAAGTCATGAAAGTTATCATTCAATGATAAATATTCTCATACAAACCAATAGATATGCTATCCGATTTCACATACATAAGTCAAGCAGTTAAATTTCATGAATAAACTACCTGATTAAAGTTTACATCAGTGCAAATGACTACACTTCACATCAGCACTATGATGAATAAATTAACAGAATGAGAATTAGAGCGGTATATGTAATAATATTGACATTAGTAAGGAGTTCAACACAAGATATAGAGCCTTCAATGAATAAATCTAATTAAATGATGGAAGGTATGGAATAAATATGAAACGAATACGTTCAGAAAGATACAGAATAAATGCAACTTTGCAAGTGGTAATGAATCTAAACCATGCTATTTAAAATCATAAATCATAACGATTATCGGTAGAATTGATTATAAGACTAATGTTTCTCTACAAAGTATGAAACAGATATTATTATATTATTGACCAATGTTTTTATTTAGACATCTTACGTTTTCTTCCAGCTTACTCATAGTCTACTAAGCATAGCCAATCACGTCAGGTGGTGATAATTCCTCCTTAACATACAATTCAGCAGTCATATTCAATGCAAATATATTACGTACTTAGAAACTTGCATTTGTTACTTCGCTATTCTGAAATGTAAGCATAATTATGCTCAGAGCTTTAAGATAGAATATTTTTATAGTTTACCAGCTAGATAGTTCGTTTTGCTAACGGGTTCAAAACTAAACCTGAATCACTTTTTCTGGATTTCATCAATTAACTTGTATTTATATACACTATCTGAAACCACAGAAGTTCCTTTTTTCTATTCCTATTTCTGCTAGCTTGAATTTACACAGACATGATAACAAGATCAGAAATTATTCAAAAAGTTGATATCCTTTTAATTATTGTTTGAATGTTCTATGGAGTCGAATGTTTAAAAATCGAATGAGATGTTGATTAAAGAGACCTCAGAAATTGACTATCGGCCCTTGTCCACAGCTATAAAGTACACCGATTTTTATGAGGATACGCTAAAGTGCCTTATACTTAGAAGTTGAGACAATGTAATGAACGAGAGCACAAGCGGGGACAAAATGACTTGGTAAAATCTGAGGAACATACAGTAAATATTTCATTTGTAAAATATCAATCAGTCGTTTCAGACTTGATTGTTATTTCATTTCCACATCAATCATTCTCTATTCTCGCTCTCCTTTCTTCGATCTTCTTAACCTTCTGCCGTCAGGTAGTTCACTTTCGATCGATGATACATACTACTTATATCTGTCGACATCAGTAGCACACACCACAAAAATACCAAACCTGTGGCAAAGGGGTTAGTAGTTTAGTTCTTTAACGATTAAGCAAGTTTCTATTTTCGCTTCACAAAACAATAAAGGATACTAATAAGACATTAGATAATTTTCTAACTACTAAATAGAAATTAAGTAAAACTATTGATGATTCGTCATGGTATTTATTGAACACAATTACGTTTAAATATATTTTAGTTTCATTCAATTTACATAAACACTACGTGAACATTTTCAGACATATTACTAATGAGTACCTCAAAAAATATGATTCACAGAAATCGTAATTTTATAGCAAGTAATATTTAAAAGTAAGAAACTACCTGTTGCTGAAACTTCTTCACATATTCTTAAACCTTCACGTAATGTTAAACCACCTGGAACAGCAGTGCCAGTACTCGGAGCTACTAAAGGATCCAGTGCATCTATATCAAAACTCAAGTGAATAGCTTTCTCCAATCTGAAAATGATAAAGTATACAGTGCTTTCAGTACGATATAGGCGCTCCTGAAATTCAAATAATAGTAATTAATTTGGATATAATTTACGTGATCAGTACTACTGGAATGGGGACGGACACTGAAAATCGATAAGTACAGAATAGTTTACGACCCAGAGCTTACTATTTATTAACGTTGTTAACTATCGTCTTTCATATACTACTACTCAGTGAAGATTAAATTGATTTACTTTCAATGAAATCTGTTATCCATGATTCCATTAGAGTCGATTGCGAAAGTCTTTTCTCTTTGACGACGGTTTACGCTTAGTAATTTTTTTAAATTAATCTTTGACGCCAGGAATTTCAAACCTGAGTTTCTACAAATACTTATTAAATTGGGAGCTCAAAAGAGATAATTATCAAAACTTTAATAAGAATAAAGCATACTGTATATGAACCCAAACAAGACTTATTTCTTCTCCGTCATATTAATAATTAAGAAACAGTCTGAAAATATAGATTATTTAAGAATTGATGAACGGTTTTCTAAATAACTCTCTACAAACTCGTAAAAACACATTATGAAAATCTCTGCAAATATTTATTAAATTTTCAAAATCGATTATCTAATTTCCTAGTTTCAGTTACCAATTTAAAACTTTAAAAAAAGAATCGTATTTTTAATAATGGCTAATAGTAGAATCCTGAATGAGCATTTCCTCTTATCACTACACGTCGGCTAGATAAAGTTGAATAAGATATAAAAAATACACAGGGTTTAAATACATGTATTATCAAGGTATCGCTTTTGTGAGTGATGAGTCTTATTGCGATAAACAGGAAAATATTCGTAAACAACTAAAAGCATTTAGCAGTTCCAATATTTGGTTGCCTGACATAAAAAAGAGAAAACTATTCCTTTGTTCTGCATGATCTCAGCAAATACCTGCATTGATAATAATCATGTGGTCACCAGTGACTAGCTTCAAGATGAATGTCCTGGCATTCTAGTGAGAATCCATGACCAGTGAAGTCTAATTCATATTGCGTGCGCGGTAGTAATCCATTTCAGACAATGGATAAAGGATTGCGCAAGATCATGGATTGAATGAAGTTGGATATTAACACCGTTGAATGCCGGCTCAGTGGTCTAGAGGTTAAGTGTTCTCACGCTAGACCGAAGGTCCTTGGTTCGAGGCCGTATGCAGAGTCGTGTATGAGTACTGATGTAGAGTCCCATACTAGGACAAATCGTTCGTCCAGTGCTTACAGGTTTTCAATGGTGGCCTAGCTTAGATTGGTTTGTGAATCCGACTTTGGAAATTAGCTCGATTTGTTCATTTCAAAGAATTATCTCACTTTCGTCTAATATGTCAGGGTTTTAGGGTTGTTAATCAAATTTAATTAAGTAGTGTTACTTTATTAAATATTCTAAACGGTTTCCAAACAAAGGTTTTTTTAATTGGCACCGACTCTAATTATTTACTACAAGTTATTTTGGAAAAAAAGTCAATTTGAACTCTTTAAGTTTTTTTATATTATTTTACTTCAGAACTTATTTATACTGTTCAAGATTAGTGATTATATTTCATTCCTAAACTAACGATCTAAAACAACATTTTCGGCATAAAATCTACAACAGTTATTGACTTGTTGTATCCATAAAAAATGTATTTTGGTGAGGTTTTTGTAGAGAAGACCAATCATCAAATTTTAACGAAATTAAGAGAATTTATTTCGAATTTCGTCACAGCTAACTCATTTAGCGAAAACTATTTTGGTATTATTTAATAAAAAAACGTTCTGATTAACTTTTAGCAGTAATAGATTGTCGTGAAGGTCTTCTATAGTACTGGCATATTTCAAACGTATTGTTATTTTCGTGAAAGCACTTTGACATTTATTTACGTTCATAAACAGAACGGTTTTACATACATTTGTGTACATGGTATGATTATGATATAAATACTTATAAATTTAATAAAAGCTCTTTTAATAACCGAATGGATGTGTTGCTCGGGAGTATAATACCATAATCACACTGCAGAAAATGATTTAAGGATGGTGATTACTCGTATACAAACAAATTTTAACGTACTTTATATGAAATAAAGCTTCAGAATTAGATCAAATAGACTTGATTAGAGTCATCATAGTTCAGAAATATTAAAAATAGATTGATAGTTGTTTCGAGATATAATCTCATACTTTCCCTAATTTAATTTGGTGAAACTCACTTATTAAATACATAGTTGGCTTTGAGTTATACCTGTTTTGTAAGGATTAGTTGTACCATCTTGATGCTCAGAACTTGATTTTCCACCCAATGACCGACGGTTGAACGTTTGAAACAATAAAGCATCGTAATGAGTATAATTAACTAAATACTTTAATTTTTGTTACCAACTATTCCCATCAGTAAAATCGAGTCAAACTAAATTTAAGGCCTCATAGATTAAAAATAGAAATTTATCATTTCAGAGTGAAGTGTTTTCAGGAATTTTCCATATCTTTAAGTGATATTTGTTCTCAGAATAAGTAATACCGTTGTTAATAAATGTAAACGAACAGCCAATAACTTGTCAATTTAACAAACACACTCGAACTTTAGACGATATCCGGGAAACTGATTAATCCAAACACAATATTCCATCTTTTGTTCTAGGATAGTTCGTAAAATCCGATATCTTCATGTCATATTTCGGTAAATGTTGCGTGAATTTTTTGCACAAATGAACACTCATACATTCACACTTTTACTAAAAAACTACGATTTGATGAGAGTACAAGACACATCATCAACACTACAGACAAATAATTTGAATAATAAACTTCATTTTGGAGACGGATGTTTAACTGAATGTAAAGTTATTGATAAAATTTCAGAGAAATCTAGTTTATACATTTTGCTATTTAATACAGTTAAAACAATAACCTTGGATTTACTGCTTGCAATGCTTCTTTAATAACAGCCTCTATTCCCATTCGATCAACATCCAGCATTGTAAAATAAGCAATGCCATGTTTTCTAATATCATGTCTACAAGAATAAGAATATTAATATCAGACGTTTTGTAAATTGCAGTAAATATGTTTGAAGGTAATTCATACTACGGAATAATATTATCTAAAGAGATAGTGAAAATAACATGTTTTTGTTGCAGTTTCGTTCTTTAAGATGAGTGGTTTGGTTGTGGAGATTTCATTGTTCTTCTGAACGATGTCATCAACATAAAATTCAGGTAGAAGGGAAATGTTCGAAAATTTTCAAATATGACTCACAGGTTGTCCTGTCGACTTCGATCTTGATTGGCTATTGTTGGCCTTTAGCTTATCGTTATTTTTCTGGTGTTTTCCTTTGGTCCGATTCTTGATCTTATATATGTACATAATTTTTCTTATTGGTTGATAGATTGGATCTATTTCGAAGTGTTTGTTGATTCCAGATTGATCTCAGCGCCAAGCTTCTAAAAATTCCCCTTTGTTCATAGTATACCTGCACTCCAGGATCTCAACATTTTTTCTAATCGAATGTGTGTCCACAGTGGTCCACATCCACTGATATAAGCGAAAATATATCATGGCGTTTAACCGCTAATTGATGCTCGTGCAGAAAAAGAGGAGGGGTCTAATTTGTTCAATATAGTGTTTTTCGCAAATGGAACAGTTACTTTCATAGATGATATCATTTTGAACCCTTGATTTGTATAGAGTTGATTAAAGTGATTTTGCTGGCTTGTGTGATACATCGATTTCATATAACTTCAATAATCTCGTTGTAATTTCTGATGTCTTTTATAATTGGTAGGATGATTCGTTTGCTGGTTTCTGTATTTGATTTAGTTTTTAGCAATAGGTTGGGTTGATATTTCTTGATGAAGTTGCGTGGGTAACCGTTCTTTCGAAGGATATTCGCTAGATATTTTTCATCAATTTTCTGAGCTGAAAGTGTGTGATGAAAGCTCCACAACCAAACCACTCAGCTCAAAGAACGAAACTTCAACAAAACCATCCATCTGAGTTACAAATCTCTATCTCAAATAAAAATCTGTTGAGCAGCTATTAGGTTTCTTATTTGAGGTAATTCACTAAAGTAAACAAAGAACATCCAGACCAGTGGTCTAGGGGTTAAGCGTTCACGCGCAAGACTGAGGGACCTGGGTTGGAGTCTAGAGCGTAGGATCGTTGATGAGCACTGCTGTGGAATTCCATACTAGAACGAACCGTCCGTCCAATGCTTCTAGGTTACCGATGATGGTCTAACATCGATCCATTCATGATATCAATCTAAGCTCAACAATCTCCACGACTCGATACTAATAAACTAAGATTATTTGCAACCACTTCATCAGTATATCCTTCATAAGAAAAGCGATTTCCCAGTATAGATTTACACTGATCACTAGCCTATTCGACAAACGTTTTGTATGAATTCTTTTGATATATAATCGCAGATTATTCCTAAAACTCTTAAACTAACAATTTAGTCAGTGACATAAGTATGTTGGATTTATCGTTACTAAATTAATAGTCTATAAATATACCCGAAATGTGACTATATAAATGAGAAATATAGCCAAGTCAAAAATAAATGCTCATAAAAAATAATAAATATAAAGAGTTCATATTTTCAATATACTTTCGATTTCTTAAAAGGGTGAATCACACAGCTTAGCAAGTTTGCCTAAAAACTAAATTCTTTGTCGTTAATTCCTAGGATCCATATTCAATTGTTGTCTAAGCAGTACTGGATACATTTGAAACCTAATCACTTTTTAGGTTCGGATAAGTAATTGTTTAATGAACGTGTTGCTCTTCATCTGAAAGAATAAAAAAATTAATTACCGGTACACTACATAGATCATTTTCATTAACTTAAAGGTGAACCTTGACCCATCCTATTGAAAGATTATGTAGCAGCATCTGAAGTTATAGGATTATTAGGAAAATATACTTTGTACATTTTTGTTAAACTATTTGACTCGTATAATAGCTTACAGCAATTTTTTATTTGAAGTTGCGATTATGCTATTCAATGTTAACTTCTCTCTTCGAATGTTGATGATAGATTTTTTTCATTTAACTGAAAATGTATTCTTTACATAAAGAAGTTTTGTAAGACTGTAATTTATGAACAACCTCTAAGCGTCGCCAAAGTGGCCATAAAGAAATCCGCCTACTTACCAGTGTCAAAAGAGAGTTATAAATTGGTACGAGAAATCGGAATCGGGACTTAGGGTCAGGAGATAGGGTTTTCATAAAGAACCAACATCAGCTATGATGCCTAAATACCATTTAGCCGTATAAATAAATGAATTCTGAGCCAATATTCAAGATACGACATCTTAAACATTATTGGTTCTTCCATTAATTAGAGTCTCGCCGAAATCTTAATAGAGCGAGGTATTGTTTACAAAATAGTCATAAAAGCCTTAAAACATAAAAAAAGACATAGTTTTTCGAATAATTTGAGCAAAAATTTAAGAACGCTTAATATTGCTTTTTGAACTTGACGAATTCAAAATATACTGTGGCGTTTAATTGCACTATCATACAGTTTACAACTAAAGAGTGAGTGCGAGTCGGAGTGTAAAAACCAGTTCATTTATTAAAATAACTACAGCAATTCAAATGAGCAGAATAGCGAAGCTGTACCAATAAAGAAACATATAATGTATTTAACATTCAACAGTTTGAACAGTACTAGCTACCAGCGACAACTCTATTTCTTTCTCAAATAGCGATTTAATAACACAGCGATCTGCTTCTCCATAGCTTTGAGACATGGTATTTAAAAGTGAGAGATGGAAGATGATTTCATGTTTTCTATAAATGTCATTGTAGCATTAATTCAGCATGAACAAACCACTGAGATAATAGCCTGACATATCAGCACAAATCAATCAACAAATCTATAAATTCTCAGTAATGGATAGCAATCACATTATATATATATATATATATATATATATATATATATATATATATATATATATATATATATATATATATATATATACTTAAATTGAGTCCAAGTTTATGCACAACTTAATAGCGTTGTTATGGACAAATGTTTCTCATACTAGCTTATAAACAGATAATTACTTCTTTTTAATGATGTGCTCTTGTAGTAGCTTACTTACGTTTCATAAGCATCTAAATCCCGCAAACCAATATAGGCAATATTACTGGCATTGAGACTGTAAAATGAGAAATGAGAAACAAAGAATTCCGAGTAAATGTTAAGTATACACCAATTTAAAACAGACAAAACAAGTTACGATACTATCGTAAATGGAATAAAGTTGAAAATACCGACTAACAACTTATAACATAGTAAAATAAAGTTATCCAAATCTAGACAAAATATGAAAGTACAGTGTGGAATACATAATTGGTGCTCATTAGTGAAGGATTTTGAACAAATTCAAAGCTGTTGCTTAATACTACTTGATTCACACTGGTTGTTTAATTGGCATTAGTTTTTATGCTGAAAATTGTCATCCAAATAATCAATTGTATTTTGTTATGAAAAACTGAATACCTAATAAAAATATTTTAAATGTTTTAAGGTTATGTAAAGATTACTGTTTGTTTTATTGTACAATATAACATACTTTTTCTTAGAAGAAAACTTCAACAAGACAATATGATTGGATGTTAGTTCAATGGTCTAGAAGTTAAGCGTTCACGCGAGACCGAAAATCCTGAGTTTGCATTCCGCGTGCGGGATCACGGATGGTCCCTGACGACATGTTCCATACTAGAACGAAACAGTCATCCAGTGCTTCTAGGTTTTCAATAATGGTCTAATATTGGTCGGTTCATGATATCGACGAAATTCAGCAATCTCTGCAACCCTAAACAGAATACTCATTAACTCATTCCATTTTTTAAAAATATGTAGCATGAACATTTTTTCTTAATATCAAGGTTGGTGCGAGTAATATTCTACTGTATTGAATTCAAAGGAGAGCTTTCGCTGTTGTTGAAAAGAGCAATACCAATTCTCCTGTATAAATAACTTTGCTATAGGCCTTATTTGGTCAAATTTCCTAAATATTTGTTTATTTGTTCACTCCTCTTTATATATATACATATACAATTCAACGTTTTTATTAAATAACCAAAAAGACAAGAATTATCAATATATTCTAAATTTATGTTTTTCGTAAAAAAATAAGATGTTTCAGTAAACTTGTCAATGACCATGTAAATTAATACCACTGAATTAACGAATTTACATGTTTAAATAATTAATTTAAATAATGAAACATGTATAATCACCATCATATATTCATATGCCTAATTTCATACAGATACTTTCCCTCAGTCATTTTGCAGAGAGCAAGAACAAATATTCTAGCATAATAGTATGAATTCATTTTATTTCTATAGCCCTCATCAACTGCTTACAACCTTTGATATTTAAGAAAACATATTTACAAAATGCATTTAAATTACTTACTTGGGAGGGTTTGGTTGGAAGTTATATTGAAGACATATTAGTATAGTACAGTAAAAGTGTAAATAAATCTTCTAGACTGAAAATTGTAAATATACGCTTTATGTAAAAAAATATTGTATAACATTGATTGTGATAACTGTTCAAAAGGCCAGAAACAAGTGATTACATAATGAGTAAATGTTGATAGAAGTAAAATGAGTAGACCTTAGTTCATAAAATAAGATTACTGATTTGGGTGATAGTCGAAATAAAGCTCAATGTAATAAGTGCAAGAAAGAGTTTAAAAAAAGCTTGAGATGCAACGAAAGAATATTTGTCACCAAGGCAAGGAAAAATTAATAACCATCTCCTTTTAACACATAAGTCAGGTTTTTGATGCTGATAGCAACGGCTTCAGCAAACTTCAGAAGACTGGAGTTGGGCTGCTTACAAACCATTGACTAAGCTACTCATTTTATTACTATCAATGTTTAGTCTCTATACAATCACTTGTGTCTGGCCCCTTAAACTGTTGCTATACTATACTAATACGTCTTCAATATAACTTCCAACCAAACCCTCTCATGTAAGCAATTTAAACACACTATGTAATTATGATTTTTAAATGTCACAGGTTGTTAGCTGCTGACGAGAACCAACGAAATAAAATGAATTTATACTATTCTGTTATAATCTTTGTTTTTACTCTTTTCAATATATCTCATTATGGACAAAATTTGTTGAATAAGATCATTTTATCATTTCTAATAAAATTAACAAAATCAAATAATATAAGTAAATTGCCAAATACTAATAGAAATGAATTCACAGGACAATGAATTTGAAACACTTTGATTTTATTACTGATCATTAATTTATACAAATGAAATAACTTGCACTGTATAAATAACATTTTCATAATAAGTAGTTTAATCTTAAATTAGTTCAGAATTTGTTGTTTTAACAGGTGTCTCAAGAATATTTTAGTACTAAACAATTTGTATTTCATTTTACTTATGTAATGATATTGATCCACCGGTAATATCCGTATACCTCTTAAAAAATCTGATCATTTAAATGTATACTTATCTTCTTTGAAAAGTTTCAATTAATGAACATTGGCTTTTAATTAGTTAGTACTTCACCTTCATGAATTGATAAACACGGATGAAGAATGCAATTTCTATAAAGACATGAGTAACATATAGTGTTTTTTATTATCATGGATTTCAGAGAATTTGTAATCGTTCAAACCTATGGATAATATCGGTATTTTCAAAATTATTTATTGTATAAATGAATAACTGCATGGATACGTTTTCTGGTGGTTCAGTGAATACGTTTTAAATGATGACTGTTTAGATAGCAAATTCTTAAGCACATTCATAATCATGTAAGATATAAATCTGGATGTTGTTGAGAAAATTATCTTCAAATTAAGGTTTCATAATATGTAAAAATCCTTGTTTAACGTCCATTTGTAATTCATTTCTTTTAAAATTTAATTGTATCAATATTATTAATTTGTTTGAACACATAAATATTGGCCCAAAACAGTACCGAATATATACGCAACACACAAGTTACTTGATTTGTGTGTAGGCTGTGATACTGAAATGGTGCCCAAACCAAAACAGGTGGTTTTCTTCGGTAGCCACACCCGGAGCCTTCGACCTAAAGGTCTAATCCACAAGACAGTGGAGCAATGTAAGGGGATGCAGTCCCATAATAGCGGGTGACCAGAAATTGGTTCATATGCCATTTGTTCTCTCAAGATGCTGAAGCTCATGTGCACCATTGTTTTGAAATCAGGTTTTCTTAATTCCCCTTGGTGGATCCCTCGTTAAAGCACCGGACATTCAATTTTCTTCCTCTTAATTTCGTAAATAACAGTAATACCACGAGAGGGCAGTGAGTAGAACTTCACTGACAGTCATTTTAATGCATAAGATTTAAAGATTTCTACTCTTAACTTTATATGACTGAACCAGAAATACAAATAGCAATCGGGGTTTTTAAGTGAAAATAAATCTTTAGAATAATAAAACAAGAACTATAAATGTTTCTGTAAAATATTACATAAAACTACAGTTTAATTAAATTAAGGTTGTAATATATTAAAAACAAAAAACTCATCAACTATATTCACTGTTATGTAATATGTAGTTGAATTAAAGTCTTAGATTTCTCTCTACAATTTATTTACAAAATCTTGTTAAATATCTCAACACCTATACATCATTTTGTATTATAAAACTTTAAATTAGCCGAAAAATTAAACATCTTTACCATACAATATTAAAATTAGTCTCTTTACCAATTTTATTTATTGAATAAAACAATATAATAATTTAATTTAGTCAATCTAATAATTAAATAAATATAGAAACATTTCACAATTTCATCATTATTATCACCATGGTAGTAGTTGTTATTCATTATTATATAATAAACAATAAATAAAATAGTCTACCTTCAACTTAATCACATTGACCACATAATGAACTTGTCCTTGGATATTGGACTATTTATTAAGGAAGTGATAAGGTGATTTTCATATATATATATATATATATATATATATATATATATATATATATATATATATATATATAAAGATTAAAATTACAGAAGTCAATAATGAACAATATAATTGTCATCTGATAAGTAATCATATGATAATTTCATTGATTTAAGTTTTGACATTATGTATTATGTAATTTCGGCGATAAAAAAACAAACAAACAACAACCTAATGTAATATACATTTTATTGATTCATGTGACTTTTGCTGATGGGAAATATATATATATATATATATATATATATATATATATATATATATATATATATTCTAAAGTGAATTACCTTCATATCATTATAAAAAGTCACGTTCTTAGAGATCGTTTAAGTTAAAAATTTAATATTAATGTATTTCTCTTTTTTTCACATCATTAATTATTTAAGTCAGTTTTGATGAGAAAACAGAAGAAAGGTTTAATACACATAGTTCCCTTTATCATTTTGAAAAGAGCTAGAACAAAGATTTTAGCAGAATAGCATGAATTCATTTTATTTCGTAGGTTCTCATCAGCTGCTTACAACCTGTTATATTTATAAATCATAATAAGACAATGAGTTTAAATGACTTACATGAGAGGATTTTGTTAGAAGTTATATAGAAGACATATTCGTATAGTGTAGCAAGGGTGTAAATGAAATTAATATACTGAATATTGTAAATATATACCTAATGTGAAAGAATATTCTACATCATTAATTGTGACGACAGTTCAAAAAGGGGGTTAGAAACAATTGATTACATAATGAGTAAAAAAAAAAATAAAAAAAATAATTTTGATAGGAATATAGTGAGTAGAGTTCAGTTAAAAGATTATTAATTTGAAACGTAGTTGAAGAAATAAAATAATGAAAATCAATGATGTAATAAGTACAAAAATAATAATAATAATTTATGGTGCAGAGAAGGAATATTTGTCACCAAGGCAAAGAAAGATTAACAACCATCTCCTTTTGAACACATAGGTCAGGTTTTTGACGCCTGATGGCAACGGCTTCAGCAAACTTCAGAAGACTGGAGTTTGGCTGCTTACTAATCACCTTGAAGGATTGTAAGGTATCTACCTGATGTCCTGTATCAAGGACTCTGAATAGTGCAATCACCAAACATCTCCTTGATACAGGACATCAGGTAGATACCTTACAATCCTTCAAGGTGATTAGTAAGCAGCCAAACTCCAGTCTTCTGAAGTTTGCTGAAGCCGTTGCCATCAGGCGTCAAAAACCTGACCTATGTGTTCAAAAGGAGATGGTTGTTAATCTTTCTTTGCCTTGGTGACAAATATTCCTTCTCTGCACCATAAATTATTATTATTATTTTTGTACTTATTACATCATTGATTTTCATTATTTTATTTCTTCAACTACGTTTCAAATTAATAATCTTTTAACTGAACTCTACTCACTATATTCCTATCAAAATTATTTTTTTTATTTTTTTTTTTACTCATTATGTAATCAATTGTTTCTAACCCCCTTTTTGAACTGTCGTCACAATTAATGATGTAGAATATTCTTTCACATTAGGTATATATTTACAATATTCAGTATATTAATTTCATTTACACCCTTGCTACACTATACGAATATGTCTTCTATATAACTTCTAACAAAATCCTCTCATGTAAGTCATTTAAACTCATTGTCTTATTATGATTTATAAATATAACAGGTTGTAAGCAGCTGATGAGAACCTACGAAATAAAATGAATTCATGCTATTCTGCTAAAATCTTTGTTCTAGCTCTTTTCAGAAAGGTTTAAGTCAAATATTTTTAAAACTGTCATTTTATAGTCGGGCATTTACATGTATAGACTGAAATTGCTAGTTTGAAAATACATTGTGAATCAAAAAAGTTAATTGTCCAAGTAAAAGACAGATATCATCAATGTGTTTGAATGATTATGAATTAATGTTAGCAAATAATTGCAGCTCAAAATATAAACTATTAAATTTCGGTAAGGTTTAAAGCTCCTCGATTCAATCCAGGTTACGCTCATTGGTTCACACTACTAAGTAATATCATATTGTGATGGTAAAGCCCTTTAATAATATGTCTAATTTCATAAATTAGATTACAATCTGAGTGATATGCAGTTCCTATGGATATTGTTTGCTGTTAGGTACTAGTAGGATAGTATGTATTTAGATTTCATTATAACACTCTAGACTAACTTTATTGTTAACTATGAACAAAATGAAAAAAATACAACTAGCTTAAGATTTTACAATTGAAGGATAAAATGTTTATATGGCAGAACATATATATATATATATATATATATATACGAAAAACTTACCAAGGTTTTATGCCTTCAAAGTCGTCCAACCACGGTATTTGGTCTTGTAATTCTTTTACTAGAAAACTTAAAGGCATACCATGTATATTTCCAGAAGCTGAATTCAGTGGTGTATTTATGTCACCATGAGCATCAATCCATAACACACACAGATCTGGTTTAGCTTTAGCATGTCCAAGTATGGTTCCAGTCGCCATACTATGATCACCACCAACAATTACTAATGGAGTTGATTTTGATTCATTTGATTCAGTTTTATGTTTATTTGACTGTTTCATTAATTCCTCCACACGTTCGGCTATTTTTAAAGTAGTCAATGAGAAACTCCGTGACCATTTCATTCCGAAACGTTGTGGATCCTCTGTTTCACTTAGTTCTACAGGTGTGACATCTCCACGGTCAATTAACTGTATTCCTAGAGTTCGAATTTTGAAAAAAAATCAAATTCACTGTTAATTATTTTATTTGAAATAAATATCACCAGTGGGTTACTTTTTTTAGCAATATAACATAATACTTTACATGAGACAAGTAATGTAGTTACTACACCACCTTGATAGAATAGATTATTAAATTGTTTTTAGAGACCTATTCAGCCATGCTGAGTTGGTTACAGAATGTTTCGTATACAAAATACATTATACATATTCATGATTCGTATGATATTGCGGAGTATTTCAATGTTAAACTGAACGCAATTTCTTGAAAATAATACTGTTTTATTGAATTTCTTTACTACTTCTCACTTGTTCCTTAAGATTCAGAAATTATTTAATCGTAACTTTTAATAACCATGACATAAATTATACGTATCCTTCAGTGTTGATGAATAGAGAAAGCTATTTCACTTTTGTGATAATAACCACTAATATGATACTAGCAAGATAAACAAGATAAATATCTTTAAAATATAAAGCTCATAGTGACATGACAAAAAGAAGGAAAACAGCCTCTAAATTCCATTGTAACTAATTATATGTCTCAATGTTCAGTCTACGTGACACAGTCAGTGATTTCTTGAATGTGGAGATAAAATGTCTTCAATATTTAATTATTTCGCGTATAACCATTCAATTTGGTTTTATCAAGTCATGTGTTTGATTATAAAATATTCAAAATGCCTGGTGCCTTACACCAATAGTTTCATAGTATGCATAATCATATCTACCCATTTTTAAGGTCCCTAGGTAACATGACATTTGAACAGAATAAAAAAGATTTTTATTGATAAATTGCACATTTATGTATTTTTTATAACACTAGCTCCGAAACATAATAGTCATTTTATTTTTATGCCCGGTGGTTTTAAATATTAAACTACCTGACCAAACTGACACCAGAAAGTTTATTTTATGGTAAATACTTGGATAGTAGTAATGATAAAATAACTAATAATTAAGTTAATAACTTCAAAATATTGGACAGACAAATGAGTGCGTCCTGAAAATCACAGCCAACCATCATCCATCTTTGCTTAAAATGTGTGTTCCCAAAAACCAATACAATGTATTGTCTTACCATCTTCAGCTACAAGCTGGAAAAAATTGGATTTTCGGATAAGTTCTGGTCCTTGATATGTACCAATTTTTGGTTGTCCCCTGTTAGTGGGTATACCCAAGAAATTAGCAGATGTATATAAAAGCTTTGGTTTTTCATTATCCTGAATAGGGTAATAAGGGGCTACAAAGAATGATACGAAAAAACGACCAATGAATATGAAGTAGAATAAGAATTAATTTGATATTCATTTATTATTCCTAAGTATGAAATGTATTAAGTATCATATAAGCACAAAGTACTTTAAAGAGATTTCCATTAGTCTAAACTTCTATTCAATCTTAACAGTTCTCTTTTTAAATTATTTAAGCCAGGGTTTCATTGTTTTCAAGGAACTAATTGTTTAATTTTTTTCTTTTATTTCTTACATAGAAAGCACTGCGCACTTTATAAATTATTATCAACATTGTCATAAAGTCATCTTGGTTGTGAAAATATTGGGAAGATGATGCTCAGCAGATAAAAGAGAAGGGGATTTCAATAGCAATTAATTATTTTATTACAGACTTTTTATTTATAAACTACTACTACTGTTTGACATAGTATAGTGAACCAGAACACAAGCGGGGACAACCAATTGCACTTCAACACAAAATTACACAATGTCTTAGTAAAATCTGCGAACCATACAGTAAATGTTTCATTTACAAAATGTCAATCAATCGTCTCAGATTTCATTTTTCTTTCATTTCCACACCAATCATTCTCAGTTCTCGTTCTCTTTTCTTTGATCTTCTTAACCTTATGCTGTCAGGTATTTCACTTTCGATTGATGATACATGCTACTTATATCTATCGAGATCAGTAGCACACACCACAATACTACGTAAAATAAGAAAACCTACAATCGAATCAATAAAATATTGACTTTATTGCTTTCATTTGTAGATGTATATCCATTTTTCCCCATATAGAACCATCGATATTATGATTCGGTTAATCGTGTATACCATGAAAGAGAACATACTGAACCATAACTTGTCACAGTAACGTGTTGTTTAAGAAGTAATACAATAAATTAAAACATCAACTTAATATACAATTATTATCGAGATTTTAAGAGTGACAAATTTTTTTAGTCATTTAGGTTTAAAATTCATCATCTACTGAAGTTTCCCTGGTTATTTAAGCATAAAATTCTTTGGCTGTCATTCATAGAAAGAACTAACATTCTCAAACATGTAATAGTCCTATTTTCATATTGAAGATCGAACTCTTCTATGATATACTTAAACATTTTATCCAGTAAAAAAACCATAAACTAATAACTTACTTGCAACCGATTTCAACATTTTTTAGTTGGGTAATTAATTTATTTCCATATGTAACGATATAAATAAATAAAATGCACTGCAACTATATCTACAGCTAACCACTGATTGGTTGATTTGTCAAGGTCCTTTTAAATGTTAACGGATAGTTAAAGCAGATGTATACGCTATGTATCTAAATAAAGTTATACTACATTCACTAAGATAATGAAAAGCTATGAAACGACAGTAACTAAATTGCAGTTCAAAAAATGTCATTATTTTTCAATTAAATTAGCTGTACGCCTTGTATCCAAAATCTAAACAATCATCTAATGAATGACTATATTCGTTTAAACTAACTGAAGACATATTGCAGAGTTACTTAATAAAATAGAAAAACCATACTCCAATACTCTATTTGTAAAATGTTCATTAATTGTCTCTAACTTCTTTCCTCCTACATTTCCATACCGATTGCTTTCTAATCCCGTTCTTTTCTCCTCGATCTTATCAACCTTCTACTGCCAGATATTCTATTCCTGACTAACATTATACACAACTTACGTCGACATAAGTAGCGCACACCACAGTAGTAAGTTGATTTAAGTCTTTGTTTCTCTTGTAAAATGCTTATTAAAATAATTTATAATTTGTATTATGATAGATTGTCAATTTTAGAAGTTTGAAAAAAATGCATATCTTAAAATAATGAAAGTATGGAGTATTTAGCAAGTTTTACTAAGGACAACTTTTATTACTCTAAATTTGTCGTATAAAATATAAAGAGAATGATACAAGTTAGATTTAGTTTTTTTATAATAAAATGATTGCATAGAACATTCAAGATATACACAGCACTGTATTACTTCCAGGTAATGGAAACATTAGCACTCAACTATGAACAAAGTCTCATTTCATATGTAACATGAGTAAAATTTATCGTTCACTTTTGCAAATTCTGAAGATTATTTTACAATTTCGAAACGCTTACCATATGAAACTGATTAAGACCTCTAGCCAATGGGTATAAAAAAGAAAGCAAATATTGAATCGAAGACTTACAGATATCTCAGTAAACAAATTACTATATTATAGTCACCATCAACTATTCTATATAGATTAGCTATTCAGTACTTATTGATCATCAGTAGTTCTCTACTTGTCCTGATCCATGATGAAAACCATTCTCAAAATAATTCAATTTATAAATAATACCAGATTAATTGATCTACCTATGATTGAAGAAATCAATTTATCAAAAACGTTAAACACAAACCAAAATCTTGACAAACTCTACCATTTAAAAAACTGGT
Organism: Schistosoma spindalis; assembly: GCA_946903255.1. NCBI lineage: Eukaryota > Metazoa > Platyhelminthes > Trematoda > Strigeidida > Schistosomatidae > Schistosoma > Schistosoma spindalis. The sequence continues at coordinate 33,531,605 of OX336420.1, read as the reverse complement.
ACAAGTAACTTTTGACCTGATATAAATATATAACGACTCAGACAGTCATGCTTTATTTCAGCATAGTAAAAAAGTGAAGGAATTGGATAATGTTATCTGTATTTATTAAAACAGTTAATCCATTTTTTGAAGGAGTCAAGTGGAATGATGGGATAGAAAATCTAAAATAATACTATGTTATTATGATACAAAAAATAAAAATATGAAAGGATATGAGCCACCGTTTATGATTTTGAGCTCCTCACATTAATCGCTAAAGGGCATGTGAGTGTTTTTTATTTTGTTACAGTTTGAAATTTTCGGGTTTACCTTACAAAATTCGGACGTTCTTGTCAATGTGCAAAGAGAAATTAAAAAGTAACGACAAAAAACAAGAGCTATTTTGTTAAACGTTATCTGACTCAATTAGAAATCTGTAAATTGCTAACATTTAGATCAGTGCCTGTTTTATTCTATGGATCATAAGTTTCTGTTTTATGTATAAATTACTGTCATATTCTATTTTATTCCAAACTTCCTGTTATTAAGACGTGACCCGTGTATACAATATTTTTCTGTCTTGACTTGGATAAAATTATATCCATCTGATTCCGTGGGTGTTGTGGTTTTGTCAGTCATACATTTATCCATGTACTTATTTTAAGTTAGTTAAATCAGGAGTAAACCAGATTCGCTGTGCCAAATAGATCGTCTTCTGTCTCTCCACGTCCCAACGTAACAGTTCACAAGTCAGTGGCAGGATACTTTTCGTCAATATGCCCTCAACACTGTGCACTCATAAGTTGAACTTTCGTGTTACGTCTCAAAGTTGTACTGAGAAACCTATGGTTTAAATTCCGTAAGCTAGATCAGGACAACTCTCTCTGATTATGAGGCACAGACTAGTAGACAGACTAAACAAGGACATAATAGGTCAGTGTCACAGGTTGAAATAAAAGTGCTCTTCATATAAAATAAAAGCCTTGGATTACATTAGTTGTAGTACAGTGAATGTATAGTATCTATGTATCTTCAAACACGCTCCATGGTTTCCAATGACTTCTTATTCAACTTCACTTCAGATTAAAAGTCGCATTTAATTAAAATTCGTTATTGCTTGATGTTATTATGTTACACCACTCAACGATAATGCATAATATTGTTTAAAAACACGTTAAAAATAATTTCCAAGGTAATTCATAAAAACTTCGTGGTTTTAGTGTGTTTAGTCAGACTAATCCGGATATTAATTCGTAAATTCATAAAACTACAGATACATAACAATATTCTCGTAAGCATTGTTGCAAAGGCTTCTTCAGTATCTTATAAAGCAATACGAGTATATAAAGGTTTATTAACTCTCTTTGCTATTTTTAAATTTGCTTATTGTTTTAACGCCAATAATAGTAAGGAAGAATAAATTGTTTTATCAAGTAATAAACTGTATAACAGTTAAGATAGCCTATATAGCCCTAAGATAAAAATGAATCTTTCATTTACAAAAATGTTATCTAAAAATGGTAATACTTAACTCTAAAATAATCCAGCAATGAATATGTACACTGTTTGAACGGTGAGGTTTTAAGAATTGAATCCAATCTCTGTAGATCCTTCCTAGGTCTATGAGAACATAATACGCTGTGTCAACCAAATATAAGTGCATACTATTGGTGCAGAATATTCACTTTCTAAAGATAGAGACATACGCTATTGATTGGAAAGGAGGCCATATTTTCTGAAAGAAAGGGACATTTATGAAAGAGTGCATATAAATACTTAAGTGGGTTTTTCTTAATAAGAACTTCCTGCTCATTCTTGGTTTTCTCAGTCAAACAGCTGATTCGAGTTTGCGTCTAGAAAGTTTGCATATTAGTATCATACCCAGACGATCGTATAGTACAACACGGTGATTTAGATTTTACATTTCCAGAAATAAAATATCTCAAGAAATGTATGCTATTGATGTGAAATTAGTCAAAAAATGAGTGTATTACTTTGTGGTAAATCAATAAATAACCTTGAGTAATCGACCATGCAATTAAATGTTAATTTTCTATCTAAACTCATATTCATATGATATATAAGTCATTATTTTACAAGACTCAATATACTCTATAAATTGAGATGACAACAGTATTGAATACGATGTGTCCTTGATAAGTTACGAGGGGATTATATCGAACAAAAAAATTTTAATGAAAACATTACGGAAAATATCGGAGCATGCTGTGATCAAATAGTACCATTATTATTTCCTTTCTTGATTACATTCTCCTAGTTAAACTGACATTATAGTCTTCAGTTAAATATATAAGGGTAAAAAAATTCTTTTTTTATATCGCAAAAAAATGAAATTAAATGTATTTCTATACAATAAATAGATCAATAATATATTTTTCCTTATATTAAACTTCAGAACCAGAACTATATCTGCATGAATATCACAAATTAACAACTTGACTCAGTAAGAAACCGAGTATTTATTAAAGAATTTTCGAACCACCTGATGTTTTAATCAGGATTCACTTTACATTACCATATATGATTAGTGATCCGATGTTTAGATCTTAGATCCGATGTTTAGTTAGAAATATTCTCATCAATACAATAAGAAATAATTTTTCATTTTAGTGCATCAAGATTACGTATGGGTTTGTTTTCTATGTTATTCGAGGTGAAACAGTGTGTTTTGTATTTGGACAGTGCTATTTCTCTCTAACCAGTTTGATAAAATACTGAAATGATTAATGTGGTCTACGTGATAGCATGATCACTTGGTTGTGACTTAAATTCCTACTAAACAGATTAAATAAGAAAGAACTGCTCGCCATCTGAGTATGTGAACATATATACACCCATAAACAAACTACTCATAATAGTATGGTTAAGTTACTCGTTGAACAGCAAATGACTAACTACGAGTTTAAATGAAAACTCAAGGTTACTGACGATTGTTCTGAACTCCTTACTGTTGATTCTTAGCGTTGGTAGTTATGATTAGTAAATTACAACATATTATTTATGATTAAAATCCAATTTCTTGGCTCTCGCTCCTGATCAATTTATATTATTTTCCACTTCATGTAATCAGGTGTCAAATATAATTAATATAATAGTTACGCATAGTTGTACTTTTCAAGACAAAATATAAACATATTTTGTCTACCGAACTGGTTTTCCATCAGTCGTTCACAAACAGTTTTTTGCTCATTACCATATTTTGATACGTATTTTCATTATTTAAATATTTGTAAACATGTATTCACTTATTTCGTTATAGAACAAAGCTTAATATTTTGCATAAATTTTATTCAGTACAGTAATCATGTACTGAAATCAATAATATGTTCATTCAAAGAGTGTAGTACCTGGAAATGCATTAGCTTATTTAAAAAAACCCGTTTAAATCAACTTCAATATTAAAAGCATTTTATGCTTATTTATTTACGCTAGTAGCACTAGAGTTTGACACATTATATAAGACATCAGAGAAGTAACAACGTTAAAAAAACCCACCATAAAATCCAATCATATAAAAGTACCTTAGTGAACAGAACATGGCTAGGGACAATCGAATGTGTTTCGACACAAAATTACAGAGCATCTCAATAAAACCTGAGAACCATATAGAAAATCGTTAATTTGCAAAATACCAATCAGTTGTCTTAAACTTGACTGTTCCTGTTACAAACATCAATCCATTGTCTCAGATTTCATTGTTCATGCGTTTTCGCACTAATTGCGTTCCGTTCCCGTTCTGTCCTCACAGACCTTCTACTGAAATGCATTCTACACCTGACCACCGTCATATATTACTTGTGTGGATATAAGTAATCCACACCACAGTTTTATTAACTTAAAAAAATAGAAACTTTAATTTTTCATTCCCTTATTTACCAAGTACATGCTTAAGGACTTTACTTTGTATGATGTCTAGTGACAATAGACGATTAAAATAAAACTAAGTGAACCAGGATTAGAATCTATAACTCATTGGTTTAAAATCTAACGTATTGACGAACATGCCATCACTTCATTTGATAACAACAAACATGAAAATGAGGTTCGTTCAATCTTAAATTGATATTCAATTTATATTCGTCAGTAGTCGCTTAACTGCTTAGGTGAATACTTGCGTACAATTAGTATGAATATCTGGATAATTGTTTAATGTATTTTGATTTCGATGACTTGATGGATTATTCAGTTTTCAGAAAACTCATGCCTCATAATTTGTCAGTCAAATAGTGATAGGCAATATTCATGTTTTCTCTTTTACGTTCACTAGATTCTACTTACACCTACTACCTAAGGCTACACGAAACAGTTTTATTATCATAATAATGAATCCAGTCCTAAAATTATACGGAAAAAGGTTTTGAAAGTATGCCAAACAACCAACTATATATTACTTATGTGAATTTTAATTTTTTCATAAGAAAGTACTCGATTTAATCATGTAAAACGTTTTCCCCATACTTACTGTAAACCCACTTTGCTATTTTCATCACAAAAATTGAAATTTTTGTAAAATTTTGTATGATGAGGGTATATATTATTCAGTATACCCTACTCACTAAACAAATGATCAGCTATGGTAAAGAAGTAAGTTCTGATAGTAAAAAGTATAGTTTTAATAATAGTTGGCTATTAACACCTAGTATCTAGATAGATAATGTTCTTGAGTTTAAAGTAATGATTAACAAATGAAAAACTGACTCATTAAAACCCAGATATTGCCAGAGAAAGAGACTGAACTGGACTAAAAAGAACATTCTGAAATATACTATTAATCAACACTAGTATAATCTAATACTTTGAGTACTGGATATGTGCGTAATTATAAAAGTAAATACTATATAATTATATTTATTGAGGTTTTTCTCCTCAAACATTTTGATAAAATCAGTACAATGTTTTCAATCGATATCACTTGTATTGTAATCACCAATTATACAATTTTTATACGCAAATCTCAGCATTGAAATTCAAAGCTACAAAACAACTTCAACCAGTTAACCCCACTTTAGTGAACATATACCCGAATCTAGTTAGTTGCCCTCACCAGAATCATCATTCAAATTTATCTACAAAGTCAAATAAAATGAATTTTGGATCCGGAATTTGTACACAACAGTAGCTTTACTATCGATTTAAGCACAATTTTTGTATCTATAAATGACATATTCAGTAATTAATTTTCTCATAATCCAAACCTCACTATCCTCTTCTAATTCGTATTTCTTGCTTAAGGCTGAGCGTAAAACTCAATAACCTTTACCAAATATGAGATCGTTTGAATCAGTATATCTGTTTAAATGAAGACCTGAGTGTTTATTATAACTGAAACAGAACTTCAGATTATACAAACACTATCTAGTTCAAATAAGCATCAGAACAACAAGCACTTATATGGTGAGCTTAGAATTTCACAGATTTGTTTCTAGAAAATTTGTTGATAGAAGATTTTATTTTGCAGAAGAAACAGTATTACCTTAGTCGCAACAAATAATTATGAATTCACATAAACAAAGAATAATATTACATGACCCCATTATATGTTTTAGAAAAACTATGTTAGCAGCTCATTAAATAGTGTTAATCATTTACTCAAATGATTAATTGGTAAATTTATCACTTTTTGTCTTTGTCATTGACAGCTTCATCAATAAGTCCATCTTTATTCAAAATAAAATTGTTTCCTATCCATACAAAAACCTGTTAATGCACTTTGATTATTGATATTGTGGTCAAACAAAATTGCAATTTACAAAACTATTCTTTTGCTGGGAGATTATATGAGTGCGTGCACTCAAACACTCGAAATACATTTTGTTAAATTTAAATATAGCGTGAATTTATAGATAACAGTGATTGGATAAACAAATTCTTAACCAATATTAAATATTGACCAATTTGTGAGAGTTACCCAAATATAGGCATTGATAAAAAATACACCTGATGAGTCGCAAATAGGAAGAAACGTGCACTCTGAATTCTACTGCTAGCCACATTCCATTTATTCTAGATATTCTTTTTAGAGTTTTAGTCTATTGTTTCTCAACCATTTGAACTAAAATGGGTTAGTTAATCCAGTCTATCCAATCTATCAATCCAGTATTTCTCCTTTAATATGTACCCTTAATTTAATAATAATAGAACATCATATCTAAATACATATTCATTTCCTCAGCTTTGACTCAGTCTTTTTGTATGGATAATTAATAGAGTAGCACCAGATTGTTCGAACCTAAATAGAATTTACTTTATAAAATTTAACTGCCTTAATTGCTTAAAAAACAGTTCAGCCGTAGATCCTGATAAAGAAAATATAAAATCTCAATTTGTAAATAAAGATATTTACTAAGCTAAATCTAAACAAAGTTACATGTAGTCTGTGTTAAAACAAACTGAATAATGAGTCACATTTTTTCAATAAGTTTACAAACTCCAGACACTACTACCTGACTTTATGTCTATACATACATGAACAATCAACGAGATAGAGTTGAGTTCTGTTTGTTACAACGGAATTAAAAGTAACAACATTTTCATTACCTTAATTCTTAGAACTAAGTGATAATAACATTTTGATTTATGCCCATATTAAGTGTTTCACAACAAAAGTTAACAATGCTATGCTGAATGAAATTTTAACTAAAATAATTAAAAAGTGAAAATTCAAATTTTTTCAGAAACGAGATGAAAATGACTGATTCCGAGCATTTCCAAGTTGTATCTCCTCATTTCCGTAACTATTTGACTGGTCCTCCTGGTCTCCCACATTGTTCGGACATTCCATGTACCTATATTAATGGTTTCGCCGAATATTAGAAGGGTAATTGGCCTCGTAACTTCTGAAGAATCTCGGCTTTCATCATGACGTGTCATAATTCTTCCTTCAACTTGGAGGGGAGAGTTTAAATTATTTAATCTAGTTGGCGTTTTTTAGCAAGGGTGTTTACTACGGGATGTGGTTGCCGACTCCACATCCAGCCCTCCTCCTTTATTCGGTCTTGGGACACGCAGCAACTCTAGAAGAGCTACAGGCGGAGTTCTGAAAAGGCATGGTTTATAAGAATTAAGATACTGGATTCAGGAAATCGTATTGACCGCTCCTAATTATTACTTCTTGAATACTATATAGTTTTGAAAACAGTAAACTCAACTACAATATTGATTGAATACAAATTTGACCCAAAATGGGTCTAATCATATCGTTTGAATATACTACAATGGGAACTCTAGTGTAATAATCTGAGAATGGTAGTCATTTAATTTGACTCGTTTCACTACACATGCTCAAGTCAAAGGCATATTTGAAAACAGTTCTTATGTAGAGAGATACAAAGCACGTAACGAATATACAGATATCTTTCGAAAGTGTTTATGATTTAATGCGTTAAGAATCAAGCAAATTAGCCGAACGAATTCTAAGTGTTTACTTGTATGATTTACATGTACGTCAGGTTTGTTACTTAACAACCAAATATATTTAAATATCACATGTTAAATGCATGTGTTAAGACGAATAAATTTTGGACTGATGAAAGACATAAACATTTATGTGTTAATAAAAAGCTTAAATCGTATGATTTCTATTACATAAACGATCAGCCGACTGAAATCCGGAACTTTACCACTTACTACTAATTCCGATCAGTTATTCAGTCACAGATACTATAAAAACAAGCTTTCTTCCCATGCATCAGCGCAGCTAGAGTGAATGCTAAAAGATGAGAAGTAGAGAAGGGGAAGAAAAATGATATTCAATGAGATACTGTTTAAAAAGAATGAGAAGAGGAAAGTTGGGAATTACAGTACAGTAGATAGAGAATGACCGCAACTGCACTTCTGTAACCGGTTTCGAAACATATCATACAGCTTCCAATCACTGATTATGGGTATAATGTAGTTCTTAATCAGAAGGCCTGCAACAACTAAAGTGTTTCGATTCAATCATCAATCGCACAATGGAATGATTCCACGTCATGATTTGGTCACTCTAAACTTTCTAATCGACCCTTACATTATCCGATGTAGCCAGGAGTGGTAGTTTGTTGTAAAACATGAGTAAATCGTATCGAACCAGTGGAAAAATGTGAAGGAATATTTAAATGCCTGAACAAATGAGAATATACAACCTAGCTCTGCTTCGATCACATTACGTTAATCTATACCACTTATATCTGCATCGGAAGTTCCATGAAAGATGTAGAAATGAAGAGCAGAACTTCAGATCACCACTTAGGGACTGCCAAGTTCACGCTGAAAACGCATTAAAAATAGAACAAGTAACACTATAAAAGTCTAAATACAACATACGTTCGAGATGCTAAAAACTCCAGTGAATTCATGATAGTTCCTAGCAACACGTTTCAAGTCTTAAAAACCTGCTAGAAGACGAAAACATTATAAAAAACAACTGGGAACGGACTAAAATAATTCAACAACCCTGGAAGTGTGGGGCCACAAGAAGAACCAGCATAAACAATGGATCTTTATAGATACCTCCGGTAAGAATGGAGAAACAGAAACATCATATACATAGTTGCTTTTATCATTTTGAAAAGAGCAAGAACAAAGATTCTAACAGAGTAGCATGAACCCATTTTCTTTCGCTGATTCTCATCAGCTGCTTACAATCTAAGATATTAAAGACATAATTAGGAAATGGGTATAAATTATTTACATGAAAGAGTTTAATTAAAATGTATGTTGAAGACACATTGGTATAGTATACTTTACTTACTTACACCTGCTACCCCTCGTGTAGGAGCATAAGCCGCTCACCAACATTCTCCATCCAACTGTATCCTGGACAATCCCTTGCAGTAGCCATTCATTCTCTTCATGTCTGCTTCCAATTCCCGACGTAGTGTGTTCTTCAGCCTTCCTCGTTTTCGTTTCCCTTCAGAATTCCAAGTTAGCGCTTACCTCGTGATGCAGTTTGATGATTTCCTCAATGTGTGTCCTATCGGCTTCCAACACCTTTTCTTAATTTCATCCTCAACTAGAAGTTGGTTTGTTCTCTTCCACATCAGGCTGCTGCTGATGGTATCCGATCAACGGACATTCAGTATCTTACGTAGACAATTGTTAATAAATACCTGTATATTTTCGATGATGGATGTGGTAGTTCTTGAAGTTTCAGCTCCGTACAGTAGAACTGTCTTGACGTTCTCATTAAAGATTCTAACTTTGATATCGATTGACAGTTGTTTTGAATTCCATATGTTTTTCAAATGTAGGAATGCTGTTCTTACTTTGCCAATCCGTGCCTTCACGTCTGCATTAGACCCTCCTTGTTCATCGATGTTGCTACTCAGTTACGTGAAAGTTTCCACCACTTCCAGAGCTTCTCGATCAAGTGTGATTAGGTAGGTGTTCTCCGTGTTGCAATTCAGGATTTTGCTTTTTCGCTTTTGCATGTTGAGGCCTACTGATGCAGAGGCTGCTGCTACACTGTTTGTCTTAAACTGAATGCGTTGATGTGTATGGGATTAAAGAGCTGGGTTGTCTGCGAAGTCCAAATCTTCTAGTTGATTCCAAGATATCCATTGTATTCTGTGCTTTATTTCAGATATCGTGGTTTTCATAATTCAATCGACCATCAGAAGAAAGAGAAAGGGAGAGAGTAGGAAGTCTTGTCTGACTGCGGTCTTCACTTGGAATGCGTCTGTCAGTTATCTTTCATGCACTAATTTGCACTGTAGTCCGTTGTATGAATTCCGGATGATATTGACAATGAGGCTTGGAACCTGTAGTTGTGAGTTATCTTGAATTCCGTAAGTTTGTTAGTATGTCTAAGGAAGACTGTATTGAGCCTTTGTACTTCTGTTTCTCCAGTTGTCCAGTACTTCTTTGACTTCAGTTTCATTTTGGCCACATTCATGTGGTGATTTGAAGCTATGTCAGCTCCGCCCCGGCTTCTCACGTCTTCCATAGACCTTTCAAATTTTTTAGTGATACAAATATGATCGACATGGTCCTCCGTTGTGTGATTCAGTGAAAGACATATAGCTTTATGTGTGTGTTTGTGTGGGAATATTATGCCGCCTACAACCATTTTGTTGAATGCACATAGATTTGCAAATCTTCCATCACTTTCTTTTTTCCTCCTAGTTTATGTCGTCTCATGATATCTTCATAACCGTAGTTACCCATTCAAACTTTGACGTTTACATCTCCCATTAGCATTGTCAGGTCCTTCCCTGGACACTTCGCTATGATTGATTGCAGCCTCTCGGACAACCGATCTTTATCGTCGTCATTTCCATAATTGGTGGGTGCATAACTTTGGATAACAATCATTGTGATTACCTTCTGCGTTGTTTTAAAGGATGCTTTGATGATCCTGAATGCATGAGATTCCCATTCTATAAGTACATTTCGTGCTTCTTCGGACATCAGAGCAACCCAATAAGTGTGTGGAGTGTTTGCTTCCTCTTGACCAGAGCACAGTAGCAGTTCTCCTGAACCTATCCTTTGCTGTCCAGCTTCAGTCCAATGAGTTTCTCTGATTCCGAGTACTTCCAAGTTGTATCTCCTCATTTCCGTAACTATTTGACTGGTCCTCCTGGTCTCCCACATTGTTCGGACATTCCATGTACCTATATTAATGGTTTCGCCGAATATTAGAAGGGTAATTGGCCTCGTAACTTCTGAAGAATCTCGGCTTTCATCATGACGTGTCATAATTCTTCCTTCAACTTGGAGGGGAGAGTTTAAATTATTTAATCTAGTTGGCGTTTTTTAGCAAGGGTGTTTACTACGGGATGTGGTTGCCGACTCCACATCCAGCCCTCCTCCTTTATTCGGTCTTGGGACACGCAGCAACTCTAGAAGTGCTACAAACGGAATAATTTGGCGAACATGTCAGTATTTGCAAAGTTACTTTATTAATTAAATCAATATTTCAGTTCTATTCCTTTTGAATAGTGTAATGTAAGCAAATAGTACTAAATGTGCGAATTTCGGTTGTTTATACTAAAATCGGTACCTCGTTATTTTGTTTGTTTCTGAAGGCAGTCAGATGTTCTTTAAATAAAATATTCGACTTTGGTGCCGATGAAACGAAATATTGGTTGTCAATCCCAACTAACTGTGATTTGAACCACTTATTCTCCACATTCTTTGCTTAACTGACCGAACAAATTTTTGAATCGACTGTTATTTATGTCTATAACTGACCAATCAAATCGTTGCTTAAGCTCCTAAAACGTCAACAACACGTTCAATAATTCAGTCAAAGTCTAACAAGCACCCCTTTCATGTTACCGCCACCTTTGTTTATAAATTTACGTGCACCTGTCAAAGCAGATTTATTGGCCGAACAGAAAGAAGGGCATACCTTAGATTTTTGAGCATGTTCCAACGGCAACGGTAGATAGTAATCTTGGAGGTTCGCTTATCCTTTCATCCCATCAGTCGTACATTTGCAACCCAAATAAATTTTTATTTGCTGTAAAACCACTGGTAAACGTCGCTGGGATGCTAGCATAGTTTTTTGCTCTAATACGGACTCAATTTCGGGAGGCGTGTTATCTGGGTCGGAACCGCCATTGCATGAGAATCTTAGATACTCCAAACTCCCAAGGCAAAAATGAATTAATCTTTATGTTAACTCGTATAGTCACTGAGAAATCATAAATTCCATTTGTCTTTACTTTTTCCTACTATAATTGCTCTAAGTCTAACTACATTTCTTAACAAACTGCATGATAACTTGCATTTTAAGGTCATGTTAAATTTTTTTAATCAGTAATGCTTTCATTCCTATTACTTTTCCAGATACCAAGTGCTTTCTTATAAAAAACAGTATTATTTTCAATCCAATAACTAATCAATATGTCATTTCTGTAAACATGTTAGTATGCTACATATGTCGACAGAAATATAAGTAGTGTATAACACCAATCGCAAGTGGAATGCCTGGCAGCAGAAGGTTAAGAAGATCGAATAGAAAAGAACGGGAACAGAGAGTGACTGGTATGGAAATGAAGGAACAACAAAGTCTGAGACAACTGATGGACATTTTGCAAATGAAGTATTGGACATATGGTATTCAAATTTCACCAAATACATTTGGTCGTCTCCAACTGTTTTCGTTTATTACATTAGTACTTAACAGGTACAAAAAATAACATAAACATTAAACTACATGTTAGATCAATTGTGCGTAAGAACTCGAAGGTGAACAGTTAAATAAAGCGATCATATCGAACGTTTTAACAATAAACATGTTTCTGTAGTTAATAATTCACATTTATAGCTAAAGCATACAACATTAGCCAACTGATGAAACCAAAGCACATCAGTACAATTAAGTATTAAGAAGTAAGGATCAAGAAAAAGTAGGTCAGAATTGGGAATCCGAAAAGAATTTTATGATATAACAAGCAACAAAACATTTTTACGTTGATAAACTAATTTACAGTTTCAAGAAAATGTGACCCATAAAATTCAAAGAATTACATTTGGAAAAAATCAAATGTCCCTTATAATGTAACAATGAATGCATGTCTTAAACAAACAATAACAATATAAATGATCACAGATGATAGCTTAAACTGAGATTATAATAACTATTTTTCCGGTTAAATCAAAATAAATAACAACCACTTATTGATTGAGAAAAATACTGGAATGTATAATACTCGAGAAATTACGAATTACTATCATATGTCATCAGCATCATCATCGTCGGTAGCAAACTGATTTTCATTATTTGACCGAGCGAGAAGGCAGCCACTCCGAATAGAATTGCTTATGTGACCATCAGCATAAGAACTACGAACCCCATGATCGGATCGATCTGCATGGCTTCGAAAAGTAGAACTCACAGACAGAGGAACACCATTTTTGTTGACAGAATAAGCAGTAGGATTACAAGATGGTACTGAATTCACGTGACCTGTGCTTAGTTCTAGGAGTTGTAATTGACGCAAATTGCCTGATTCTATCAACCATTTTCGAAATCTCTGATCCACAACAGTGCTAAAACTATGACATTGATCAGGGGTCAACCTTGCATTCTGTAAATGAAAAGATAGAGACTTATAGATATCCGCCACTTTATTTGTAAAAACAAATACATAACACAAATTAAGTACGGAGAACAAAACAGAATTATTCATATTTTTAAAAGTCTATGTTTTCTATCTGCTGATATTTCGGGCAAATTCAAACCATTACAAATGACAACAATTATCATACCAGTTGGGCGAGTTTTGGGATAACACGATTCAGATACCTAGTGAATAAAATATTGCAGTCTGAAGTGATAAGTACTCAGTTCGGATTGTTAATATGAACGTTAATAATGTAAAGCACATCCTGGATTCAGTTGATAATCCTAACTCAAAGTATAATATAAATGATGCACTGTAATGGACCGGAAACATGTCCAGCAAAAACAAACCACGATATGATAACAAGCTCATATGCCGGTATAATATAAATTGACCCATGAGATAAGTGTAATACAGAAGGCTTCTAAATGAAATTATCCAGTGGCGAGATAATAATCAAAAACCACTTTCATTCACTAGAATAAATAACTTACGTTACAGATGTCTACTCACTGTATTTGTTTAGTTATGTCGTGAACTAAATTTTAGATTTTCCTGTAGAAAAGTTTTGAAACGATCTAAGAGCACACTCATTCGTAAAATAACAACAGTGTGATGTTTTTATTCAATTGTACTGGTTCTTTGAATCTTTCCATTGATGTTTAGGACTGTAATTCATCAGTCATTTTTATCAGCTGTGCATCCACTGTAGACGGCCTCAATATTCCCATTAAGCCACAAACATTATCAGCAGAGGTAGATGGTGGCTAGCAGTAGAATCCAGGAGGCGCGTTTTGTTCTGACGAATTGCAGTCCTGAAAATTGATGGGAAAATTCAAACGACCAATACAAAAAAACTTAAGCTTCACTCCATTTTACAAGCCAATGGCTATCTAGACTTAGCAACCGCGTGGGTAACGCGATGGCCTTTGAAGAGAATGATACTGAGTTCGAGTCCAGTATTGACCGTCAACTCTCAGGTGCAGGTACACCAGGCTAACAAGCCCCAAATGGGACGAAACTCCAGGCCTTGATCCTATGGTTATCCACTATTCATCTCCGCTTATAATGTAATGGATTATTGAGTAAAGTCATATAGTGGAATTCATAATCACCATAGATTTGAATAGTCCTTTGGAAAATCGGGAATCGAACAAATCTTCAAAAGGAAAATAGAAGTCTGTAGAGTGGTAGGTCGAGAAACAAATCTAAATCATTTCACAAAACAGAAGTTTAATTGTTACCGAAAATGCTAAATTGCATTAACAGGAACGTTTTTTCATGAAACTAACCATAACATGTTGAGGCCACTTATGATAAGCTCCAGCCCTTTCATGTAAAGCAACTAAATAAGCGGAAGGTAATGGAATTGGTAGAATGCTATTAGCCATGGAAATATAGTTCTCTAAACGTCTTTCATCTGAATCGGCAAAGTATCTGGACGTATTCGTTATAAGTGATGCGCTCAAATCCAGACAGTTAGCAGTTTGAGGATTACCATTAGGAACAGCTTCTTCAGAACGAGTATAATTTTCACCAATCGGGTTGCGGTCCATACTTTCACCTCGAGTAGAGAGCAAAAGTGGAATATTAAACGGATAAAAATGGGCGGGTTGTAGTAAGTCCCAGCAACGAACTCTGGATGATTGTTGAGATGAGTCTTGACGACTAGAATCTTGTCCTGAAATAAACCGTCGTCGATAAATAGTCATACATAAAAGGACAGATAAATGGTTAAAAGTAATAAGTCCAAATACTTATCACTAGAGTTTAGGTTAAATGGTCACTTCACCCTATACGTGGAACATACTACAATTATCATAATTAACTAAACCATAAAGTGCAATTCAGCTTCCCAATTTAAAATATCCATGAATGGTGTTTGAAAAGTAAACTAATTTTCTACTCCAATACGTTATAAATAGCATAAAAAGTCAAAATCGAAATGCAAGAATCCTAAACTAAAAATCCCAGTCCTTGCACAATCACTTATTCATTTATATCTGCTGTCCCTCAAAGGGGTTAATATCTCAAGGTCATTCAGTGGCATATTTTAGTTACACCGTATTATGTTATTGTACTGTCCAATACTTCTTGGATATTACAATTTACTCGAATTTTCCCAAATTAGAAACAGAATGTTACAAAGTTATAATTTAAGTAAAATACCATATCTTCTTTAGTTTTGTGACACTACATGTCATCATTTTTATATTTGATGTTTGCTGATTAAGCGCGAAAACTGTTTATAATACGTTACTTATCATGCAAATAATTTCACTCATTCATTGTGTCACTGTGTTAAAAAATCTATCCGTGCTCATGCAATCTTCTGTTTCTAGGTTATCAACTGGACAATGTAGTATAAAAGTATTGTGTATATTTTAGGTCACAGTTCATTTCTTAGCGTGTTGATATTAATATTCGTGTATTATTATTTTTGATTCTGTAGGCCGGATCATTACAAATCTGATGAGTCCTATTTTTTTCCTAGAATTCTAGTTTTTAGTTCACATGTAGCCAGTCAATTTTAAATTTTTTGTTCTGTTGATTACCACTTTTTTTAATATTTCAGTATGAATCTACCGGAACATGAATACAAATCAAACTTGTAAATACGGCGAGTATAAAGGATCAATAGAACTAAATGTACTGAATTATTAAACGTATCTCCGTTAGGTAAAACTAACACAAGAATATAATTTGCACAAATTGAAATGCAATTTTATCGTCGGAGCATTCATCCACAGGCCTCGAAGTACTCTTTGTGTTGGGAATATTGCCTCCTGAAGTAACCGCTGAAGTGTTCGGTTTCAGCGATAATGTTTCATCGGAACTAAACATTTCAGTTATTTGATTAACTTTAGAGACTTTCTGATCTTCACAGACCATAAGCCTCTGATGTATGCGTTTAACACCAATATTGATCACTATTAGCCCAGAGAAATACAGCAATTAGATTACATCTCCCAGTTCTCAACAAGTACTTAATTCATCAAAGGTGAGTAATGTGGTTTTCACGCGTAAACCTAAATGCTTCAACTGTAACATACAGGAAACTGTCTGAGCACAAGCCAGTGACCCTGCTAAAAGACAGGTTTAATATTGAATAGTATTCCATCATCTTTTTCAGACGTGACAAGGATTCGAAACACTTCAAATGTAGCAGGTTTGCTCACATCGATCCGTTTAGATAGAGATGAGTCTGTTGGCCATTGAGACATTAGATAAGATCAATGCAAACAAGAGCATGGTCAGAGTCCAGATAAGTACTCCAAATGGAACGGCAGTTTTGTATACAACCACACCAGCGGCAGCTGATCGCGATGTGAATCCAGGCTTGAGATGCAGAGGGAGAACGTCAGATAGCACATTGGCGATGACTGTATCGACAGTTAGTGCTAGTAAGAAACAGGTTGTAGTCTGAGTAAAGTTGCAGTGGATGATCAACGTTGTTTGACCTGAAACCAACAAGTCCCCATTGGTCACCCGAACAACTCTCCTCTGTGCCTGAACGTCCGACATGAGTATTCAAGACTTCGGCTAGTACTAAAATATCTGTCGAACGCACGCTCAATGCAAGGACACTTAACCGATGATAAAACTCATCCCCGATCGCATCGGCCTACAATCTGTCAGAGAGTAGGCGGAGATAACGAAAAGACATCGTTTCTCACACCGATTTCTCACGTTGACGGAGTTTTCCTATCAAATACCAGATAACCGACTTTTAATGAGGATCTAATGAATTAGTGCTGCTTCATCCCCAGCTCTTAATACGATAACCAACACTGGAAAAACTAAACGAATATACCACAAGGTCTCTGGATAAGTGCACGTGAAACAAGCTTCTCGAAGCGACGGAAGAGCAAGTTTCTAGTCCTTCACTAGAGTCTTGAATACGGGTCCCGGATAGACAACAGACATCACTGTTAAAACTTTCTCAAGGCGTAGCTAAGCCTATCTGTTGATCGATCTATATAAGTGTGCGAACATTGAAGGTCAGTTTGAATGGCATGAATGGTTTCAGAAATGTTGGTTGCTGGTGGCATTCAGCTACCAACCAGTCAGTGACTTGAAATCGTTTAGATAGGACGAGGTTTCCACCATAGGCGAGCTGCTATAGAAATTAAGGAATAAAGGAATATACAAAATAAGAATAAGGGAATAGACAAGTGACGCAATGTATAACAAAAAAGAATACTAACAAATAGTTTCGAGTATGATTTGCGAGGGCAAGAATTAAAGAGTGAATAGTTTTTTAATCGTAGTCATCATTTAATTTGTGTGAGGGCCTGTATGCTTCCCGGGTGCCCAAACTGAGACAGGTAGTTTTCTTGAGGAGCCAATCACTGGGCCCTTGACCTATAGGTCTAATCTACATATAAAAAAACATTACGTCTTTACCACCAAAAAAGTGGACAAGAAGAAAGTGCAGACCAATTACGTTGATAAACGTGGATCAAAACTTTAAATACTACGGATATGCTCTGAAGGGAAGTGTTAGCACGATATAATAGTAACTAATGCACGCTCTGGTTAGAACTAAATCGGAATATGCTTACTGGTTCATTCTCAATCAATCACATTTAGTGGACTCACTGAGATCCTGGATAATATAAATTTTGTATTAACTCTAAAGTTTAAACTACTGTATTTCGATAATGTAATAAGAAGACGGAGATTATCAGGTCCCCTAGGCGGACCCTCCATATACAACAACCCGATTAAAGCGCCGGACATTCAATTTTCGTCCTCAATTTCGTAAATAACAGTAATTCCGCGAGAAGGCAGCGAGTAGGACTACTCTGGCAATAGATGTATACGCGTTGCCATGTGAGAGCGTTTCGAGGAGAGCGGACTCACCACCCTCGGCCGAACCAGGCTATTTAGAGGCGTTTTTTTACTTAAGTGATCCTCGAATTTCAAAAAATGAATGCTTAGGAAGGTGGATTGCCTATTAAGTTTAGCAGTAAGCAATAAATGATTTTAAGCTTATTTTATAGCTATACACCATGACAGAACTAATACTTACCTAACAGAAATGGACGATCCCAATAATTCACTTTCGGACTAAGGTTTACCTTGTTCAGGTGATCCACAAGTTTCATATACGTTGTATGAAAGGGAGCCAACAATATTTCTTCATTACCAACTAGTGCTACACTACCAGGCGTAGGGGTGCCTGGAGTAGAAGTATTTGTACCCGAACAATTCACAGGAATATTTGAAATAATCATAGATCCACTGACAGTGTTTGGAACAGGAGGCTGAATCAATATTGGACGAGATTGTATAGCTAAATGCAATGTGCACCGACGACAAGAAGCCAAGATAGCACGACGACAGGCTGCAATAACCAAACAGTCTTCACAATGGTTAAGTTGGAGAGTATTTTCAATCGGTCCCAAAACAATGGTCAGCTTGCGACACTTATCTAGCGTAACAGACCTACAAAAAGTATTTAAGGAATTTATAATGGAAGATACAACATACAGTTTAAATATAAACAAACCGAATACAATGTTGTCTATAATACTGAACAATATAATTGCGGCTTTCGACTGTCTGATCCGACCATTACTAAAAATAATAGAATGTCCTCGTAAAAAAACCTTAAGACGTCGATTGCACAACAACACTCCCTCAAGATTCAGATGCAAACAGATATTAAGAGTAACTAATATAAAACTTAAGGCTTTATACAAACAACCGACAGAGAATTGATAGCATCTTTGTTAATAATTTACAAACGATGTACATTTATGTACAACACGTTTTAAAAGAATACTAAAATAAACGAAACTGAAAGTTAGTTATACGCAAGTATATGAATTTGCTATGTTAGCAGTACTTTTATCGCCATTGGAAAGAAAAAGATGTAAAGTAAAAAATCCAATGTCTTGAAAAGTCAGCTGAAAGGACTGGAGACAACAGTAAACCTACAATACGAAAAAACATAAAAACACTAAATGGATGTTCTTAAAAGGACAACTAAAACTCTTTAATAAACTCGTCATTAATACAACATCAACAGCGGACACTAAAAACGGACTGTTCTACCATATATACTGTACTTCATTAATTCTTGTAGATATCGTAAGCAAATGAATGAACATAATTGTAATTTAACAATTTTAGAAAACAACACATTCAAAGCGATTGCATTGGCTTACAATCGTTGGAGAACAGTTCGAACACTGATCCATTTCCTTAGGTATCAGAAACAGGATAAAATCACTAACCCATGTACAAATACCATGGACCAAAACAAAATGTATAAACACGAAGTTAGTGATTTCCACTGATAATTACATAAATTGATGCACATAATGATACAGTAAAAAAAAATTGAGACCTATGAAATGTACTTCTCGATTAGACTAACATAACTTTGAATTTTGACATCTATCTTGATAATATGCATTCATTTATGGCAATCGGTACCAGAAAAATATTATAATCAAAAACGTGAAACTACTGGAACATTTGTATCAGTAGTTTGTGTTAGATAGTTAAAAAGTTTTCAGGTACATCTAGATATTGTATCTTATTTTATTCATTTAAACATAAACATCGGTGCAAGAGGGCACTAAAATATGTGTGGGCCACACGAAGATCTTATTCAGCTTTTGTGTGGGCTGGGTTACTGCCAGGGTGACTAAACCGAGGTGGGCGGTTTTCTTAAGGGGCCACTCACCGAACCTTTGATCCGGAAGTCCAATCCACAAGACAGAGGAGCAAAGTTAGATGTGGTCTCATGACAGCCATACATTATTTGTACCTTCAGGATACTGGAGCTCATTTGGTCCTCCGTAGCCACTAACTCGGTCCAAGCGCCAGATATTAGCTTTTTGTCTTCTCGATGTCGCAAACACCCTCGCCGCGAGTAGGTAGTGAACAGGACTTCCATGAGAGGGATAGCGGACTCTCTCCATTTTTGGCCGTACCAGGGCATTTGAAAGCAGGTATTGTATCTAAGGTTTTCAGTTTTCTCATCGTTGGTATTATGAACTGCATTTAAACAGTCCCCATTCGTATGCACATCTGCAAAGGAGTGCCTTGTAGTGTCTGTCATTATGTTAAGCCCAAATACCTCATTATTCTAACTTTCGGACAGCTCATTCTATTCATTCTATTTGAGTCACATTCTGACTTTGTTAATTATTCACTTATCAATGTCTTGACTGTCTTTGTATGAGCGCGTAGGCGTATGTACACTTCTTATCCCGTTACTCATCACATGTCTGTAATTTATCTCGATGTGCTTATAAATATTGATTAACTCTTTGTTAAATGGGAGTTGGCTTACCAGCCATCTCCACCGCGCGCCAACTTAGCTTGGCTTTCTAATCTTCGCATCGTTCCTCCGTTCGTTTGTCTAATCAACAATTATACGAAATATATGCATTAGAAACTCCATTCTCGTTATTTGACTTATTTAATTCCGTTATTAACTAACGCGATTTAAGTCAATGATTATATACGAGGATAGACGATAGCAACCAATCATTACGATCAAATTGGAGTCAGATCACGGGCCACAAAAGCCTTGACACTGTCACTAGTTACAAGTTTTAAGTAAATTTGTCATAGTGGCTAAGTGTTATCTGAAACGCACGTTTCATCCTATTTGAAACTCGTCATTTTATGGTAAAAAATTTTGTAACGAATGGAAACTTCAAAGTACCTTGCTTACGATGCACAAAAGCCAATGAGGACTGATCGAATGCAATCCATAATATCAACCTCTTTGGTAGATCAATAGCTATCTGGACTTTGTAGCTAGGTGAATAACCCGTTAGCCATTGCATAAAAAGCATTAGGTTTCAGTTTTAGAGTAAACAACGATTCTGGCATAAAGTTATGACCGGAATAAGAGACCTAAATAGGATAAAACACAAATTCTGGATTAAATTAGAAATCCCAGCTCAAACTCTACTAGAATATCTAAGTGATGATCATTAATTTTTCAGGAAAGGAATTATCATGAGTATAGGAAAGAATCAAGTTAATTATGGATAAGAACGAGGTGCTGGAATAGTTTGGTTCACAATTATCTATTTATCAAACATTTCAGAGCGCTAGTATGCACTCTGTAATATCTGGCATCGATAAACCAGAATCACCAAATATTAGTCGATGAATCTAGCGAAAAACCATGTATTAGGAAACTACAGTGGTAAGTATCTACTTTTATTAAATAAAAATGTGGTAAGAAAAATATCAAATTACATGACCAAATGTATTTATAGATTTCCACCACAAGGATATATTAACGTTGATAAACTAACCTCATAGGTGACAGGAGATACAAATAACTACAATGGGCACGATGTATTTTAAGCGTGGCACCATCAAGTGTAGCAGAACTCTGAAATCGAAATAAAATGATTTTAAGGAGAATTTTGATACTGAGCGATAGGTAATTGTGAATGTAGACAAACCAAGTCATTACACGTGAAGAGGAATTCTACAAATTTTAGATGGGACTTAAGCATTGCCAGTTGATATTTAAAATATATCAAGAATAGTGACACAAACCATTTTAGTCCGTGTTTTTTAGGCTGCGAAAGTCTTATTACTCCGCATCTATATTTTTATGGTTGCTTACTTCATTCTATCAGTTTATTTCAATATTTCTTCCGCTTTTACTTATTTTTGTGTGCTGTTGTAAAATGCAAAAGTAAACTGATGCAGATTTGTAGTATCATGTCACTCACTATTCCTGTCATATTCAAATGACCTTAATAAAAAATAAAACTGTATGTATTTAGCAGCTTTCAAAATAAATTCCATTTCAAGTGCGACGACAACCAATCTGCCAACTTGCGTCATTTGTGGCGTAGGCGAGATATCCGTCTATCAACCAAAGGACGTGTTTACTGCGCAGCAGTTCGTTCCGTCCTACTTTATGGCAGTGAAACATGGCCGGTAAGAGTAGAGGATATTCGTAGGTTACTAGTATTTGACCATAGGTGTCTTCGAAATATCGCTCGTATATCCTGGGACCACCGAGTAAGTAATGCAGTTGTTAGGAAACGGGTACTAGGTAAGAATGGCAAATCAATTGAGGAAGTAGTGAAACTTAATCAGTTGAGATGGCTGGGACATGTGCTGCGCATGCCCGACCACCGACTGCCCCGACGTGCTATGTTTTATGGTGTAGGAGTAGGTTGGAAGAAAGCTAGGGGCGGCCAGACCAAAACATGGTACAAATCCATGAAGTCACTGACAAGTGGACTGAGTCATGTTGGTAGGTGTAGACTACCTGGTTGGGGACCGCGAGACGATAGTAACCGATAGTTAGAGACCTTGAATGACATGGCTCAAAATCGTTTGCAATGGCGCAGGTGCATCCACTCTTTGTGTTCTCTCAAACTCTAATCTTCTGAATTCTTCATGCCCTTTATTTTCTTTCCCAATTTATTCCACTGGACTATACTCCTTTAATAACATCATCAAACCTTCATGTCCCCTATCTCTACTTATACTTTCAGTACCTCTACCACTATGGGATTTGTATCGATAACTGAATCTCTGTGCTAATGTGGTATGGCAACTCGAACTGATGTACGTACGTACGAAGTTCCACGTTGTTACTGACTGACTGACTGATGAGTGAAAAGTCTGGAGTCAGTTAGACAATAAATCTGCTCTTACTAACTAGTAAAATCCGTTACGTCAAGCGGTATAAATTTGAAACAAATTAGATTTTTCAGTGAATTGTAAATACAACTGCTCCATTAGTTAAGCAATATCGACAGAGAATTCTTAATATCAAACGGCTACACAGAGAATCTATAATACAATAGACATCAGAAAAGCACTTTTATTGATCGATAGAAAAGATCGCTACTATGGAGATTGAATCCAACAATTTTCAAAAATATTTTTATGGCAGTTTAACATGGTAGCAATAAAATTACTCATTATAACTGAACTTTTTCATTCTAAATAAAAAACCTGTATGGATCAATGCAAAAAGTAAACATTTTAAAATAAACTTACACGAGCAATAATTTGGCGAGAAATCATCGACATGACAACCAGTTTGTTTCTAGAATATCCAATTAAAAACGTGTATGAAAAATCAACGGAAGAAACATCACTTAACAAGATTTTTAACAACTTAGTAGGTGTGAAAAACGGTGCACTATAAATATGTGAGTTGGTGCATAGGTGGAAAGTTTTTTTTAAATCGCCATATCGGGGTAAAAAGTAAATATGATGACGGTGGACCACAAAGTGCCTATGTCATGCTGCAGTTATAAATGGAACAAACTTCAGAGTATATATTTTTCGTATACTTAATGAAGCATCACACAAGAGACATAATTTCAAACAACTGGAAACCGTTTTCTAAAGAGTGAGTTATGAATTCTCCATAAGCTTACCCACTGTGACCTCCAGTTCGTGGAACTTGGTGCGCGTTTGTTGCGATTTTCTGACGCTTTATGATATCATTCTGTGGCTGTTGCTGAGTATTGTTTAAACCAGATTCATTGTCCAAGACAACTTGATGAGGAAGACGCCACTGTAAACGTCGACCATTACGAATACAGTTTTCAACCGAAAATGGGTTTTGTGTTAGCCATGAACGAATCCAAGAAAGAAGGCCACGTAAATGAAAAGCATGTGTAACCTACAAAAGGTTTTATATAGTTTGAAGCAAATGAAGTGACTGGAAATAACCAAATGAGGAAGCGACTGATAAAGTACAGTTATATATTGTAAATAACTACCTTAGATTATGGTACATAAAAACAGCTGTAATTCATTTTAATCTGGAAAATACGATTCACCACAAAGCGATTAGCATCGATCTCCAAATGAGGATTTGGTGTAACCGGCATCAAATATCCAGCAACACCATCTAAGTGGAGCTGGAATTTTCGCGAAAAAAAAATGGAGACTATTATGAATACTACCACAAATAACAAAAATTTAGGAACCGTGTTATAATAAAGCCTTAAACGAATATTTTTCGTTAATATTGTCTATACAAGACATATTAGTGGGATGTGAACAGTGTGAGCCTCTATATTAACGAGTAAATAAACACAATATGACGACAAAAGTAAATTTTGTAAGTTTTTGTTGATTTCAGAATGAACAAGCAACAAGGAAATACCTTGGAGTAGCCAGTTGCTGGTAGAATTGTCGGTATATGGACAAGTTCTGAGAATGAATTAAGTGTCCTGAAATAAAATAAGGTTAAAAGTATATAAAAGTAGCCACACCTTCCTTCATCAGCTGATCCTTCCAAAACAAGGTCCAAAGCTTCGACAGCACCTTCAGACAATGTTGCATCCATACTATTTCCACCTTGGTTATCTAAATATAAAGTATAAAACGGTAAGCAATATAATGTACACACACAGTACGTGTTTTGGATCAAGAACCCATTTTGCATGAGAAATAAAGAAAAACCAAAAAAGTGATAAAGCAAACCAGAAGGAGTCGACAATGCAAACAGGAGACTAGAAATGATTGCTAAATGTGATTAGATAACAGTCAAATTAACATCATTTATTAAGACAACATAGATGGAATTATATCTAGGGAAATATAGTAAGGGACAACTAAAAATATTTGCCGTAAACAGTGACTACTTAGACATAAGTGTGAATGAGAGTCCGTTTTAATTCAACACACTGAGTACATTTACATTGTCATTAATTCACAGGTTTTCTGCACACTCTGAACGTTCACCTTGTGTTGATTATTTCTGGTTAACACGAAGTTAGCACTCTGCAAATATGCGATAGTTATATTTTACGACATACATTACTAAGTAATCAATTAATTGACGAATTAATTGTTAATAACAATGATTAGTATGCTTATTAATTAGTGAACATAATCATATCTGGTAGTGATAGCTGCTCACAAGGACTAAATATTGGAGAATGCCCCGAATGACCAGAAATTAAGGACAAGTTAACGATACAGATAAACGTCATGCTTATACACAGAATATGAAGATAAAGTAAACATAAATTAACAGTCAACTGAGGGGAATTAGCTTGTAGGTTACTCGTTTTCTAATCAATTAAAACCTAACTGTTATCATATCAACATAAACATAAGCAAAAAATAAAATTTACCGGGTTCAACAAGGAGATCAAGCATTTCATTCAGATTTTCACTGATAAATTGAAAATGATATTGCTCATCTAGATTCTGAAAACTGAAAGTTAAATTCATACAATTACACGACATAGTTTGATAGGAGTTGAACGACCTGAATCCAACTCGGATGAACGACTATAACTACCAGGCCACCTAGCAGAGTAAATAATAAGATCCCAGAAAACTAACTCAGCACTGGCTGACACTGCCGAAGCTCGCAGAGATATCTTGTTTATTTGTTGTATGTACAGAAAGAGTACAAATGTGAACAAATTAACGGATTGTGAAGTACGAATCCTCTCTACAAATTATGTAGCTCTGAAAACATGTAACTACCGGCATCTGCTGAGTTTGCTGCAGTAAATATCCTCTCATCAAAATCCTTAAGCTTTTCGTATTGTGTCGCCGACATAGTTAGGCATGTGTGAAAGAGGCTAAATAACTGTATAAATTAAAATTAAACATACACCCAAGCCAAATCCTCAGTCAGCTGAAGCTTATTACATGCTACATGTTTCCAAACAGAATAACTAGAAAGAGATGTAAATTGACCCATCAAAAATTAAGATGATCTACCTTAATCTTGATCCAGTTTTACCTTTGGTTTTCGCATAAGTAACAAGCTTTTTGATGTTCTAAAACACACAATAAGGCCTAAATATATTAGGAAAACGTTCTTACATGGACAGCAAGTCTTGGATGAGGATGAACGTGAAAGATACCGTATGCGAATGGTTCTGCTCTCGGCCAAAGGCTCAGAGTTACATGACTAGCCTTGCCCATTGCACCAACATTACGCAAACTTTGAAATGTGCCATAACCTTCAGACGACCTTAAAAGTAAGACAAATACAAAAAGATTATTCAAATACTTGGCAATAGAACAGAAAACGCTTAGCTTATTAAGCTTCCATGAGAATGGAGTTCTGGTACACCCATGAGGAATGTTTTTATTAATTTTCTCGCATGACGGATTCAATGACTAGAAGACCTAAGTCGTCGGTAGTCGGGACAGATGGTTAGGAGATCCATATTCATCCCTGCAATTCGTAGTACTGTGAAGACCCAACTTTTTCGTGAACGTATCAACAAATGGTGCTGTTACTGCGTGTTATAGTAGTAAGTTCCAATGATTTGTTACTAAGTGAAAAGATGAAACTCCAGATGTGAAATATTTGATCTCAGTTTTTAAACTTTCTTAGAATGTACCCCTGGATGATCAGCTACACATAGAGGGACAAGATAAGACATATTATTGTCAAAGTCATCGTTCAATATACGCTCAGTATACCGATGTGAAATCACCCCTTAACCTGTGGTAGAATAACGGAACTAGGTTGAGGAATCTCAGTCAGTCTTCATAAGGACAACGTACACCATTTTGATCACTCACCATTAAATTCTTCTGGAGAACCTGCTTCATAAATAAGACAATAACCTGATACACGAATTCGGTATTCTTAATGCGGTCTCACACGCCTCGTATGGAATACTCTGAACATTCCTTTATCCAAGAGACAAAATATCTTACAAATAGATTATCTGAACCCGAAGCATTTGACAGAGTTGGTTTCACAATTACTCGTAGTTCTCAAGTCGTCAGGGCTCTCATAACCTTGAAATTAACATTTTTAGGACCACTTAGACATATCTAAGTTGACATATTAAAGTAATAGTGAGAAAACCTTGTCAATATACACAGTCTCCGACGGCGGAACGACATTGCTGCAATCAATATTAAGTCTTTTACCATGGTTGAAGAAAAGTGCGTCCCAAAAATATATTAATAAAGCTTCAGCTCTTTCAAATTTCTTCCCTCTAAATATCAGAAGTGGTGGAATTCCATCCCTTAACTGGGACCATCTTTTTACACTTGAGAACAATTATTCCGGTTTATTTTCAGAATCCCTAACTAGTTATTTTTCATACAAAAGTCTGGTCCAATACAATATCCTACATTCAAGAAGTCTTTTGACCCGTTCAATCAGCTATGTTGGATAGTTATTCCGTCTTTGTGATGTTAGGCACGGTATAAATAGGGACGTTAGAAAACTAATTGTATGTTTAAATATGGATCATGATCCTCAATTGTTGGGCTCGCATTAATCGACCAGTCTGTTGTGGCGGTAGTGTGGAAAAATTGTACACATCCAGTCAGTTTGTAAAACTACTGTTCATTTCGCTGAGATTAGTACCCAACTCTGTAATCCGGACCCTATTTATTTGGGTGATACTAATGGTTGTATACTTCACTCATTTACAACATCAAGTAATTCATTATTCATCAATTATTGTGATCCGTACATCCGCGACAGACTACTAACCGCTAAAAAGTGAAAACTTGCTTACTACGGGATCGAAGTTCGAAGAATTGCTCATGACACAAAAAGTCACTCATTCGTTGAGTTTGTTAGTATGTCTAAGGAAGACTGTATTGAGCCTTTGTACTTCTGTTTCTCCAGTTGTCCAGTACTTCTTTGACTTCAGTTTCATTTTGGCCACATTCATGTGGTGATTTGAAGCTATGTCAGCTCCGCCCCGGCTTCTCACGTCTTCCATAGACCTTTCAAATTTTTTAGTGATACAAATATGATCGACATGGTCCTCCGTTGTGTGATTCAGTGAAAGACATATAGCTTTATGTGTGTGTTTGTGTGGGAATATTATGCCGCCTACAACCATTTTGTTGAATGCACATAGATTTGCAAATCTTCCATCACTTTCTTTTTTCCTCCTAGTTTATGTCGTCTCATGATATCTTCATAACCGTAGTTACCCATTCAAACTTTGACGTTTACATCTCCCATTAGCATTGTCAGGTCCTTCCCTGGACACTTCGCTATGATTGATTGCAGCCTCTCGGACAACCGATCTTTATCGTCGTCATTTCCATAATTGGTGGGTGCATAACTTTGGATAACAATCATTGTGATTACCTTCTGCGTTGTTTTAAAGGATGCTTTGATGATCCTGAATGCATGAGATTCCCATTCTATAAGTACATTTCGTGCTTCTTCGGACATCAGAGCAACCCAATAAGTGTGTGGAGTGTTTGCTTCCTCTTGACCAGAGCACAGTAGCAGTTCTCCTGAACCTATCCTTTGCTGTCCAGCTTCAGTCCAATGAGTTTCTCTGATTCCGAGTACTTCCAAGTTGTATCTCCTCATTTCCGTAACTATTTGACTGGTCCTCCTGGTCTCCCACATTGTTCGGACATTCCATGTACCTATATTAATGGTTTCGCCGAATATTAGAAGGGTAATTGGCCTCGTAACTTCTGAAGAATCTCGGCTTTCATCATGACGTGTCATAATTCTTCCTTCAACTTGGAGGGGAGAGTTTAAATTATTTAATCTAGTTGGCGTTTTTTAGCAAGGGTGTTTACTACGGGATGTGGTTGCCGACTCCACATCCAGCCCTCCTCCTTTATTCGGTCTTGGGACACGCAGCAACTCTAGAAGTGCTACAAACGGAATAATTTGGCGAACATGTCAGTATTTGCAAAGTTACTTTATTAATTAAATCAATATTTCAGTTCTATTCCTTTTGAATAGTGTAATGTAAGCAAATAGTACTAAATGTGCGAATTTCGGTTGTTTATACTAAAATCGGTACCTCGTTATTTTGTTTGTTTCTGAAGGCAGTCAGATGTTCTTTAAATAAAATATTCGACTTTGGTGCCGATGAAACGAAATATTGGTTGTCAATCCCAACTAACTGTGATTTGAACCACTTATTCTCCACATTCTTTGCTTAACTGACCGAACAAATTTTTGAATCGACTGTTATTTATGTCTATAACTGACCAATCAAATCGTTGCTTAAGCTCCTAAAACGTCAACAACACGTTCAATAATTCAGTCAAAGTCTAACAAGCACCCCTTTCATGTTACCGCCACCTTTGTTTATAAATTTACGTGCACCTGTCAAAGCAGATTTATTGGCCGAACAGAGTTTCTCTGATTCCGAGTACTTCCAAGTTGTATCTCCTCATTTCCGTAGATATTTTAATGGCCTTCAATTTGACCTAATCTTCCGTTAGCTGCGATTTAGTTTTAACAATTTGAATGAGTTTTTATTGATTAATCGCTTTGATCTCACTAATATTAATGTAACCAGAACAAGTACTCGAAGGTTGGGTTTCTGCATGATCATAGGTTGAAGACAAAACCAGTGAACAGTTTAAAACACAGAGCTGAAGAGGTTGTTGTGGGATTGGGCGCAATCCACACAATCCTGACAACTAGAAGACGGGGAATTAGATATTCAGCGTGGAGAAAAACCAAATGATGGGGAAGGCAGGAAGAATAAATCCAAAATTATCGAGTGGCATGGCTTGGCCTTGCAGGTGTGGTCATTTTTGTGAAATTTATCACTTTTATTCACATTAAATATATTGTTCTATCTTCAACCTAAAATGTGTTCTTCGTCATACATTGGTGATTGATACGATGCGATGAGTAAATGTATACAATGATGTGACTTCTACGTATGCTCTTATCGATTAGGCAGTTACGTCACGATAAATTGGCAATTTTAGGATTACGACTATAATTAGAGCAGTACTAATAACGACCATAATTCAACAAGGTTACAGATACGTTATGTTCAACCTCGCCACAAATAATAATCTCTTACATAATTACCCAAAATCAAATAAGAAGTCAATGATGATGTGATGAGAAAATATATTTGAAACACAGTTCAATCTTTCGTAGCATTCCCGCGCGGGATCTAGTGCGGATATTTGACCGAGCGCCTCTACCTAGTGGTCTGTTTAGTAAGACAAATAATCACAGTTTCAGTGTTGAAGACTTACAGAATTATTTAATGTCGGAACATCAATACGTCTGTTAACTAATTGGCAGTACATGAGATTGTATGCAGTAAGAGTAGCCAATCAGCCCCTAAATTGAGCAGAGGATAGGAATCCGTGGCCATTCGCTGTAGTTTTCCTTACATCTGAATTATCTTGGTTTCATCATACAAATGAAGGTGAAGCCAAAATGACGGGACCTAACTGTCACTTCATCAAGTTACTGATGATATCGAAACATATAATTTGAACGGAGCACAACCCTGAAAATAATACAGCTTTTAAAACGTTGTATAAAAATTGTCAATGACGAATACTCAAGTTCGCAAATTTAGACCCATTTATGTATACAAAAACAATGTCATAACCTTGGATTTACCCTGGTAATTCTTAAAACATTTCATGGCTTAGGTGTGGCAATTTGTTATTCTTTTTATGCGACGTAAAATTTTTTTTTCTTTATCTTTTTACTTGAAATTGCATTTAATTGACTTTAGTTTTCATATAAATAAATGCCCTGACAAGTATATGTGTGACCAAATTGTTCGAAATATAGCGCAAATACATCAGATTTTTCAGATCAACTCCGTTCTTTGATTGCTCTATCAAAATTTATGGAAGCGACTGATTCCTTGGAGAAAATTTTCATTTAGTGGGTTTTGAACTATCAAGTCTGTGGAGAGAGCACTACCAAGACCTGTTTGGTAAGTTGTCCTCTCTGGGAATTTTATACCAGAATACTTGTAGAATAGGAAATATATCCTATGAATTAGGAGTATTGGTGAACGAATTAATGCTACTCGTCATAGCCGTTAGCGAAAAGTGGCTTGTTCATAACATTGACGTTACTTGGGAATTATCGGGGTAAACAAACTTAGGAAGTTATATAGATGTACGAAAGGTAATGATAATATAAATATCCAAACCTTTGAGAATCTCATGATAGTGCGACTTGTTAAGTCATTAGCTGTGAACTCAACTTTAAATTTGTACGTCTATGTTCGGTGTAATCTTTTTCAGTATTTCCTGACCATCCTCATCTCTCTAAGAATAGCATGATTTCACATTAATGACGTCGTTCTACCTGTTTCCGTTTTGCAACTATTACACAAGAGTATTCCTCAGTGCTTCCACGTATTTCTTGTTAATTTGTAGTATTCGAAAACTGTGTTGCAACAAATACATTTCGAAACGAATAGCCGCATAAATTTTGGGGTGACGATTATGTAAAGAATTCATTAAATCATAGATGAACCTAGCACAGTGTCTCCTACACATAGTGAATTTCTGAAGGGAGAGTAACTGCTAAACAGTTCATCCTTTTAAGTAGCTTCAAATAATTTCCAGATGCCGTTAAGTCGGTTGACCAATAATGTGGGCAAGCCATAAATCCTGGCCTACACTACAATTCATTAGAATGCAACTGCCCGAATTACGTAATATTACGTTGAGGCAACAATACCAAATGATCTCATTAGCTGTCCCAATGACACCCGGCTTTCTGACTGTTAAGATCCCAAAATACAGCAAGCAAAAAATGTTGAGAGCAGATTAACATAATGTAACCATTAATGTCCAAATTGAATCATGTCTCTTCCAGCAATGTTGGTTAGCCAGTCGACGTTATCCATGCTGGTCGATCAACGACCTGTCACAAGACAACTATTTTCCTGTGGTTGGGATAGTTGGATTGAGGAATTGTCATTTCAACAACTCTGCCACCACATGAGCCCTTCATACGCTTGGACAGGAATGTGCTCGCCTGACAGGCTGGTGGAAATACAGATGGTAAACATGTGGTCAAATTTGCTGAAACATGAAATATAGTCTGGCCAGGATTATCACTTAGAATTATAAATTTGAATGAAGGTAGAGAAAAGTTAGTGACTGTGAACCCTGGTGGTTGGACGAATTTCTGCCTAATATTATCAATGGGTGAACGCAAAAAGCATGGGAACTGAACTTACTACACTAAGACTCTCATATATATTACAGGACCGCATAAAACCCAGTTCTTCGGTATGCAGTTTATAAAATTATGAAAGATTTGACAGATTATCTTACTAACACTGGTAGACGAAGGTTGGTAGAATGCTGAGTTTGCGAGACATACTACTTTTAAAGTGATCACACTATTAACTAACATTTAGCAGCAGCAGCACCAAAAATTATTATCAAGAAACTGTATCTCAACTTTACAAGAGAACCACGTCTTCAATTTTCCACTCCAAAGTTCGATTAATTCGCAAGGAATTGAAAAGACCCCTATTGGTAGGTCTGATCAGGTACTTACCTAGAGTCGACTACCATTAAGAATATGCTGGAAATTGTTCACCTTTCGTAATTTGGAATCTTGATTAGTCCTATGAATTCAGTTAGTAGATCCAAAATTTGCATTGAATGAATTTACGAACCTGCTCACTTATATTGATTATTATACAGAACGGTATATAAAGCCAAAACAAACATCATAATGAACATGAATCAGTGATAGATATTTTTAGTCCCTGAATGAACTAAACAACACAAAAATAAAAAGCTTTATTTTGGCAAAAGATGATCATGACGATACGGCAGTTGTATACACAAGTTTTTTGCCAATGGGAATAAAATCACTACCAATCTTCAGAGTTATGGTGGATGATACATCGACTACAAAACGAGCTGTTGGTTGGACAATTTGTAGAGCTTCCATAGGGTAAGGAGGAATGCGTAAATGTCCGCATGTAGGATCGGTAAAACGGTACAATGTTATATTTTTTAAGTCTTTAAAAAAAAGACAAAACAGGGAAAACACAAATTAGAGATTAGACTGGAGTAAATAAGAGGAAAGTTGTATTAGCAGAATAAAAAACTTCGTTTAAGCAGCTGGATAAATTCCGATCGACTACAGCAATCGCTGGAGTGTTGATTATATATATTAGAAATCAAAGATTTATATTTATTTATTTATTTGGTGTCTAAAAATCAAGAACAAACTATAGTTTGACGCGGACAGATATTAGAAGGACTCTGCTAACAGACAGCTGATCGGAACGATGAATAGGAAGTATTAAAGATTCAAATAAATTGTTTAATAAATTGTAGATGGGAAGTGATTTATACGTGAGATAATTACGTGGAATATTACAAATACTTTGGTACATATATATATATATATATATATATATATATATATATATATATATATATATATATAGTAGCCTTACATAGAGTAAGGTTGATTTTTTTTTCAAAAAAGTGCTAGATCGGCCACTGTACGGTGTCTTTGTGAGAAAACGATTAAAGTGGATACGTTTAGGTTGTTAAATCAATGCTAAGAAATACTGACTGACAGGTTTCAAGATTTTTACGAGATCACATTTGACTGACAAGCAACAAGTCCTGGTTGTAAAATTAAGACGCCGTCAAAAGCTTATTACTTATTTGATCAATTATTCTGCAGAAGCACATGCTGGGGAGGAGTTAGGAAAAAACTTAAGGAGCTATCCATAAGCAGATTAGACCATGTATATTTGATGAGTGTTTACTAGTCAGTTTGAAGTAGTATCATTGCTACATACTCCGAATCCAAAGCTTTAATTTGGTTCAAGAACTTTCTATACCTTTTACTATTTACGAATCGCAGTTAATTAGCTAACAATGGGTTACCTGGTTTTATGATGAAAATGACCCAGCTGTGTATGAGCTATGATTTTTTATATGTAGTGCATCATGATTTAGTATGCAGCATACATAATGAGATAAGTTGTGTATAAAACATACGAATGTGCTTTTGATAATTTATCTGATGTCCTTACTAGTGTGTTGAGAAAGTGACAAATTTTCGAGGGCTATCAATCGTGAAGAACACAATATCTAAGTTTTTAAATCTCAGCTATTTCATGATAGCTTTGACTATGTACTGCTTCATACAAGTAATACACAATATATACTCTTGGCGTGTGTCTCATACAAGATGGTTTTGAAATTATAACTCAATCAAATTAAGAAAAGTCAGGAATTTAGATAATTCAGAAAATCCAAAAAAACGTTTACCTTTACTGTTTAACGCAAGTGAACGACAGTGAGTGACTACACGTGAGACCACATCGGTATATGTGTCGCCGTCAAAAATGGTAACACCATTAAGTGTAAAGAGACCTGAACCAATATCCGGATTTAGAAACGTCATGGATGCTGAGGTAGGTGGTTCACAAAACAAAATAAGAGGCTCTAAAGGACAAACACTTTCTTCAATACGACTATCATTAGAATCGCATGAGTAGTTGGTCTAAAAAAGTAATGGTAAACAACCGTGACAATGTTGAAGTTTAAATTTTAAAGGGAAACTGACGAAAAATTTGATGAAAGGTTCGGTTTACTTTGATGAGAATCCATAATAACTCAGAGACTAAATTAAATTTGTATACACGTTCGACGTTAACATTTTTATACACCGTAATTGAATGTTACGAATAATTTATGTTCATTAATATGGGATGTTTTAGGCTTATGAAGAGATGAGACAGATGACATAGATAAAAATATGATAAATTATCCATCAAGCAGCAGTTACGGCTGTACACTTACGCCGCAAAAATGAGAAATAATAAATTGTTAAGTGAATACCCACACGGTGAAAACTGTTATAAATCAATTTGCAAACTGTTGACATTGTATTCAAAACTAAGGAATACTCTAAGAGTGTTCTATTTGCGTCGATTCCATACACCAATAAAAATTAAAGATAATAATGCGTTCTTCATGTTAGGATTTAGTTAGTTTTTTATTTTAAAGATATTGTGAATCAAATACCGACAGAATTA
Organism: Schistosoma spindalis; assembly: GCA_946903255.1. Taxonomy (NCBI): domain Eukaryota; kingdom Metazoa; phylum Platyhelminthes; class Trematoda; order Strigeidida; family Schistosomatidae; genus Schistosoma; species Schistosoma spindalis. The sequence goes on along the minus strand of OX336420.1, from coordinate 33,496,795 downwards.
ATGTGATCAGATCATTAAAGTTTTAATCACTTACTAGTATTTTAAAGCTACTTCGGTAAAAATCATTCACTTTTAGAATTTAGTGAGTAGGTTTGGGATCATCATATGCTTTAAATTCAAGTCGTAAACCCAAAGCCAATAGTTATATCAAGTAATTATTAGTAATTAACAAAAGAACCGCAAGATAACCTAATCTCCTATGCCTGTATTCTTTTGATAATGCATGCTTAATTCTTAATTTTAGTCAATCTTTTAAGTGTTATTTTGAAAACGATGGTTTCGATAAGTAGATTTTTCAAACGAAAAATAGAATTGGGTAATACCAGAGGAAGTAAAACAGTACATGTTTAATCATGAGGTTATAAAAAGTAACTCATTTATGATGAAGACATCACAATAAGTATATATTAATTGGAAAAGTGGTTGATTTGTAAAGTCAAGCTACAAATAACCAAGCAAAAGAAGTAAACAATAACAGTTAAACGCCAAAAATAACAAATCAAGATCGAGGTCTACACAACAAGTTGTGTCCATGTGGAGAGATTCGAACTCTTCACTTCTACATGAAGTTTTTGGGAATGTCGATCAGAAGAACGATGAGAACTCCACAAGCAAACCACATGGCTCAGAGAACAAAACTTCACCATAACCAAGCAAAAAAATATCCTTCTCATTTCACTTGTTTCCCTTTTGAATATCTACTTAAATTCGGTTGTTAACATGGCCAACACCATTCACGATAAAAACGGTATAGCTAATGTGTTTGCAATCTTTGTTTATTCACTTTAATGGCTAAACATAAAAGCTTTGAAGCCACTTTCTTTTCACGTGTTTTGAAATAATGCAAAAGCTGCACAACTATGAATGTATTAACGCGGTATTATTAAGTCAAAATTATGAAATATCCAAGTGGTAAGAGGTGTGAAACGATTTTTTGGCTGAAAGTGACTTGATCAGTTGATCTGAAATGATCCACTGATATAATTATTAATAGTCGTTCTATAATAAATTTTGATAATTTGGTTTGACGTAATACATTAAAAGCTTTTGTTCGAAATGAAAAGACCTAAATGTATGCACTTTTTCGTTTATTATTACTGAATCAACTGAAATGAAATTTATGAGAATGAGTAGCAAAAACCCTAGACGTCAACTGATCAAAAATCCGTTCAGCTAAATCTATTACATCAAAATATTCTATAATTAAATATAACTGCATTTAGGTTCACGTCATACACCGGAACATATACGAAATACGTAAATTGATGAGATCAACATATAAAAAACGAGGGCAATTTCTAGACGAAAACTATTAAAGACAAGGTGTCGAAGTGAAATCTATTTGATGTATTTCAAAACTGTTTAGGGAAACAACAGAAAATAATCAAAAATTATTAGCACATTTTGATTATTACCATAAAACATGTCAGAATAAACTTACTTTTAAACCATCAGGTTGTCGTAAACCTAAAGTCGATATAAGATACGATAAATTCTTTTTAATTACTTCACATTCATCCACATCCAACTGAAGTTGAAGAACTCGTTTACCGTGAATTAAAAACCGTTCTCGGACTAACTGTACAAATGGCATAGCACGTTTTGCCATTTTACCCATAGCCTTTAGATGAGGACGTAAAAGTTGAGCTAACGTTGCATTATCTGCTAACGTTTTACCATCGTCAGAAAGATTAGCTGCCATAATTTCAAGAATTTTTGCCTAAAAAATTAGTAATAATGAATACCGAAACAGAAAAAAATTACAGTAAATATATATTTCGCTCAACTCTCAAACATATATTTGGAAATAAAAATATAACACGAGTGAGAAACAGTCGTTTAAAAAAAGAAAAAGCAGATGTACAAATATGAGGGCTATGAATGGTATAATATGATTCAACTTAATAAACTAAGAAAATATGGTGAATTGGGACTAAAAAATACCTGCCATGCTGGATAAGCTTTAGCAACCCAAACAACAGCATCCGAAGGTGGAATAAACTGAGTAACAGAATGGGATCCAACAGATTTACTACTCTTGAAAGCCTTTGATGATTGGTATTGTTTAAGTTGTAATCTAAAGGTATGAGCTGTATCATCTATGTAACGGCCTAATTAGGAAAAAAATAAAACAGAAATGAATAGGAAAACATCCACTGAATAATTTAATTATTCTTGAGAAATAGTAACCAAACAAACTTAACGTTGGATCACATTTTTGTATGGAAGTTCAACATCAAATGATCCATTAGCAGTACCCAGTGTAATTTTTAGTCATTAGTGCTGGACGAATGCTATCGATTAGGTTGTGATGTGGTCATTAGGCTAAATAACCCAACACTGTGTGCACTATACTTGATGTTAAGTTGTTGGAAGAAGACAGTGGGAAACAGGGACTTAAAACTTCTGTTCGAAAAATGTACGCAAATGTTAGCTCAGTCAGACAAACGGCAACATTGAAACCTTGTTGATAGAATTTGAGCAGGATTAATGACTATACAACGTGAAATTGGTCATTACTAAATGAAATTCAACCCTATAGAATGTCGGTCGTGAACCAAACACGTCAGTGTTAACGTCTCCGATTAGACAGCTGAGTCAAACGGATTCGAGTCTCAAAGAAGAATGTCATTTTTCTCAAGATGTAGAGGGCTTTAAGTTAGAGAGTGGTATCTAGCACAAAACTTAGGTTCGCATCCTCGTGTTTAAATCTTCTAACAATATGTGGAGGTGAAATATGCACTCTGACTTAAGAAATATATCAAGCAAGTTATTTCTTTGTCAATTATTATTTAATGACGCACTTATTCTCAAAGTACTAACCACATTTTAAAAGCACGATTAGTGAACATAAACGGAATTAACAAATCAAACTACAATCAACAACTGATTTTACCTTGTAACAGAAGTATTCGATCCACTGGACAACTAAGTTCAGGCCACTTTTCACAAAAGATTGATGTCTTGTTGCTTAACAGATTAATCCATATATGCTCACAAACATGTGAACAAATTGGACTAAGTAGTAGTAACTGAATATTCATATAACGTCGAATTAAATTAGTATGTACACTGCCTTGACAAACTTCACGATAACGGTCACGATGTGCCTGTATAAATATCCGAGAATAAAATGATACTGTTAAATCAATCAAAAAGTAATATGATGGTTAAAGGAAAGAGAGTAAAATTTCATATATTGACAAGACGTAAGCGCTTGGAGTTCTGATTACTACCACATAAGATGATGGATTGCTGGCATCCAGTGGCAACACCATGTCAGTAATGCAGAGGTTCGGCATCGAGTGTTCGGTCACAGAGACGATAATGAAATTGGTGTCACCATCTTGAAACACCGACTTCGGTGGCTTGGACATGTTCTACGAATGTCGTCCCAGAGAATTCCACGTCGTGCATTATTTGCCGACTCTGGGACTGGTTGGAAAAAGCGGAGAGGTGGTCAGTATATGACATGGTGTCGTGGTATGAAAGAAAGCTGCAAAGGGCTAGCTTCTGTTGGTCCTTCACGACTCCCTGGTTGGGGTCCGAAAGACGGTGTAACGCAGTGGCTAGAGACGTTATTAGATATGGCTCAGAATAGAAGCCAGTGGCGATCCTGCTGTAACCTTCTTTTACTTTCTTCATAAAAAGTGGTTGTATCTTCCTTAACTGAAAGATCTCTTCTGACTGTACCTTTCCGTTTCCCCCACCATTGTTCTGTCTCTCTCCCTTTTTTTTTATAATTCCCCACGTTCATTACTTTTTTTTTCTCTTTTCTCCTCTTCAAATTATCATTGTTTTGTGTGGCGCATATATATTTGGTGCCTCCCTTGTACCAATATTTATGTGTTCAAATAAATAAATAAATAAATAAATAAATAAATAAATAAACATAAGATGATGTTCAAGAGGATATTCTTTGCCTAAGCGAGTAGGAAGATGACTAAATATTGTACTTAATAGCAATCAGCCACTGTTCAAAAGACAAATAGCTAATTAAGATAAGTATCTATCGTATACACTTTAGATTTTTGACAAGTTGGCTGACATTAACAATAGATTTGATAACCGAGTAAGTTGACCTTATACCTTATATTATTAAATTGGAATACAAGTAATAAAAATTCAATAGATTAGATATCCATAGTATTTGAACTAATCATATATAGATTAGAAAGTATTAAACTTGTAACTAGAAAGCGAACAGATTGCATTCTGAAATCAAATTGGTGTAAGATTAAAGAACTGTTCATTTAAAACAAAAAATTTGTATAAGCTGCTATGGTAAGGATTTACGATACATTTATATCTTGTTAACATAATAGATATAAACCTCATAATAATTTATACTGACATTTTACTTGAGATACTAAATTTCACCCAAGGTTATACTGTGGTGATTAGAAACAAAAGTTATTTTTAATAAAAAGTATCTTTAATTACCTGAAGTTCATAAAAGACAATTTTAAGTACTTCTCTATATTCTTGTGAAGCGTATGCTTTATCGGCCAATTCAATCGTATTATTCATTTCACTATGAATAAAATATTTAAAAAAATATATATATTTTACTCAGGAGTAAATAAAGAGGAAACTCAATGACAATTGTACCGTTCACTTAAACAACGTCAGTTAGTCACTATAAATGATAAGTGTAAAACTGTATAACTTAAGTATGTTAAAGATATAACCAATCATGAGTAATAAAAAGTCAATGTTATTCATTTAATCTATTTCGAATAATCGTAAAATAATACTAACTATTGAGCTATTAAGAATTGAAGATAGAAAAATGAACAATAATTCAAAAAAAAGAACATGAAAACTACTATAATGATTTAAAAATAAATTCATGATTCATTAAAAACTAAATAAAGCGTACTTTTCAAAAACAAAATCTGCATGCATTGTATAAGCACCTGATCGATAATCAGATTTTTGTTGTAAAGTTGAATCATTTAAATTTTCCAATGTCATATTGAACCAATCCAAAAGACTATACAAACGTAAAAGTCCAGCTTCAGCCATTTCTTCTTTTATATTAGCATCATCTAATGAATCACCAGCATCAGCCAATGCAAGACGAACACCTTATTGGGAAGAGAGAAAAAATAAGTACAATTCAAACAGTAAATAGATTTTGTAAAAACTAAATAAATTTTTGTATTTATTTACTTCAACACAGATATTGGTACAACGAGGCACCAAATACATATGCGCCACACAAATGTCATTTGATATGTGTGAGGTCTATGATACTGCTCGGGTGCCCAAACCGAAGCAGGAAAAAAAATAGATTTTTGTGTTTTTGTACAATTTGTTATTTTATAAGGAACACTGGAGGTACATGAGTATTTAACTATTCAACAAAGTATCGTTTTCAATTTACGATAACATTACTGAATATTGTCTCTTACAATAGAAGTGTTATAGATATGTTGATACACTACCGTTGATAAAGAACTTATGTTTTTTTCCAAAATCCTTTGTCGGTAATTTAATTAAGCGAAAACAACTGTTTGCCTTCAGGATTCATTGAATTATAAATATTGTGGGGTACATTTTCTTAAAAGAAAAAGGGAACTACGAATACAATAAGCGACCATTGACTGACAATAAATTTTATAATATAACATAACTTTTAAGTCAACTAAACAAAATACTCAATAGAAAAACAACGACACATGAGAATAATACAGTCTGTGAAGACAACCAGCTTGAAACGAGGTTATGAGAATGAATTTACTTAATACCCTTGAAGGAATCAAATTCATCACTATTACTTAAGTAGACGCTGATTACGTTGTTTAGAACGATAACAAAGCTTTTCATCTCAAAGAATTCGACATTAAAAACACTCGATAATTATTTGATAAAAACATAAGAATTATAATTAAAATACCACATCTCACAACTGAATCAACTTATTTTTATTAACAACAACAACAACAGCAATCCAAATAACTTACCATCAGCTGAGTACTTTTCCACAGCATCTGCTAAAGTGAGAAAATTACCAGTTGATTTTGACATCTGTATGAAAGAAAATTAAGATCAGTGGTCGATGTTATATATATACATAATCAAAAATAAAATAGGCGATTCTCCAAATGTTTTACACGAATATATGAACAAACCGAATCCAATGAACATGTATCAGTTAAAATGAGTGATTTAGCTTTAACTACTAAGTGACAAATTGTAAAGAGTCGAATAAACAAAAAAATAAGATCTGTACGCTATTGATGTGTGACAGAATTTATCTACTCTAACATCTCATACTATTTTAATGGTACTTTTCTTGTTATCAAATTTCACTAATGTGATTAATATATACGCAAATATTAAATAATTGTTAAACCTTGAACTAATGACAGTATGCCTAAATTTGGTAACCTTGAAAACTAGGAATTATAAAAAGTCAATTACCTTATTAGAGTTCAATAACAAATGGCCATTGGCACGTATACTTCGAGGCCATAAATTCGGTTCATTTGGCCATATAGCAGTGTGATTGTATAAGTAGTAGGTTAAATGATTGGAGATAAGATCCTTTCCACTAACTCTTAAATCAACTGGATACCAGAAAAGAAATTCTTGACGAAGTTTCTTCAAAATTGGTACACTCAGAGAAGAATGACTTTTCATTCCGACTAAATCGTCTGGATTTCCTATTCCTAAAAATATGTAGTCCCACACCTCCGGTGTCATGTGTTCTGGCCTTAACAAAAAGATGCAAATCATATTTAGAGGAATGTAAAGTAAGCATGTATACATATATATCAACAAAAGGTTGGGCTATGAAAACAGAAACAAGAAATTCTGCTGAAAATTTGAAATGACTTTATCCTGCCGAATACTTTGTTACTGTTTGAAATAATCGACTTTAAACTTTGGGTACACTGGGTTTGAAACACATTTCACTTACTTCAGTTTTAACAACCAAATATCTAGCTATTATGCAACATAGCTTAAAGTTGAATAGATGAATTCATAAATGGTACATGAGTTGAAATTAGTTTCATTGAATGCATCACGGAAACTAATGTTACATAAGAATGCGCAACTTCGTGGATTGGTTGAAGTTAGACATTAACACCGTTGGATGCCGGCTCAGTGGTCTAGTTGGTTAAGCGCCTGGCGCGAGACTGATAGGTCCTGGGTTCGAATCTCGCGAGGAGCGGGATCGTGGATGCGCACTGCTGAGGAGTCCCATACTAGGACGAAACAGCCGTCCAGTGCTTCCAGGTTTTCCATGGTGGTGGTCTAGCTTCAATGGATTCATGATTTCAACCAGTGAAATTTCTAAAATCTCCACACAATTCCTTCTGATAATAATAATCATCTGCTCACTAGTGACTGACTTCAAGAGATACTCCTGAAGTTCTAGTGAGAAGCCGTTACCAGTGGAGTTCAACCAGGTCTGTTGTGAGATATCAGCTCACTGAAGACAATGGTGCACGGTGGCGCAACTTCGTGGATTGGTTGAAGTTAGACATTAACACCGTTGGATGCCGGCTCAGTGGTCTAGTTGGTTAAGCGCCTGGCGCGAGTCTGATAGGTCCTGGGTTCGAATCTCGCGAGGAGCGGGATCGTGGATGCGCACTGCTGAGGAGCCCCATACTAGGACGAAACAGCCGTCCAGTGCTTCCAGGTTTTCCATGGTGGTCTAGCTTCAATGGATTCATGATTTCAACCAGTGAAATTATTAAATATTACTTTATTTTGTCTTTATATATTACAAGTTTAACAGCGAATTTCAGCATATTTTACAAAGTTGTTTGAGTTAAGCAGTATCTTAGATTGTCTGTAGCTTTCTTTATTATCATTTAACTTACAATATTAATAAATATATTAGACAATGCAATAACCATGTTGAATTTTCGCCGCTTATATAGAAATTCAGATTTTAAAGAATGTAGCTACATATTTTCGAAGCTAAATTATTTTGCTTAAACCAACGGACTGTTACACATCTAACACAGAATTACCAAATAGTTATTTTGCACTATCGCCCGAAAATTATGTATTTTTGTCCTGTGTTCTATAATCTCAACAAAAACATTTGCTACATTCAACTCATTCTAAAATAACCAAGAACAGAAGAACTGAAATAGGTGTGGTAATCAAGTAAACAAAACCAGGGTGTACATGTTAGTCCAACCAGCAAAAGATTAAAAAGATAGGAACACCAACAAAATATGACCTAAACTAATGTTAAAATTATTTCTGGGGAGAAATAACAATGAATAAACACAAACAAAGCGCAGTAAATATTCAACTGACCAAATTTTAAGAGGACCAGGTTTTCTACCATCTAATGAACCGCCCTGCAACAAATGAGCTATTGTATAATATGCCATATATATTGTAGAGTCAGATAAAGATTCAATAAGCCATTTATCATCCCATGGTAAACGAGTACCCAAACCATATGTACGAGAGCAAGCATGTTCATGTAACCAGTCAACGGTTGAATAAAGACCGCGTCTAACCTAAATAAAAAAGTAGTGAAACCGCATGTCACTATTAGAAAAGAATAAGAATGAATCCAACATAAAATCGAGTTAAAAACTTCAAAACATAACACGTTCACACGTTTGTAATTAACCAATAAGACTGCGAGTGAATACATTTACAATTAAAACGAACAAATATACAAAACAACATATATAAGCGAACAATATTGTTTTCGATTAGATCCTCATCAGGCTTTACTCTAATATACAGTAATATTTATATGCATATACGAAATTATTAAACCAATCAAGGTAGTTTATAAATCAATGATAACGATGAATAAAACGATTACATAATATGTGAAAAGTACAAATAGATAGTGTGATGACAGGTGTATTAGTTTTTCTAAGAATAATAAAGGCTCAAATCAACGTTACATAATCGGAAATAGGTCAATGATTAGAAAAATATAGATAGTAAGATAACATTTATAAAATTATTATAAGATGACGTAATGAGAAGTGTTCAGATAATTGAACCGTGAAAAAATAAAAATAAAAATAAAATAGTAGGAGGGGGTGAAGAAGAATTGATAAAACAAAGAGAAGGTTTGAAAATAAATAATAAATAAATTCATTTGTTAAGGCCAAGGGAGAGATAAGGGTGTTACAAATTTCTTCTGAACACAAAGACTCGGCTTGTTGGCTCGAATTCCTATAGCTTCTGCTATGTGTAAGAGACGAGATCGAACACCATAGGGAAAATTAGTGGGAATACGATAAATAACTTTAAATGACTTATTTCTGTCCACTACATGACCACTATCGATTAAGTGTGAAAGAACTGAGCTGCGTATTGTCTTTACGTAACCTTTTCCTAACCACGATGGGAGGTGTTCACTAACTCTTTGGTTCAGTTGCCTGGTTGTGCGCCCAATATAGCTTTCTCCGCAGGAGCAGCTGAATTCGTAGATATACATATACAAAAATATCTATTTGTCAGTGTAGATCGAATTTTACACACTGGAAAAAGTACCTTACTTTTTGTTTTTGATAAGTCTTTCGTGAGTGATATAGGCCTAAAAGTATGAGGCGAAATCTTAAATATATGTTGATATAGTCTCCCTAAACTAAAATACAACTGAATAGAATATATAATGTAATCATTTTAAACAATAAATATTAAACGATTTGTTGTGTTTCCAATGTATTTAAACTTTTTGCACAGTCAAGTGAACTAGAACTAAACTAATTAGAATGAAATTAAAAACTATGAGAATTATAAAGTACTCCATACAAATTCACAATGAAAACAAAGGAACAATGTGTATTACCAATGAGTAACAGATAAATGAATTCACTAATTACACACAGATGCCAATACCATATAGACGTTTTACCAAATATAACGTATTTTCTAAACTACTATCAGAAATAATTTTGGGTTTTGAGGCTAAACCAAGGTCACTATAATTAATGTATGGAAAAGTAATACACATTTCTATTCGTAAACTTATTGATAGCTTAAAATAAATCAGTATCTTTTTAATTTTATTATATACACATAAATACTCCTAGAACTGGTAATATCATTGATCGCACGGTTATTTTTGTATTTTTTTCCCCAAAACTTTATTTTGCCACATTTCGTCCAATTAAATGATTATGTTTAAAATGATAATAATTGGTTCGTTATTACTGAAAATTGATATAAAATTTGAATATTTTTAGACTGATCAACTTTCTTCAAAATTATAAACGAAAATAACCAACAACGAAAATTTATTTTTATATCCAACTGCTGGGTTTGATATGAATGTAATGGAAATACCTGTTTATATATACCTTAAAGTTGTGAAACTTCTGCTCTGCTGTCATGATTTCTGTCATTCTTCAGGTGCTCAACTAACAACTGAGAGTTGGCTGGTATTGTCACGGATGACTTAACGGCGACAGTTGTTGCCATAACAGAAATGTATCCGAACTCGTACCACACTTTATGTTGTGTACACCGAATTCGCAATGTCATAAAGAGGTTAAATTATCAAATGAATGAGATTAACCTAAAATTGTAATAGTAGAGGCTGCGATTTGAACCTTTATATTTATTCTTCCGTCCGATGTTCCCTCGAAACGTGGACAGGTAAGTAAAAATATTTAGACACTACAGTCTTTTGTAGTTTCCAAAGCTACCTTTCAGTTACTGAAGCATCAGATGGGACTTTTTACCGATATATACGAGATCACTCGTTGCCTAGGAAAGGTAAAAGGTCCAATATGTTACGATCGGTTGTGACACTTCTTGAACAAAATAATACCAACTTTATTGAGACAATACATAGAATTTTGAAGCTGCACAAACTGACAAGAAAAACACCGTGCTGAGATATTGGATCGAAGCACGAGTTCAAAAATACATATCGGAAGGTCGCAACAAGAAAATAATTGTTCGGGAGCCTCAAATATGTTGTCTCGAAAATAAACTGACACCCGCTGCATGCTAATTATTGAAGCGTCACCTGAGTCAACCTGTTGCTGAAGCCGTTACGTCAGTCGACACGTTTACGGCTGTTGACGCGACAGGGTCTCCGGAAATCCCATCAATTGCTCCTGTAGCATTTACATTGAAAACGGATTGCCATGCCGTCATGGCTTGGCCTACGATACACACACACTATTACAAGAGTAAACACAGATATAATTTCGATAGTGTAATAAGATGAAGATTGTCAGAACTAGGTGATACATTAGCGCAATACATTTCAAACAATCTGATCATACATACTAGTTAAGAAGAACGACCAGCTTCCCTTCTTAGATATACGACTAAGTAGACCAGAAGATGGCCCAATTGAACGATGTGTGTTAATTTCAGATATCATCATAGTGGATTTCATATTGACACACTATTGTGAAACCTCCGATGATGATACAACAGCATACAGTGCATAGTTCTCAAATAATTTAATTATGCCAAGTTAATCTTTCTGTGTCAAAAAGGTGAGAAACAACGCACCATCTTTATGTACAAGAACATTAAATTTACAAAAAGTCAACTCGTCGTAATACTAATCTTATGAGAATATATCATTAGAAATAATTATAACGATAATACAATATTACCTCATCGGTTGCTGACAAGTTAGCTACTGCTTTACGGACTTCTGTTTTCCATTCCTCTGAGCCATAATCTAGATACCATTGATCACACAAAGCAACCACTGCTTCATCACCACCACGTGTAACGACCAGATTTTCCGGCTCGTAATAAATTATAGCTTCATTCTAATGTAAATGGATTTATAAGCAAAAAAGCACAACGCTGTATAATTGACATAACTTATATTACGATATTTATGGCAAACAATTTGACAGATATGCTATTAAATCTAAATAATTCAATCTTTTATCCGAAGTGAATACTTGTTTAGAATAATTTCAAGTGTGGGAGTTCTGTTTAAATGAGGTAGTAACAACTCTTCGGACTCTTAGGTTTAATCGTAAGTAACAGTTCAAGAAATGTATATGTAAAGCAAGTTATTAAAATGATATATTTTAAAGAAATGTATAATACAAATTAAGCTACCTGGGATAACCGGGTTTATCACGTTTGCATTCTATCGCCTTACTTGTACACTTTATCCTTACTCGGGAATTTTTACTTAGAATTTTTGAGTGCACAACGTTGGTATACAATTAATGAAGCACACTGAAAACCATATCATTGGTTATTCTACACACAATTATGAGATGAGGGAAATCTGAAGTTGAGCCGAGGGATCTCGAATGATTTAGTCGATTAAGCTGTCTATCCCGGACAATATGACACTTCCAATAAATGAAATTATATAACTAAACATGAACTACCAAACTCAGTAATCACAGTAAATGGCAAGTCAATTCACGATACCGTTTTTTATTTTACTCCATATATAGTAACTAAGATAGAAATTAGTACAACAGGTTAACAACTCAGTATTCTAGTTTAGTTACAGCTATATACATAATGTATGCAGTTTTCTATGTGAAAAAGTGGATAACAAAATATCAGCACGTGTGATATTTAGAGTAAAACACTATGGCTGTAAAACGCACAATGAATGCACTATGTAGGATTTAAAAGTCATATTTAGGTTGACTTTGTAATTTTAAACAAATTGAGCATTAGGTAGAAAATTAATAATAAAATAACATATTAGTGACAACTCAAATTACTATAAATTTGGATTTCTGATATCACATAACTTAATATAAATCACTCCTCATAAGTAAATTCGGTTGTTTATATATGTGATCTGAAGAAATGACTTACATTAAGTCAGAAATGAAAAATCTTGCTCGTTAGGATATAATAAGTATATTATTATTTTATTAGTCACATTTAATATTTTCCTGATGAAAAAAATCGTAAAGTCCCAAAGTTTAGAAATGTACAAAAGCAATTAAATGTTGTGGAATGTTGTGAAAGTTGTAGTTTATGTTTTTAAAAATAATTATGGATATTCGGTTGTTAAATTATTACTAATGGAATTCAGTAGTAGAAATTTAAATTTATGACTAAAATAAATTAGAAAAAAAACTAGAAATTTTAATTGATAATAACAAGGATATAATTAGTTCACCACACAAATTTAACTAATAAATCTAAAAAGAAATTTTTTCCCACTCACCGTTTCAACTAATTGGTCTTGAATAAGTTTTTTCACTGAATTCACTTTTAAACCTTTATATTTTTCAACCAACATAATCTAATATGTTTTATATTCAAGGAACAAGAATATGTATATTTGAATGAGAATAGCCTACCCCATCGTAAAAGCCAACACGATAAACTTTTTCTTTAGCCTCTTGTAATTTATCTCGATCATTTTGACTTTGAATCTTTAACTGATCTACTATTGTGACAGCTGGTAAGCTACCTAAACCTGGTGTCTCAATTATAGGTATCTGAAAATTGAAATCATATTATAATTGTTATTGTTTTCGTATAAATTACAAACCGGTTCGAATGGTATGACCATTGAATCAAGAAGATTGTACTTCGTCCGGAATGCCTGTGAATTAAAAATGAAAACAATTGAACAAGAACAATATGACTCAATTTATTAGAAATCCACAATTAACATAATAAAGTGGTGAGGTAATGGATTGTTCTTACTGTTAATTCTACCAGAAAAATAACGCCGACAAATGTTTCACCAAAACCGGAAATTTTTGTTGTACAAATTAGTTTGCTTGTAAAAATTTACTGAAGAAAAGTGCTAACGCAAACCACAGAAAATCGTGAAACTACCCTCAACACCTAGACGCAAAATTCTATCAATATTTTAATAGACCCATATCAGAAAGAAAATACGGCGAGGTAAGTAGTTATATAATTTTTGGATTAGTGACCCAGAATCAAGTTTGACAACTGTGATTATGAAAAAAGAACCGCAGTAATTGATTACCACGTCCATTGATTACGTATGTTGCTACAACCGAAATGTACAGCAAAGTCATCTTATATAAATAAACAAGCAAATATTTTAGTTGCTGCAAGCATAAAGCTTATGCAGTTAAGTGTATGGTAGGTTGGATTGTCAGTTACTCATTAACACAAAAAAATACGTTTAGGAAGTAATATTTCAAAGGGGACTGAACAGTATACTTTCACCTGTTTCTGTGAGTTACGAGAAAGTGAGTTAACCTGAAAACCATAATTCAGTCAAAGTTGAGAAAACAAAGAACTGCTTATCAGCATTAAATTACAGAATAAATGATGACTAATCAAGTTGATTTCCAAAATCTCCAGGCTAATGACGAACACCGTTGAAAGCAATTCAACTCACGTATAGTCTTTTTACTCGACTTGTGACACAACCTCAATAAAAAGCCATGGCAATGTATATAACAATTAATTAATATAATTCGTTGACCAAGTAAGAGCTCATTAGCTTGGATTAGGTCATATTTCTCCTAAGACTTTCAGTGGGATTCAAACCTGTATCTCATTGAACATCGAGTAGTTTAACCTGCTTGTAGCAACTTAAGTAATGACAACACACAGTAATGATATGTTATTCATAAGTTATTGATATAATGGGGTAGATATTAAACAGAGCTGAACTCTAGGAACTGTTCTACCTTATGTTATTGTTCAAATTTCTGCTGTATGGCTACCAGATACTTGAATTATTATATCTTCATATGCCTTCATCTGTAAACTTTTCCCCTATGTATAAGTTGTTATTATGTGCTATACCTTTCTTAAGTTACTCTTAATGTAATACGCAGTGCCCCCAAATGCCGTGGTATGGCCGAGAGCGGGGAGGGTTCGCCCTCCCTCTCGAAATACTCTCACACGGCCACGCGTATACAGCCTCTGCCAGGGAAGTCCTACTCACTGCCTTCTCGTGGCGGGGGTGTGATTACGAAAATGAGAGGACGAAAAGCGAACGTCCGGCGCTATAACCGGATCCCAATTCTATGGTGCACATGGGCTCCAGTATCCTGCGGGAACAAATGGCGTATGAACCAACTTTTGGTCACCGGCTTCCATGGGACTGCGTCTCCTCACGATGCTCCACTGCCTTGTGGACTAGACCTTTAGGTCAAAGGCTCGGGGTGTGGCCCCCTAAGAAAACCACCTGCTTCGGTCTGGGCACCCGGGTAGTATCTCAGCCCACACACTAAAACTATGATGAACTATCTGCTTATAGAAAATATTCGTTTCTCTCCGACTAACATTGAAATGACTGGTATCATTATTATTATTATTATTATTATTATTATTATTATTATTATTATTATTATTATTATTATTATTATTATTTACTACGTCATTTATTCACTATCTCCTATTTCTACTTTTTGTATCCGTTTCGACTCAGACAGCAGCTCGCCTATGGTGAAAATTCAGCTTTATCTAAACGTTCTCGAGTCACTGCCTGGTTGAAAATTGTATGTTACTACCGAATATGAGTACTGAAGCAGTTTTTCTGAAACCACGTGCACCATTCAAACTGGCTGCCTTCAACGTTCGCACACTTATGCAGGTCGGACAACAGATAGGGCTGGCTATGTCTTTGGAAAGTCTTAATATTGATGTGTGTTGTCTATCCGAGACCCGTATTCAAGACTCTGGTGAAATACTACAAGTTCGCTCTCCATCTGTCACTTCAAAAAGCTTGTTTTATGTGCGTTTATCCGGGGACCCTGTGGCATCTTCGTCTGGTCTTGCTGGCGTTGGTGTCGCACTAAGCGCAAGAGCTGAGGCAGCACTAGTCGACTGGATTCCCATTAACAGTCGGTTATGTGCTGTTAGATTAGAAAGTTCCATCAAAGTGAGAAGAAATCGGCGTGAGAAACGATGTCTTTTCGTCATCTCCGCCTATGCCCCGACAGATTACAGCCCGGATGCAATCAAGGACGAGTTCTACCATCAGCTAACTGTTCTTCTCCAGAAAGTGCGTTCGACAGATATTGTAGTACTAGCTGGAGACTTGAATGCTCAGGTCGGGCGTCTAGGCACAGAAGAGAGTCGTTTAGGTGGCCGATGGGGACTTGTTGGTCGCAGGACAGATAACGGGGAACGTCTACTGCAACTATGCACAGACCACAACCTGTTTCTGGCTAGCACTAACTTTCGGCACAGTCATCGCCGATGTGCCACCTGGCGTCCCCCTTCTGCATCTCAAGCCTGGACTCAGATTGATCATATCGCGATCAGCTACCGCTGGCGCGGTTGTGTACAAGACTGCCGCTCCTTTTGGAGTACCTATCTGGAATCTGATCATGCTCTGGTCTGCGCCAATCTTACCTTACTTTTCAGTGGACAAAGAAGTGACCGCCACCAAAGGATTGATGTTAGCAAGCTGGCTGCAACTTCTGTTGCTAGTAAGTACCGAACCGAGCTAGCTTCTAGGCTAGCTACCATTCCACCGAAAAGTATAGATGAGCATTGGTTGCAATTGCATGACGCCATGAAAATGGCGGTTACAGTCTGTTGTGGGTTCGCGAAACGTCCCGCTTACAAGCACTGGGTTTCTTCTGGTTCCTTACAACTGATTGAAGCCCGTCGGTCTACTCCGGGTGACCGTGAGTTTGACCACAGACGAAGGGTGTTACGTAATGAAATCGGGCAAAGCTTGCGTAAGGACCGTGAAGCCTGGTGGTCGGAGCGTGCCAGTGAGTTGGAAGCAGCAGCTGCATCTGGTAATTACCGGAAGCTCTTCCAACTCATCCGAGCCACTGGCAGCAAGAAGTTTGGTGTGAGCGCAACAATCTGCGAGGATGACGGAACGCCAATCACTAACATCCATCGACGTCTTGGACGATGGGCAGAATTCTTTGAAGGGCAGTTCAACTGGCCTGCTGCTACGGCAACATCGGTCAGACTGTCCTGCCCTCCATGGCCGGTGACTACTGATCCACCAAATGAGGCGGAAGTCCGCAAGGAACTCCAACTCTTGAAACGTTACAAATCACCGGACCCAGACGACTTACCTCCGGCTCTTTTTAAAGATGGTGGTGACTTTTTGACTAAGGGACTGACGACGTTGTTTACAAAGATCTGGGAACTAGAGAGTGTACCAACGTCATGGAATGAGTCGATAGTTGTCCCTATCTTTAAAAAGGGTTCACGTTGTTCCTGTAACAACTATCGGGGGATAAGTCTACTTCCGATTGCGTCCAAGCTATTGGCTTCCGTCATACTTCGTAGGTTGTTCAGAACCCGAGAAAGATTGACTCGCGAGGAGCAGGCTGGGTTTCGTTCTGGTCGAGGATGTATTGGTCATATCTTCACCCTCCGCCAAGTGTTAGAACACCGCCATACTTATCAAAGGCCAACAATCGTAGTGTTTCTTGATATCAGGGCTGCCTTCGATTCGTTGGACAGAACTGTTCTCTGAGATTGTCTATTGAAGAAGGGTGTGCCTGAGAAGTTTATTAACATCATAAATGCCCTATACACAAACACCTCAGGTAGAGTGAGGGCATACAATCACCTTTCTCCACTATTCCATTCGAGCAGTGGGTTAGGCAGGGTTGCCCAATATCACCATTCCTCTTCAACTTTGCCATCGATGACATTCTGGAAACAGCTCTGACGGATGTAAGTAATGGTGGTGTGGATCTGTTGCCTGGAGAAAGACTTCTCGACCTTGAGTATGCGGATGATATTGTCTTACTGTGCGAGAATGCCAAAGCCATGCAATCCGCACTTAATCAGTTGGCAATCAGTGTCCGTAGGTATGGTATGTGCTTTGCACCTTCGAAGTGCAAAGTTCTTCTACAAGACTGGCAGGTTTCTAATCCTGTACTCACTCTGGATGGTGAGCAGATAGAAGTAGTCGAGAAGTTCGTGTATCTAGGTAGCTGCATAAGTGCTAATGGTGGTGTGACTGATGAGATCAATGCACGTATAGTGAAAGCCAGAGCGGCTTATGCCAATCTGGGCCATCTTTGGCGCCTTCGTGATGTTAGTCTGGCTGTAAAAGGTCGGATCTACAACGCGACGGTGAGAGCAGCTTTGCTCTATGCTTGTGAAACCTGGCCTCTCCGAGTTGAGGATGTTAGACGACTCTCTGTGTTCGATCATCGTTGTCTCCGAAGGATTGCTGGCATCCAGTGGCAACACCATGTCAGTAATGCAGAGGTTCGGCATCGAGTGTTCGGTCACAGAGACGATAATGAAATTGGTGTCACCATCTTGAAACACCGACTTCGGTGGCTTGGATATGTTTTACGAATGTCGTCCAAGAGAATTCCACGTCGTGCATTATTTGCCGACTCTGGGACTGGTTGGAAAAAGCGGAGAGGTGGTCAGTATATGACATGGTGTCGTGGTATGAAAGAAAGCTGCAAAGGGCTGGCTTCTGTTGGTCCTTCAAGACTCCCTGGTTGAAGTCCGAGAGACGGTGTAACGCAGTGGCTAGAGACGTTATCAGATATGGCTCAGAATAGAAGCCAGTGGCGATCGTGCTGTAACCTCTTACTTTCTTCATAAAAAGTGGTTGTATCTTCCTTAACTGAAAGATCTCTTCTGACTGTACCTTTCCGTTTCCCCCACCATTGTTCTGTCTCTCACCCTATTTTTTTATAATTCCCCACGTTCATTACTTTTTTTTTCTCTTTTCTCCTCTTCAAATTATCATTGTTTTGTGTGGCGCATATATATTTGGTGCCCCCCTTGTACCAATATTTATGTGTTCAAATAAATAAATAAATAAATAAATAATTACGCAGTAGTTATGTTTACATCGTATTTTCTAAATTTTGCTAGTGTGTGACCAAAATTTTACTCTATATTATTGTACGGATCAGTTATAAATCTGAATTTATAATTAGACGTTATCAACTTGCTGTGTTGTATTCTATTATGGACCAATAGTCTTGAAATATTGTTCTCGGTTTTTGTTTCACATTATCGTATTATTGGTCAGTAGAAGGTCGCTGGTACTATGTAAACATTTCGGGTAAAGCAATCAACATTTAGACTAGGTCATATAGCTGCTCTCCACTGATTACACCTCGATCGCATGGGCCGCAATATAATTCAAAAATATTTTTATTTTTCAAAACAATTACCAAATTAATTAACAGCATAAAGAGAGCTGCATTCTTAAATAATATGAAATTAATTTAATAGTAAAAATATTTCCGTGATATCTCAACGAGTAGGAAATTGTATATTTGACGTTTTATGGCCTAATGTAGGTCACCTTTTCAGAGTAAATTATACATTGTTACATACATCAATATATTTGAATGAAAATTTGAGTTCCATGATATGTAAAAGTAGCCGAGATTGGATTAAAGCATGTTTTGTGCAGGATTGTGCTGGGACACACTGACTGGCTATTTCTTCACCAATCAGCGATAGTGAATACTTGGAGAATACTCGAGAATCTTCCTATGTAAAAACTATAAATAAGCTCACGTTTTCCATGTTTTGCTTCGTACTTCCATCTACTCTTGTTATTTGGAATATAATTTCGTTCCCGTTCAACTGCTTTCTGATTCGGGGACTTGTTGAGTGAATTAGTGTCCAAGAATACTACGTGATAGAAGTAGCTGAGTTGTAATAAGGGGAATTATAACATATATCACAAAACAAAAACGAATGAAAGTAAAACAATATGAAGTTAATCTTACAGGCTTTTTAATTAAGTCTTGCAAAGCGACCCAGTCATCTGGAGAATCGCTAGGAACACTAGTCACAACTCCGGTACCCTTAGAAGATCGAATCGACATCATAGGTAAAACGAAAACTCCAGATTCATAAGAGGATAACGGGGCCATGACTTTTAATCCGAGAAGATCAGCACCTTTGAAATTTGCGACTACGTCGATGTGCCCAGGGTGTGAAGGATCTAAAATACCCTGAAATTAAGTTACATAACAACAAGTTATTGAATGGAACAGAAAAGTCCGACATTTCAAAGGAGGAATTAGACGCTAGGACATCAATGAAACTTTGGTCGTAAAAATCAGTTTTAAAGAATAATGTAAGTGAAAAATAATTTAGACAGGTATGTCACCGAGAAAATAATAGATGGGGGTGTAGAATACATAATTAGAACAAAATAAAGCAGATAGAAATAGAGAGTATTCTGGTTTTCCTAAAACGAAACAAACTGTAATAAGTTCAAAATTAAGGCATCGGCAAGAAAAGTAGCTCATCGGTTAAAGCATCTAACTTCCAATTACTGGTTTGAAGGTTCAAAACCCATTCCATCAAATTTAAACTCTACAAAATGATAAGCAATGAGGTAAACACTGAGAACATATGAAGATGATCATAAACAGAACATAATGGAGTTAGATGGTACTAACTAAACGAAAGAAAAGTAATGGTTTATCTTAGTCAATGTTTTTCCAATCACATCTAAATGCCCGGATTCTTCAAACCTTACAAATTATCTAGAACTCATAAAAAGGTGGTTCGTAAAGAGTGAGGTGATTTTGGTTGTTTACCCTTTGCCAATTGGTTGAACACCCACGAACCTCTGTAGGTGAAAAAATTGTTGCGTTTCAACAACAGAACCGCCTTCAATACATCAAGCAAGACTTAATGTTGGTGAATGATATGCTTGAAAAGATTAAGATTTTGAACATCCGTACACACTAAAACCATCCCTCCATTGTCCCGCTTCACTACTGGCGTTAGACAGCCTTGCGAAATTTCATCATCTTTCAACTTCAGCTCCAATGACATTCTGGAAACAGCTCTGAGAAAGGAAAGTGATGGTGTTGTGAATCTGTCACTTGGAGTGTTTTTTTTATTTTCAGCCCGAGGATGATAATGTCTTACTGTGCGATGATACACAAACCATCCATATCGCACTCAATTAGTAGAAAATCAGTCACTGTAAGGCATGCTTATTACACTTTCAGAATGCAAAGTACTCTTCCAAGACTGGTAAGATCCTGCACTTCAGTCATTTTTGTGACCGGCTAGAAATTCCCAAAACGTGCGTGCATTCCGGTGTTTTAGCAGATGATATGAGTTTATGGAAACTAGAAACTATAAAACCTCATAGTAATCGGGACCATATTTTGTGCCATCGCAACATTAGTCATGAAGTAAAACATTGGCTATACCATACGTCCGTGATGAGTCTGTCGTAATGTTTGGTTGCGTTTTACACGAAATTAGAGTGGATTCCTCCTCATTAACAAAAACCACTATTGGTTGATTTCCTAAATGGATTATCATTTAATAAACACTAACTCAGTCAGTATTCAGTCAACTGATTTGAAGGGAAATTACGGGCACAATACAGAGTTTAAGTTTTTGCTACAGCCAATTAGTTTGCATTTATCAAGAAAATGACTAGTATCTAGTACTTTATCAAGTACAAAAACCATTTATTCCCAACCAAATACGTAGAATGGTTTAAATACTAATATTATGAACACAGTAGCCTTGCCAACATCATATTACACTTTAATAATCATTCAATGGCAAAATTGTACGTAAGACAAACCTGATACGCCATATTTTGAGCAGCGCGTTGAGTACAAATTAGTATACAAGATTGTTGTGTGCTTTTAACTCCGACATAATCTATATCTGGATGTACCCAACAATTAGTTTGGCCAAACATCGTTTCAGGACGTAGAGTTGCCGCAACAAGGAATATGGGTACTTTTAATTGGTTTACGCAACTAAGGACAAAAATAAGACGAACTTATTCACCGCAAAACGTAAGCAGTCATAACCAACATGTTTACTTTAGAAACCTATTAACATTAAATGTTTAACTTTATACAAGTGGGACTGAAGCACATACAAAACTGTGACGCTATAAACAGTGAATTTTCTTCCTTAAAAAATGAATTGTAGATATTAAAAACTGATATCATCCTCATTCAAGAAGCTCAAATTTTGTAAATACTTAGTTCAATAAATAGTACTTTTAGTTACGTGAACAACTACATGCAACTGATCCAAGTCGTCTAGGTCAGTATATTATCTTCTTTACATCACAGATAAGTAACACTCATTAAGATGAGTCTGTAAATAAATTTCACTTTAACTAAATTATTTTCAAATATATGTAAAACATTGTCAGTTTTGATGTGACAATACTATCTTTATAGTCAAAACTTTTGCGAGATGTGAGGCTTATTAAATTTAAACAACTCTACAAGGAGTTTAACATGATATTGAATTGTTTTTACTGAGATTATTTTTAGCAACCGTTGTTGGAAAAACGTGAAACTTGTGAAAAAGTAACTATCAATCAGCTTATGAAAGTCTCTATTGACTAACGTGGTTAGAACATAAGTTACCAATGCCTTACCCGAAGTCAGCTGACACATGAGTAGCTTTGGAAAGAAGCCAATGAGTAAATTAAGACAGCATCAGTCTACGAAACCATTAGCCCAGACAATTTTGAAAGAAGACATCAAGTTGAGGCGGACTCAATAATTCTAATCAGTGGTGGTATGGCTCAGTTATTTTAACGATGAAGATAAGCGACAAGTGAAATATTTGGATCAGAAACTAATGCCCGAAAAAGTACTCACCTAAATTTCGAAGGAAATTCGGATATGACTTTCAGCTTAATCAACGTATATTCTTGTGGAACGACACCCTTGAAGTAAATACAAGTTGGGTCATACCGTACCTTACCTCTCCAACAGTTCGTTCATGATCCATACATGGCTGATTATCTCGAGCAGAGAATATGGTGTATCGTTTACCATACTGAATTTTTCCTTGCTTCTTAAGAGTCAGGAACTGCCAACGAACAAATGAATCATAGTAGGGATTAGCATCTGTTGTAATGAAGGATCTCCTCCAATCAACCTAACATTGTAAAAATTCAAGAGATTATTTTACCTAATAAACTTATTGAGATATAAAATTGTTAACCTTATTAGGGCCTTCTGAATGAGAAAATCAACAGACATCATAACCTTGTCTTAGTACCGTCGTTTTGTAGCCATCAACATTTACAGACTTAAGGCGATATGAAGGACCAACAGAACAATTAACGTAAATACTAATGAGCAAAACGTCCTCCGAAAAGAAATAAGTATGAAGACGTATTATCTTAAAAATCACGCTGTATTGTAGTTCTATATGATTATATGGAGTGTTTCTGTATTTAAGAACCCTGACTAGCTAGTTATTAGAGGCCTCATTAGATTTATTTCCTTTAACTAATAGCACTTCCGTTCGATTATAGACCGCAGGAAATATTCCCGTTCCCACAACCATCACACTGATTTCAAACTAATTAATTCCTACTTCTGCTTTTCTACCCGAAAGCTAAGGGCGATGAAACGAAGATATAGATCTAGTCTGGTTGGCGTTCGCAAGGTAATGGCGATCAGTAGCTGCAGACTGAAAGTGGCATGGGATTACAACAGTTTACAATAGCGCATATGCATTCATTCTTTATCTTTCAAACTTGAATTATGGTATCCTTTTAAGTATACCCTTCCACTCACTTCAAATCTGATTTTCAATGCTTAGCCTATTCCATTGTACAACCTTTTTGATTGTACATCTTGCTACTTTAACGTCCAAATAATGGGGTACGGCAACTTGCATCAGTTCACATATTTGCTAAGATCTACGTTGATGACTAGATAACTGATTTCTTTTATATGAAGTGTGACAAGTTAGTAAGCGAAAACGTAGGACCAGGCACATATATGCATCCGTCCAACTTTCCATACCTCATTAGCACAACAAGATGAACACCGAATTCATAGAAGCAGTTAATTCAATAGTGGTAACATATAAAAGAAAGATTGTATATAGGAATATAGTACAGGAAGAAATAATTAGTTTGTTGAAAGAAATAAAGCAATTTTAATCTCACGGTTTAAAGGAAAACAAAGTGTACACACCTACGCCATTGTGTCTGATTCTGAGCCATGTCACCCAGTCTCCAACCATTGGTAACGATGGTCACACAGACCCCAACCAAATAATCTGCATCCACAAACGTGGCTCAGACCAGAAGTTAGTGACTTTATGGACTGATGCCACGTTTGGCTTTAGCCGCCCCTAACATCTTTACGTCTACAACACTAGTCAGCATTGCGCGTCGTGGTAATCGGTTGTTGATCATGCGTAATACGTGGCCCAACCATCTCAGTCGATGAGGATTCATAATGTCATCAACTGATTTACCATCATTGAATAATACCCTGCGTCCAACCTCAGTACTACTTACCTGGTGATCCCAGCGGATGTGAGCAATATTTCTAAGACATCCGTTATTAAATATCAGTAACTTATGTGTATCCTCTACTCTTAATGGCCACGTTTTGCAGTCGTAAAGTAAAATAGAACGAACTGATGCGTAGTATACTCGTCCCTTATTTGGGGACGGATATCTCGACTGCGCCTTCTGTGAAGTTGGAAAAAGCCAAACGAGCTTTTTGGATCTGTGCAGAGATTTCGTCAGACACCAACCCATTAGGGTTGACCAGTTAAGATAAATAATAATGCCTAGTCGTATGTTAACTATTGTCGGCTGTAAGTGGAGCAATTACTTTATGACATATATTCGGCTTTTAACTACTAAATTACATGTTCAAACCTACTCTGATTTAAACAACGGGGTAATATCATTGGCACCCACACTTCGAATGTGGGTCCAAGCCATATAGACCAACCTACACCTGAAGATTTAATTACACCGGCCTTCAGTATGCGAAACAGTGACTGAAATAGTAAATGCGTGGGATTTCAGAGCAGTTTAGGCACATAATCCCTAATTATTGAATACGCATTGCTTGTTACATGGAAGAACTCTCCTCTCATAAAAAGTATGGTCCAGACGTTAGCTATTAATCGTGTCAATCACGAAGGATCAGATAAATAAATAAAGCTGGAAGTACGGATATCACTTACATACATGAAGTACAAGGAATAAAGTTTAGCAAATATAAATGCAGCACCAGAGATAAAATAAAAACGACTAAAGTACATAAAACCCACCTTAACACCTAGTTTTCGTAGGTCGTCAACAGCTAAAGCAGGGAAAAATTTCAACCAGTATTCAGGGTCTTTAAATTTAGCGATTTCATTGTTATCCATGCCGAGGCTTTCCATTATTTGCCATTGAAACTTTGCGCCACCAGTCTTTGCAATAGCTTTACTTTTTTTGCTTTTACCTTGAGCAGGAGTCTAAATTATTAAGTTATATGTTAAGTATAAGAGGCGAAGTAAGTACTACTGTCTCCATACTAGCAGAAAGCTCCAAAGCCTCGTGTGGGAATACAGGTGGACAACCGAACTCCTGGCATTCTCGTGATAATTTGTCTGCAGATGCTAGGATAGGCGTACCGGTGCAATGAAGACCGAACGGCCATAAAGCCAACTTGCCCTTCAGTCGTTCGTATCCTACGGAAAACTTCGAGCATTCACAAAATAGTTCCGCTTACCTCGCATTTTGATAGGGAAAATGTGTGACCCAAATGTAATCTTCCATTCATATAGGGGTAAGGGAAAGTTACGAAGTATTTTTCAATTCTAAAAAAATGTCGTCGACCGTGAATAGTTACGTTTCACTGTTTTTCAAAGGAACGTCTGCTTCGAATGTTTTATTCGACTCCCAAAAAGTTTGCACCTGACCCTCGATCTTGCGAAGCTCATCCAACTTTGCAGTACCTTTCCGAGTCATCACGCGAATATACCTTGAGCTCAAATTTGTGACTAATATACAATGTTTCAATCTGACCTTCACAGCCCATTTAGAGTAACTATCAATCCTGAATTCATTGCATTCTGAATCAATCATTTTAAAAGACGACTATGAAAGAAACATTTATACTAACATTGAATGTATATAACCTACCTTATGGATGGGTTTGTATATGGTTTAAATCGTTGTGAAATCTATTACTTAAAGGGCTCAATTATGTGGTAGCTGTGGATAAATGATGATACCATGCATGAACCAAGGTATATTCAACAAGGAAAGTAAAAAAGCTCACATGTTACAGGGCTCTACTGTCTCGAGTCCTTGGAAATACAACAAGTTTCCTCTTAAAAGATTCCTTGGAAGTCGCTTTGACGACCTTAGCCGATAACGAACTCCAGAATTTGACTACATATAAAAATCTGGGCGAATCTGAGGTGATGCAAGGATTGATGCTTTTTATATTGGTACATCAGAGTGAACCCTGTCCATGCCAGAAGTTCCAGCAGTGGTAAATAAATCACCAAAATAATTCTGTATGTCTACAACATTGATGCTTGCCGCATTACTGAACACATCCTAGCTGAAAGAGCTCAGTCACGCTTCCGCACCAGATCACGAGTTTATATGCTGTGCTACGCATCCCTTGGAACCACTAGCTAGCTCACATTAAACGTCTCTTGACATATCTGGGACTGTCCAAATATATTTCCGAACTCCCTCATTTCTAACGTCTGATTAGACTGGGTTTGTTTTAATCGATTATAAAAGTGTCGCGTGTAAACACGTCAAAACCTGACTATCTGTGGCATCTGAACATTCTTGTTTAAATGTTTGCATCCGAAAGAAGTCTGTACGACCACTCTTGCTACCTTGGTCATTAGTATAAGAGTGAGTTTGTAGAAGTATTGGCTGTCGAACATACGGACTATGAAGCAGGGCATGCGATGACTGAGACTTAAATTTTATATTTGACATTGAAGAAAGATCGGAAATGGTGAATGCGGTAACACCTAGTCGATGGGAACTGATCTGCTTTGACACTGCTCTAGTTAATCACAAGCATAATAAATAACAGTTCATTGACAAGCTTTAATGGCATGAAAACGCTTCAGTGAAATAGGCTTGTTAAAACATTATCCACTAGCAAATATGGAGCTTGATCGACGTAAATACACACTGTCTGGCAATTAATGCAAGCCATCTAGGCTATTTGCATCAACTTTTCCATTAAATATTTTACTCTATTTTACACTATGAGCTATCCCCTAATGTCTTTTCTCTCGAACACCACCTGCGTAATTTCTTACTGTCGGGTTGTCGCCGGAAAACTGGGACAATATGCAAAAAATATACTGTGAAATCAAGCCATGAAGTTTCTGCAATGTTAAGGTCATCCCCAACTATTCATTCTATGGATACTATGTATTCATCTGGGCTCTTTTAAGACTCAAACTAAAACAAATGTTTGGCAAAGTCAACAACATTACTTAAAGCCAAAAATTAGTTGCAGTACTCCGCATTTACCCTTTGTCACCACTGGCTTTTTACACGTCAAATCTACCAGATAAGTTTATTTCCGAAAATATTGTAGGCAGTTTGACTTATTTCACTTAGCAATTTACTGTGTTTACGATATTATTACTGTTGTTCACAAACATCTTATGGGTACATAAGTGTTGTGAAGAACATATTCCGGTATACACATCTTGATGAGTTTGCTCGGGGGATCTAGGAGCACCTGAGATAATGAACAATATTAAGATAACTAATAGAAGTAAGGTAGAGAACTTCAGTGTCATCTTGTGACGCTTCTACCCTTTCTTTGACGCAACTCCTGAAGCGATCAGAAGAAAAAACCAATTTAATTAAAATCTCTAGATTCACTTTGGGAACAATGACCGCTGGTGCACTCTTCTCTTATTCAATTTATATGATGACCTTTGATTTCTGGTTGGTTGTCATTGTCTTTACTTAAGTAAATCTTTATATACTCTATGTACGGCAGTGTACCAATACGTTTTGTGTTGCTCGTTCTACTTCGAACATAAATTCTCCTGCAATCGGTCTTCTTCCTCCAAGTCTCTCTATTTTGATGAACATTAGGTGGGTTTCGGGGTTTTCTTCAAAATTATAAGGAACATAGTAGTTTTTCTAAGATCTTGGAGAAATTTGGGGAAATGGCACAAAATTCTAAAGTCTTATACTGCGGCTTCGCCCAAATCTACCCAAAACGCTTAAAATTTACACCAAAATAAGAGATTAGGCCCTGATGACCGTCGGAGTTGTATTGAGTTGTGTGTAAATGGCTGTTGCTGATTTGAAAAAAACGATTGTATCGGAGCATATCAGGCGTCTTAGTTCCTAGTTCTGTGAACATCGTAGGCCCACATGAAACCCCATTGACAATATGCAACATGCAAAAAGTTCTGCAGGTGACTATTAGCATAACATCCTCCATGTTAGCAGTGCTAATGAATGTTACGCAAGGTCTCGAATGATTTTTCTTTAGGGTTAACTTAGTGTTATATTCACTTGTGGCTTTGATTGATCTTGTTAGATGATACTATTCTCACCTACAGGAACTACTTCAAAGCCATAAGGTAATAAACTCAAAGGATTTTGTGAAATAAGGAATGATAAGTATGTGAAAGTCACATATGTTCATCTATGTGTAAGGAATTTTCGGTCAAACGCAGATTCAATAATTCGTATAACTGTAGTAAGTTGCAGTATCGCTTCTTTTTGCATGACATTCTATAAGTAATCACATCAAAGATACCACAGGTATTCGGAGTTTGGCAAGTCTCTTACATGTAACACATTTAAAATCAAATCACACCAACCCAGTCAAATCAGAAGTAAGAAACGAAGGAGTTCGAATATATATTTAGAAAGCTATCGATGAGTCGAGAAGCAATTGGTCTAAGCCGGCTTACGGTCGCAAGAGATACGTAACACGGCGCACACATTCGTGATCTGGTGAGGATGCTTGACCGACCGTTTTTAGTTAGTGTTTCTAGCAAAACAGATGAGGTGAGCATCAATGTCGTAAACTTTCAGAACTACTTATTTTGTGAATTTATCTACCTCTACAACATTCACATCCGATATCTACAGTTTGATTATATCAATCGTAAAAAGGCTCAACTTGCAATTGATTGATATAACTGTTACTTTTGATACGCATGTAAATGCTATCTACATTGTTTCTTTTTCTGCCTTAGCTTGTGAATGAAGATTACAAATGTTGTAATATCATATGATCAGCCGTAATATGTTAAAATCCTTTTTTGGATTCCCTGAACTACAATTAGTCTAACTTCTTTAAGCAGTAGTCGTTGCAGGAGCAAAGTATGAACATGATCTTTGTCGGATAATCGTGGTATCTACTCGAGTTGTACGGGGATGGCGTGGCCTCCCAGCTCACATCGAGATCACACCTAGCAGTTAACATGGGTTACTCTTTAGTTGTATCCATGCCTTATGAATACTTTGATGACTGTATAGCTAAGACATAACGTTATGACAAAAATGTATCTGTAAGAATAGGTAAAAGAACAGAGTGAGATTACTGTCTCATGGGCCAGTCCATGACTTGCAACTAATTGATGCGCGTTTGTTGTCCTTGATCTTGATGAGGATCGGTAAACGTTCGACATTCAGTGACCCAAAAGCCAAGAGGCTTGAATACGATCCAACGACATTTCCCTGGTTCTTCACAATAACCAAATTAATGCCAAAAAAGCAACGGTGAGACTGTAGCTTGGAGTCGAGTCGCTATTGACTATGAACACTACTACAAGAAGACTACGTGCCAATCAACCACTATAATCCTCGTAAACCAATATCAAAAGGCAAAGGATGGCTGTAGTCGATATGTATTTGTTGGAGATCTCGTGGTATCGAAAGAATACCGAGATCGTGCCGAGGGAGTACAAGAGTGGTTACTAAGCGTAACCGAATTTGTACAAGTTCAAAGTCAACAGGAGTGTGAGTGTTATGGCTGCCATTAGCATAATTAAAGAAATGAGCACAGCAAAACAATCACTGGTTCAATTGGTTATAATAATAATTGTTTTCATTGAACCAATCGAGTTCTGTTGACAAAGGTAGGTCACTAAAAAACTACGACATTTAGATTCATAACAGTGTTTGGTTTTGGCGAGAAGCTCATCCGCTTGATGAAAAAGTATAATGACCGACATCAGTTCGTAATGAAAGTCCTGACTGCCGTTTTCAACCTTTATCATAGTTCCTCACACTGATTTACTACCCTTATTTGACCTCGTTAAATGGGTATTCTCAAGGTCACACAAGGCCGTTCCAAGGTCGTCCATGAAACGCATACGGATTTGTGTGGTAAATATAGAGGACATACGGCCTGTTATTCCTTTCCTAGTGTGATTCTGTAAGTATCTAGTCTTCTCTTGAATGTGCCAATCGAAGTGGCAGTCAACACTGCTTCGAGTAACAGGTTCCAAGATTCGGTGACACGGTGTGAATACCTGTATATACACCTGTTCATATATCCAAGGCATACATATGCCTTGGATATTTTGTTCATTCTTGGATTTTCTACTCGCCTGTTATGTCCTCTGAAATGTCTCGATCTAGTGGGAAAAAGGGGATATATTAGGTCGAAGATCATTTCTTAGTATTCTATACATCAAAATTAGATCACCTCTTAACCTGCGATAGGCCAGAGTAAAGACGTCTAGCTTTTTAAGCCGCTCTTTGTGTGATAGACCTCGGAGTTCTGGAATTGTATGGGTAGCTGCCCATATTACTTTTCCTAGGATATTCGAGTGACCTTTAAAACTTGGGCTTGCAGTCTGAACGTAGTTTTCAAGCTTTGTCATATCTGGTGGGATCTATTTTATTTATTCTTATTTGTTTATTTAAACACATAAATACTGATACAAGGGGGCAACAGATACATAAGGGCCACACAAATATCATTTGATTTGTGTGACGGCTGTGATACTACCTGGGTGCCCAAACAGAAGCATGTGGTTTCCTTAGAGGGCCACGCCCGGAGCCCCCATCCTCTACCGTACCATGGCATTTGGGACTATTATTATAGGTACTACTATAACTCACCCTCTCGCTGTGCAAATAGTTTTTGCTATTTTCATACACATATCTCTGTGGCTCTTAGTGTAAATAATTCGAAGCTGCCGTTGCATTTTTATTCACAGATGCGAAAACAGTGGAGAAATATCTTTTTCTTCTAAAGATTATTGAATTTATACTCAGACTATTACACTTCTAGTTACAGAGTCTTTTAAAACGCTGTGCATTATCTGAATCGTAGTTGTGGCCGGAAAAATAACTATCCGTTGATAAAATAAATATATTCCCATCTTTGTTTCGAACTAGAAGCATGATAAATAAGAATAATTACTGGACCTACTTATGTTGAGAACTATTCTAATACCTATGATTTACACTGCGTTTAGCTGTAACAAGTGATTCTGTTAAATTTTTGTTTTAGATTCTTTTATTCGAAAACGAAAAGAAATATTTTCGCTCAGTTGACTTAAACACAGCTCTAGTATTTCCACTTAACCTACCGGTTACTACAACCGGTAGTTCTGTTACTTTGCGAGAATAAAGACGTTGATTTCTGTTTCCATATTGAATATGTGATTTTTTGTATCACTTACAAAATGTTTTGCAATAAATGTATTTGATTCATTATTTTGATTTTCTCTCCAGTAGCGTTTGCGAATAAATTGCGTCTTTCATTTAAAGTATCCTCTTAATTTTCAATCGAGCACGGCCATGTTTGGCAACATGCTTTTCAAGATTTTAAAATGACCAAGTTTATTCTTTATGTAACTTGATTTTTTTGGTTTCAGTCAATTCCGTATGTAGTATTTTCATTTCACAACTTATTTAAAACATATAGCTAGTAAACTCGACAACACTGTGTCTAATAAGATGAATCATAACCTGGCTAACTAGCAGATTAATTTTTTTGCATATAAGGTTGCACGTTCTGAAATCAGTTACACTTGAACACGATTGAAGTAGTTAAGTGATACTGAAATTTATATCATCTGATGTACATAATTTGTTATCTGACCATGGAAGTGTGTGATGCCGAATCGAGGACAAACCCTGGATTTTATTCTATGAATCACCACAGTAGACAACTTGTAGTTTCTTATTTCATGCTACATCAAGAATATGTGCTTATTTAGGTATTCAATTACCATTCGATTTGCCGCATTAGTGTTTGGAGTTGTTTTGAATGACTCACCGCCCCGGGCATTTCAGCCTACATCCACAGGTTGAAGTCTGCAGCACACAATCCTTACACCATATGATTGGTTCACAGTTGTATATATTACTGGTTTCCTGCTGGCTTCCACTACGTATGTACTGAGAATTCACGATCGGTAGCTATTTTTTAAAATTTGTAGTCCTGGTAGAAATTTTTTCTATTTCTAATCTTGGTTTTTTAGGTGCAAATACCTCACAGACTATTTTTCTATTGATTAGTCATGCTTATTAGTGTAAATAAATGCGATTTAAAAAGTTAGCAACATAAGCAGCTTGCTTATTTTAACCTTTTAGAAATAATGACCATCGTATTAGGCATTGAAGGTAGTGCGAACAAATTAGGCGTTGGTATCGTTCGTGATGGTGCGGTGCTTGCAAATCCGAGGGTGACATACATTACTCCACCCGGTGAAGGTTTTCAACCAACAGAAACAGCTAGGTTTCATCAGTCTCATATTATTGAGCTTGTTCAGAAAGCCATCAAAGAAGCGAACGTTGACCCTTCCGAATTGGATGCTGTTGCTTACACGAAGGTTTGTTTGAACTAATTCACCCAACTGCACATGATGATCATTTTTAGTAATAAAATTGATTCTGTTTTCATGATTATAATTCCAAAAGATATTTTAATTATCTTAATTTAACTTCATTTCGGGGTATCTATTTTATTTCATTTTAACACAAATATTGGTACAAATAGAGACCAAATAGATGTACACCTCACAACAAGTAAATGAGATTATGAGGAGACAGAGTTACAAATGAATAAAAATAAGTATACGGGAGTATTATATAATAAGAAAAGCAATTCATTGAAAAAATACAACCAGGAAGAATCCTTTCAGTTAAAGAAGTTCCTCTCACTATTATAATATATGAGGAAAGCTACAGCAGGATTGTTGTTAGCTTTTTTTTCTTACCCATATATGATAACGTCTCAAGTCACTGAGTTGTACTATCTCTCGAACCTCAACTGGAGATTCGTGATGAACTGATAGGTGTGGATACTATATACCTTTCCTACCTTTGCATCATGTCACAAAGTAACCATCTCCGCTTTTTCAAACAAGCTCCATCATCAGTCTATAATACACGATATATAATTCACTGAAGCAACTTTCGTAAGTATGCTCATGTCACCGAAGTAAGATGGAGAACACCAACTAAATTTTCGTCACTGTACCCGAACATCACTAAAATGGTATCAACATTACTTTGGAGAAAGTTGTCTAGCATCCTCGACTCGGAGAGACCAGATTTAATAAGGATGAAGCAAAACTGCTCTCAGGAACGCCATAAAGACATGAGTTGTTTCTATCCTACCAATGCTGCGTTCTAAGCTGGTGACAAAAGGTTTGTCGTATACATGAGCGTACGTCGCTCATTCAGTCGACGAGTAGCAAGTTTCCAATTAGAACGACAGAAAATCAGATGAGTGATCCCAAGCACTTTCTAATATTCAGTTCTACTTCGAGAACCTTAATCCCATCTATTTATAAAGCAAACAGTGATGTTATACATTAATTAGAAGTTTCTTGTTATTTTCTTATCGAAGGTAAAATAGTCTCAAGAATAAATTTTCTTTATTGAATCATCATAGTTGTTTGTAATACTCAGTGGCATTTTGCTTAATTCTACTGTTTATTCAGGACATTCCATCTGGGAAGTCTTTTTTGGTTAATGCTACTGCTTTTGTTTTTATTGATCAACTTGCATATAAATTGTTTGTTGTAGTTTTTTTGAGAAGATGGAAAAAAGTGGAACTGAATTTATCTTTCAATCTATAAGCATGAATTATTACACTATATGTTTTCTTTGCCGGAAAAAATCGTCTTCTTACTTATTAACCAAAAAGTCAATAAATCCAGTATACATGCTGTTGGCCTAAAAAAGGAAACCCGCTAAATGTATTTCTTGTCAAGATTTTGAAACCTCTCTCTAAATACATACTTAAATATTCCCAGTTTTGCGTCCCACTCTACCTTGTTTGATTTAGGCATCCGGGTATTGTCACTAGCCTTCACAAACAAAATGTTGCTTTTAACTACATTATTTATTTATTTATTTTAACACATAGGTATTGGTACAAGGAGGCACCAAATACATATGCGCCACACGAATCTCAATTGATTTGTGTGAGGGCTGTGATACTGCTCGGGTGCCCAAACCGAAGCAGGTGGTTTTCTTAGGGGGCCACACCCCGAGCCTTTGACCTGAACGTCTGATCCACAAGGCAGTGGAGCATCGTGAGGAGATGCAGTCCCATGGTAGCCGGTGACAAAAGATTGGTTCATACGCCATTTGTTCCTTCAGGATATTGGAGCCCATGTGCACCATTGGTTTGGGATCCGGTTAAAGCGCCGGACATTCGCTTTTCGTCCTCTCATTTTCGTAAACAACACCCCCGACACGAGAAGGCAGTGAGTAGGACTTCCCTGGCAGAGGCTATGTACGCGTGGCCATGTGAGAGCATTTCGAGAGGGAGAGCGGACTCTCCCCACTCTCGGCCGTACCAGGGCATTTGGAAACCGTACTTCATGAGTCAAATCATTATTAAATTGGGTATCATTTATCAGCGTTCATCATAAACATTTGTGTTTTTTACTGATTCCTATTTTTTTGATTAGCTTAAGTGAATGAATATTATCATATGATTTAGTTCATGTCAATATACATTTCTAAGATCAGAATTTCTTGGATTAGTAGGTTTATTTTGTCACAGTAACATTTTAATGATTTATACTGACTGTTAATGGCCGAGTTATTCTACATTCTTTCGGCCATCCATTGATTATCTACAGAAGTCATTAAGCCTTGGTTGCAATTTTATTCTCTTTTGTTTGATTACGTGTTAAATTTTTAAATAACTTCAATGCCTTCTCACTGAAACCGTTATAAAAATTTCAGTTTTTCTGGTCTAGAACATCCAGTTCCAATCATGTTTGTTCACTGGTAGTAACAATAATTATAATACATACTAATCTTTTATTAAATGATCCATATCTACCACGATGATCGTTTACATTGATTTAGAAGATATTCTATAAATATTCAATTACATTTTAATGACTGTTTACTGCTCTCTTCCTGTGCAATAAACTACGTTTAAAACATTATTACAAAGTCTGTAAAACTTTGATTATTATGGCGTCCTCCTACTATTATTGTGGCTATTCATTATTTATTGGTCAAGGCACAATTTAAAGTTTTAAAATTCCAAATGATTGAAGCGAATTTGGCCCTTTTCAAAAAGAGATGGTTATTAATCTTTCCTAGCCTTGGTGACAAGTACTTCTCCATTACACCATGGAATTTCGTTAAACTTGTTTTTTTAATTAGTTACATCATTGTGTCTTTTTACTTCAACTGTCTTCTATATTAGTAATTAAGCTTTAGTCATTTTATTCTTACTATCAGCGTTTATTCGTTACATAACTGCTAGTTCCTAGCCTTTTGAACTTTTGCTACTACTTTTGTAGAATGTTCTTCCATATAAAGTGTATATTTATCATAATTTATTTAGTCTATTAAATTTACTTGCATCCTTTCTGTACTATACTACTATGTGGCCATAGAAACTCCCAACTAAAGTCTTTCATGTAAGTTATTTGAACTCACTTTGTAATTATGATTCTTAGAGTATAACAGGTAGTAAGCAGCTGACAAGAACCAAACAACATAAGATGAATTTATGTTATTCCTCTGAAATCTTTTCCTTGCTCTCTTCATGATGATAAACGGAACCATGTTTACGAAATGATTACCATTTGCAAAAATCACAAAATTTTGATGAACAATCAAAATTCAATGAGCTCAACAGAATTTAACTAATTAGATTGCACTTAAAAATAGTTTAGAACTAATTAACTGATTTCTGAGTAAACAAAAGGTGTACACCTTGCTACACTGAACGCATTACAATAACACTTAAATCAGTCACAATTTTCTAAATACTTCCAGTCGTCTCTTAGAGCTGATCTCTACGGTTAAAGGAAAAACGACCACAATGATATTAACATCAACACAACTGTAATGCCTTGTTCAGTGAAGTAAAGAGTAAAATCATTGGTTAATATTGCATCCAGTTTCAAACATAAAGCCACTAATGTGTGGATAAGCTACCATTCTCTGCACCTGGACACATCGAGCACATTATGATAGCACGTGAAGCAATCACCATACCCTGGAAATTTAACGTTAGGTTTGAAAAAAGCATGATCGTTTTAATGTCACTCAGCTACGATGATCAACCTCATATAATCCGTCTTTAATCTTAACAGTGAACTGAACTGTAAACCGTCCTAGTTGGTAGCAAATCCATGGGTGTTTGCAATGCGGGAACGACAAGCGTTGTATAGTTCATTTCATTTCGCGTGCTCTATTTCTAGCATATACTCACTTGTTTGTATGACGGCGAGACTATAATTCATGGACGAACCAATCAGATTTAGGATAACAAGTCTTGGATTTTGGCGCGAAATTCATTGGTCCATTTATTTAAATAACCTTTTGGTATTTTAGCTTATCTATTTCCTAAACCTAACCACCAACCGTTAATCATAATCCTTACTTTTCACACCGCTCTATAACCCTCAACCCTGGTAAGTAGGTGGAAATTTTCACGGTCACTTCAGCATCGCTCAAAGGTCGTCTATAATTATAGTCTCACCGACTAGTTATAATAACCATAAATTGGGAATGAATATCTGACTAAAATTAACAAAAAAAAGTATCATTGGGTGAAGTCAACCGAATCGAATTTTGGAAATGAGAGGAGAAGCGGCGAAGTGAATGTTATCAGTAGAATGACCGCCTGATGAGGAACTAATCGAAAACAATACTGTCTGCTTATGATATGTTTTTCTAAATCATATGGCAATTTTTCGAATTTTAATTAGAAATATTTTACAACTGATTAAATAATTCATAGTACACAACGTGTGTATTCGGTCATGCTAGGCACTTACTTTGATGACATGTAAATCAATCACTGTCCTTGTTTTTATGTATATATATCTTTATGAAATTTCCATCCCGTTTTCAGGGTCCTGGTATGGGTGCTCCTCTTCTCACTGTTGCAATTGTTGCTCGTACGCTTGCTCAATTATGGAATAAACCTTTAATTGGAGTTAATCATTGCATAGCACATATTGAAATGGGTCGTCTTATCACTGGTGCAAAATCACCCATCATATTGTACGTCAGCGGTGGTAATACACAAATTATTGCTTTTGTTTCTGGGCGTTATCGAATATTCGGTGAAACGATCGATATAGCATTGGGCAATTGTTTTGATAGGTTGGTTTGTGTTAAAATTTTGTATCTATTATATGTCTAACGTACTCTTTATAAATAATTATTTTTTCGAACAAACATTAATCAATATTTTTCATCTCAGATACTTTGTATTATGCCTATATCTTGAGATGGCTTAACATTAGTCTTTTTTATAGATTGTAGAAGTACTTTCCGTTTTCCAAGCCCCACTATTTACTCCACTGATGTGTTCAATTTCCACTTACCCATTTTGAAACGTGTTCTATTTAAAAGTTTTTCGAAAGAGTTGGTACAATCGTATTAATTTTCAATGGTTATGTTAAATATGGTATTCAAGTAAAGAATACCATTACGAAATGCTAAAGTTGATATTCCTGGTGAACAATTATCAGTGGTGTGGATCAGTCAGTAATACCCTAGTTGGGCAAAACGCCAACTACTGTTTGTTCCACCTTCCTGTGACGTTAGGAAGCAACAAACACTTGTGCCATTTTTATTTCCAAATGTCTACCCCTATAAGCATTTATGTATCCATAACACCATATCATTGATTCCATATTCCCACGTACTTTGCGTGTTATATCTGTCCTAACTTCATTGTTCCAAGTTTTTCGTAAAATCCCAGCTGTATGTTTCAGATTTCGCAATACAGAAACGATTACACCAAGGCTATATGGCCTGCCAAAAATACACAAAAGTGGCTCGCCCTTTCGATCAGTTTTGGATATGAATAACTCAGCGTATCATAATATAGCAAACCATTACACAAAGAAATTGTCAAGCATAGTTTCAAGGGTTCCTTTGAATTTGTGGAGAATACTAAAAATCTATCGGTCAAGAATAATTTCATGATATCACTTGATGTATCATCCCTATTCACTAACATTCCACTACCTGAAACGGTAGATTTTATTTGCAAAGAACTAACGGTCAGGCGCATGGAAACCGCGATTCCCACATCCGCAATAAAACAGTTAATTCTTAAATGCACAATGAATGTACAATTCAGATTTGACAACGAATATTATAGACAACTAGATGGAGTTGCCATGGGGTCACCATTCGGCCCTCTACTGGCTGATATTTTCCTTGGAAAACTGGAAAATGGACCATTTAAAAGCACCATTAGCCATTTATCAACTTATTATCGCTATATAGACGATACTTTCATAGTATTAGAAAAAGAAAATGATAAGGACA
Organism: Schistosoma spindalis; assembly: GCA_946903255.1. Classification (NCBI taxonomy): domain Eukaryota; kingdom Metazoa; phylum Platyhelminthes; class Trematoda; order Strigeidida; family Schistosomatidae; genus Schistosoma; species Schistosoma spindalis. The sequence continues at coordinate 33,458,412 of OX336420.1, read as the reverse complement.
ATTTACTTAACACATTTAATAACGTTTATCCATCAATTAATTTTACATCAAAAGATGAACAGAACAATAGCATATCATTTCTAGATGTCCAACTAACTAGACGAGCAGATGGAACTTTAAAAAGAGAGGTACACAGAAAGTCTGCAACAGGATAATACACCCACTTCTACAGTGCAGTTCCAATCCGATACAAAAGGAACTTGATAAAGATCTTGACTCATCGTGCCAGAATGATTTGTTCGGAAAACACCATTGAAGAAGAATCGGTTAAAATTCGGAACTTACTTAGTATAAATGGGTACCCTATGAAACTCATCGACAAATATATAATGGAGATGAAAACAAGCGCAAAGATACCTACGGTCCCTAAGAAAGTACTGTTCATAAAATTACAATTCATAAATGATACTACTGAAGAGATCGTGACTCAGAAACTAAGAAGAGCTGTACAAAAAACATTTAATGCAGCCAGATTGAATGCTATCTTCTACAACCACCCCAAAACAAGAACGGCCAATAAAGACAGACTGCCTGAGTTTGCCAAATCCATGTGTATCTATCGGTTCAACTGCTCCTGTGGAGCCAGTTATATAGTGCGTACAATTCGAATATTATGCAACGTAGCAACTTCTTGATTTAATAATTACTTTGAATATTAATAATCATCTTTCTTCCAATTAATTTAATTGTCTCTTTTTATTGTGCATCTGTTATTTCAGTTACCCATACCTAACCCACAGTGTTTCTCCCTTTAGGTTTGCTCGTATTGTAAATCTTTCGAATGATCCAAGTCCCGGCTATAACATTGAGAAGTTAGCCAAACAGGGATCCAAATTTTTTGAGTTACCATATGCAGTAAAGGGTATGGATGTTTCTTTTGCAGGATTATTATCATTTTTGGAAGAGCGTGCACCGAAACTTTTAGAAACTGGTGAATACACCGTGGCTGATTTATGCTTTAGTCTCCAAGAAACAGCTTTTGCTATGGTTGTAGAAATTACTGAACGGGCTATGGCACATTGTGCTGCAAACGTAAGTTTATTTGATTTTAAGTGTCACCAACTAATTTGTGTATATGATTAGTTTTAAACGGTAATAACATTAAACATCCAGAAAAAAATATATGAACTTACTTTTCGTTGTTTCATAAGTTATCCCATAGTTAGTCGCTCAGTTACTTTGTCAAATGTCTATATTAGTAGTTTCGATTTTATTTATTTATTTTGTCGGAAAAATATTTCTGATTCTGATTTATTTTTGTAAGTTGTACAGTATATTTAATTAGCTTTGAAATCTCTTTAGTTATACATTTGGTCTCACTTTACCTTGTGAATGTATATGAGCTTTTTTTAAAACAGAAAAGTATGTTTCATAATGATTTTGTCAGTATTTATTACATCGCACAGTTCCTCTTTGTTTTGAAATCCTCCATGAAAATCCTGTAAGATTTTGCATATGCTTAACAATACAAAATAGATCATATCTGAAACCAGCAAGATTTTTATGGAAATGCGGTACTTTTATAAATGTGTATAAACACTGGAGTTTCCCAACCCTTAAATGTGTGAAGTCTTGAATTCAATTTGGTCAAAAAACCTGTAGTTTAGTGAAACTCGGTTCCTTCAAGCAAGTGGATATACGTCGTGCTTCAGCACTCGTGTGTCAAATGGGATTATTAGGAATCAGCATGGGTAAATGAAACAATGTTTCCAGACTAATCCAATAGCTCAAAATAACTGGAATTCCAGAGAATGCATCATAAAAGGTAGACTAAGCGATGAAAAAGCATTAAGTGCTGTTTAGAATAAAAAATCAAATATTGGAAGAAGAGTATCGTTGAATGGTTCGTCACGACAAATTAACTCAACCATATAAATCAATGAGTCGCCAATTATATGTTTGTAGATAACAAGCTACTGAATATTAAAAATTAGTGTAGCGTAGCATACCAAAAACAACCACAGAAGTCATGTAATCGATATAGTAAAGATATTTAGCAATTTCAAATGGAATTTTGTTGCCTCTTAACTTTGGGTTAGAAAATCTAGAAATAACAAATCAATTTCCAAATCATCTCTCTTTTAGGGATCTTTAACATCTATAGCATATCGTTTTCCACTTTTCCTGGTCTAAATTCTCCTGCAACACTACGTAGTTAAATAAATTATTTACAATTTCTTGTTAATTTCCAAAATCTGCTCTTTTGACTGCTATGTATTATTTTCTATTAGGCATTCCATATGGTTAATTTAAACTAATTCTGTTTGCTAGAAGTTTTGACTTATTGATTTTTTTCTGATTTCATGTAGTGGACCCAATACTAATTACTAGACAGTTCGACATTAAAAAGCGGGTATACTAAATTTATAAACATGATCTTATTAATAAACTGACTTACATCTTTCTAGTCATTATGATTGTAGATCTCAAATATGTTGTGTTTTACAAAGTTTACTACCGTTGAATTTAAACTGTGCATAGCAACAAAATGATTGTAGCATCGAACGAAGTACAATTATTCAATGTGTTTGGTCTCTTTTTTATTCACTGTGTTGCATAAAGAAAGGAAACTGATGAAGTGGATGTTTGGTGGATTGTATATTATTTTAATGTATACTTTTGGATTTTGGTCATGATTTAATATTCTGTAAACTCATTTAGATATCTGGTCATTAAATTAGCTACATTCAACATCCCAACGAATTATGTAAGATCGAGTTGAATTACATGTTAGTTAACTGCAACAGCAAGACCTAAAAAAACTTTCTGTAAATATTCGACTAACTCTGTAATCGTAAACACTAGGCTTCTTGTGATCTTTAGACAAATGCTAATTAATCTCAGCTCATTTAATCCAACATATTGTAGTAATCTTCATCCCTGAATTATCGAAGATTTTGCAAGGAATACTTGATCTAATAGTCAAGACTCAAAGTGGGAGTCGATAGAACTTATCGCCTGTTCGTCTAAGTCACTTGAATAAAATTCTTAATGCCAATAAAAAAATATCGAAATGATAGCGCACTTAATGCACATACTTAAAGATCCTTAGAGCACTAAATAAAGCCCTCTGAACGACGGTTTGACTAACCCCCTGCTCTAGGAAATTCTGTAAATCGTACCCCAACCGACGTAATGATATCTTACAAAAAAACTCCAATTAGTAGGACGTCACAAGATACTCGGTTCAGAAGATTTATTTCTAGATCTTTTTAGTATGACAAGGTGACATTCTCAACCTGAAACTAACTAGATTGCTAGAGGAAAAGTTTATGGTAATTTAGTTTATCTATGTCAAAGTTTCGCTGTTTCTATAAAAGGTACTCTAGTGAACTCAACTCTGCTCTATACTTGTCAGTCTCTGTCCGATCGTTGTCTAGAAAGATTGCTATCTTTAGACAATAATATAATATAAATACTACCAAAGTATGGTACCATATATTTGTTTGAATTAGAGATTATCAATCACTAGTTAATGGCGCCCAAAAATATAAACATTTCTTACAAATTAGATTCCCCAAGCTTTTATTCCAAAGACTATTTGCCATAGTTTGTGTTTCCCATCTTTTTCTTACTTGTTCAATTCGCTGATCAAGTTGCTCAAGTTTCGATTGTTTTACTTTAAATACACACTTTAAATAAACATGACAGACAATCAGAGGAATGAAGCGAAGCGAAATGATGTGCCGTGAAGCCGTGTGAGCCAACTCGATTCAACCAAGCGTTAATCAATATTTATAGTCACACAAAAATAAACTACGGACATGTGATGAGTAGGATAAAATGTGCACATATATGCGCTCATATGAAAACAGGGTTGATTTGTGGATAATTAACAAGGCCAAAACCTGACTCTAGAAGAATGGATAAATTGGTCTGTTCAGAAGCTAGAAGTTATATGGGCTTAACATAGTAATTGACACTATAACGTATTCGCTTGTCTATTTGTAGTCATTTTTAAGGGTATGATATTGATTTATTTTTCTTAAATACTACCCCGTCAAACTATACAAGTGTGATTGTTAATATGACTGTAATATAAATTATATAAAGAATAGTATATGCATCTAACATGTTGATTTATTTTGAAAGTCAAATAAATTATCAACACTACACGTCGTTGTATTTGCGATTTTTAGTATCACGTGCAAGTCAATTAAGATATAGTGACAGGTACAACAGCTTTCATCTTAAGTTCTTTTAATTATTAACTAATTAGTCTTATTATATTTAAATGAGTATTTTACCTTTCGTAATTTTCCAGGAGGTTCTCATTGTCGGTGGTGTTGGTTGCAACGTGCGTCTACAGGAAATGATGAACTGTATGGCTGAAGAGCGTGGTGCTAAATTATTCGCAACTGATGAGCGATTTTGTATTGATAATGGTGCTATGATAGCACATACTGCATGTCTAATGTTTGATGCCGGTTTGAATTTTCCGCTGAAAGACTCTGTTGTCTCCCAACGCTATCGTACAGATGCTGTTGATGCAATTTGGCGTGATGAATAACATCATATGTATATATTTTTAAATACATTGCTATTCTGACGATTCAATATTTTTCTATGTGAACTCTACTTAATTGCATATGCTATTGCTAAATTGTCAGGTTGGCAGACAAGCTGCAGGTCATTTTAGTACCAAGTTGTTCTAAATCTGATCTAGTAAAAGTAACCAAGCATATAGTGAAATAGCGATCGAAGTTATTAAAGAAAATAAACTGGTCTAGGAGAAATAGAATATTATTATTTGATTGTTAAATAAATGGGTTTATTGTATCACTTACCTAGTAATGAATATTCATTATTACACCTTATAAAATTTCTATCCACCTAGTTATTTACTGATATGTTTTATAGGTGTCAGGTTTTCTACATATCAAGATGCGAATGTTTTCTTCTTGCCTTACTTATCTGTTATTCTTGTTAAAGATTCTGATGCTCGCAGCACCTCGTTTTATCTTTTAGGACAGATGGGTATCCGAGGCTTGTGGACGTATATTCAAAGTAACAGTGAAAACTTCTCCCCGTATGAATTGCATAACCAGCCTTTAGTTATTGATGCCGAAAACTTCGCTTCTCTCTGTTATCGTCAAGCTGCTTTGCGATGTGAATATGGAGGAGAGTATTTAGCATTTAAAAGTTATGTTCAGTTATTCCTAAAACAGTTTCGTATCTGTCGTGTGGACCCAATCTTCGTTTTTGATGGATGTCATTCTAAAGAGGTATGCGTTCGTTATCATAGTACTTTTTTGTCCTTGCTACCTACATATATTCCATTCTTCTTAAATGTTTGAGCATTTATTAAAAATAGAAAGTTATTGTGATATTGTGTAGTATACATCTTATCAGTATTGTACATAGTATCATAATTAATTTAAGCAATCATTGCATTATAGAAATTATAAATGTTTACCTTAAATGCCTAATTAATTAAATCATCGAAAAATATGCGTGTCAAGCGCTATCGTCTGTTCATAGGCCATCCATTTTGCTAATGCTGCAAAAGATCAAATATTTTGTGTTTTTAGGATTTTTCAACAAGACATTATGTTTCACATTGAGACTCGAGTTATGAGCAATGACCTTTACAAATTAGCATATTCATACGGTCATGTGTATACCTAGAAGTCTATCTCATACGAGGATAATTTACTTATTAAGCGTGCAACTTAAAATTATTTAGTGTTATTCGAGCTTACTAGTAATACGTTTTTTACTACTTCTCGAGGTGTGATTTCATCATTACCCTTTTGTTTATTGGTATATTTCTTAGAGTGATAGTAAAACATTTACAACCAAATATGATAAATGAAAAGAAACTAAACACAACATTTTGAGCAACATATTTTTCGAGTTTGTAACATACAGTGATTTATTTTATAAGTTAACTAATGAACTTTTTCCGCTTTCCTAAGGGATCAAAATTGGATACTTTGTTGAAGCGAAACGTTGACCACTTTAATAAACTGTCATCAGCTCTTCGTGATATTAACTCAATTTCTAATCTAGATAGCCTAGACTCGAAAATCGATATAACTCCACGACTTTGTAGACATGTTCTTGTGGAAATTCTACGGGAATTTTCAGTTCTATACATAGCATGTGAACGTGAAGCTGATATCAGTATAGCAAAACTAGCTATTTATCTTCAATGTCCCGTTACTAGTGGAGATTCTGATTTTTTTATTTATCGACCAATTGATGACAATCAAGTCTATAGTTTTATTCCACTTTCATCTATTCTACTTGATTGTAAGCAGAGATCCCTCCCTTGTTCTGTTTGTAAACTTAATGGTGCTCCATGCTATTTTATATCGTGTACAGTTCTTAATAATTCAGGACCGTTTTATAAACTCAAGTATCCTATGTTACCACTTTTTGCCATCCTCGTTGGTAACGACATAACATCAAATATTCACCTTCCAGCTATCATCAATTCTCTAATCCATACTTCTGATCTACAGAACAAGTCCTACTATCAAAGACGTATCCATGCTATATTTAACTGGCTCTTAAATTTCCGTGACATGAAACAACCATTGTCATTGATTCTGTCACTTTACAGCCCAACTGAAAGGGACGGTATTGAGGAGACAATACGTTTGGGGACTTCGGATTATTTTCTGAATAATTCAGGCGAAAACCTGGCTTATGCATTAGGCTTTTCAAATAAACACCATGTCTCATTAAGTGTCCCATCATCAAGCAAACTTGAAAATTCAAACATTCAAAATCCCACAACTTCATGGAGTTCCTGCTTTGAAGATCCTTCCAAATTTTATAAACCTATTTTGGAGCGAAGTAATGATAAAGATAGTATATTTCACCATTGGCCGATAGAATTGATTAAACGATTTATATCTTTGGAATTAATCCCAAGTATTTTGGACTACATGTATGTGCGAAACGGCGTTGTCCCTCGTCAAGTAGTGGAGGATATAAAGAGTCCTTATTCAATTAACGAATGTATGTCCAGAATGAGAAGTATTTTAAATGGACTCATATATGGCTTTGAAAATCACTTAGGCACCAATAAAAAGTTATATGGAATGGAGAATGAGTGTGTCACTGAGTACAGAAGAAGGTCGAATGGTCAATTGACGAAGACTTTAGTTTCCGTGAAGCCTCTGAAACCCCCTTGTGCTAAAACACCTGAATTTTCGTTCGTATCTTTTTTCTCTCAGTCTTTTAATGTGAATTTAGTAAAAGATTTCAAGCCTCTTGAAATACAAGGTTTAGCTCTTTTATTAGTTTTATGGTTCAGGTCTTCATTTCATGCTCAGTATGACGCTAAAAACATTCAAACATCACCGGTTGGACTTGCACTATCATGTTGTGCAATCGCTATCAATTCAAATTGTGAATTTCTTGGTAGAAATAATGCTGTTGGAGATTTTGTCAACTCTATTTGCACACATCTCAATAAGTGTGCTGATTTAGCAAAATCAGTTTATTGCCAAAGAAATTCACCTTTCTTTTGTATCGAGGATGTTCACCAACTTAATGAATTGCAATCTATGGCATCTGGATTAAATCATTTAGTTGCACTGCTTGAGGTGCTTTGTCCGTTTTATGTCTCAAATATTGATGAATTCGATACTCCACATTTTAAAAATTCTTTCATAAGCTTTTATCCACTTTGGATGTTATTTGCCAGTGGACGTCTTATATACTGGATTGGTCGACTTTTACATAGTATAGATCCGTCTGAGCGTTTCCATAAAGTCATGAATGTTTGGCTTCCGAAATTGCTCATGAAAACCAATTTTATCAGTCAACAACAGGACTGCGCCCAAAGCGATTTTATCAAACTTTTCAACCTAATTGATAAATTGAACTGATAAAATTTGTAGTTTCTATTATCAACGGTACTATTTATTTTTGATAGGCTTTCAGTTATGATTGTTTTACTTAATTTTATAAACATACATAACACTTTCATGGTTTTTGTTTACATTTTAACTCATTCACTTGCACACTTATCTTTCTAACAACTATATACATCCACATTTTTTAAGATATACTTCATACTGTGTTGCTGCACCTTTATTTTAGCAAAAGTAGTGAGGATGTAAAAAAGAATTAGTTATCAAAAAAACCTACTTCACATTCTGTGAAAACTACTTCCACAACTACTTGGATTTAATAGTTTGTCGATCGTAGTATAACTAGACATGTTAACGGCGGCTTTTCTGTAAATGGTCAAAATTTCCACCTGTATTGTGTTCATTTCGAAGTATATGCCGATGTTGTCTTGAAGGAAAATAAAAGTTTCACGACTAAACCATCCACATCAGAGAGCACTACACCTCCATCGTCATCCTGAGACAAAAGTTCCCCCCATTTTATCCGTTTACGTTTGCTTATAGCTTAGTGGAAAAACCAGTGATATGGATTTTATCGCTAGATGAAATATTGCTCCAATTACTTGATACCACGAATACTCGTTTGGTTTCATATGAAGTATTTCATCACAGTTGTTTGTCCCTTATCTATAAGTATTCAGACGCTAGTTTAAAAGAACCCCCAGTAGAAAATAAAAATGGTTGGGTCTTCTCAACGACTTATGGCTTATACCAAGGGGTTTAGAAGTACATAATATCGTATGCAACCCCAAACTTGTACACTACATTGTTTCATGGTCTTTCCACTTGTTAAAAGTGGAGGTTCGTAGTATGAAGTGTTTAAAAATGGAAAATTTACTTCGTGTGCGTTCACAAATTATAATCATTACTTGATACTTGTCACATAAGATTGGGCATATCTATGTCCAAATGAGAAATTTAGTTCCCTTCAGCGAGTGTACTCCGCCTAACCATTCACAACATTACGAAACGACCTAGTTACTTGTATATATTGTACCAATAAAATAAGTACAATCTTTGTAAATTATTATCTACGGAACCGGGAGGATTTGGTAGATCTGATAGATATTAAGTTCCCTAAGTCGTTTAAAGGGCAGTCAAATAATACAAACAACATTTTAATCACTTTTTGCATCTCAATAGATTCGGCCGTAATTTTTCGAAGAGCAGCCTGTGCAATCTAGTTGGGACAAAGGTATCAGTACAAGTTAACAACACTCCCATCAGCACATTGAAACTAAACCTTATGAGTAAAACTGTCATTTCTACAAGTATCTAGATATCGACATCTCCGTAAATGGGAGCCATTGGACCTATGTTCTCTAAAAGCCTGGTTATGATGGTTAGGAACATAAGGCTTCTTAGGATGATTTTCAGTTTAATTCAAGAGCAGTGCCTTCATCCTGTGAAGATGCGTAATTTGTCAGTCATCAGAGAAGTGAATCTGGGGAACTCACCAGTACAACCTTTGTGAGCAGTCCCAGCAGATCGTCCTGCTGTCTCATAATAGGATGAGATTAAATGTAGTCTCTTATCTCGTTGTTGATCAAATCCATGGATAATATTGTAGATATTGCTATTGGTCTACATCAGATTAAATCGCCCTGTTCCCTGCATCTTAGTTTCTGCACACTGCTTCAGGACTACAATACAGTGACCAGCTCAGTCGCGAGGACTTCGATTTCCTTTATACAGTCCCAGGAGTAAAGGATTGTGGTTGTTATGTGTTCTCCTGTGTAAGTCCACGATTCAGGTGAGAAGCGAAATAGGCACTAAAAATCCACGTAATTTTTGTAACAATAATTTTATCTCAATTAAAAATAGGTTCAATGTAGCATGCCAGTTTACGAGCAAGCCATGAACATATAAAGTCAATGAGGGTTGTATAGTAACTTGTTGATTAGTTCTTTTTAAAAATACCTTTTGTCGCTTTGTATCCTGGTTATGATTCTGTATCTTGGTTCTTGAAAGTTACTACTGTCGGGAACTTGCCAAAGAAACCCGACGATTATTCATTTGATTCTACTGTACTAAAATCAACGAAATTTCATTAATCAATCTTCTTTATTTAATTTGCGATGCAATTGTTTTAGGACTTAAAAACCTGACGGTGGTTTTTTTCACGTGCAGCAAACGCTAATAAGTAGGACGAGAGTTAAGCTGCGCCCACTTTCTGACGAACAGTTTAAGCGTCACATCTTGATATGTGAACTGCAACCATCCCAATATCGCGTTGGAGGATGTCACAAACGTTTGTTGTTATATGTGACAACATTAGTTCACTAATCTTCGAAATGATACTAAAATGACTTTACAATCAAATCACAATTCATTTGACTTGATGAAAATTTCTCATTCAGATCGCACAATTAGTGTTATAAAGCATGATTCGCAAAATTTTCCTCGCCTAAATCAAATGTATAATGTACATGATTCTAATTTACAGTCTCGCACTGCTTGTTGGGACTGTGGCGCATGGCATTTCTCTTATTACATCCCATTCCGCGAAGTGCGGAATAATTGGCCATAAGTAGGGATTTTGCAAACCCTCATCCAATTCTAGGATGAAATAAGGATCAATTCTGTACATGTATAGTCAAATCCACAATGCTTACGCGAGTAGTTATCCATTAATGTTAATGATCGTATTATAACTTTGCAGTTGGACACTGCATCCGTTGTCACTTTGATTTTCGCGAAACTTGGTCGGCCTAGCATTCATCCTACTAATGACTATATAAAATGCATCGGGCATCCTAATCAAAATTTCTTTAATCATCAAATGTACAGTTAAATTTAATGATATAATAACCAAATCCACATGCTATTTTACTGATGAATCCTTCAATATATTAGGTTTTGACTGGATCACAGAATCAAAGATATCTCATTCGTAATTCAGATTCATAAATGCTCGATCAGTTATCTAACCTTATTTGTAACCAAGTCTCTTCCTATCCTCATATCACGATTTTGAAAATGATTACAAAGGGAGTGCACGACCGAGAAAATCAGCAGCGATAATCTCGAATCCAGCCTTACTTAGGGTTTCTCCTGCTGAGTCAATGTTCGGAAGGAAGATTCGAAGGTTTGACAAAGAGGGAGATAAGATTAGAAACTTAATTCGAAGAGAATTGAACATCAGTTTTACAAAGTGCAACATGTAAATCACATTCGTGACAGACGATTAAATTCAAATAGAGAACTTCCTAGCTCGTACCTGCAACTGGATTATTTAATTGATACAGTCACCTGGGAGTGTCACGATCGGCGCGGAAGTGATAACCAGACCTCAAGATCATGTAGACGAAATTTCCCTCAACGCTTTCAAGCAGCAAGATTTATTTCTCGGGAGGGGAAGGTGACATGTAGTGCCATTTAGAAGTAGCGTAATTAAAATGTCAATTGATGGCGATCAGAAGTGACCCGAAGATCAAATGCACTTCATTGGGGTCAATTTCCTAAGGATAGAGTGGTATATATGTGAATGAGTACTTATGCACTTCATTAGGTAGTCCAGTACACGTTCTTGCTCCAGTAGTCAGTTGGGGGTTAGCGCATAGCATACCGTGTATCAGTATTTGATTTCGGTCACCGCACGTCATAACATGCTACATGGGTGAAGTGAAACATTTCTAAACACAGAGGCAATAATCGACTCATTCTACAATATCGAAGTACTCACTAATTGCCAGAAATTTGTAGACAAATTAGTCTCTTAATCAGGTCGTCGCTATCTTTAAAAGGGGCCGGAGATAAGTCATCTGGACCTGGTGATTCCAGATTTGGAGTTCATTGCAGAATCCCACGTCGTTAGGTAGACCAGTCCTCACTGACCATTGAGAACAGGACAGTCCCACTGATGTCGCTGGGACAGCAGACCAGTTTAACTGTTCCTCACATAGCTCTGACCGCCGTACGAGATTTTGGTATATGTTGTTTTTCGGCGTTTTCAGCTACATAAATTGCATCACTCACACCGAACTGCTTGCTGCCAGTGAATCGGATGAGTTGAAAGAGCTCCGAGAAGTTACCATGTCCGACTGCTGTTCCCAACTCGTCAGCACGCTCAGACCACCAGGCTCAATGGTCCTAACGGAAGCTTTGTAGTTCCATCGCGTTTACCCGGATTAAACCCACGTGCCTGCTAAACCGGTCACACTGAACAAGGACTCTGGATAGACGCAAGTTAAACGAGTATTTGGAAGCAATAGATAGAGCAAATTTGTAGTACATCACTAGTCTTGAAAACGAATCCGGCACAGAAGACAGACGTCAATATCAGAACTTTTTAAAAACATAACCGACCTTCACTTCATGGTGTTGAACCTGAATTAGTTAGAAATTAGAGGCCTAATTTGAGTGGGATATATTTGAAGAAAGACTGGTTCGAAATCCGTATTCGATGGTTGCATTCAACTAATCACTGACATCAGATTGCTTAAGTCTCTAGAGGTCTAATTCACAAGACAGTGAATCATTATTAAGTACAGTCGCATATTAGTTGGTTAATGTTTCTTCCTTGGAATTTCGGAGCCCACGTGCACCATTGGACTGGGTTTTCCCAACAGATCTTTGTGGATCTTGTGTACCCGCTATACGGAGTCTCTATCATTATCTGTAACCCTATGTATATAAAACAGGAATAATCAGGGGTGGGCAAGCTGCCTATAACAAGTCATCTATCACAAGTACTTATTCGATAAAATTTCAACATTTAATAATGGAAAATTGAAAAATGATTGTTGTTCTCTTAAAATACTAAAAGGGCAAAATATAAAGCAACTGATTTATAGTGGGATTTATTCGAAGTAAACGATGTTGAGTTAGTTAGTTGTACGTCATGTACCGTGGAGTTGCACTGAACTTAGCATACGACTTTATAACTTTGTTCACAGCTTCTAGGAAATCTTTCTCGGTAGCCATTTTTCGTCTTGATCTAATAGCATACATCCCAGCCTCAGTACAAACGCTACGAATCTCTGCGCCTGGAAAGTGGAAAATCAAAAACACCGTAAGGAACTTAGTTTTGCACTCAAATAACATGAGCAATAACACGTAAGTCTACAATCCGTGGGAAGCTAGGCTCAAAATATAATTAGAAAAATTGCGTTATATAAAGTTTGTAGATGAGAAAGTACTTATGTATAAATAAACAAATCACAAATTAATTCAATGCACCAAGTGACCTGAATGGACCAAGATAAAATAAATATTACTTTTTTGGATTAGAAATTACTTATACTGTCCACAATTGAAGTTATAATTACACACAAATGGCCAACCTTCTTGTTATAAGTTGACACTTACGAAACTTTGAGCAACATTAATTAAAGAAATTTATTACCCGATATTGTTTTAGTTGCTTACAGTCAGTACAACACATGGAAAGATTTCAGTTAAACTAAATGTACAATTTGTCGTTAATATACACATTAAATGATGTTTGTAACTATAGTTAATGAGATTTATCTTAAAAATTCAAATAAATTGAGTATCAGGTAAATTGTAAATAATAAAATAAATATATACTTGTGATATCTCAATGAGTAGAAATTCGAATTTCTGATATTTTGCTAATCGTATTAAGTTGCTTATTAAAAGAGTACATAAATAACCGATTGAACTTGTGCTAATTTAACACGATTATTTACTTAATGTTTAAAAAAGCAACTTAAAATAATTCGCAAAATATCGGAAATTTTAAGAAAAAGATAGATTCTTATTCAGACATCGAATTATCCACATTCATGTGTATGTACATCGCTATTTTGAGTTTCGTCATCCAAATTGAATTTAGTAGTCACTGTGAGAAACGAATGTGATTTCTTTTACAAACATATGTTCAGAAAACAAGTATATGAGGAAAAAACTCAGCCAGATTTAGGAAAAATAATTTTTCGCAAACATAACAACTAGACCATAAAACTTACCAGTACTATTAGGACAAAGACGAGCAAGAAGCTCGTAACGAATATCTTTCTCAACGGACATGGAACGAGCATGTATTTTAAATATGTGAGTCCGACCTTCAAGATCGGGTAGACCAAATTCAACTTTTCGATCCAAACGGCCAGGTCTAACAAGAGCAGGATCGAGAGTATCAGGTCGGTTAGTGGCCATTAGTACCTAAAACAAAAACATAGGGTTGAGCACAAAAGATAAATGGAAAATAAATAAACGTGAAATATTTTTAGATGAAAGCTCTACACAATTGCAGACGTTTCTGTGTGAAGGATTAGGCTAGTAAACATCAGAAGTCATTACATGACTGTAATATTAGAGTAATTAAATTCCCCTACGAATTACCCTGATTACTAAGAAAAAATATGACCGTTTTATTTCAACGTATATAAATTCCCAGGAAAAATTCATGCTGTAATTATAACTGTTAAATGTAATCAGTTCTGATAATGTAAGGATTCACTTAAATAAAAAAACAATCAATTTTCTGAAAAATAAATTTTTATTTTAAAAGACTAGTATTTGAACGAAGAATATTCTTTTTGATAAATTCTCTTCAGGTTCTACAGTTATATATCCAAATTAATAATCCGAAAAAAGGCCAGGTTAACGGTAAAGTACATCGTTTAAAGCATGTGAATTTAGGATTGTGATAAATAAAATTTCACTGGTTGAAATCATGAATCCATTGAAGCTAGACCACCATGGAAAACCTGGAAGCACTGGACGGCCGTTTCATCCTAGTATGGGACTCCTCAGCAGTGTGCATCCACGATCCCGCTCCTCGCGAGATTCGAACCCAGGACCTATCAGTCTCGCGCCAGGCGCTTAACCAACTAGACCACTGAGCCGGCATCCAACGGTGTTAATGTCTAACTTCAACCAATCCACGAAGTTGCGCCACCGTACACCATTGTCTTCAGTGAGCTGATATCTCACAACAGACCTGGTTGAACTCCACTGGTAACGGCTTCTCACTAGAACTTCAGGAGTATCTATTTTGAAGTCAGTCACTAGTGAGCAGATGATTATTATTATCAGAAGGGATTGTGTGGAGATTTTAGAAATTTCACTGGTTGAAATCATGAAGAATGCCAAGTGAATGAATCATGTATAGGGGAGAATAATAATCATGTTTAACCAATAATATTAATAATAATAATAATAATAATAATAATACAAAGATTTATGGATAAAGATAACAGAGAAAATTACAATTGACTACGAAAGGTCATAGTCAAATTACGTCATTCAATATATTACGATTGATTAATTGGCCTTGATGTTGAATATATTCAACCACCCTACTTGACCCATATTTATTCTGATCATAGATCTTAAAATCTCACTGAACATATACTCAGACTCAAGTTAACATTCTTTATGAGTCATATCAACATGAACAATTTTATTTATCACAATCCTAAATTCACATGCTTTAAACGATGTACTTTACCGTTAACCTGGCCTTTTTTCGGATTATTAATTTGGATATATAATTGTAGAACCTGAAGAGAATTTATCAAAAAGAATATTCTTCGTTCAAATACTAGTCTTTTAATATGACGGGGATCTTTAAACGATTAAATTGTTATCTATTGGTTTAAGGCGAATTTATTAACAAGGTCTACGAAGGTAAGTGGAAAAATGTGATTTTTCGGAACGGAAACCATTGAACATGCTTTGTGATGGCGAGACATGTCCAAGTACGAATTATATAAAGAAAATAGATGAATTTTAAAAAGGTTGTCCTCATAAGATATTATGGTTTATTAACGCAAAATACTGGAAAAGTAATATATGTGGTAGTCATTACTTTATAAAAATTGAGGGTTTCCCACAAATATTTAACATACTTAAAACTCAGAAACACATGGAGTAGTAGGACTTACTTTTATGTTGCCTCTTGGATCAAAACCATCTAACTGATTAATTAGTTCAAGCATAGTTCTCTGAACCTCATTTTCACCTCCCAGCCCATCATCAAAACGGGCACCGCCAACAGCGTCTATTTCATCGAAAAATATGATACACGCTTTTTTTGATCTAGCCAACTCGAACAATTCTCTAACCATGCGCGCACCTTCACCTACATACTTCTGAACTAATTCAGATCCAATGACGCGAATAAAACAGGCATCGGTACGGTTAGCAACTGCTCGAGCACACAATGTTTTACCTGTCCCAGGAGGGCCAAAAAGTAATACACCTTTAGGAGGTTCGATGCCAAGATTGACAAATTTTTCAGGCTAACCAACAGAAAAAAATTAAAATCTACAATTAAATATACTTATGAATACAATCTTACTTAAAGTACATTTAGAAATTACCAAATAACTTGACCACATGCCATTTTTATGACTGACTTTTAATAAGAAAAAAGAAGACAACACGAGTACCGAGTGGATGAAAACAAATAAAAAATCTTCATAGTAAAATAAAGGTCTTAAAAATTCTTCATTGGATAATGAACTTGGAAAAAGAGATATATACGCCAATCAGTTACTAAAACATGTTAAGATTACTCTTAAACAAATAAATGGCATGACGATACCTACCTATAGCATAATTAGCCTTTACTTCTATCTTCAGTAAAATATGTGAACTCCGTTACATCCATTATATTTACGTTTGACTGGACGAATTTCTAATTATGGATGAACTGAGCTTAGTTGACTGATATTTTAGGTCAAACCAATCATATGGTTGTTCGATGTCCACTAGACATTAACTTGTAGCTTGATTATATGAGTATCTACTTGACCTTTTAGTAATTTATCCAAGAGCTTATTTCAGAATTTCCACAATCAATAGCTATTATAACACTAAGTAATATTAAAAGTTGCATATTGAAAATTAGCTTTAAAAACTAAACGAACACGTCTAATTACAATTGCTGTTAATGTAGAGTTTCAGCCAAATATATCCTGTATAATATCGGGAATGGTAGGCACTAGCAACTTCTGATTTGAAGGCTCATTGATTAGCTAGATGAATAAATATCGTTGAGCAGTCGCTGCTAGTTGAACGTTCGTCGAACTGAAAATCTGTGCCCATAGATTTACTTCAGGGGTGGCTTCAGCCGAAAGGATTCAGACCAACTGGATTGATAAGATTACATTAATCTCTTGAGTCTAGCTACTAAAAGTATATGCAATATGGACAATACTTTACTTGAAAGTAACCGATATAGAACTAGAGAATTGGATAAAAATGAAACACACGATTGCCTTCTAACACTGGAATAATGGTGGACTGATGGTTTTATATAAATAAGGCCTCGACGTAGGACCAGGCACATATATGCATCGGTCCAAGTTGCCATACCGCATTAGCACAACAAAACGAACACCGCATTAACAGAAGTAGTTAATTTAGTGGTGGTGATATATAAAAAAAAATTGCATATAAGGAGATAGTACAGGAAGAAAGAATTAGTTCGTGGAAAGATATGAAGCGATTTTAACCTCTTAGTTCAAAGGACTAATTATTGAAAGTTAGGATCTTGATTATAAGCAATAGAATCTTTTAAATCCTATTTACTCAGTCAAAAGTCTCTAATGCCAAATACAAATAAACAGTGTGACTCTTGTTAACGGTTGAATAATTTAAAATGGAAAACAAGGCCCTTTCGTTTGGAATATCCAGGTATTAAACAAACTGGTTTATCTGGATTTAACTAGACTGTTTAAAGACTGAGTTTACGAAAACATTGATACAGAAAGGAGTCAGTGACACTACTGAATTGTTTGGGTTCCTACAGCATATGAACCTGAATATTGTAGTGCATCAATTTAAGAGACATTTGTGCTGTGGTCTTGCAAATAATTTAAACTCCATCTACTTGCTATTGCTGACCAAGTAGACGAACGAAACAGAAGACTGAAAAAGCTTTAGAATGGCTTATAAAACAGAACGCATGACAGATATGTGAATTCAATGAGTTCTCCTGCAACTTTCGTTCGTTAGCTATTAAAAATCATTTTTAGTAGCCCTGAAAAATCATAACGTAATTAGGGGACTTTAACAAACTCTGAAATCTTGAGAAAATTTTTATAGTAGAAGCAGACGTGGGTTAAATGTTACTTAATATTGATTGTTTTCTTATTCTTCGAAGTGCTCAGGATACCATAAATTTGAATCATTTAAGTAAATTAATAGAAACCTACGTTTTTGTTCCACACGATGGTTTGTGATCTTAATTATAAATACTTCGTATATAGCCAAATGTCAACTACCCTATACGACGTCGAACAATTTAAAGTCTTTATGGCACTCACATGGAGTAGTGGCAGTTCAACGACTTCCCTTAACTTTTCGATCTGTTCTTTACACCCACCAACGTCACTATACGTGACATCCGGTTTGTCCTCCACCTGCATCATAGTTACGCTTGGATCGATTTTCGGAGGCAAGGGAATGTGAATTTGGTATTTTGTGCGGTCGACTCCAACACGCATTCCTTCTTCAATGTCAGTTGGAGCTACTGAGTCGGCCAGATCAACAACAAATTTAGCAAACTGTTTAACATTAATGATATACTTCGGTTCCTCGGTATCAGAGTTTATTATCTTTGTACACCGAGCGACCTGCAGTGGGTGTTCATCTAATTGTAAATTATATCAATGAAAAATCTACTTGATAAACAGGTTTTGTCAGCAGCTAAATCCCAAAGTGCAGGAGGAGCCAAGCCGGTGTCCGACTCTTTAAGACCTACAAGAGAATATAAGGGTAAAAGAACAAACCTGTCAGCTCATTTACTTTTTTCATGTAAGTCTGTATATCTTCTTCACACTGCTTTATTTCCTTGCTGTATGCAGCCGAACTCTAAGCAATGAAAGTGTAGGAGAGAAACTTACGTATGTTTTCAACAAAGCTATATCACCTTCATCAAGAGCTAAAACGAAAATTAGAAGTGGCTTTGCTTCTTACCCTTGATAGGTTTCTCATCATCTTTCTGATCTTTTGTTTTACGTTGGTCGGAGCCCAAATAGTCTGGCATTTGCTGTGTAATGAAGTAAATCAAAATAGCCTCTATAGTTGAAAGCTCAATTTCGGACTTAAAATTTGCTCGGTAATCGAGAGGGCAACAAACTATTAGTTTTCGGTATTTCCCATCCGGTAGTTAGAATAAAAGTTCAATCAATCGAAAACAGTCCCTGCAATCTGTTGTAATGCGGAAATCCAGACTCGCTGGAAATGTATCAATAAGTGCTGATATGTCGTGTTCTTGTAGGGAATTCTAGTAATTCACTACTCACTGCGAGAAACGAAACCCTAAACGCTAATGATTTGATCTCGGTTTTCGAGCTTCCATAGATTTATCTCTCAGATAATCATTCTCATATGGAAGGAAAATATGAGATCTATAAGAAAATCATCGTAAGACCACAGTATACCAATATTTCGACCACTTTCAGTTTTAGATTCGGAAAGGACAGGAGGCTAGCTATAGTGTTCTATCATTTGGTTTATCTTTTTTCGAAAGCATTGACTGATGGAGTCTCAATTACGTGTTGATCTAAGATATTCTATTTGTTGATGATCCTATGCTAAAGTAGATATTCAGATGACAAATAATTTGCTCTAAGCTTGCGAGAATTTTCGGAGTGTCCTCATACATTCTCTGTCATGGAAGAAAAGGAAAGTGTGGGCATATCATATGCAAATTCGTTATTGTGTAACTTAAAAACTGTAATCAATTCACGTGTGATTCTTCGATATGATAATGGAAATAGGTTAAGTTTAGTCCGTACGGCAGCTTTGCCACCCTGGAAATCAGCTTAGTTACAGTCCTTTGAGCTTTTTTTAAATGGCTCACAGCTTCATAATAGGCAGAGGCTAGCCGTTTGAATGCATTACTCTAATTTAGGACGAACGAATACTATATAAAAAGTCAAAAGTGTTTTAGCATCAACATGGCTAAAGGCTCAAGGTATTGACCACATTGTTCTAAAACCTTCAGCAGCTATTTCACGGCAATGCGCAGTAGTTTTTATATTTCGGCTACCGATGACTTAAGTCAATGTGTTTCTGGACAATAAGCTGCTCAGTGTTATTCACTGTGTGTGTATCTGCACCATAGTGACCAATATGCACCGAAATGCAATTGGAATTATATATCGGAAAATATCAAATTTTAGATCATTCAGATAGTTTCTCCATTTCATTTTGAAGCCCTAAACTATAACTTCTATTTTTATTCATTCTCCATATTCTGACAACGCCAGCATATAATAAAATGGCTGATGATAGGGGACTAGGAAATTCATTTACCTATTGCAGGAACAACACTGACCTCAAAACTGTACTCCGAGACATTCTGCAAAGCCCAGTTTCCCAGATAGACAATTTTGAGTTCACCCATACTCTTCGTTGAAGCCTAATTAATCCTTGTTTCACATAGATAAATTGATTTCAATCCGGATATTACTTAATTTATATAATAGCCAGTTGTGAGTAACATTGTCGAAAGCCTGGCTGAAGTCGACGTAGGTAAGTTTTGGTATTTAAGAGTGCACCAACTTCTATGGGCTACTAATAAGTTAGTGAGACATAAATAACTCGTTCTAAAGCCATTTTGCCTTTTAAAAAATCTAGGTTCTCGTCTAACAACAACCATGCTGGTCAGGTTTACGGGTCGACAATATTCAATTTCACGTCTCGTACCTGTTTTAAAGATAAGACTTACTATGGATTCAAATCTCGTATGGCTAAGGCTTCGATAAACCTTAGTATACGCCTTTTTACACTTTTATACAATACCACATCAGTCTTATGCTCTGTTTCAATTACATGTTTAGCAATAGAGGATGAAGGATTTTTATCCTCTGCTCTTATTGGGTCACTTGATTGTAATTGTTTTTGCAGCCGTTTGGGTACACGTTCACTCCCCCTAATGTTGAGATCACGATTGCGCCTCCCTATGTGTGTGTGACCACACACATATTTAAATTGGTAAACACAGTGGGATGTGACACAATCGTTTTCCTGTCTTTTAGGTTTTGGATGAAACATGCACCTTGTTCTTTCCTTTGCTACGTAATACGTATTGTCAGTAACTGATTTAAGCCTTTGCTGCACAATACGTCTTCTTGATGTGATCAGATTGTTCGAAAGGTATTGCGCTAATATATCACATAGTTCTGATAATCTCAGTCTTCTTATTAAATTATCGAAATAATAAGAGTAATAATAATAATAATCTGAACACAATTCAAAATCTAATCACTCCGAGTAATAAGTCAATAATACCAGGGTAGGTTTAAGGTAAGAACAAACTGTTTTTAAATACACAAAGGAGGTTTATTATCCTTATCTCCACTTACTATGGCGTTCCAATATTTCGGTAACCTGCCTCGTGTTAAAGATTGAAACAATATCTCCAGTAAGTCAGTGTTTACTTCATCAGAACCTGTGGGTTTAGCTATGTCAAGCTTATTTAGCAGATCAAAGTCATCGGGTTCGTCAATGGTCACAATGTCCAGAGTGTGGGTGGTGTATAAACTGAAATGGGTGACACACATTGCTAAGTAATTTCAGACTATTTACGGATAGCTCACAAGACTACTAAGACTTTGGCAGCGGTATCCTTGCAGTTACTTGTAGTTTTGAGGTCACTGCTCATTGTAACTCCTAAATCTTTACAGTTCATTACTTTAAGTAACACAACATGTTGTGTAGTGATATGAATTGTCGTAGTTATTTATTGACATCACTACACTCTTGTTAGAGTTAAATTTTAATGAACATCTACCCATCCATACAGTTAGTGAAGTTAGGCCATCATGTATTATTTTTATCTTTCGCTTTAGCCCAATCTTTTCTTGCGACTAGCAGACTTTTTGAGCACGAAAGGTCTTTGGTGAAACCATATTCACTGGATAAATGTCATGCTCATCCGCACAGTTTAAAATAGCCACCAGAGTAGTCTTTTCTATTCGTTTGACAGCTACATTGTTTAGACTAACAGGTTGATAGTTACTAACCAAGTCTCCTCTCCCCGCCTTATAAACCTGACTGACTATTGCGTCCTCCCAGTTTCTTGGCGGTCTAGACTGCCGCAAAACATACCGGGCAGTATGGTCAAGGGTTCAGTCATTACATCTGACAGGGCCTTCATAATCTTAGGATGAATATCTTCAAGACCACTTGACTTGTCTGGTTTGAGACGAAATCGTAAGAGAGTTTCTTTCTTAATAACCATTGTATCCATCAACGAGCTGGTATTATCAGAATTAATTGTCGGTCTTTCACCATCGCCGGTTAAAACACTGCTAAAATATTCTGATAAATCTTCAGCGTTCGCATCATCATTTCTTGCCAAATCAACAGGTTTTGTTGTAACGAATGTTGTGATGTTCCATCACTTCACTGAGCTCGCCTCTTTATGTACGAGAATGAACTTTTCAAATTATTTTCACAATCCATGACTTTAAAGGCCAGGCTGATGGTTGAGTAAGCCTGGTCGCGTTGGCACCAAACCTCTAGTGGCACTTACAAAAGTATCCCGAGTATCTGAACACTTATGGTTTACCCTGAAATCTTGATTACATCTCTATCTTGATCTGTACATTTTCGATGGTCTATGTACATTTGTAGTAAATACTGTTATAACTGGGTCTCTTGGTGTTGATTTCGCCTACTCTGTACAGTAATTAAGCCACATGACATGACCTCTTCAATATAACCCGATCTATAATAATAACGAAACAAAATGAACAGTTTTCCGTGACTTGTGAGTTCAAATTGGATGGCATGGCACAAAAATTCATTGTCTACACCAACTCATCACATCATAACAATCACCAATATATGATGGTGAACAAACTTATGCTAGAGATGGAACAATATACTTGATATAAATAAAAGACATAAAACAACACTCAAGAGTGAGCACGCCTGAAAGGCCAAGCCATGCCATCTGACTAATCAACTAGTACAATTCATTGTTTCCTCCTTCTCCATCGTTGAGTTTTCCTCTGCGTTAAATGTTAAATATCCGTTTTCCCAGTTGTCTCGTGTTCAGTCTTGTGAATTGCGTGGTTAGGGCCCTATCTCACTATAATCACATCATTGCAAATCTAAAATTATGGGATAAGATATATCAATCTTGATAAATGCACTTAGCGCTGGCCCAGATCATGATTCTACATTCTCAATCCACCTGAATGTTATTTCAGCTGAAAATCAACACTGATTTGCTGATTTCCGTCATGGACATTTACCACTATTCTTCTTTAGGCCGTGGCGGTGTATACATCAATTAACAGCACCATTACTTTCATTATGAAATGCGTGATTTTTACGGAAAACTGCAAATCATTTTTCACTGCAATATGTTAGCGTCAATAAAAAAATCGTTCACACTTTGTTATTCTTTATCATTATTATTGTTTGTCACTCAGCATACAAGTTATTATTTTGCGATCAGTTACTTTCTCCTCCTTTCTATTTATCTTACAGATTATAAATACCTAGATGACTTTTAGTAGTCTCGTAGGGAACTCCGATAGACGATTGCCTCCGATGTTTTTGGAACTGTAGATCGCCGATCTAGGTGGTCCACTTGAGTGGACATCTCTATTATATGTGAACGAGAATAATTAGAATTCTCGGTTTTCTTTAAAATCACACCTCGCAGTTAATACCTGATAAGAATCACCTTTTCATGAATCCATGTACTGTGACTATTCTGACGACTGCTTAGAACGAAACTGAAGCTAGTGAAGAAATGTACTGTTTAGACTAAAGAAATTTAGATCACAATCATTGCCTAATGGACCGATGCATGTCGTGCAACTGATTAACCTGCATTAGTCATCTATATCCATTACAATGTTTTATAAGCTGCTAAGCGTTCAGTGATCTGTCGTAAAAGGTAGAAACGATTCAGCTTGTTACCTGACATTGCTGGGATTCGATCATATCTTTTTAGCCACACAACACAGATTCAAACGACCGTCGATTCTGAATAATCTTCAACGTGTGCAAAGCTTATGGATCCGCTGATATGCCGTACGAAGGATGAAGCCTTTGAAACTGTGGACGGCTTTCAAAACAACTGGTATGGGTCAAATCATCCATCAATCTCAAATATCACTATGTTAGGGGGTATACCGGTAGACACTGAGCCGCTTGAGAATTGTCAAAAACAACGATGACCAACTACGACGAATAGTGTTTGAAACAGTGTGTCTTTCTTACATATTACGTAATGATAATCTTAATATGCCATTACCCGTTATACTCTTTACTGAGTGAGAATCAGGATGTGATATAACCCGTCATTTTGAAGCAGAAACTCTTGTGACTATAAAATACAGCCTTCCAGGGTTTATTTGCGGTGACTCTGGGTTTTGGTTTCTTTAACCACAGAGCTGCTTCACGAATCCGGAAATTAAATCTGATAGAATTTGACACTTAGGTCAATACTCTGCTCTCCCTCCAGTTCCCAAAGAAAACTGCGATTTCACCTTGAGTTAATAACGCCACAGGAGTAGACCATCACAATTTGTGGAATGACGAACCATGCACATCCATTAGATGCCAAAAGATTCCTGAGACCTTATAGTGGCTTTGGGCCTTAACCACACAGTCCACAAGGCTGAACACGAGACAACTGGGAAAACGGATATTTAACATTTAACGCAGAGGAAAACTCAACGATGGAGAAGGAGGAAACAATGAATTGTACTAGTTGATTAGTCAGATGGCATGGCTTGGCCTTTCAGGCGTGCTCACTCTTGAGTGTTGTTTTATGTCTTTTATTCATATCAAGTATATTGTTCCATCTCTAGCATAAGTTTGTTCACCATCATATATTGGTGATTGTTATGATGTGATGAGTTGGTGTAGACAATGAATTTTTGTGCCATGCCATCCAGTTTCTTCGTCCAGCTTTCTCGATATTTCGTCATCTTCTGTAAGTGTCATATGTTGAGTGCAGGTCTTGTCAATTATCGTCTGTCGTGCTTCAAGGATCGTGTGGTTGGAAACAAATTCCACTAAAATAGTATTAAAGTTCAATCACGAAGGAAAATAATAGGGAAGTTTAGTGTATAAAGTTATCAATCACTTAGTTTTATCGGGTTTAAAACCTGATGACTGCACCACAAACTATATGTAAAGGTGACACAATGGAACCATTTTCCCAGGAAAATAGGTAGCGAACACTATTTGTTTGGAATTCAAAAACCGAGTACTTATCAAAAGAACATTAATGTCGTTCTGAACAGATGTCAATGATATTAGAGAGGAAGTCTGTTAGCCTTGGAGTAGATAAGAAAAGAATGTTTTGATTTTTCATAAGACTCGCTCAACTGCGTAAACTCGAGATTTAGGAGAATAATTACGTTGCACAACCGTTGACCAGGTTTAAAATCGTTAAGTGATTATGAAACTAGTTTACTACTGACATAGCAAGTCTATGCCATTTTTCGGGGATGAGTGGTAACTCACAACACGAGTTTGTGAGGTGGTAACCGGGAAATGTAAAACAGTAGATGAAAACTTATGCAGCACAATATTTGTGCAGATGACGGTTTGTAAATAAGTTTGTGGATTAGCATTGCACAGCGAGTTCACAGTCGCTATAACCTTTCGAGAAACGGCTCCACGTACAGACTGTAACTATAGCGAAAAGGAAATACAGTCATAACTTCATAGTTGCGTGGTACAGTTGCATTATTGAAAAAAAGAAGAGAGAATGATTGACGAAGCCAACAACAGAGAGTGTTTGACAATACCTGGCTGTATACAATGGAGCAAGTTAAGGTATGCTTAGTTTGTAGGTAGAACTGAAGCCAAATGACGATTTTAAAGTAGTGCTATTACCAAAGCAACTTTTGGATTAAGGTCTAGGTCTGCGTAGAAGCATTTAATGTAGTCACTAGAATAATAGACCTGAATCTACAACTGTCAGCGCGGTATGGTGTGGCTATCTTGTCTACCAGACCTGGCATGAATACAGCATCATCATCTATACTGATTAGTCCAGTCATGACAATCAGCGGTTACTACTAAGAACTTCTGATGAACACATGTAGGATGGGATAGATTAACTTATCTAATATATACAAGCATGAGGTTACATGGAGTGAGCTCACTTACATTGGAAAAGCAGCCCATGTCGATTAATTCCTACAGCGTCCGCTCTATTCCCTGAGTGAACAATGCTTAATCTAAGACTTTTAATTCGTTGTATATTCGGCTTTAAAACTCGTGTTGTCGGAGACCACTACCACTAAAAAAATTTCAGGTAAACCATATAAACTAAACGCATTATGTGCTGAAATATAACAGTGAACAGACCATGGCGTATAATAATATGCTTTATCTGGGGCAGGTACGCGCTAATTTTATATACATGATCTACAATTTGCAACCATCCAGCTCAGAGCAACACTGGTTCGCATATAAGATGGTTCCTCAGTATGTTGTTAAATAGATGATATCAATAGAAATACAAGGCAGTACATTTGTGCAGATGTACCAAGGAGGCTGTAAAGCAGGATAAATGTTCATCAGTTTCGAAGACTCAACAGGAAGATGAAGTATTTAAATGCCTAGATAATTTTATCACTGTAGCTCGTACTTCATTAGTCACTTGTCTTATCATTGTCATGGACTATCAACCTTTCAGTCGCCGTTTAAGAGCTTGAATTTGCACATAAAAGCTCGGCCAAAATGATTTTGGAAACATGATTTCAAGAAGTAAAAACATGGCAAAACGATTACGATAATACTGTATGGTTTCCCGATCCCCATTCACAGAGAGTCCGAGACAAGCAAAAATGTCTTTTCTCACAAACAATTGTGGATTGGAGCAATCGATTTCGTCATTAGTGTTTGACAGTCAGTAATCCCACCCTTCCACCTTCGTTATGTTAAAATGTTTTGAAGTGATAGTCAGACTGTATCTACTCCATACCACCATCAGTTATGTGGGATTCCATGGGGTCCAAGCGAAAAAATAAAAGAGAACAGTCTATTTAATAGATATAAACAGAACCGGTAAGTGCACAGAAAACATAGCAAAACAATACGTTGTGTTTGAAATGGGAACACAGTGTGAACTACGGAGACTATTAGACAGTGGAATATCGTGTGTTAAGTGAGGGTTAGTTACTAAATAAAGTGCTAGATGGTCTGACTTACGTATGCCGTAACGAGAGGGTAATGAGCTCCGCCTTGGTTCAAAGAATGATTTAGGGAAGTTTTGAACTGTGAAAGCCTTACCTGACAGGTTGATTTTTAATAAACTACTCTAGAAACTCGCTTGACGTGTTACGAAGATGACTTAATTTATTTAATGTTCTCGCACTCTTTATCACAAGTTCCTGGCTTCAAGGTTCACATATTCTTAGTAAAATCCTGAAGTATAACAATTTACTAAATTTTTATTTGTGATAATATATTCCTGGCAATGTAGGTACATTTTGTAGCCATGGTTACTAATAAATAACATTGGTTTACAGGTAAGATACTTCGTAAGTGGGTTTGTTAAATGAATAAAATCGACGAAAATATATGGCAGTATATTAGTGCAAATATACCATAGGGACAATAATTAGATTTATGCAATAGTACTGTCCTATGAGTTCGAAAAGCTTACGACCTGTTTAAAAATGGTGCTGCGCCCAGATCGTGACCATGGAAAACACATTTCAGTCAAAAACTGGGCATTCACGTGTTACGACTGTGATACTTCCAAGTATTTCTTCAATATGATAGTTTGATGATTCTATGGTTGTCATAAACCAAATGATAAAAGGTTGATGATATTAGATATGTCACTGAAAAACGTGTTTTCAAAGTTTTTCCGGGTTGTTTCCACGTGTAAGTAAATCGAGTCACCTTTGATAAGAAATAAGTCATCTTTGGGTCTACACATGCACCTATTCAGAAGCAACGTTAAGCTATTTGTGTTTGTATTTATTTTATAGGTGTAAGATTGGGCTTCATGAATGCGCATTGCAAACATGATGTCGAAACGAAAAGGTTAAAAAACCAGTAAGCAATCTGCATATAGGCCCTTAATAATGCCTAACGATTCGTAGTGGAACAAACAAATGTATGGTAAATTGGTACGTATTACTAGAATGAATTTTGGTTGAAGACTTTTCAGAGAGGCGATGGGTTGTGATAAGATAAAAAGTGATGAAAAAGTCAACGTTGGAATCAAAGAGGCTGTTCTATTAAATCGAAAGTACATCAAAGGGGACTTAAGTGTTTAGAAACGGTAATAGATTCATTTTTTATTGCCTACTGTTGTTTCTTTTATGACATAATTTTTGTCATCTAATGTCAGTTACTAAGTCATAATGTAGAAGCCTGGGTCAGCATGTTAAGGATTATCTTGGTAGAATAGCGAATGCAGAAAAAAATTTGAGGCATGTGTTTAGGGGATAGGAAGTTTGATTGATCAACCACAAAATAACTAATTGGTCACCTCATCCTTAATCAGGAAGAACCTGAAACGAAGAGAATTTCTGTTCTACAGACATGAGAAAATTAAAAGCATCCCCTCCATTGTTAGTGTTAGCTTGTTAATAGTTCCAACCTTCCACATTATGGTCTTTATAGAGGGTCTTTAGATGGAATTTTATGTCCCGTTCAAAACCTTATGTCAGGTATCTATTTAATTGAATGCAAAAGACATGAACCTTGACGTTTTATCACATATTCAAAGTCCGTTCATGTTCATTCATATTGTCATTACTATAATGATTGATCCAACTCACCAATATATTATATAGTGATTATGGTCGATCTGTAGTGACATACTTTTGTCAACAGAGCGCGATTGGTTTGATGAGAACAATTATTATTATAACCAATTGTACCAGTGATTGCTTTACTCTACTCGTTTGTTTAACTGTGCTAATAACAGCCATTTTGGTCTTCCATTGTACTCCATTACTTCTGCCGTCGGCTTGTAATATGACGGGTCTCAAATTGAGACTCTATTGCAGCAAACCAAACTTCGGGGTCGTGAGGAATAAAAGATAAAGGTCGAAAGTGTATAACCTGTACGTCAGAGTCTATTACGTTAATACTATTCTTATCGTTATCCGTCATGTCAAATATATTATAAATTAAAGCTAAATATGGAAATATATAATAATATGACAGACGTGGATAGATAAGCGATAGACTCACCGAAATTGACTTCTTTGGGAGGTTTGGTTGCGATTGTTAAGTGTTCGTAGATGTAGGTTTACCAATTGTAGAAGATTTGACCGAAGTTGAGGCGTGTTCCAATATTTGGCTCACCAATTGTAGCGTGGAGTCGAATCGCGCTTGATTATGAACACCGCTACAAGACTACGTGCCAATTTTCGAAGTACGACTGTTCCATATAATTCAACACTTGAAGAGGAAATTTCCCGGTGTTTTCGTATTTTTCAGTTTTGAATGTAGATGCTCTATCATGGTCGAATGTATTTGTGCCCCGGTTAAGTGGAGTCTCAAATAAAAAATTAAATTTGTCCTAAACCTTTAAAATAGGGTCTAGGTTTTAAGGTATGATACCTGGAGGGATAGTAAATAAAGGATTAATTTTAAGTATTTTGCGATTAATGCACTGCTTTATTCATTTCACACTCAGCATAGCAGATGCCAGTGGGTCAGAGAACAAAGACCAACAGAATTCAGCTAAACATCTCACGCACCACGTCGCGAATGATTCCAGATTCAGTTTAAAGTAAATTAGAAAGATCGAAACCTCGAAATTTTTGCGTCCTGTATGTTCTGGTGTAGATATGTCAAGAGACGTTTGGACAGTTCGAGTAAAACACTCCCAAATCAGTTACTGGTACGAGCTCGTGCAATACGAGTGAGAAATTTGGTATTAGTATCAAGGTTGGATTTGATAGTTCCAAATTAATTGAGCATTGGCTTGAAATCTATTCATCAGTATATTTTTGTTATATTCCGCCGATTAAAAATTTGTGTCACAGAAGTTTCGTGACTTAGTGCGAGCCACCTCTCCAGAGCAAACGAATAATTTGTGTTAATTTAATCAGGTTATCTACTCACTCTGAGGAAGTGGGCTACATTAGGTCACGGAACGTCAGAAATACAATTTCTCTACTTGCTGAGTTGTAAGTTTCATTTTAACACCATTGTCTCCAACAAACAGTTAGCAGCATTTCTCAATGTTGGATTTTAGGCTCCAATATTCACACCAGTCACCTACTTTGTTGAGTTTGCACTGCATTGTTTAGGTGATGATTCATAAGACGATCGTTCAGTCATCAGTGTAAAGGTAGATCTTACCTATATTGGAGCATCTTTATATAATATTGATGCGGATTTTGGGATCAATCAAACAAATACACTGCCTCAATCAATACCACTGGCTATTGCTCGAGATGTAGATGTTGTAGAGTTAACTTGAGTTATTTGACATCTGTTCGTGAGAAAAAATTTGACCAATCGCCATAGAGCTTTAGTAATTCTGATGAATTTTAGCCTGTTGATCAGGAGATCATGAGTTGCCTTATCGAAAGCTTTCTTGATTTCGAAACACAGTATAATCACTAATTGCTTTTGGCCACATATGCTAGTAATTTTGCTGGGGAAATCTATCAGACATGTAGTGCAGGTGCGTAGATGACTGGGGCGATAATTATTAAACTTTAGTTCTGGATCAGGTCGTTCTGTCCTAGTTTGTGCTTGGAGACAACGTGTGTTACCCTCCAGGTTTTGGAGCGTGTGCCTGTCCACACTTTAAGTACAGATTACAAGTGTTGAGAAAGTGGAGGTCTTTTGACATGCTATACACCTTGAATGTTGGAGTTGCGTTGTGACAGAATATCAATTCGAGAATATTGAGCCTTTGTACAGATAGGTGCACACGTTGCTTCAATCCATGTATGTCTTATGGTCTATTTATGGCTTCAAAACACAATGTGCTAGAGCTATCTACCAGTTGCTTCAGGACTGGTCTGCGTCAACACCTGAACTAAGGATAGGGGGTGAATTAGTCGAACGCGTTGATAACTTCACTTATCTTGGAAGTCTGATCAGCCCTAATGGGTTGGTGTCTGACGAAATCTCAGCACGGATTCGAAAAGCTCGTTTGGCCTTTGCCAACTTACGTCACCTATGGCGAAGGCGAGATATCCGTCTAACAATTAAGGGACGAGTATACTGCGCGGCATTTCGTTCTGTTCTACTATACGGCTGCGAAACTTGGCCTTTAAGAGTATAACATACTCGTAAGTTACTAGTATTTGACCACAGATGCCTTAGAAATATTGCGTGTATCTGCTGGGATCACCGGGTAAGTAACAGTGAGGTTAGACGCAGGGTACTAGGGAATGATGGTAAATCAGTCGATTAGGTTATGAATCTTCATCGACTGAGATGGTTGGGCCACGTGCTGCGTATGCCTGAACACCGATTACCGCGACGCGCAATGCTAACCGGTGTTAGGGATGGCTGGAAGAAAGTTAAAGGCGGACAAACCAAAACGTGGCATCAGTGCTTGAAGTCACTAACTTCTGGTCTGAGCCATGTTGGTAGATGCAGACTACCTGGTTGGGGTCCGCATGACTATCGTAACCAATGGTTGGAGACTCTTGATGACATGGCTCGAAATCGATCACAATGGCGTAGGTGTATACACTCTCTGTCTTCCTTTAAATTAAGAGATTAAAATCACTTCA
Organism: Schistosoma spindalis; assembly: GCA_946903255.1. NCBI lineage: Eukaryota > Metazoa > Platyhelminthes > Trematoda > Strigeidida > Schistosomatidae > Schistosoma > Schistosoma spindalis. Next base: position 33,426,905 of record OX336420.1, on the reverse strand, counting down.
AATCTTTCTTTCTAGGAACTCATTCTATCTTCCTGTACTATCTCCTTATACACACTCTTTCTTCTATGTATTACCACCACTGAATTAACTACTTCTATGAATCCGGTATTCATCTTGTTGTGCTAATGCGGTATGGCAACTTGGACCGATGCATACACGTGCCTGGTCCTACGTTGTAGCTGACTGACTGATTTTTCGGAGGTTGTGACCACTGCAAACGATTTCGAGGGTAGAATGTAGGAAGGCATCCCAATTACATGACTCGTAGCAGTTTCAATCAAATTAAGAGTGTTCGGAAATCGATATATACATTGAATTCGTATTTTGCATTTTTAAGCGTGTGCAATAAACTATGCCTAATCATGTCCTTAGCGGAGGACAGCATCAGTTCAGCTTTACGATTTTATGTTTCATGATGCATATATAAGAAATCCACTGGCCTTCTCAAATCCTTGGTCACAGAGGAAGAGTTTATAGGTATGTACCAGGGGTCATGTGTCTGATGACTTATGAGAACGAAGTTAGAGTATTGGCCTTATATTCATGTTGATCGTTTATTTTCATCTTGATATGGCCGATGAGTGACAGGTTTTCATAGTTCGGTTTAGTAAAAGAAGAATCATGTTCTGAAGTAAAAAATTGAATGGATGAGTGGACAGTCAAAAGACTACTAGGGCTTGGCCAATCTTTGCCACTCCCATTCGACCAGAGTGTATAGAAGATAGACTCAGAAGATTAGGAATGTTGTCCCACAGATTTGGAGATTTCATATTAACACTATCGAGAGGAAGAGAGCTTAGAAGGATGAACTGGTGTTTGTGTCGAAGTGATTGATGTCTAAGAGCCGTATAAAGTACATTACCTAAATAATGCCTATAACCATTTGGCGGGTACATAAATCGACCAGACTGCTATTTGTTTGCTGTGGAGCATTCTAGTATTGTTGTGGGTATCTAAAGGAGTTATACATTTTATTTAACGGACGAGGAATTATTTGAGATTATTCTTATGAGACTCAAAGCTGTACGTCAATGCGTTTTGATTTCAGAGCTCTAAAATGTTTTATCGTGTTGGGTGGGCATGGTGGTTGACAGGCGCACAGTTATATTAGAAGATCATATGCAGTCAGATTTCTGTGTGCTCTGTGGGACCAAGAACTGCTGTGAACGGGATCATGTTGTGTGCTATAAACGTAAAATTATTTTTCCGGAGGATGTTTTATGACTAACCATTTCTAAAACTGAACGACAAAAAACTTCGACGCAGTCTCTAGTAGGATTCCCGTTATGCTGAGTCACTACGTTTTCGTCATCACCAGAAGAGCAGTTTTTGGAGACTATGAGGGTTTAAGTCACTTGGGATTCACACATAGTTGAGAACCTGGACTGTAGACGAGTGGTTGCAGGTGTTCTCCATGCAGTTTTGATCTTTGAACGTGTAACTGTACTATATGTGCCTTCGGTTTTAGAAGAGATTAGAGGTAAGATCTTCATGTTAGTGAAGCGGCTGTTGCCAGTGTTCAGACTGGTCCAGTTTTTCTGAACACTCCTGATGATTCGACATTGGTTGCAGATCCTATCATGAATGATTTTAATTCTTTTACATGTCGCGATACGCTTGAGTAATTAATGTCTATTAATGAAGTGATTAACTTCCGTGATTTTTGTAAGGTGAAGAGAAAAAAACAGGATGCTCCAGTTTAGGATTTATGTATGTTTCGTGTCACACGTCAAAGATGCGATAATCTACACTCTTACAAAAACATATTTTTAACAGACTTTTGATTTACGTCGTCATGTGCATTGTACACAATAGTACTTTTTTTAATTTCTGATATTTTGCCACTCATTTATTTAGCATTTTATGACTGTTGAGATTAAATTACTTCTGACTGGTTTTATGAATGATTGAGTTATTGGATTTTAGATGAGAACTGTTAAGACTAACAAGGTTGAGGGAAGAATTCTAGCAAGTTGTTATTGTATGATTAATTTGTGTAGAAAGGGATATGTATTCGAACAAACAACCAAAATCTGCGTCAATGGATCATTTTTTCAGGCAGATCAACAGGATGTGTGTAGCTGTGCAGAGTAATAATAATAATAATTTATTCTCAAATAACATTTTTTTACATGAGGCATGCCAGTTTACAGGCAAGATCAAATTGTTACAAATGATACAATTTCCAACTGTAGTAAATTGCTCAGCTGGGTCTATAATTTATAAGTTATGAATGTAGAATGGTTTTAGTCAGTATCACAGTTAGCGCGCTTCATGAGGGTTGCGTTGCGACGTGCAACTGACGGTCGATAATAGATTCATGTGCAGTTGAGCGGGCGAGACTCTAATTTAAGGACGAGCCAATCAGAAGCGTCTGAGCCATTTCAAGGTCACGGAGCCACGTTTAACGCATGATTCTTACATACGATCGGTTTACAGCGGATTTTAGAGAAGAGGTTATTATTGAGAGGCTACAAGAGATGGGACTACTAAGAAGTTCTTGTACGTGTGACTGCAGTAAAGTGTGCAGACCACCGCCCTGAGATTATATTCCGTTGTCCTTCATGTTGGAGGAAAGCGTCTGTTAGAACGGGGACTTTCTTTGCTCGATCGCGACTGAAATTGAGGCAGATCATGATAGTAGTTGCGAATCGGGTAATAAAGACACCAGTAACACTGGCTGCGGCATTTGCAGATGTTACTGAAACCTCAGCAGTCCAGTGGTATGAGTACTGTCGTGACATATGCGCAACTAAAATGACAAGTATACACCAATCATTCTGAGGAGTAGGATGTATCGTGGAGATAGATGAAACGGTAGTGAGAAAGATAAAATACAACAGGGGGCGTAGTATAAAGGAAGATTGGGTAAGTAGCATTTTCGTAAATATACTTGGCAGGTATTTGGGATTTATGATAGATCAACTCGAAAGGGACATTTTCAGATGGTCACAAACCGGCAAGCAACCACAATAATACCAATAATACAGGAATACGTGCTGCCGGGTACTACGATATATACGGATGACTGGAGAGCATATAGATGTCTTCAAAGACTTGGATATGTCCATCACGTTGTAGTCCACACACGTCATTTCGTTGACCCTAAAACCGGGGTTCATACTAATAACATTGAAGCGATGTGGTCAAGAGTGAAGGAGTTTTTAAGACCATATCACGGCTGCAAAGGTCGACTATTATGGAGCCATATGGATAAGTTCTTATACCGTATGCAATATGATTTCAAAATATCTGAACCTTTATCAAATCTTAACAAGTTTTTAAAACATATAAAAGAAGTATATCCACTGTAATTCATTAGTTTCTTCTAATATACTTTTACTTTATACTAACTTTTCTGATTGACTAATATTCTCAAGGTCATTTAAAATTCGTTCAAAGGTCGTCCCTAAATTAGAGTCTCGCCAATGGCTGTCCTCCTTTTTTTGTCGACGCTATTGGAGCCTTTTTAGATTTTATAGGGTCTTGAGTAGGCTTCGCGATTTAATGAGGTATTTTGCATGATAAATCATCATCAATACCACTAGTTCGTGACATTCCACTAGACCATAAGGAGCCGTAATTTAACAAAATGTTCTGCCCTACAGACATGGGTGGATTGAAGTTATCTCCCCGCCATCATGTTTGCTGGTCAGTAACGCCACCCTCCCTCCTTTTGTGATGTTAGGCTCTCTTACGTTTGTGGTAAGTATGCACACTGCTTTAATCAAAGCACATGGTTGGGATACACTGTCTCTACTATTTCCATGTTACAAGCAAATCTGATAGTTAAAGCGTTTGTATTATGGGTTAGATGTCCATTTAGTATATCACACTGCTATGAAGATAACTAATGGTGAAAGATAGAAAAAAACCAGGTTAGATTATATGTGGTTTAAAGAT